>CM036755.1:81240802-82440802 GCA_020796225.1 Arion vulgaris
CTCTGTGGCTAAGTGGTTAGTGTGTCTCTGTGGCTAAGTGGTTAGTGTGTCTCTGTGGCTAAGTGGTTAGTGTGTCTCTGTGGCTAAGTGGTTAGTGTGTCTCTGTGGCTAAGTGGTTAGTGTGTCTCTGTGACTAAGTGGTTAGTGTGTCTGTGTGACTAAGTGGTTAGTGTGTCTCTGTGGCTAAGTGGTTAGTGTGTCTCTGTGACTTAGTGGTTAGTGTGTCTCTGTGGCTAAGTGGCTAAACCGTTGACTTGTATTCCGAAGGTGATTGGTACGAATCCAGACTGCGGAGATCTGTTCACGAATGCAATTTTTTAAGAGACCCCAGGATTGTTGCTGGAGCTACGGAGTTCTTGCTTAATGCAATACTCACGGCATATGTCATGCTATTTCTGCGAAGATGGACTGAGCTGTAGGGGTAAACCAGGTGTAATGAAAACTTTAACACCTTTATATAATAGATTAGCCCACACATAACTATTCCTGCTTCATATCTGTAATCTTAAATTAGTGAAGCATACAGGACAACTACTTTCAGTATGATGATGAAGGTTAAGGATGTTACTGCTGCCTTTCATTGGCTCTCTGGAACTCTATTTACTAGTGCCGTTCTTGTTTCTGACGCTCAATTGATGCTTTGGAAGATCCAGAATGGCAGGTTGTTGTATGAGAGGATGTCGTCTATAGATGTTTTCAAGCTCCAGAGACTCATGTGGATCTACAATCTTGAACATGCGGGTGTTCGCAACAACAAGAGGGTGGGCAGGTTTGAATCGATTGTTGAAGAGATTGAGATGGATAAGGGGGATGTTATTTGGTCACTTGGCAACCTACTGTTGGATAAGGACACTAAAATTGACGTTGAATGAATCCAGCAATTTAAGGAATTTGAAATCACATGTTGTATAAGTAGAGCCTGGATGCTTGAAGGGCAGAGAGAGGAGTGTGTTTAACCTGTGACTCTCTCTTCTCTTTAGCCTGTTACGCCCTTGGCGTTTAGGGCAGCAACAAACTTACACCATTCTTCCCTGTTCATGGCCTTCCTCTGTATTGTGTTCCAGCTATGATTCATTTCCTTCAGCTCTTGCTCTATCGTTCTCCTCCAGGTCGTCTTGGGTCTTCCACGCTTTCGCCTACCCTCTGGAGTCCATCTCAGTGCAGTTTTCGTGTCGGAGCCAGTCTCCATGCGCATCACATGTTCAATCCATCTCCAGCGTCGTCTTCGGATGATAGTGCCCATATTCTCTTGTTGGCATCGTGCAAGAAATTCTTGATTCGAGATAGTAGTCGGCCAGTACACGCGTAAGATTTTTCGCAGACAAGTTGTATGAAAGGCGGAGAGTCTGGACATATCCTGTTCTGTCATTCTCCAGCATTCCGATCCGTACAGCAATGTTGACAGCACACAGCTGTTATAGATACTAGTCTTGGTTCTGATGCTGTATTGGGCAGATTTCCAGGCGGTCTGAAGGGTCATGAATACACTTCGTGCCTTACTCAGTCTGTTTTTAATGTCAGATCCAGCGCCTCCTTCATTGCTAATAACACTTCCAAGGTATGTGAAAGCGGTTGTATCTCGGAGGGTTTTATCTTCTAGTTTGACTGGTGCTGGGGTTGCTATGTTCAGAGTCATTACTTCAGTTTTCTTCTGATTTATTTTCAGCCCAACCATCTCACTATATTGGTTAAGGCGGCAGGTCTTTTCCTGGATATATCTATGTGTATGAGATAGGAGTGCGATGTCATCTGCAAAATCTAGGTCTTCCAGAGTGGATGTAAGCGTCCATCTAATACCTCTTGCCTTATCTTCCGTTGTTTTACGCATCACCCAATCTATGACAGTGTTGAATAATAGGGCTGACATAACACATCCTTGTCGCACGCCTGTTTTTACTTCAAACTTTAGTTCTGAAGTTTCAACACTGCATGCAAATTTGCTGTAGCAGCTTTTTATAATATTTATAAAACACAGTTGGATTCCATACCATCTTAAGATACGCCATAGACTTTCGCGGTGTATGCTATCAAAAGCTTTTTCAAAATCTACAAAGTTGATATAGAGTTTGCTTCGCCATTCTGTGCACTGCTCTATGATATTTCTAAGAGCAAATATTTGGCCTATACAGCTCCGTCCTCTGCGAAATCCTGCTTGTTCCTTTCTCAGTTTCTTATCCACAGCATCAGTAATACGTTGTACGATGATTTTGCTTAAGATTTTACTTGGGACAGAAAGCAGTGTTATTCCACGCCAATTATTACAATCGGCAAGGGAGCCCTTATTAGGTATCTTGATGATGACTCCTCTGTTCCATGCATCAGGTATTATTTGGGCATTCCATATAGTAGTAAACAAGGGTTGCAATATATTAGCTGCAAGTTCTGGGTCTATTTTGAATAGTTCTGCGTTTAAGTTATCATTCCCTGGTGCCTTGTTATTCTTAAGAGATTTAATTGCTGTAATGATCTCATCCCGGCTGGGTGTTTCAATGCCAATTTCTAATTCCTCTGTTGGTTCTGGTATGTCTGCTACTACCGTTGGCGGTGGTCTATTTAGCAATTCTTTAAAATGCTCTGTCCATCGTATTTCTTGTTCCTTTTCCGTTGTCAATAGTATTCCATTCTTATCCTTTATGAGAGTATTTGATCTCCTGTAATGTTTCCCGCTTATTAGCTTTGTAATTTTGTACACTGTTCCCTGATCACACTTTTTTGTTGCTTCTTCTGCCTGCACTGCCAGGTCTTCAACATACATTCTTTTGTCAGCTCTCACAGCCCGTTTGATTTCTTTACTTGCGCTTTTGTACTGTTCTTGGTATCTTGCTTTCAGTCTTTCGGACTTTGCTTCTAACAATTTCTTTTTAATATTCTTCGGCTGTCTATTATTTTCCATGTTGTTGGTGTTATCCATTCTTTTCTTTTCTTTGTGCGGTAACCTAGACATGTTTCACTGCTCTTGCTATATATAGATGCTATGTTGTCCCATGTTCTATCTATGTTGTCAGTTTCATCCGTAGTTTCATTACTTTCTAGGGCTTGGAATCTGTTCTTTATCTGCATTATAAACTTATCCCTTACTTCCGTGTCTTTTAGTCTATCCACATCGAACCTGTTTAACCTGTGAGACATAGGAAATATTAGTATGCATACTTTTTTTTACATATGTTGGAGGACACTGAGCACCTACTGTTCTGCCCGGAGTGTTGTAATGTCAGTCCAGTAACCAATGTTTAAAAAATCAATCAAACAAGTAATCATTCAATCAAAAAATCCATCAAAAAATCAATCAATCAAATAATCAATCAATCAACCAAGCAATCAATCAATCAACCAATCAACCAACCAATAACGAATCAATCAATCAATCAATCAATCAATCAATCAATCAATCAATAACGAATCAATCAATCAACCAATCAACCAATCAACAAATCAATCAATCAATAACTAATCAATCAATCAATCAATAACTAATCAATCAATCAACCAATCAACCAACCAATCAATCAATCAATAACTAATCAATCAATCAACCAATCAATCAACGAACCAATCAATCAACAAATAACTAAAAAAACCAATCAATCAATCAATAACTAATCAATCAATCAATCAATAAATAAATAACTAATCAACCAATCAATCAATCAATAACTAATCAACCAATCAACCAATCAATCACTCAATCAATAACTAATCAACCAACCAATCAATCAATCAATCAATCAATAACTAATAAATCAATCAATCAATCAATAACTAATAAATCAATCAATCAATCAATCAATCAATCAATAACTAATCAAGCAATCAATCAATAACTAAACAATAACTAATCAATCAATCAATCAATAGATAATCAATCAATCAATCATTCATTCAATCAAGCAATCATTCAATCAATAACTTATCAATCAATAACTAATCAATCAATGCTCAATCAATCAATGGTTAATTGATCAATACCACATTAGCCAAAGATTAATCAATAAATGAATAAATAATCAAGCAATCAATAACCAAATCAACTGAAATTGTATACATGTGTGTTCACTTACCTTTATCACATGTTGGTGTAGTGTAACCATCTTTGCAACCGTTGATGCAAACACCATCAGTGTTATTACAAGCTGATCTACCACTACCAACTGCATTACAAAATGTGGAACAGTTAGAGCTGCAACCTTTCCCATATGTTCCACTTGGACAGTCTGTGTGAGAAACATCAAATGTGACATAGATTAATTATGTGTATAAACTAGACATGACAAATTTATATAAATATCATCATCATCATCATCAAATAGCTTGTCCTGATCATAATTTTACCACTCTAACTGTCCTACAAATAAGAAAGAGAAAATTGAAGTATTTTGGACATATAAAAAGACACAAAGGGCTGGAGAAGACCATCATGAAAGGAGGCATACCGGCACAGAGAAGAAGAGGAAGACCACGGAGAAGATGGATTCAGGATGTGACTGAGTTTGAACATGACGGCTGCAGAGGCAGGACATCTGACCTATGAGAGAGAGAAATTTCGGAGGACTGTTGGGGTGGCAAAGTTCTGCTCAAGACAAGCTATTTGATGATGATGATGATGATGAACTGTCCTTCGGAATTTATCTCTCTGGGATCTCTGTGACGTAGAAGTTAGGTGTTCGCTTCTCGTGCCAAAGGGTCTCGGTTAGCTCTCTCGTGAAGCCATCTCGGTTAGCTCTCTCGTGAAGCCATCTCGGTTAGCTCTCTCGTGAAGCCATCTCGGTTAGCTCTCTCGTGAAGCCGATCCAGAAGCACTTGAGCTTTTCAGCTCTTCGGCTCGGTGTCATGGACATCGTAACCCTTCGGTTCGGTGCCACGAACACCGTGAATCTGGGGAATCTGTGGCTTTTTCTGCCTGCCCACGGAATTGAACCCGTACACACAGAGGGCTAGTCACCCACAGTCCAACGCGCTACGAACACGCTGGGCAGACAGGCTACACAGTCGCCTTAAATCCAATGTCCAGGGTCAATTTGGAACCGTCCGGTCAACTTCCTTCTTAAATGTCCATGCTTCATACACATACACATACACAGCGGTGTGAAAAAGTGGAAACAAATTGCCTCAGCAACTGTGTGATTTTTTATGTGGTAATCCCACAATCCTCCTTAGCCTCCGCAATGAAGGTGGTTCATACAAGGATCAGTCCATCATCTACTGTCCAACATGCTACCTATATTTATTTCTGACTTTATCATCACGAGTTCGGATATGAGTCTTTTCCAGCTCGCCCACTATGTTTTCAAGTAAAGTCATATGATCTCTCAGACTGATTTTTGCTTGAAGGCTTTTTTCTTACCATCAGTATCCCACCCCATTCATTCAAACATTACTCTGAATTTAAAAGTAGTCTAGGTGGCGTAGATGCTAGGTGCTTGTCCGTCGTATCAAATGTACCAGGTTCATTCCCCCATGTAGCCATCGGGATATGTTTTCCAAAGATCCCTGATCTCAATGTTGATGAGATCGAGTTCCTAGTCCTATCGGAAACTGACATTAAGTCTCATGTTCAATTTGAGCACGTAAAAGAAACCTTGGCAGTTCAAAATCGAGTAAAGCAGGCTGCACAGCTACTCCCGGGAAAAAAATTCATTAGAAAAGAATAACAGTGAAATTCTGCGAAGCGAAACGTGGTTATTTTCCTCATTAAAAAAATCAATTTGATTGTTTAGTTTAGTTTAGTTTAGTTTAGTCGTCGGATCACCATCACTGCACGTCGAACAAATTAGTCCATAAGTGCTCCGATCGCTCCTCAGTATGTCCATCAGCGTGTGGCGACTAACGACACCGGTTCTTTGTTGGTTTACAATTCTTCTTTGTCTGCCAGCATAGCGTTCTTGTCGAGCTACACCACACTTAACTTTGAGTTCTTGCAGTCTGGTTAGTGTTGTGGATTCACTGCTATTACGTGAATCATGTACACGCCCTCTCTCCTTAAGGAATTTATAATATCAGCCTGGTCCATTGCTCGTCCGCTTTGGACAGCAGCCATACCTGCAAGCCTATTCATTCCCCTTACACCTGCATGCCCTGGCACAAAAATAAAACTGATCTTTGTCAGCTTAGACCTCCCCAGCGATTCTATCCAATGTCTCCTAGCCCATCCTGTTTCAATCTTCCTGAGCATACTCATTGAGTCACTGAGAAAACATGCATGGATTGTTTGATTGTATTTTGTGCAATTTGATTGTATTTTTAAAAACAAATTGCACAAAATGTACGAATGCTAAATCGTATACATCAATATCGGAATAACATAGATCAATATCGGAATAACATAGATCAATATCGGAATAACATAGATCAATATCGGAATAACAAAGATCAATATCGGAATAACATAGAACAATATTGGAATAACATAGAGCAATATTGGAATAACATAGAGCAATATTGGAATAACATAGAGCAGCGTTGCTTAAAGATTTTAAAACATTGAATAGTTCAAATTGTATTTTGATTTCGCTGCTTATGCCGCCCCCCTTACGGTGCCGCCTGGTGCGACTGCCTCTCTGTATTATAGCACGGCACGGCCCTGGTGACAAATGGAACACGAAGAGAATATATATATACATTTTCCCAACCTCTGTCCATGGCAGAACTGTTGTATTCAATGACTCATATATATATATACATTTCCCCAACCTCTGTCCATGGCAGAGCTGTTGTATTCAATGACTCATATATATATATATTTTCCCAACCTCTGTCCATGGCAGAGCTGTTCTATTCAATGACCCATATAAGCATAAGTGTCCAGTCCATCAATGCAACAACTTTATCATTGATGGTATACTACGATCAGAAAGAATCTTCATTTGTAGAATACAATATAACTTACTTTGTGCACATGATTCACCACGGAAACCAGAAGCACATCCAGATGGACATCCACCAGTACTAACAAAACATGGATCGCTTGTGTTAGCACAGTTACATGTTTGATTACAGTTTCGTCCATACATCCCAGCAACACAGTTTGTATCTGTAAAGAGAAACGTTACATAGAACTTTTGTTATCAGTTATATCAGGACTATCATCATGGCACACCGGATATGCCTATATGTGGTCCGTTCTCCGTCTCAACAAATACAGCAGCATCCAGCGACCCAACACGCCAGTTCGATGTTGGTTAATCAATCTTTTGCATATTTGGTATGTCGTTCCTTTCGAGCTGTACCAATATCGACACCCATCTCCCTTAATCTGGTCAGCAAGTGAGATTCACAACTCTGAAACTCATATGTTCGGAAAGACTCTCTCAATCTGGTCAGCAAGTGAGATTCACAACCCTGAAACTCATATGTTCGGAAAGACTCTCTCAATCTGGTCAATGTGTGGGATTCACAACCCTGAAACACATATGTTCGGAAAGATTCTATCAATACGTTAGGAAAGTCATTTAAATCTATTGCAGTTCCTTCTTCTATCGTCGTCATGCCAGCCAATCTATTATTTCGTTCATTAGTCCTGACTCCTGTTTGGATATAGCTTTAGTTTAGTTTAGTAGCCAGGTCTTCATCAAATAGTTTAGTAGTCAGGTCTTCATTAAATAGTTTAGTAGTCAGGTCTTCATCAAATAGTTTAGTAGTCAGATCTTCATCAAATAGTTTAGTAGTCAGATCTTCATCAAATAGTTTAGTAGTCAGATCTTCATCAAATAGTTTAGTAGTCAGATCTTCATCAAATAGTTTAGTAGTCAGATCTTCATCAAATAGTTTAGTAGTCAGATCTTCATCAAATAGTTTAGTAGTCAGATCTTCATCAAATAGTTTAGTAGTCAGATCTTCATCAAATAGTTTAGTAGTCAGATCTTCATCAAATAGTTTAGTAGTCAGATCTTCATCAAATAGTTTAGTAGTCAGGTCTTCATTAAATAGTTTAGTAGTCAGATCTTCATCAAATAGTTTAGTAGTCAGATCTTCATCAAATAGTTTAGTAGTCAGATCTTCATCAAATAGTTTAGTAGTCAGATCTTCATCAAATAGTTTAGTAGTCAGATCTTCATCAAATAGTTTAGTAGTCAGATCTTCATCAAATAGTTTAGTAGTCAGATCTTCATCAAATAGTTTAGTAGTCAGGTCTTCATCAAATAGTTTAGTAGTCAGATCTTCATCAAATAGTTTAGTAGTCAGATCTTCATCAAATAGTTTAGTAGTCAGATCTTCATCAAATAGTTTAGTAGTCAGATCTTCATCAAATAGTTTAGTAGTCAGATCTTCATCAAATAGTTTAGTAGTCAGGTCTTCATTAAATAATATGCACATCGAAACAATTTAGTTCAGAATTGATCCGATCTCCTCTTCAGAATGTTTCTCTGTGTGTGCTAACGACACCAGTTCAATGTTGGTTTGCTATTCTTCTTTAGCTTTCAGTACAGTTTCAGTTTGGAAATCTTCATTGCACTCCAGATATATTCATATGTGATCAGACTTCCTTCGCAATATCTCCAACAGCGTCCAGATACTGACCGCATCAGTTCGATATTGATTGATGAGCCTACTCATAAACCTGTTGTGCTGTTCTTTTCTGGTTCCTTCTCTCACTTCAATCACATGTCTTGCAATCTAGTAGTTGACGTGGATTGGTTTAAATGAAAATCTTCTTTGCGGCCACACTCTATGAGGGCGTTCAGATTGTCAGCTCTATCCATTGGCTGGCCCCCAGATATGGTGGCAGAGTCAGCCAGCCTGTCAACTTTCTCGTTGTCAATGCCACCCATGTGCCCTGGAACAAAGACAAGTATAATTCTTCAAACTGCTGACGCCTGTACTGATTCAGTCTATTGCCTGCGCACAGTATAGTGCTCCTGACTTGCAGTCTGGTTAGGGTTTCAGAGTAACTACGATTCTTTGAATCATTTACACATCTTCTCGTCCTTATTGAATTCAGAATATCATCTTTTCCCACTGCTTGCTCGCTTACATCAGCTATACATGCAAACCATTCAGTGTGTTCATTCCTTTATCACAGTTTCCACATAACATAAACCAGGCGTAGTCAAGGCAACTAATATTGTGTCTCCGACCGAATTTTACATGAAAACTTAATTTTAATGTTACCAGTTTTCCTCGTCATTCAAGACAGCTTTATTCCAACTTCAGAGGAACATGTAACTTAGATCTCTAAGTAGAGGATTGGGTTCTCTTGTAGTCCAAGTGTACACTAGATATAGTAGAGGATTGTGTTCTCATGTAGTTCAACTGTACACTACATATAGTAGAGGATTGTGATCTCTTGTAGTTGAACTGTACACTACATATAGTAGAGAATTGTGATCTCTTGTAGTTGAACTGTACACCAGATACAGTAGAGGATTGTGATCTCCTTGTAGTTGAACTGTACACTAGATACAGTAGAGGATTGTGATCTCTTGTAGTTGAACTGTACACCAGATACGGTAGAGAATTGTGATCTCTTGTAGTTCAACTGTACACCAGATACAGTAGAGGATTGTGATCTCTTGTAGTTCAACTGTACACTACATACAGTAGAGGATTGTGATCTCTTGTAGTTGAACTGTACACTACATACAGTAGAGGATTGGGATCTCTTATAGTTCAACTGTACACCAAATACAGTAGAGGATTGTGATCTCATGTAGTTGAACTGTACACCAAATATAGTAGAGGATTGTGATCTCCTTGTAGTTCAACTGTACACCAGATACAGTAGAGGATTGTGATCCCATGTAGTTGAACTGTACACCAGATACAGTAGAGGATTGTGATCCCATGTAGTTGAACTGTACACCAGATACAGTAGAGGATTGTGATCCCATGTAGTTGAACTGTACACCAAATACAGTAGAGGATTGTGATCTCCTGTAGTTGAACTGTACACCAAATACAGTAGAGGATTGTGATCTCCTGTAGTTGAACTGTACACCAAATACAGTAGAGGATTGTGATCTCCTGTAGTTGAACTGTACACCAAATACAGTAGAGGATTGTGATCTCCTGTAGTTGAACTGTACACCAAATACAGTAGAGGATTGTGATCTCCTGTAGTTGAACTGTACACCAAATACAGTAGAGGATTGTGATCCCCTGTAATCCAACTGTACACCAGATACAGTAGAGGATTGTGATTCCCTGTAGATAAACTGTACACCAAATACAGTATAGGTTGTGATCTCCTGTAGATGAACTGTACACCAAATGCAGTACAGGTTGTGATCTCCTTTAGATGAACTGTACACCAAATACAGTATAGGTTGTGATCTCCTGTAGATGAACTGTACACCAAATACAGTACAGGTTGTGATCTCCTGTAGTTGAACTGTACACCAAATACAGTAGAGGATTGTGATCTCCTGTAGTTAACTGTACACCACATATAGTAGAGGATTATGATCCCTTGTAGTCCAAGTGTACACCAAATACAGTAGATGATTGTGATCTCCTGTAGTCCAACTGTACACCACATATAGTAGAGGATTATGGTCCCTTGTAGTCCAAGTGTACACCAAATACAGTAAAGGATTGTGATCTCATGTAGTCCAACTGTACACCAAATACAGTAGAGGATTGTGATCTCATGTAGTCCAACTGTACACCAAATACAGTAGAGGATTGTATTCTCATGTAGTTCAACTGTACACTACATATAGTAGAGGATTGTGATCTCTTGTAGTTGAACTGTACACTACATATAGTAGAGAATTGTGATCTCTTGTAATTGAACTGTACACCAGATATAGTAGAGGATTGTGATCTCCTTGTAGTTGAACTGCACACTAGATACAGTAGAGGATTGTGATCTCCTGTAGTTGAACTGTACACCAAATACAGTAGAGGATTGTGATCTCCTGTAGTTGAACTGTACACCAAATACAGTAGAGGATTGTGATCTCCTGTAGTTGAACTGTACACCAACTACAGTAGAGGATTGTGATCTCCTGTAGTTGAACTGTACACCAAATACAGTAGGGGATTGTGATCTCCTGTAGTTGAACTGTACACCAAATACAGTAGAGGATTGTGATCCCCTGTAATCCAACTGTACACCAAATACAGTAGAGGATTGTGATTCCCTGTAGATAAACTGTACACCAAATACAGTACAGGTTGTGATCTCCTGTAGATGAACTGTACACCAAATGCAGTACAGGTTGTGATCTCCTGTAGATGAACTGTACACCAAATACAGTACAGGTTGTGATCTCCTGTAGTTGAACTGTACACCAACTACAGTAGAGGATTGTGATCTCCTGTAGTTGAACTGTACACCAAATACAGTAGGGGATTGTGATCTCCTGTAGTTGAACTGTACACCAAATACAGTAGAGGATTGTGATCCCCTGTAATCCAACTGTACACCAAATACAGTAGAGGATTGTGATTCCCTGTAGATAAACTGTACACCAAATACAGTACAGGTTGTGATCTCCTGTAGATGAACTGTACACCAAATACAGTACAGGTTGTGATCTCCTGTAGATGAACTGTACACCAAATACAGTACAGGTTGTGATCTCCTGTAGTTGAACTGTACACCAAATACAGTAGAGGATTGTGATCTCCTGTAGTTAACTGTACACCACATATAGTAGAGGATTATGATCCCTTGTAGTCCAAGTGTACACCAAATACAGTAGATGATTGTGATCTCCTGTAGTCAACTGTACACCACATATAGTAGAGGATTATGGTCCTTGTAGTCAATGTACACAAATACAGTAGAGGATTGTGATCTCATGTAGTCAACTGTACACCAATACAGTAGAGGATTGTGATCTCATGTAGTCAACTGTACACCAAATACAGTAGAGGATTGTATCTCTTGTAGTTCAACTGTACACTAGATACAGTAGAGGATTGTGATCTCTTGTAGTTGAACTGTACACTAGATACAGTAGAGGATTGTGATCTCTTGTAGTTGAACTGTACACTAGATACAGTAGAGGATTGTGATCTCTAGTTGAACTGACACAGATACAGTAGAGGATTGTGATCTCTAGTTGAACTGTACACCAGATACGGTAGAGAATTGTGATCTCTTGTAGTTCAACTGTACACAGATACAGTAGAGATTGTGATCTCCTTGTAGTTGAACTGTACACAATACAGTAGAGATTGTGATCTCCTGTAGTTGAACTGTACACAATACAGTAGAGGATTGTGATCTCTGAGTTGAACTGTACACCAATACAGTAGAGATTGTGATCTCTAGTTGAACTGTACACCAATACAGTAGAGGATTGTGATCTCTGTAGTTAACTGTACACAAATCAGTAAGGTTGTGATCTCCTGTAGTGAACTGTACACTAGATACAGTAGGTTGTGATCTCTTATAGTTGAACTGTACACTAGATACAGTAGAGATTGTGATCTCTGTAGTTCAACTGTACACCAGATACAGAGAGGTTGTGATCTCTGTAGTTCAACTGTACACCAGATACAGTAGAGGATTGTGATCTCCTGTAGTTGAACTGTACACAGATAAGTAGAGGATTGTGATCTCTTGTAGTTAACTGTACACAATACAGTAGAGATTGTGATCTCTGTAGTCAACTGTACACCAAATACAGTAGAGGATTTGATCTCTGTAGTTGAACTGTGCACCAAATATAGTAGAGGATTGTGATCTTGTAGTTCAACTGTACACCAAATACAGTAGAGGTTGTGATCTCCTGTGTAACTGCACCAATACAGTAGAGTTGTGATCTCCTGTAGATGAACTGTACACCAAATACAGTACAGGTTGTGATCTCCTGTAGATGAACTGTACACCAAATACAGTACAGGTTGTGATCTCCTGTAGTTAACTGTCACAAATACAGTAGAGGATTGTGATCTCCTGTAGTTAACTGTACACCACATATAGTAGAGGATTTGATCCTGGTCAAGTGACACCAAATCGTAGATGATTGTGATCTCTGTAGTCAACTGTACACCACATATAGTAGAGGATTATGGTCCCTTGTAGTCAATGTACACCAATACAGTAGGATTGTGATTCATGTAGTCAACTGTACACAAATACAGTGAGGATTGTGATCTCATGATACTGTACACCAAATACAGTAAGGATGTGATCTCTTAGTTCAACTGTACACAGATACAGTAGAGATTGTGATCTCTTGTAGTTGAACTGTACACTAGATACAGTAGAGGATTGTGATCTCCTTGTAGTTGAACTGACACTAGATACAGTAGAGATTGTGATCTCTAGTTGAACTGTACACAGATACAGTAGAGATTGTGATCTCTAGTTGAACTGTACACAGATACAGAGAATTGGTCTCTTGTAGTTCAACTGTACACCAGATCAGTAGAGATTGTGATCTTGTAGTTCAACTGTACACTAATCAGTAGAGGTTGTGATCTCTTGTAGTTGAACTGTACACTAATACGTAGAGTTGGATCTCTTGTAGTTCAACTGTACCAGATACAGTAGAGTTGATTCTAGTTCAACTGTACCTAATACAGTGAGGATTGGGATTCTTGTAGTTCAACTGTAACCAAATACAGTGAGGATTGTGATCTCTGTAGTTGAACTGTACACCAATATAGTAGAGGTTGTGATCTCCTGTAGTTCAACTGTACACAGATACAGTAGAGATTGTGATCTCCTGTGTTAACTGTACACAGATACAGTAGTGGATTGTGATCTCTATAGTTAACTGTACACTAGATAAGTGAGAATTTGATCTCTTGTGTCAACTGACACAGATACAGCAGAGGATTGTGATCTCTGTAGTTCAACTGTACACAGATACAGTAGAGTTTGATCTCCTTGTAGTTGAACTGTACACTAGATACAGTAGAGGATTGTGATCTCTTGTGTTGAACTGTACACCAACTACAGTAGAGTTGTGATCTCCTGTAGATGAACTGTACACAAATCAGTACAGGTTGTGATCTCCTGTAGATGAACTGTACACCAATACAGTACAGGTTGTGATCTCCTGAGTTGAACTGTACACAAATACAGTAGAGATTGTGATCTCCTGTAGATGAACTGTACAAATACAGAACAGGTTGTGATCTCTAGTTGAACTGTACACAAATACAGTAGAGATTGTGATCTCCTGTAGTTAACTGTACACCAATATAGTAGAGATTATGATCCCTTGTAGTCAAGTGTACACAAATACAGTAGATGATTGTGATCTCCTGTAGTCAACTGTACACCACATATAGTAGAGGATTATGGTCCTTGTAGTCAATGTACACAAATACAGTAGAGGATTGTGATCTCTGTAGTCAACTGTACACCAAATACAGTAGAGGATTGTGATCTCTGTAGTCAACTGTACACAAATACAGTAGAGGATTGATTCTCTGTAGTTCAACTGTACTACATATAGTAGAGATTGTGATCTCTTGTAGTTGAACTGTACACCAATATAGTAGAGAATTGTGATCTCTTGTAATTGAACTGTACACCAGATATAGTAGAGGATTGTGATCTCCTTGTAGTTGAACTGCACACTAGATACAGTAGAGGATTGTGATCTCCTGTAGTTGAACTGTACACCAAATATAGTAGAGGATTGTGATCTCCTGTAGTTGAACTGTACACCAAATACAGTAGAGGATTGTGATCTCCTGTAGTTGAACTGTACACCAACTACAGTAGAGGATTGTGATCTCCTGTAGTTGAACTGTACACCAAATACAGTAGGGGATTGTGATCTCCTGTAGTTGAACTGTACACCAAATACAGTAGAGGATTGTGATCCCCTGTAATCCAACTGTACACCAAATACAGTAGAGGATTGTGATTCCCTGTAGATAAACTGTACACCAAATACAGTACAGGTTGTGATCTCCTGTAGATGAACTGTACACCAAATGCAGTACAGGTTGTGATCTCCTGTAGATGAACTGTACACCAAATACAGTACAGGTTGTGATCTCCTGTAGATGAACTGTACACCAAATACAGTACAGGTTGTGATCTCCTGTAGTTGAACTGTACACCAAATACAGTAGAGGATTGTGATCTCCTGTAGTTAACTGTACACCACATATAGTAGAGGATTATGATCCCTTGTAGTCCAAGTGTACACCAAATACAGTAGATGATTGTGATCTCCTGTAGTCCAACTGTACACCACATATAGTAGAGGATTATGGTCCCTTGTAGTCCAAGTGTACACAAAATACAGTAGAGGATTGTGATCTCATGTAGTCCAACTGTACACCAGATACAGTAGAGGATTGTGATCTCTAGTTGAACTGTACACCAGATACGGTAGAGAATTGTGATCTCTTGTAGTTCAACTGTACACCAGATACAGTAGAGGATTGTGATCTCCTTGTAGTTGAACTGTACACTAGATACAGTAGATGATTGTGATCTCCTTGTAGTTGAACTGTACACCAGATACAGTAGAGGATTGTGATCTCTAGTTGAACTGTACACCAGATACGGTAGAGAATTGTGATCTCTTGTAGTTCAACTGTACACTACATACAGTAGAGGATTGTGATCTCCTTGTAGTTGAACTGTACACTAGATACAGTAGTGGATTGTGATCTCTTATAGTTGAACTGTACACTAGATACAGTAGAGAATTGTGATCTCTTGTAGTTCAACTGTACACCAGATACAGCAGAGGATTGTGATCTCTTGTAGTTCAACTGTACACCAGATACAGTAGAGGATTGTGATCTCCTTGTAGTTGAACTGTACACTAGATACAGTAGAGGATTGTGATCTCTTGTAGTTGAACTGTACACTAGATACAGTAGAGAATTGTGATCTCTTGTAGTTCAACTGTACACCAAATACAGTAGAGGATTGTGATCTCATGTAGTTGAACTGTGCACCAAATATAGTAGAGGATTGTGATCTTGTAGTTCAACTGTACACCAGATACAGTAGAGGATTGTGATCCCATGTAGATGAACTGTACACCAGATACAGTAGAGGATTGTGATCCCATGTAGTTGAACTGTACACCAGATACAGTAGAGGATTGTGATCCCATGTAGTTGAACTGTACACCTAATACAGTATAGGATTGTGATCTCCTGTAGTTGAACTGTACACCAAATACAGTAGAGGATTGTGATCTCCTGTAGTTAAACTGTACACCAAATACAGTAGAGGATTGTGATCTCCTGTAGTTGAACTGTACACCAAATACAGTAGAGGAATGTGATCTCCTGTAGTTGAATTGTACACCAAATACAGTAGAGGATTGTGATCTCCTGTAGTTGAACTGTACACCAACTACAGTAGAGGTTGTGATCTCCTGTAGATGAACTGTACACCAAATGCAGTACAGGTTGTGATCTCCTGTAGATGAACTGTACACCAAATACAGTACAGGTTGTGATCTCCTGTAGTTGAACTGTACACCAAATACAGTAGAGGATTGTGATCTCCTGTAGTTAACTGTACACCACATATAGTAGAGGATTATGATCCCTTGTAGTCCAAGTGTACACCAAATACAGTAGATGATTGTGATCTCCTGTAGTCCAACTGTACACCACATATAGTAGAGGATTATGGTCCCTTGTAGTCCAAGTGTACACCAAATACAGTAGAGGATTGTGATCTCATGTAGTCCAACTGTACACCAAATACAGTAGAGGATTGTGATCTCATGTAGTCCAACTGTACACCAAATACAGTAGAGGAGTGTGATCTCCTTGTAGTTCAACTGTACACCAGATACAGTAGAGGATTGTGATCTCCTTGTAGTTGAACTGTACACTAGATACAGTAGAGGATTGTGATCTCTTGTAGTTGAACTGTACACTAGATACAGTAGAGGATTGTGATCTCTAGTTGAACTGTACACCAGATACAGTAGAGGATTGTGATCTCTAGTTGAACTGTACACCAGATACGGTAGAGAATTGTGATCTCTTGTAGTTCAACTGTACACTACATACAGTAGAGGATTGTGATCTCTTGTAGTTGAACTGTACACTACATACAGTAGAGGATTGGGATCTCTTGTAGTTCAACTGCACACCAAATACAGTAGAGGATTGTGATCTCATGTAGTTGAACTGTACACCAAATATAGTAGAGGATTGTGATCTCTTGTAGTTCAACTGTACACCAGATACAGTAGAGGATTGTGATCTCTAGTTGAACTGTACACCAGATACAGTAGAGAATTGTGATCTCTTGTAGTTCAACTGTACACCAGATACAGTAGAGGATTGTGATCTCTTGTAGTTCAACTGTACACTACATACAGTAGAGGATTGGGATCTCTTGTAGTTCAACTGTACACCAAATACAGTAGAGGATTGTGATCTCTTGCAGTTCAACTGTACACCAAATATAGTAGAGGATTGTGATCTCCTTGTAGTTCAACTGTACACCAGATACAGTAGAGGATTGTGATCTCCTTGTAGTTGAACTGTACACTAGATACAGTAGTGGATTGTGATTTCTTATAGTTGAACTGTACACTAGATACAGTAGAGAATTGTGATCTCTTGTAGTTCAACTGTACACCAGATATAGCAGAGGATTGTGATCTCTTGTAGTTCAACTGTACACCAGATACAGTAGAGGATTGTGATCTCCTTGTAGTTGAACTGTACACTAGATACAGTAGAGGATTGTGATCTCTTGTAGTTGAACTGTACACTAGATACAGTAGAGAATTGTGATCTCTTGTAGTTCAACTGTACACCAAATACAGTAGAGGATTGTGATCTCATGTAGTTGAACTGTGCACCAAATATAGTAGAGGATTGTGATCTTGTAGTTCAACTGTACACCAGATACAGTAGAGGATTGTGATCCCATGTAGATGAACTGTACACCAGATACAGTAGAGGATTGTGATCCCATGTAGTTGAACTGTACACCTAATACAGTAGAGGATTGTGATCTCCTGTAGTTGAACTGTACACCAAATACAGTAGAGGATTGTGATCTCCTGTAGTTAAACTGTACACCAAATAGAGTAGAGGATTGTGATCTCCTGTAGTCGAACTGTACACCAAATACAGTAGAGGATTGTGATCTCCTGTAGTTGAACTGTACACCAACTACAGTAGAGGTTGTGATCTCCTGTAGATGAACTGTACACCAAATGCAGTACAGGTTGTGATCTCCTGTAGATGAACTGTACACCAAATACAGTACAGGTTGTGATCTCCTGTAGATGAACTGTACACCAAATACAGTACAGGTTGTGATCTCCTGTAGTTGAACTGTACACCAAATACAGTAGAGGATTGTGATCTCCTGTAGTTAACTGTACACCACATATAGTAGAGGATTGTGATCTCATGTAGTCCAACTGTACACCAAATACAGTAGAGGATTGTGATCTCATGTAGTCCAACTGTACACCAAATACAGTAGAGGACTGTGATCTCATGTAGTCCAACTGTACACCAAATACAGTAGAGGATTGTGATCTCATGTAGTCCAACTGTACACCAAATATGTGTTGCCAATCTGAACTGAAACCGCAGTGTTTCCACATCACATTGTTACGAACTCAAAGTGGTATAGACTTATTAAATAGCAACCCGTATACATCTCTTGTGAAAGACTAATATGTCCCAGAGAATATAGATAGACAATTGTGTATTCCATTTTAGCAATGAAGAAACGAGTAAAAACAAAGTTCTGTAGTTTTACAAAATAGAAAAATAATATAGAGCAACGTTTCGACCAATGTCTTCATCAAACAAAGGATATAAAAGAAACGAAGAAATTTAGACATCATGGACGGCAGACATAACATATACAATCATTCCTTTCCTTTGCGTTCCCGCATATACAATCATACAATAAATCCCTAACAACTCTAATATAAAAATATATGATTAAAATAGAAAAATGAAATAAATGGGAACATTTCGAAACGGAAAAAAGAAGATAGAACAATAATAACAAAATATGTACACATATATTATGGAGTATGAGAACAGACAGTATTAAGACATATATATATTGTGGAGTATGAGAACAGACAGTATTAAGACATATATATATTGTGGAGTATGAGAACAGACAGTATTAAGACATATATATATTGTGGAGTATGAGAACAGACAGTATTAAGACATATATATATTGTGGAGTATGGGAACAGACAGTATTAAGACATATATATATTGTGGAGTATGGGAACAGACAGTATTAAGACATATATATATTGTGGAGTATGGGAACAGACAGTATTAAGACATATATATATTGTGGAGTATGGGAACAGACAGTATTAAGACATATATATATTGTGGAGTATGAGAACAGACAGTATTAAGACATATATATATTGTGGAGTATGAGAACAGACAGTATTAAGACATATATATATTGTGGAGTACGAGAACAGACAGTATTAAGACATATATATATTGTGGAGTATGAGAACAGACAGTATTAAGATATATATATATTGTGGAGTATGAGAACAGACAGTATTAAGACATATATATATTGTGGAGTATGAGAACAGACAGTATTAAGACATATAGGAATGTAGTGTGTTTAATCCATGAGGTTGCAAGGTACAATATAAAGATATCAAACGATTCTTTTGAGAAAATCGACTCCAAACATCAGAGGAACATGATCAGCTCCATTGAAATGGTTAGTTCCACTGAAATGGTTAGTTCCATTGAAATGGTTAGTTCCACTGAAATGGTTAGTTCCATTGAAATGGTTAGTTCCACTGAAATGGTTAGTTCCATTGAAATGGTTAGTTCCACTGAAATGGTTAGTTCCATTGAAATGGTTAGTTCCACTGAAATGGTTAGTTCCATTGAAATGGTTAGTTCCACTGAAATGGTTAGTTCCATTGAAATGGTTAGTTCCACTGAAATGGTTAGTTCCATTGAAATGGTTAGTTCCACTGAAATGGTTAGTTCCATTGAAATGGTTAGTTCCACTGAAATGGTTAGTTCCATTGAAATGGTTAGTTCCACTGAAATGGTTAGTTCCATTGAAATGGTTAGTTCCACTGAAATGGTTAGTTCCATTGAAATGGTTAGTTCCACTGAAATGGTTAGTTCCATTGAAATGGTTAGTTCCACTGAAATGGTTAGTTCCATTGAAATGGTTAGTTCCACTGAAATGGTTAGTTCCATTGAAATGGTTAGTTCCACTGAAATGGTTAGTTCCATTGAAATGGTTAGTTCCACTGAAATGGTTAGTTCCATTGAAATGGTTAGTTCCACTGAAATGGTTAGTTCCATTGAAATGGTTAGTTCCACTGAAATGGTTAGTTCCATTGAAATGGTTAGTTCCACTGAAATGGTTAGTTCCATTGAAATGGTTAGTTCCACTGAAATGGTTAATTCCATTGAAATGGTTAGTTCCACTGAAATGGTTAGTTCCACTGAAATGGTTAGTTCCACTGAAATGGTTAGTTCCATTGAAATGGTTAGTTCCACTGAAATGGTTAGTTCCATTGAAATGGTTAGTTCCACTGAAATTAGTGGCTACAGGGGTCCCAGCGCGTTTGTGTATATCCCGTAAGTGTTGGTGACTAAGCTTTCTTCCCGTTTATGCTATATATGGCTTGTCACAACGTTAGCGTAGATTACATTGCGGGCATGCAAGACGATCCACAGTAACAAAAGGGACTTTAAGAAAAGATACAGCACTGGTCTGTATCACATTAGCATGTATGGCATCGCCGAAGCATACCGACGGTTCCAAATTGACCCTGGACATTGGATTTAAGGCAACTGTAAACCAACATATTCTTAAGACTTCTGTCCCGTTTGTAAGCCACCAGAGGATAGTTTTGGAAGACTGAACGATCAGATTGTAGAATGGAAAGATGACGGAATAAAACAGTTTTCACCATTGAACTATGTGGGTGGAAAGTCAAGATAAGTTTCACTCTGTCAGAGTTAGAAGTCCTATGTTGGTTGGTAAGGGCCTCCTGACGAGAATTTGTTGAACCCGAACCATAGTAGATGGAAGCACGTTCTCCGGGTATAGGTGGCTGTGGAAGAAATCAAGCAAATCGCGAACCATATCAAGAAAATAAATCATCGTCCTCGCTACACAGGCGATGAAGTAGCAAGAGTTGGGATAATGGTAACAAATCACGACAAGCCTGGGCAGGGGAAGATGTATAGAAGAGAAAGCTATGTGCATCAGTAGACTTATAGTATACTGATGTTGTGATTTGGAGAATTGATGTATGGTGATAGTAATGTCAAGAGAGTTGACACAAGAAGTGGAGATGTGAACAGTAAATCGAATAACAGGGTTGAAGTAATGTCAAGAGAGTTGATACAAGAAGTGGAGATGTGAGCAGTAAATCGAATAACAGGGTTGAAGTAATGTCAAGAGAGTTGATACAAGAAGTGGAGATGTGAACAGTAAATCGAATAACAGGGTTGAAGTAATGTCAAGAGAGTTGATACAAGAAGTGGAGATGTGAACAGTAAATCGAATAACAGGGTTGAAGTAATGTCAAGAGAGTTGATACAAGAAGTGAGATGTTGAAATGTCAAGAGAGTTGATACAAGAAGTGGAGATGTTGAAATGTCAAGAGAGTTGATACAAGAAGTGGAGATGTTGAAATGTCAAGAGAGTTGATACAAGAAGTGGAGATGTTGAAATGTCAAGAGAGTTGATACAAGAAGTGGAGATGTTGAAATGTCAAGAGAGTTGACACAAGAAGTGGAGATGTTGAAATGTCAAGAGAGTTGATACAAGAAGTGGAGATGTTGAAATGTCAAGAGAGTTGATACAAGAAGTGGAGATGTTGAAATGTCAAGAGAGTTGATACAAGAAGTGGAGATGTTGAAATGTCAAGAGAGTTGATACAAGAAGTGGAGATGTTGAAATGTCAAGAGAGTTGATACAAGAAGTGGAGATGTTGAAATGTCAAGAGAGTTGATACAAGAAGTGGAGATGTTGAAATGTCAAGAGAGTTGATACAAGAAGTGGAGATGTTGAAATGTCAAGAGAGTTGATACAAGAAGTGGAGATGTTGAAATGTCAAGAGAGTTGATACAAGAAGTGGAGATGTTGAAATGTCAAGAGAGTTGATACAAGAAGTGGAGATGTTGAAATGTCAAGAGAGTTGATACAAGAAGTGGAGATGTTGAAATGTCAAGAGAGTTGATACAAGAAGTGGAGATGTTGAAATGTCAAGAGAGTTGATACAAGAAGTGGAGATGTTGAAATGTCAAGAGAGTTGATACAAGAAGTGGAGATGTTGAAATGTCAAGAGAGTTGATACAAGAAGTGGAGATGTTGAAATGGGACAAAATCTGTCTGTGAAATAGGGGATTAAAGCCTCTTTAAGCCGAGGCACGCTCTCTCAACCTAAGGCGAACCTTGTATTGGTTATATCAGATCGTGTAGAGTGTAGACCAACAAACGTGCAAAATAAGAAATAACTCCATTAGGAGAATCCAAAGTATTAATTCTTTATACTAATACCGTCATCAATGTACATATGATAAGCGGACGGGGAAAGGGCCGTCATACGTAGCTGGAAACAATTGTGTTATTATTCAAAGATAATTACAAGTTAGACATAAAATATGTAATAAATGGTTAAACTTACCACCATAGATTTCAACTTCACACAGCGTAAGAAGCTTGTCTTGCAACGTGCTATTTAACTGTATAGTTACGTTAGAGACTGTCGCACTAGCAGTTGGTAAAACAGTGTATATACTTTGAACAGGTCCAGAAGGATCTGTGTAGGTATACACTTGTAGATTGTTGGCATCAAAACTTGTAAGAATAAATCCAGGCACCCGCTCCGTAATCTAAATGCAATCAGACAAACATAAATTTATAAAGTACGATACATGGTGACTTGATAATGAGAAGATTAATAATATCAATGAGAATGTTGCTATCTTTAGTGATTAGTAAGTATGATCTGGCCGAATGGATTAGAGCGGGATTGCATGCGGAGACCCGTGTTTAATCCACGGTAAGGCCAAGGATTCTTTTCTTTCTGTTGTTGACATAAATGAAAATCCTAACCTGAACAGCTTTGTGGCGACTGCACTAGCCAACACAGCCATTACATTCCTCATGTAAAGTTGTTTTTGTGTGAGAATAGCTAGCAGGGTTGCGTTCTTAAAAACGCCCGTCTGTAGGACTAGGCATTGGATGCTGTAAGAATTAAAACGCCCGTCTGTAGGACTAGGCATTGGATGCTGTAAGAAATAAAACGCCCGTCTGTAGGACTAGGCATTGGATGCTGTAAGAATTAAAACGCTCGTCTGCAGGACTAGGCATTGGATGCTGTAAGAATTAAAACGCTCGTCTGTAGGACTAGGCATTGGATGCTGTAAGAATTAAAACGCTCGTCTGTAGGACTAGGCATTGGATGCTGTAAGAATTAAAACGCTCGTCTGTAGGACTAGGCATTGGATGCTGTAAGAATTAAAGGTTTGGGGATCGACTCCCGTGTTTGTTCATTTGTTTTTTTTTCCGGAAGTTCCTAATACTTTTTCCTTGTCTATTTATTGATCATATTCATTGGCTCCTGTGCTCCTGCTGGGATTCATAACGCTTTCGCTTTCTCTTCTCTTGGTACAATAAACTTGAAGCTACCTATGAATGATGTGTGTATGTATTTTATATGTGTATACTGGTGTGTATGTTATATGTGTATACTTGTGCGTGTGTATGTTATATGTGTATACTTGTGTGTGTGTTATATGTATATACTTGTATGTATGTTATATGTGTATACTTGTGTGTATGTCATATGTGTATACTTGTGTGTATGTTATATGTGTATACTTGTGTGTATGTTATATGTGTATACTTGTGTGTATGTTATATGTATATACTTGTGTGTATGTTATATGTATATACTTGTGTGTATGTTATATGTATATACTTGTGTGTATGTTATATGTATATACTTGTGTGTATGTCATATGTGTATACTTCTGTGTATGAATGCTGTTCTTTCGTCTCATATACACAAGCACAAAAAGCTTATCACACGTGTTTGTGCAATCACTGTTCAATCGAATCTGACCTGATTATTCTGTGTTCAATTAACAACACAGTCTATGAAAGACACTCCTTAGCTCTTTTTGTAGAGTTAGCTGGTGGTGTTATTAACAAAAACTCGTCTATATTGCTAGGCAATGGGTGCCGTAAAAAATAAGGAATTGTAGTTTGAATCATCTGTTTGATAATTTGTTTTTTCTCCGCAAGCCCCTAATGTACATAATACATGTTCACTTTCTATTTATTGAGTTGTACACTAGACTGCTTGACTGTAGTAGTACTTTTGTGTATATAGCAAGTTGTAGATTTACACTAGACTGCTTGACTGTAGTAGTACTTTTGTGTATATAGCAAGTTGTAGATTTACACTAGACTGCTTGACTGTAGTAGTACTTTTGTGTATATAGCAAGTTGTAGATTTACACTAGACTGCTTGACTGTAGTAGTACTTTTGTGTATATAGCAAGTTGTAGATTTACACTAGACTGCTTGACTGTAGTAGTACTTTTGTATATATAGCAAGTTGTAGATTTACACTAGACTGCTTGACTGTAGTAGTACTTTTGTATATATAGCAAGTTGTAGATTGACTAGTATAGTAAGTTGTAGATTGACTAGTATAGTAAGTTGTTGATTGACTAGTATAGTAAGTTGTAGATTGACGAGTATAGTAAGTTGTAGATTGACTAGTATAGTAAGTTGTAGATTGACTAGTATAGTAAGTTGTAGATTGACAAGTATAGCAAGTTGTAGATTGACTAGTATAGTAAGTTGTAGATTGACTAGTATAGTAAGTTGTAGATTGACTAGTAATGCGTTATACGCACTATAAGCTAATCATTTACATGCTAGAAGAAAACAGTCTAACATTTAGTAACAAATACTAAAATAACTAGTCCATCATCTCAGGATCCGTCTCTGTCGTCAGAAATAGGATACCATCTGCTGAGTGTCGCACAAAGCACGAACTTCGTAGCTCCAGCAATAACCATAGAGATCTCATGAAACAATAGCATGTGTGATTCGGTCCGGATTCGAACCCCCTACGTCCAGAATGACATGTAAGCGTTTTAACCACTTTGCTATAGATACCCCCGACGCTTCTTCTTCTATCTTTAATCCTGTTCTGTCTCACAGCGTCAGGATAAGAAGAGATTTATAGAATGAGCTTTTGTGTGCTCTTCATGCATAGTGTTTTTTACCGCCTATATCATTTCTGAGGTCCACCTTTCGCGTTGACTGCCTTTTGTTTTGTATCCAATGTATCATAGTAACATTGCTCTTTGAGGTGCACTGTCTGTTGGTAATCTACTTTTGCTTTGTTTCCAATGTATCGTAGGAATATTGCTCTTTGAGGCGCACTGTCTGTTGGTAATCTGCTTATGTGACCGAATCATTTAATTTGTTGTTTCTTGATGAAGTTCAGTACTGACGTTGTACCAACTTGTTTTCCTGATGTCTTTATTTCTTAACCGGTCTCTTCTTGATACTCCCATCATTCTTGATACTCCCATCATTCTTGATACTCCCATCATTCTTGATACTCCCATCATTCTTGATACTCCCATCATTCTGCGCGGACACTTCAATTAACTAAAACATATTCACCACTGCATAGAACAAAATTAGTTTACATCGACGACGCGCGGAGGAATTTATTTCTTCTGTTCTATTTATAATTTAGTAATATATGTCAAATACATGTGCTTCTATCACAGATCACAGCTCTTCATCGCCCTAGAACTCCAAGTACCCAAACTACCTTAGATCGCTGGACAATCTCTTGGCTGACCATGAATAGGAGACTTTGGTAATTATCTGGGTTCCGTAACTGACGTTGATTATCTTTCTGAAGTTTTAACTTCACAAACACAGACACTTGCGAACCAGAAATTAGGTAATTACTCACTGAAGTCAAACTCGGTGGTAAATATTAACAATAAATGAAATAATGAAAATTTAAATTGATAACTACACTTCTCGTGATATTTTGCATAATCATCGCAATACGACTGCGTTTTCTTCCCGGGCAAATCTGATTGAACATATTAGGTTGTAGGTATTTTCAACTGCTGTCTTGTTCAGTAGTCTGCACTTTTGCACATGGGATGATCTCAAACAGTGAGATCCTCCCTTACAATGTATGGTCAAGTGTACTTCCTAGCGATTCCCTGACTCGTGTGTTAGTGACTCGTGCCGGACGATGCAACTTTCAGCCAGGGACAGC
This sequence comes from Arion vulgaris, assembly GCA_020796225.1. Taxonomy (NCBI): domain Eukaryota; kingdom Metazoa; phylum Mollusca; class Gastropoda; order Stylommatophora; family Arionidae; genus Arion; species Arion vulgaris. Next base: position 81,266,974 of record CM036755.1, read on the forward strand.
TGGTCACTATCGAGGCTGCCTGTCTGGGTCACAATTATAAGCAAAACAGAACAATACAACACAGTCATCTAGGACTCTCCAATACTAACCGCTGGATATTCGGATTGTGCCTTCAAGTTGTCGTCTTATATAAGTATAGACGATCCGGACGATAAGTATTCCCAATTATCGTCTCTTTGCTCTATCTCGGTCTCTTTCCTCTCTCTCTCTCTAAAAATAAACTGGCAGGACAAAATTTCAGACACCGAAGTCCTCACAAGAGCAAAAATTCCAAGTGTGAATACCCTTTTGCAGAAGGCCCGAGTGAGATATGGAGGTCACGTTGCTCGGATGCCTGATAAACGCATCCCCAAACAGTTGATGTATGGCGAACTTAAAGGGGGCAGATGTTCTGCTGGTGGACAAAAAAAAACGATTTAAAGACACTCTTAAAGTGTCTATGAAATGCTTCGATATAGACACCACGTCCTAGGAATCACTTGCGCAAGATCGCAAAATGTGGCGCTGTAACAACACAAGAGGAATCCGCAGAGCTGAGAATCATCGTGCCGTTGAGGCACAGAGAAACGAGCTGGCGAAACAAACAGAACACACAACACCTACATGTCTAACCTTGATCATGTATGCCCCACCTGTGGTAGGGAATTGTGTTCTAGGATAGGACTCTACAGTTACCTCCACACACACACACACACCACAGAGGTGCAGCAGCACACGTCTGAGGCTGCTGTCATCATCGCTTGCGATAGACAGCTATTATTATTATTATAATGTATATTTTGTCCTCTGACTCTTCTTGTATTCTCTCTGGTTCCGCCCTCAAAAGCTCGCTACCTTTGTTAGCTTTTCTGGTTCATCGCTCCAAATAAAAAATTATAAACTACTTATCCACATTTTCCTCTATCTTCATCATCACTCTTCATGAACGTAATAACTATGCAGTATTTCTTCTTATAAATCTTGTGCTTCACATGTATCTTCCGCTGTAATACTACAAGGTTTCATATTTTCCTTCTATAGGCAACATTGCTTCTCTAAGTTTCAATTGTCGTCTTCCTTTGAATATTCTTGTCCGAAAGAGTGTCTGGTAAGTATATGTCCTGGTGAGATTGTCTTCAAAGTGTTTCCTAACATTCTATCTACCATCGCTCGTTTTCTCTGGGACATCCAGTCGTGCGCAAAACGTTTCTAGAGTTGGCTGTGGATTTACCAAGGAGCGTTAATTTGTGCTTATATTTAAGTTAAGTTTTCATTTGCCCACTTGCACTTATATTTTAAATACCAGCGTGTTCAAAAGGTACTCACTAAAGCGTAAAGGCGTAAACCGAAGGAGTGTCGTATGTATTAAGTTAGTATTTCATTCACCCACTCGTGTTTAAATATGTATCAAATTTGGTGTACAAATGGACACCCCTACAAAAAGAGTTTATTGTGACTACCCACCAGGCCGTGCCGTGCTATGATACAGAGAGGCGACCGCATCAAGAGGCACAGTGAGGGGATGGCAACAGCAGCTACAGAAATACACATTTTGAACCACTATATAATTAAAAATCTTTACGTAACGCTTTTCTATATTGGTCTATGTTATTCCGATATTGATGTATACGATTTATGATTTGTCAAACGCCTCTGCCTAATCGTTTCTGTACCCTTTGATTTCGGTTTCTGGTGCAGGTGCATCGTAGGTGAGCGCTCGCCAAAACTTTGGATCTGATATCGCGAAGCTATTATTTTTGTTCGTAATATACCGCGTGGCCTCTCCTAAAAGCTGAAGCGGCAATTATCACAAAAAACAATTGCACGTGTTGCGTTTTGATAGTTCTGATTTGAGCTTACAATTATTGGCCATATTTTGATTTTAATGTTAGTTTGTCTCGAGAAGGGGTAAGTTGTTGTCTATCTATCTATTTTCTAATCCTGTTTTGCTTTTCAGCGTCAGGTTGAAAAAGGAAACACATGGAGCGAGACTCTCTATGCGCATTATCTTTCATTCTCTTCTCCAGTCCGGATTTGCCTCACAGTCTCAGGGTAAGTAGAGATTTCTAGAACGGGCTTTTCAGAAATATAATATATCTGTATGAATATAATAAAATATTTTAAGGAAACGAAGGTGGAAATATTTAGGTCATGTTCTTAGATCAGACGAAAAGAGATTAAATCGACAAGTCCTTATGTGGTCACCAGTTGGGAAAAGAAAACGTGGAAGACCAAAGACCACTCTTCGAAGAACCATCCAACAAGAAAGTAAACTATTAGGATGTAAAACCATACAATATCTCCAACTGCTAGTAACGAACCGCATCACATGGAGATCTAAAACATCTGCCCCATGTGCCGCTTTGGCACGAAAGGAACAAACTAACTAACTATGAGTATAATATTGTTTTTCATTTATACTAATTCAGTTGTTGTGTTTAAAAAGTAGATCAGGTAAGAGAATTATTGTTTTTTTTACAGTAATTGTAGTTACTTATTATCATTGAAAATGATTATGTTAGGACTCGAATTAAAAGGTAGCATTTGCACGGACTGGAATATCTTAGGTGCGAACCGTGTGCCTGTTTGTGATAGTTAGAAACTTATTTCAGATGAAAATTGCTGCTAATGAGATTGCAGAATTACTTTGCATCTGAATACTGTTGTAGCTCTGAGAATTTTATTAACACTTCCTGTCTCTGTAGCTAGCAGGGAAAAAAGTTTTTCCAAATTAAAATTAATAAAACACCACTTAAGAAGTTCCATCATGGCAAACAAAACTTTAAAAAATCTGTCATTAATTTCTATTGAATCTATATTAGCAGCCACGCTAGACTACACATCTCTAATTAACGAATTTGTTAAAGTTAAAAGGTTAAAATTGTAATCGATTGTTGTAGTTGATATCACTATTTTAAAGCAGTTTATATTTTAAAAATAAAAATATTATTCGTACATTTTGTGCAGTTAAAAAAAAAATCACAATCGAAGGTTATTTTAAAGAAAAATCATAGCATCTCGGGCGTCATCTCGAAGACTTGCATTATACTGATAAAATAACCCGCAAGACCCTGACGCCATTCTATATCTGAATTTGAGTACACATACGATAATGTGGTGGTGGTGGGGGATATTACGCTGTTACACTTGTAATAAATGAAGGTATGCATTTTTAGTAACTCAAGTCCTTGTGATCATAGACATTTGTTAGAGAGAAGTTCTCACCGTTTCTGTTGTATAAAACATATCTGTTGACTGTAACAGAGAGTGGGAACCTGACAGACCAGCGTGGATTGTTTTCATAATCGGTAGCCGTACAACTATTTCCACCAAAGTTTCGATTAGTGTCTCCATCCACTGCTTTATCTGACCAAAATGTCGAATAATTACTAGACTGGTAGGTGGGTTGAAGAAGTGCAACATCTCGGCCTGCAGAATAAATAATGATATATTAACTAATTAGTACACTGTGAGACGGGTTGAAGGAGAGCAACATTCCAGCCTGCAGAATAAATAATGATATATTAACTAATTAGTACACTGTGAGATGGGTTGAAGGAGAGCAACATTCCAGCCTGTAGTACAAACGAATACATGTACATGGATTAATAATGATAATCATTATCATCCAGTAGCTTGTCCGTTCCGAAACTTGGCTCCATGACAGCAGTCATGAAAAACTCTCTGTTCTGTGCAAGTTGACTGGCGTCAGTAGCAGTCATTCTCAGATCATCAATGACATCTTGCATCCATCGTCTTCTAGGTCTTCCTCTCATTCTTCTTCCAGGCACCATTCCTCCAAAATTATCTTCTCTATGCAATCATGAAGTTTGATGTGTCCGAAATATTTAATTTTCCTTAATGTCACGCTATTTAATAACCAACTCTCTTTAATATCAAGCTGTTGCAGAACAGAATCGTTTGTTCTTTTCTCTGTCCATGATATTCTAAGTACTCTTCTGTAGCATTTGCATTGAAAGGTATTTACGATCTTCTTTGTCAATGGTCCAAGTCTTACAACCATATGTTGCCAAGGAAACAACACAGGCTCTCAAACAAATATTTCGTTGACATGTAAACTAATTACTAGACTGTGAGACGGGTTGAAGAAGAACAAAATCCCAACCTTCAGAATAAATAAATATGCATGGATTAATAATGATATATTAACTTGTATATATATATATTATATATATATATATATATATATATATATATATATATATATATATATATATATATATATATATATATATATGTTATACGCTAGATTTCAGATTTTACGCCTCTTTAAAATAAATAAAAATTTAGAGCCCTAACAAAACATATTGAACTGTTTCGTATGTTAAGCACAAGAGCACTATTTCATACGTAGACAAGCTGAGGAGGAGATCGGAGCACTTATGTACTAATTGATTCGACGTGCAGAGATGCTAATCTGACGACTAGACTAAACTAACTATTCCATAAAGCATATTTGTAAGCAGTATTATATAAATTCATCTGATGTGTTCTACAAAAAATTATACATAAATGGTATGATATTGATCTTGCTAATATTTTTGTTTATAAAACATTTTGGCAGCTGAAGTGACCTGCTAGATAATTGATACTGCTCGAAGTGTCTGTCAGATGGCTTGCCGTATTGCCTGAGTTAAGCTCTGAACACACCTTGTTCTGTATTATGTCTAGAACATTACCATTTTATGAAATGATACTTTCTTATATTTGGATCTGGTAATCTAAAACCAGTAATAACTAACAATTTGTCAGTATTATATAATTATAGAGGAAATTTGTCATTAACTCTTTCTGTACCATGAATGTTATAGAGTTCTCATCACAATCCTTTGATAACACCATAGCAGCAAACCTCGACTCTTAGATCAACAATAAAATATCCAAAAATGCATTTGAAATACTGCTTGTTAGCAGTGGCGGCTCGTGATAATTTTTGTTGGTGGCGCCAAACATTTTTTTTCGGATTAATCATGGTTTATGATTGCTATAGTTTAATTTAAAAATGATAAATACACGTTATACATTATTTTTGGTTGGGCCCGGCCCCACTGGCCCTTATAGACGAGCCGCCACTGCTTTAAACGGAATAGTGAGTTTAAACGGAATGTGATAAACATATCCACAAGGTTAAGCGTTTACGGGGTCATATTGTTCACCACCATGATGTACACCAGTGAGACATGGGCAGTGTTTAGTAGGCATACAACTAAACCATTTCCATACAGACCTGCATACAGGAAATTCTTGGAACTCTGAATTGTTTTCTAATAGACATTAGACAAATACAATATTTTGTCACATCAAAAGAGATAGGAAACACTGATAAAAACCATCTTGAAAGGGAAGACAGATATACAGTTGGGAGACCATCAGGAGGGAGAACAGGCACACGTAAGGGGAAGACAGATATACAGTTGGGAGAACATCAGGAGGGGGAACAGGCACAAGTAAGAGGAAGACAGATATACAGTTGGGAGAGCATCAGGAGGGGAGCAGGCATAAGTATGTCAAAGTGTACAGTCAGTGCAAAGGACATAGAGTTGTTTTGTTGAGGGTGTGGGGAGGGGGAGGGTGAATGAGGGAATATCCTGGGCACGGTAAACCAGAAAGACTCTGTGATAGGGTGTGTAGTCGTGCCATTACTGGGCACTGAACAACCAGAAAGAGGTCATGGGCCTTGGTCACTAATATAACTCAATCATTCATACCCACACGCACTCTATCTGTCTTAACAAGTCTGTATTCTTTCTTTCTTTCTTTCTCGAATCCTGTATGCCTCACAGCGTCAGGTCAGGAAGAGATTTCTAAAACGGTCCCTAGTATGCGCTTCGTAGATAGTCTCTTTCGTCGCCTCTGTTATCTCTGAGGTCCATCTTTTGCGTGGCCGGCCTTTTGCTTTGTACCCATTGTATCGGAGCAGCATTGCTCTTTGGGGTGCACTGTCTGATGGTAATCTGCTTACGTGACCGAACCATTTAATTTGTTGTTTCTTGATGAAGTCTAGTACTGATGTTGTACCCACTTTTTCCTGATGTCTTCATTTCTCAACCGGTCTCTTCTTGTTACACCCAGCATTCTGCGTAGACACTTCATCTCTGTTGTGACTAGTTTTCTTCTATCGTTTGTTGTCAGCGTCCAGGTTTGGCACTGGTAACATAATGTGGGAGAAAGATTGTGTTGAACATTGCTCTTTTGTGTTCATGGTGACGTGTTTGCATCTTAAAATTGGCGCCATTTGCCCTATCATTTGATTTGCTTTGTTGCATCTGTGTTGAATTTCATTAGTTATTCTTCCATTTGCTGAAAAAATGCTCCCAGGTATGTGAAATCTTTGCTTGATTTAGTAGATGATTATCGATGGAGATGTTGGTAGTGTTTTTCTCTCTGGCGAATGTCATTACTTCTGTTTTGTCGATGTTAATTCTCATGTTGTATTCGTTACATGCTAACTGGAGTCTGTTGATGTGTTGTTGTAGCTGTTCTTCTGTTGTTGATATGATTGCCTGATCGTCTGCAAAAGAAATTCATTTAAGAGTTCTCCGAGGTTGTTTCCTTCGCTGGTGTTAGCTATTTTACAAATGTGGTCAATGTACGTGATGAATAGCAGCGGGGATAGTACGCAACCTTGTCTTACTCCTGACCCTACGTGAAACTTTTCTGATAATCCTGTATTTGTTCTAATCGTACATTGGCTGTCAGTATAAATGTTCTTGCAAAGGTTGATTAGGTGTTCATTAACCCCATAGGTTGTTAGTATTTTCCACAACTTGTGCCTATCTACGCGGTCGAACGCTTTTTCCTGATCTACAAATGCAACGTGTAAATGTTTGTCGGATTCGATAGTCCTTTCTACTAACTGTCTGAGGGCGAATATTGCGTCTGTACAGCTTTTGTTCTTCCTGAATCCCATTTGGGAGTCATTAAGCTGTGGCTCGATGATGTGGCGGAGCCTTTTCTCAAGTATTTTGCAGAATATTTTCCCAGTGTGGCTCAGTAGCGCTATGCCTCTATACTTTGTACAGTCCTCTTGCTACCTTTCTTCTTCCAGATGGGAACAATTGTAGCATTCCTCCAATCTTCTGGTGTTTCTTGTGTGATCCAGACTTGGTTGAATAGTCTATGGAGCCAGCTGATTCATACCTCTTTAGTTGCTTTGATTAGGTCGGCCGGGATATTGTCTGGGCCTGGTGTTTTATTAGGTGGGGCCATATTTACAGCATTTCTGATCTCTGATAGTGTTATGCTTGGTTCTACTTCTGAAGTTACATTTACTGTGTGTTCTTGAGTGTTCGGTTGGTCCTCTTGTTGTAGGTTGAGAAGTTCACTAAAGTATTGTCGCCATCTGTTCATTATCATTTTTGGATCATTAAGAGTTTGGCCGTTTTCATCGTTAATAATTTCAGTTGGGTCATATTGTTCTTGTCTTTTCCGCATAGCTTTAATTTTCTTGTAAAAATGTCTTGTTGAATTTTTGTAGTCTGAATTTAATGTTTCGCCATAATCTTGCCATGCTTGTATTTTAGACTTCTTTATTATCTCCTTGGCTTGTTTTCTAGCTGTTCTATACTCAGTGAGGTCGTTTTGATGTTTGTTTTTGCCCATAAGTTGTATCTGTGTTTTTTCTCCTCTACCGCTAGTTTTACTTCGTCATTCCACCAAGTTGTGCTTTTGGTCGGGTACCTCTGTATTTTGCTGTTCCGCATGTTTCTTTGGCTGCTTCTAATAAAGTTCTCTTAAATACTGTCTATTCTTCTTCTACTGACTTGCTTTGTTCAGTTAGTTTAACAAAATTATCTGTGACTCTTTGAAGATATGACTCTTGTGTGTTGACATCTGTTAATTTATTGATTTTGATTATTTCTTTTGTAGTCGTGTGTTGCCCTCTGGTACTCTTCTTGTGTGTTCTGATAGTCATAACTACCGCTTTGTGGTCCGTGTCTATGCATAAATTTGGTATAGCCCTAGCGTCTACCACTGACCTTCTTTTGATCTTTTGACTAGAATGAAATCTATTTGGCTCTTGCAGTCTAAGTTGTTCCATTTGTACCAAGTATAAATGTGTGATTGCCGGTGTTGAAATTGTGTGTTGGTAATAATTAGGTCATGCTGGTTACACAATTCCAGAAGTCTTTTGCCGTTTCCATTTCTCTGACTAGTGTTGTCTCCGAAGTGACCTAGATATGTCTCAACTCCTGTCCTATCAGAACCTAAATGTGCATTAAAATCACCCAATAGAAAGTAGTCTCTCCCTGATTTGATTCTATTTATAGTATCGCTAATGACGTCATAAAATTCATCGCATTCTTCTATATTGTCAGCATTATTACACGGCGCGTAAATTTGAATGTAGGTCATGTCCATGTCGTTCTCCCGTATTGTGATTGTCATTATTCTTTCTGAGATGTAACCTATGTGTAGTATTGACTTAGCTAGATCTGGGTCAATGATGAATCCGACGCCATGTTTAGCTCTTGCATTGATTTCTACACCTGAGTATGCGTATGTGTAATCTAGATGTAACTTCTTGCAGCCTTGTCCTTTGGTGCGTGTGTCTGCTAGTCCTAATATTGCTATTTTACGTTTTTTTATTTGTTCTACGATGTCTTGAAATTTTCCTCGTGCTCCACAGATATTAATAGTGCATATCTTGATGTTATTTCTTGGTTTCCCCTGTGTCCCTGCTTACGTTTTTCGAAATCTCTTCATAATTCTACGAGCACAAATTGGATTATACCACTGTCGGCTTGCTAGGCCTGTCCCAGTGGCTTCAGAATTCCCTAGATGGGTCACACGGTGCACTAGACTATCACATTCAGGCTAGAATACACAAATTCCATCCAAAGAAAACTGAAAATCGACTTCGGTTAGAGGCCGGCAGAAATTCACAACCAGCTTGCCGCGCCATCTTGACCGGAAGCTCAAGTATTAAGCTTTTTTGTTAATTTAAATTAATTTTCTCAAAGAATACATAATAAAAACAAAACAACATATAAACACAACAACAACATTTATACATCAAAAGAATAAACATTTAACACATAAATAAATGTTTCTCGTATATTTATTCCCCGCTACCTATCTATATCGGTTCCATATCGGGAACATATCGGTTCCATTCAGGTTTATCTCTACGAGAAATATAAACACAATTTGATCGATTCCTATGACACTCTATAGTTCTAGTACTGATGGGTCCCTAATGATGATGATGATGAAGACTTCAAAAGTCGTTGGGGGACAGTATGTCTCAGTGATTAGGCTACGTCTGACGTATATCTCCGGTTAGAGTTCTCCGTTAGTGTCTGTCGATTAGAGTTCTCCGTTAGTGTCTGTCGATTAGAGTTCTCCGTTAGTGTCTGTCTGTTCTAGTATCTTCTTCTAAGTCTGCTTCTAGATTCTAGACTCTAGTTCTAGTTCTGCTTCTCTCTGTATGCTTCTACTTATAGTTCTGTCTTCTATAGGATCAGACCTATAGCCTCTGGTTCCTCATTCTCTGCTTTTTGTCTCTGGTTTCCGTCTGTAGCTGATTCTGCTTATAGTTCTGTCTTCTATATGATCAGACTTATAGCCATTGGTTCTTCATTCTCATCTTCTACTTATAGTTCTGACTCTCTGGTCTGTCTTCTGTTTGTGCTTGTCGTGTGCTGTGCTCGACCAGGGTATTTACATATTATCTGCCCTTCCCACGCATCTCTTTGATATAAATGAAGCCTCAAAGAATACATCATGTAATTAGGCCACCCGTATGTTTCAGGTCTCGCCGGGGAGAAAAGAATAGTAACACTGCGACCTACAGGGCATCTCGTAAGAGGCGACTGAGGTAGAGACATAGTGAAGTTATATTAGTAAATAAAGTGTCGCAGAAATCGGATGTGCTGGCCTACTTGTAGGTGCATAACTGACATAACGTACACATGCTTTTAGACTCAGGTTACATACAAACCACAAAAAAGGTTTAACAAGTGGTCGATATGGAGCGTTCGTAGAAGAAGAAGTGGAAGACATCATATAATTAACGTTCTGCTGCAGCAGGTGACTTGAGTGCTTCCCAGTCGCAGACAAAACCAGCGACATGTTGATTAGCCTACTTATATCCCAGCATAATCCTGGATACAACCAATCGATCATGTACTGTCGATCGTCTTGTGTGTCTTCACAGTCCTGATAAATATGATAGTAGTCCACATGTAGTGTTCTTTGAAATTCGTCACTCCTGTTGTATCGCTTGCTTGATAAAGGCCTTTTGGTCGAAACGTTGCTGTGTATTGTCACTGTTTTTGTATTTTGTAAAACTAAAGTACTTTGTTCTTACGTGTTTCGCTAGATTTGTTGTATAGCCTTTACAGACACGATTCTATGTGGAGACAGCACATGATAGATTTGTTGTTTAAAGGGTTTATGGTTTGTATGTGCAGGATTATGCTGGGATATAAGTAGGCTAATCAACATGTCGCTGGTTTTGTCTGCGACTGGGAAGCACTCAAGTCACCAGCTGCAGCAGAACGTAAATTACATGATGTCTTCTTCTTCTTCTACTAACGCTCCATATCGACCACTTGATCGATAAGTCTTATGCAGGAGTTAGGGGTAATAAACGAGCTGATAGATTGGCTGGCTTGATTACAATACCAAAGGGAGTTGCCATGGCTCGAAATGACATTCTTCACGCATTGAGAGAGTCTTTCCGAACAGAGGAGTTTCAGGGCTGTGAATCCCACTCGCTGATCAGACTGAGAGAGATGGGTGTCAATATTGGTGCAACCCGAAAAGAACGACATACTAAATATGCAAAGAGATTGATTAATCAACATCAAACTGGCGTGTTGGGCCGCTGGACGCTGCTGGATTTGCTGAGGCGGAGATCGGAGCACCTATGGAGATTTCCGGAGTGATATGATGATAGTCCTCATATAACTGATTATAAGCCTACTGATGCACATAGTTTTCTCCTTTATAACCCTTCCCATCCACAGGTTTGTCGTGATTTTTTACCATTCTCCAAACTTTTGCGCCTTCGTCGCCTTTGTAGCGAGGACGATGATTTTCTCGATAGAGCTCGCGAGATGCTTGATTTCTTCCGCAAGCGACTATACCCGGAGAATGTTCTTGTATCTGCTATGCATCGCGTTCAGACAATTGCTCGCCAGGAGGTCCTTTCCAACCAGCATAGAACTTTCAACTCTGACAGGGTGAAACTTACCTCAACTTTCCACCCTCATAGGTCACTTGTGAAGAAAGTTTTATTCCGTCATCTGTATATTCTTAAGTCTGATCATGAGACACGTTCAGTCTTGCAACACTATGCTTTGCTGGCGTATAGATGGAACATAAGTCTTAATGATATGTTGGTACACAGTCCACTTAAGTCCAATATCCAGAGTCATTTTGGCACCGTCCAGTGTGGCAATCGGAGTTGCAATGCGTGTGCTTATGTGATACAGACCTGTAATGTTTCTTTTCCAAAAGCCACGTTTGTTATTGAAGATGGTTTCACATGCGAGTCCCGTAACATTTTCTACGCAAGAGGTGTGACAAGGCTAATATCGGTGAGAGAGGCAAGAGGCTTAGTGACCGAAACACTTGCGCTATATACGTCAATGCTCTGTGACTCCTGTAGTCACTCATTTCAATGATCTTGACCATTTAAGAGCTCGCGATGCCCAGGTCACAGCCATCCGATCATGGTTCTCTGATGATCTTAGTCGATGTGCTCTGTAGAATCGTTCTTTTTCGTTGTATGGTACCTTACGACCACATGGACTCAACGCACTACATTCCTATGCTTCTTAGTACTTTATCTTCTCATGCCTGTATTATATATGTGTATATGTTACATGTATATAAGTTATATATTTACTTGATTTTTTATTGTTTCTCGTCTTTTCCACTTCTAGTTTTTGTGTGTGTTTTTTTTGGTGCATTTATTTCGTTATTCGTTTTTATTCCCAGATTTTTATTACGAACGTTTGAATGTCTCCGTATGTAGTAGTCCACATGTAGTGTTCTTTGAAATTCGACATTTATGTTCTCTCCGTTGCTTGATAAAGGTCTTTTGGTCGAAACGTTACTGTGTATTGTTACTGTTTTTGTATTTTGTAAAACTAAAGTACTTTGTTCTTACGTGTTTCGCTAGATGAGCCTTTACAGACACCATTCTATGTGGATACCGCACATGATCGATTGGTTGTATCCAGGATTATGCTGGGATATGAGTAGGCTAATCAACATGTCGCTGGTTTTGTCTGCGACTGGGAAGCACTCAAGTCACCTGCTGCAGCAGAACGTAAATTATATGATGTGTTCCACTTCTTCTTCTACGAACGCTCCATATCGACCACTTGTTAAACCATTTTGTGTGGTTTGTATGTAACCTGAGTCTAAGAGCATTTGTACGTTGTGTCAGTTATGCACCTACAAGTAGGCCAGCACATCCGATTTCTCCGACACTTTTTATTTACTAGGATAACTTCACTATGCTTCTACTTCAGTCGCCTCTTACGACGTGCCTTGTAGGTCGCAGTGCTACTATTCTTTCTCCCTTGCGAGCCATGGAAACATACTGACGACCTAATTACTTGATGTATTCTTTGAGGCTTCATTTATATAGGGCATTACTTCAAATTGATATTTGATATCTAATTTTGTTTCTGAGTAAACAGGAGCAAATTATGGAAGATCCTGGAAGAATGTGGCATCCAGGGACAACTATTACGTAACATCATGGCCTGATATCAAGATAGCCAGAATACAGTAAGAACAACAGAAGGAATGACCGACTGTAACCACTACTGTTTATCACATATATGGATACAATAACTCAAGAGTAGATAATCATGAAATAAATGAACTCGCAGATAATCAACACCTAAAATAACAAGACCTACAACATAGTGAACCATTGAACCAAAATTGTATACATCGTGACATGAAGATCTTTATTGGTTATTGGTTATTGGTTACTAAACTGACGTCATTGCACTCCGGGCAAACCCATAGGTGCTCAGTCTCCCCAACAGATATCGAAGAGTATGCATACTGATGGTTCCTGTGGCTCGCTGATTAAACACACCTCTCACTCTGCCTCTCAGGCATCCAGTTCGACTTGAACAACGGGTAACTCCTAACTGCTTAAATCGCTTGATCGATTCAACATCGATATTAGTGTCCTCATCCAACAGAGAGTCTCGAAGAGACCGAAGAATATCCCCTTATCCATCTTCAACTCCCCAACAATCGATGCTGTTGATGCAAGCCTGTCCGCTCTCTCATTACCATAAACACCCGCATGCCCAGGACAGTATATCCACGTAAGCCGCTGGAGGTTAGAAACTTCTATAGACGACATCCACTCATACCGAAACCTGCCCTTGACATGAACGAACATGAAGATCAATAACATTAAAACAGAAATACATAAATAGTAAATGTAGGAAGAAAACATAATAAACTAAACATCTATGTCAATAGTACTACAATCAACCAAGTGCACAAATTCAAATACTTAGGAAGCATTTTCACAGAAGTTGGAAGACTAGATAGAGAGATAGAGGCTAGAGTGCAAAAGCAAATGCTGCAATCTACCAGCTAGACAAATTGTTAAGGCACCCAAACATTTCACTGACAGCTAAACAACAGATGATCAACATAATTTTCATACATACTCTGTGTTACTAGAGCCAAACATGGACAATGAGCAAAACACAACTACATGTAAAATGTGATGCCTACGAAAAGTTGGCAACAAAATTAGAAAAGAACAACAACAGCATAAGAAATAAAGTTGAAACAGAGCATTGTTTGAAATACATTGAGAAACAAAGCATGAAGTAGTTTCGGTGTTTTCAATTCCAATATTGTATCAATCTGAACATTTGCCAGCGAGAGTTGGAAAATGTGATATAGACATTAAGTTGAATACATTTGAAAAAGATATCTGCAAAAATAATGAACATAAAATGGGACGAATTCAGAAGTGATGAAATCAGAGTAATGTCTCTACTAATAATGAATAGTGAAACACGTACAAACAAAGTTCTATAGTTTTACAAAATACAGAAACAGTGACGATAAACAGCAACGTTTCGACCAACAAGGCCTTTATCAAGCAAACGAACAAACAGGAGTGACAAATTAAAATGAAACACAAATGGACGACCAAATACAAACGTATCTAAGGAAAATCTGGAATAAAAATCTGGAATACAAATCTGGAATAAAAACGAATAACGAAATAAATGTAACACAAAAACACACATAAAGACTAGAAATAGAACGGAAAAGAAACAATGAAACATCTAGTAAATATATAACTTGAATACATGCAACATATATCCATATAGATTACAAAGCATGGGAAGAGAAAGTACTAAGAAGCATAAGAATGTAATACGTTGAGCCCGCGTGGTCGCAAGGTACCATACAAAGAAATCAACCGATTCTCCAGAGCAAATCGACTACGATCATCAGAGGAACATTATCGGATGGCTGTGACCTGGACATCGCAAGCTCCTGAATGGCCAGTATCATTCAAATGGGTAGCTACAGGGTCACAGAGCATTGGCGTATATCGCGCAAGTGTTGGGCGAATCGGTCACTGAGTCTCCTGCCGGTTTCCCCAATATAGGCCTTGTTGCACCGCTTGCAGATAATGGCATAGATAATATTACGGACTCGCACGTGAAACTGTCTTCAACAACGAACGTTGCTTTTGGAAAAGACACCGTGCGGGTCTGTATTACATAAGCACAAGTGTTGCAGCGCCGACGGCCACACTGGATGGTGCCAAATGACTCTGGATATTAGGCTTGAGGCGACTGTGAACCAACATATCCCTAAGGCTTCTGTCCTGTCTGTACGCCACCAAAGGATAGTGTTGGAAGATTGAACGTGTCTCAGGATCAGACTGAAGAATGGAGAGATGACGGAATAAGACTTTCTTCACAAGGGAACTATGAGGGTGGAAAGTTAAGACAAGTTTCACCCTGTCAGAATTGGAAGTTATATGCTGGTTAGAGAGAGCCTCCTGGCGAGAAATTTGCTGAACACGCCACATAGCAGAAGCAAGTACCTTATCCGGGTATAAGCGCTTACGAAAGAAATCCAGCATCTCGTGAGCTCCATCGAGAAAATTGTCGTCCTCGCTACAGAGGCGACGAAGGCGCAAGAGTTGAGAGAATGGTAAAGAGTCACGACAAGCCTGGGAATGGGAAGAGGTATAAAGAAGAAAACTATGTGCATCAGTAGGCTTGTAGTATACTGATGTAGTGATGGTGGATAGGCTGATAGTGATGGTGATGTCAAGAAAGTTGACACAAGAGGTAGAGATGTGAGATGTAAACCGAATAGCCGGATTGAAGACATTAATGAAATTAATGAAGCGTGACAAATCGGCTTCAGGCATATCGGTAATGCCAATACAATCATCAATGTATCTATGATACACAGACGGAAGAGGGCCATCATAGGAATTCCATACTAGGTGCTCAAGATGACCCATGAGCAAAGAACTATACCTTCAGGAAGGCCGTAACCAATTACTTGACACCCAATTCTATAAAACTAGCTATTCTGATGTAACACTATCTAACAATAGTAAAGTCCGTACAGTAATTAAGAACTTAATTGCCTCTAACGACCTTCCTACCGGCGCATCATCACTTTGTGTCATCGATAGCTGTTTAGGAAAACCCGTCTTTTATATGCTCCCCAAAATTCATAAACTGAACAATCCCGGTAGGCCCATCGTTTCTGCTTGCTCTTGTCCTACGGAACATATCTCCGAATTTCTTGATAGTATCTTCAATCCTATAGTCACCACACTACCTTAATTCTTGAAAGATACGAACCACACCTTGTCTGTTTTTCGTCTATTGAGTTGTTACCTGGCAGGACTTACCGTCTCTTCCTCCTTGATGTGTGCTCATTGTACACCTCCATACCTCATTCCGACGGACTTCAAGCTCTCCAGTTCTTTCTCGACAGGAGAACTAACCCACTTGTCTCCACCTCGGCTCTCCTTCGTCTTGCAGAACTAGTTCTAACTCTCAACTCCTTTCAGTTAAATGACCAGTTCTTTGAGCAGATCAGTGGGGTCGCCATGGGTACTAAAATGGGACCCAGTTATGCTTGTCTATTCATGGGTCATCTTGAGCACCTAGTATGGAATTCCTATGATGGCCCTCTTCCGTCTGTGTATCATAGATACATTGATGATTGTATTGGCATTACCGATATGCCTGAAGCCGATTTGTCACGCTTCATTAATTTCATTAATGTCTTCAATCCGGCTATTCGGTTTACATCTCACATCTCTACCTCTTGTGTCAACTTTCTTGACATAACTATCACTATCAGCCTATCCACCATCACTACATCAGTATACTACAAGCCTACTTATGCACATAGTTTTCTTCTTTATACCTCTTCCCATTCCCAGGCTTGTCGTGACTCTTTACCATTCTCTCAACTCTTGCGCCTTCGTCGCCTCTGTAGCGAGGACGACAATTTTCTCGATGGAGCTCACGAGATGCTGGATTTCTTTCGTAAGCGCTTATACCCGGATAAGGTACTTGCTTCTGCTATGCGGCGCGTTCAGCAAATTTCTCGCCAGGAGGCTCTCTCTAACCAGCATATAACTTCCAATTCTGACAGGGTGAAACTTGTCTTAACTTTCCACCCTCATAGTTCCCTTGTGAAGAAAGTCTTATTCCGTCATCTCTCCATTCTTCAGTCTGATCCTGAGACACGTTCAATCTTCCAACACTATCCTTTGGTGGCGAACAGACAGGACAGAAGCCTTAGGGATATGTTGGTTCACAGTCGCCTCAAGCCTAATATCCAGAGTCATTTTGGCACCATCCAGTGTGGCCGTCGGCGCTGCAACACTTGTGCTTATGTAATACAGACCCGCACGGTGTCTTTTCCAAAGCCACGTTCGTTGTTGAAGACAGTTTCACGTGCGAGTCCGTAATATTATCTATGCCATTATCTGCAAGCGGTGCAACAAGGCCTATATTGGGGAAACCGGCAGGAGACTCAGTGACCGATTCGCCCAACACTTGCGCGATATACGCCAATGCTCTGTGACCCTGTAGCTACCCATTTGAATGATACTGGCCATTCAGGAGCTTGCGATGTCCAGGTCACAGCCATCCGATAATGTTCCTCTGATGATCGTAGTCGATTTGCTCTGGAGAATCGGTTGATTTCTTTGTATGGTACCTTGCGACCACGCGGGCTCAACGTATTACATTCTTATGCTTCTTAGTACTTTCTCTTCCCATGCTTTGTAATCTATATGGGTATATGTTGCATGTATTACATTCTTATGCTTCTTAGTACTTTCTCTTCCCATGCTTCGTAATCTATATGGGTACATGTTGCATGTATTCAAGTTATATATTTACTAGATGTTTCATTGTTTCTTTACCGTTCTATTTCTAGTTTTTATGTGTGTTTTTGTGTTACATTTATTTCGTTATTCGTTTTTATTCCAGATTTGTATTCCAGATTTTATTCCAGATTTTCCTTAGATACGTTTGTATTTGGTCGTCCATTTGTGTTTCATTTTAATTTGTCACTCCTGTTTGTTCGTTTGCTTGATAAAGGCCTTGTTGGTCGAAACGTTGCTGTTTATCGTCACTGTTTCTGTATTTTGTAAAACTATAGTACTTTGTTTGTACGTGTTTCAATATTTACCTAGTTTTACTGCAGTCTTCCCCCTATTTCGATACTAATAATGAACCACTAATAACTGTTATAAGAAGGAGAAGTGATGAAATCAGAGTAATGTCTGGTTAACCACTAATAACAACTGTTATAAGAAGGAGAAGATGGAGATATGTTGGCATTACTGAGAAGAACTAATCAAAGAATAACAAAGCAGAAATCGAAATATGACACAGAGAATTCAAGACAGAAAGTCTGTATAGAAACTCTGAAGCGAGCATTACTGAGAAAGACGAGAAATGTCAGGCTGAACACCCTTGAGGAGATAGACTGAGTTGTCCAGGATAGAGCGGTATGAAGAAATTGCTTGCAGGCCTTATGTAACGTATAACGGTAAAAGAGGTATATACTACTAATAATATTTGTTCTTACCTCCGCTGATGTAAACTGAACACAGAGAACCGACCCCACTACCTGTGAGAGTCACCTGTGTTACCAGCCCAATGTTATCACAATGAATGTCTAGCGTCTTGTCATTGACAGTAGCAATTCTTAGATTGGTGCATGGGACTTGGTTGGTGTTGAAGCTCACAGTGAAACTATTCAACAAACCTGAAAAAGTGTTAATTCGTAACAATCAAAGAAATTTGAACAATCATAGCAATATGAACAATCCTAGCAATATGAACAATCATAGCAATATGAACAATCATAGCAATATGAACAATCATAGCAATATGAACAATCAAAGCAATCATGTATAATAACATGATATACACACATATTATGGGCGGCTGTAGCGTGCGGCAGTGATCGAGATGGGACTTCATTTACTGAGGCCATTGTTGTATCTGACTCTCAGTCGATGCTTCACAAGATCCAGAAGGACATGTCTCGGTATGAGTGGATGTCGTCTATAGAAGTTTCTAACCTCCAGCGGCTTACGTGAATATACTGTCCTGGTCATGCGGGTGTTTACGATAATGAGAGAGCGGACATGCTTGCATCAACATCATCAATTGTTGGGGAATTGAAGATGGATAAAGGGATGTTCTTCGGTCTCTTCGCGACTGTCTGTTGGATGAGGACACTAAAATAGATGTTTAATAAATCCAGCGGTTTATGCAGTTTAGAGTTACCCGTTGTACAAGTAGAACTGGATGCCTGAGGGCAGAGTTAGGAGTGTGTTTAATCAGCGAGCCACGGGAATCATCAGTATACATACTCTTCAATATCTGTTGGGGAAGACTGAGCACATATTGGTCTCCCTGGAGTGCAATGATGCGAGTTTTGTAACCAATAACCAATAACGATCTCGATCATCATCCCGGCAATGTGGAGACAATGTAGACCGCGGATAAGATGTAACTGATGATTTGAATATGACGGCTACATAGGCGGAACATCTACAGGGGCGTGACGGTTACAGAGACCAATGATAAAGATAAATAACGAACGACTGTTTCGGTTTCAAAGTTCTGTTCAGTACAAGCTATTGGATTAAGATGGTATCAGATCTGATGGATGTAAGGAAGACCGTCATTGCCACTCATTTCTGTGTATATCTTCTTCTTCTTCGCGTTCGTTCTTTACGACCAATTTTAATCACTCTTTGTGATATGTTTGATCTTTGTCAAGAACGTGTATACGTTGCACATTGCTTTGGTAGGCCCCTAAACGCATAGACTTGTACATGTTTTGGACACGTGCATCCGATTTCAGCCAAATCTCCTTTATCGCCTCTTACAACATGCGTGGCAGGTAACAGTGGTTCTATTCTTTACACCCCAAATGTGGGCCCTGGTAACCACTCAAGCAATTTCTATGCATATGAAGATACTATTCAGATCTGATGGTTCACAGGAAGGACATCAGAGCTACTTATATCAGTGTACATGACATTATATGTACACATAACAAACTGGTTACGAATACACTTACAAGGTTTTATCAATGAAAGAATAATTGTTATCCACTAACCAGGATCCGGAACGGTTATCCTCATCCATGTAAATGGATAAGTTGTGTTCCAGGTCACAGTTAATGGCGTCAGACTCGTTGAAATACATGTCGTTTCATTGTTATCTCTTAGAACAGCTAGTGATGAAGATAACTGAGATACTTGTACCAAATCAACTGTTGAAAATGTAAACAAGTGGTAGTGATGAAGATAACTGAGATACTTGTACCAAATCAACTGTTGAAAATGTAAACAAATTATTCAAATAAACAATCAATTTATCTAGTACAGGGTTGTTCAACTTGGCGCCATGTTGTTGTTAATTTCTGGCGCCTCAAGTTAATCCGACAGTTTTAACGATAATCACAATTTTAATTGAAATGTCTTTAAATGAATAAGAAAATATTAATTTTGTTTGGTCACAGCATTCCAAAGGTCACCGTCTGACCTCTTTCTTTGTAACCATGTTTTCTTTGTAACCATTCTACTGCCCTTAATCACACTTTTTGCTTTTCGACTTTTTTGTTTCACTGAAGAACTAAAATTTCCTCAACTTGTAGCATATATGCAGTGTCATATCTCACATTATGTTAAATGTAAACAATATATCTCCCCGTAAACAAAAGAATCCCAGGAATTCCGAAGGGTTCCCCCGATTTTCCAACAATGTGGGTGATTCTATTTGGTGTTCTTAGGGGTGAAGGATTGCAAATTTTCCTGGCTCGAATATTTCTGGCCTTGAAAATTGCGGCAGAAATGTTATTTTTAACTTTTCTCTGAATCGATTATTAATTTGAAAAGTTCTGACCCTGAACAGCGCCTTTTAACGATATTAGCATTCTTAAGGATAGATCTGAAAACTCGCAGCCCTGGTTAGAAGAAGAAAAATGAGAGTTGTCGATTATTGCTGAAGACAGAAGTAATAAATGTCTGCAAGAATTGCGTTGAAGACTTCAATACGTTTAGATTTAATGTGCAGACGTCCCATGAACTCGCACAAGTAGGTTTCCAGGAGATGCCTGTCAAAAACAACTAAAATTAACCGCGAAATTGTTTGCGCGGACCCGCCACCCCTTTTCCTAGAATGAGCAATCCCGCGACATTGTTTGCGGGGAGATAAAATTGAAGTTTCTATAATTAAACGTCCGGATTATAAGTTAGAAATACATTTTTTCATATGTTTTAATATTATTTCATTATAATTATTATTATTCGTACGATTATTATTTCAATTGCCGCATTGCTCTCCCAGTCATATGACAACCCCCAAGTAAAAAAGTTGGATGGCGCAGAGATCTGGCCAATGTCCGGCACAGACAATATATATATATATATCTCAGTTATATGAGAACTATCACCATAGCACTCCGGACATGTCTATAGGTGCTCCGATCTTTCGTTAATCTTCTTGTCTCAGTTTCCCTACAGATGGCTTTGTTTGTTTGTTAGGTGCTGGATTAAGCCTCTCTTTGTTTGAGGCACGTCTTTTTCAATATTAAATGTCTTTGTTGTTTACATCAGAACCTATTTGTCTTCTTTCTTGGTGTGGACCTGAGGCATGGGACTAGTCCTAATAGGGACTATTTCTTGAGTATTGTGTTGATGGTGTTCTGGTATGTGTGTATAGTTCTGATAATGACTTTTGTGTTGATCTGGGCATATCTATAAGATGGACGTAAGAATCTGGGTGGAGCCACGAGAATGCCTTTTTTAGATCTCGCTGTAGCTTTGAGAAGACATTTGTGTTGATATGGGTGTAGCCCTGAGAAGGACATTTGTGTTGATCTGAGTGTAGCCATGAGAAGGACATTTGTGTTGATCTGAGTGTAGCCATGAGAAGGACATTTGTGTTGATCTGAGTGTAGCTATGAGAAGGACATTTGTGTTGATCTGGGTGTAGCCACGAGAAGGACATTTGTGTTGATCTGAGTGTAGCCATGAGAAGGACATTTGTGTTGATCTAGGTGTAGCCATGAGGACATTTGTGTTGATCTGAGTGTAGCCATGAGAAGGACATTTGTGTTGATCTGGGTGTAGCCATGAGAAGGACATTTGTGTTGATCTGGGTGTAGCCATGAGAATGACATTTGTGTTGATCTAGGTGTAGCCAGGAGAAGGACATTTGTGTTGATCTAGGTGTAGCCATGAGGACATTTGTGTTGATCTGAGTGTAGCCATGAGAAGGACATTTGTGTTGATCTGGGTGTAGCCATGAGAAGGACATTTGTGTTGATCTGGGTGTAGCCATGAGAATGACATTGTGTTGATCTAGGTGTAGCCAGGAGAAGGACATTTGTGTTGATCTGAGTGTAGCCATGAGGACATTTGTGTTGATCTGAGTGTAGCCATGAGAAGGACATTTGTGTTGATCTGGGTGTAGCCATGAGAAGGACATTTGTGTTGATCTGGGTGTAGCCATGAGAATGACATTTGTGTTGATCTAGGTGTAGCCAGGAGAAGGACATTTGTGTTGATCTGAGTGTAGCCATGAGAAGGACATTTGTGTTGATCTGAGTGTAGCCATGAGAAGGACATTTGTGTTGATCTGAGTGTAGTCATGAGAAGGACATTTGTGTTGATCTGAGTGTAGCCACGAGAAGGACATTTGTATTGATCTGAGTGTAGCCATGAGAAGTACATTTGTGTTGATCTGGGTGTAGCCATGAGAAGGACATTTGTGTTGATCTGGGTGTAGCCATGAGAAGGACATTTGTGTTGATCTGGGTGTAGCCATGAGAAGGACATTTGTGCTGATCTGGGTGGAGACATGAGAAGGACATTTGTGTTGATCTAAGTGTAGCCCTGAGAAGGACTTTGTGCTATCCTCCAGATGTTTTTATATCTTCTATCTATTCGTTTACCCTCTGGTGACCATTTCATCGCAGTAAAACAGAAGAAGAAGGGCATTATCTTTATGACTATAACGTGAATAAAAATGTTTCATCGCCTTTTCAGATTGTAGGGTTAAAAAATCTATAACTTCACATTTCTAGTTATATGAAATGCTGGAGGTAGCTGTGTAAATTCCTGTCCTCTCTTCTAAAATGTTTGTTGCGAAAATGAACCCGTAACTTTTATGTGTGGGACTCGATACGAGAACTCTCTAAGCATTGCGTTAATATATCTTATAATTAATGTATTGTCGTCTTTCCCCAGGTGGATGATGGGATTGGTTGTTCACTCTTTCGCCGTTAAGCCTAGAGGTAGGAGCTTTAATTTGCGTTCCAGTACTAGATGAGTCGCCCTTGTTGTGTTATATACGTATTTATTCAGAGTAGTCTTGATATGGTCTATCCATTTTGTTCTTGGTCTTTCCTTGGCTCTAGTACCTTATCTCTTTTTATTGGCAAAGCACGTAATCTCTTTTTATTGCATGCTGTTATTGGTGGTTGGTTGTATTTCATTCTCATTAAATGTCCAAATAATTTATAAATAGATAATATAAATTAAAAGGGACACACATAAACATAATGAACAACTAACCATACTGGCAGGCTGGACCAAACCATCCAAGATTACATGTGCTGCACTGTCCGTCTGTATTTGGACATGTGGTTCCAAAACAATGGCACTTATACTTACAGCCTATTTCAAACCATCCACTGCCACAAGCTGATAAAAAGCAACAAAAAAACCAGAACTGATATAAAAGTCATATACAGAATAAAGAAAACAATATTATAAATATGGTGTCTATTTATGTGGATAATAAACGAAACTCGTATCGTTTCTGAAAGACTAATTTACCTTCTATCGACGAAGTTACAGACCTACAACACTATTTGGAAAATAATAACTACAGAGATGAGGTGCATTAGAAGAGCTGCAGGTGTGACAATTAGAAATAAAATTAGAAATGAAGAAATCAGAAGAAGACTGGTCATGCAATTCATAAAAGAACAACAGATTAAATGGTGTGGACACCTGACAAGAATGCCTTGTATCGATTAAGAAAAAAAGTCACACTGAAAAAATATACCGAGTACAGAGCAAGAGGAAGACAACGAAAATATGAAACAACGGCATCAGGATCATCCTTAAGAAAATTAACAGCTTACAAAGTGCCCTAGAACACGCACACACAAGTTCACTATCTCCTCCCCTCCTCCCAATCAGTTTCAGTTTCAGTTTGGAATATCTTCATTGCACTCCGGACATGTCCATAGGTGCTCCGATCTCCTTCGCAATATCTCCAACAGCGTCCAGCGACTGACCGTACCAGTTCTATTTTGATTGATGAGCCTACTCGTATACCTGTTGTACCGTTCTTTTCTTGCCACAGCAATCTTCAAACCCAGTTCTCGCAATCTAGTAGTTGACGTGGATTGGTTTAGATGAAGGTCTTCTCTGCGGCCACGTTCTATGAGGGCGTTCAAGATGCAGCTCTGTCCATTGGCTGGCCCTCTGATATAGCGGCAGAGCCAGCCAGCCTGTCTGCTCTCTCATTGCCAACGACACCCATGTGCCCCGGAACAAAGACAAGTGTAAATCTGCAAATTATTGACGCCTGCAGTGATTCAGTCCATTTCCTGCGCACTGAACTGGCCTCCACCTTTCGGATCATACTCAATGAGTCACTCAGAATGCACGCATGAGTGTAGTTTTGTGACTCTAGCCAGAGTAGTGCATTGGTCACCGCCAGTACCTCCATTGTCATTCTGCTTGTTGTCATACTAAATGCACCACTGGCTTCCTTGACCATTCTGCCACATGAGCTTGCAGAGTTGAGGTGCATTAGAAGAGCTGCAGGTGTGACAATTCGAGATACGATTAGAAATGAAAAAATCAGAAGAAGACTGGTCATGCAATTCATAAAAGAACAACAGATTAAATGGTGTGGATACCTCCCAATCAGTTCTATAATGAAGTAAATGGTGGAACAGAAGAAGAAGAAGAAGAAGACAGCGTGATTTTCA
Source organism: Arion vulgaris (assembly GCA_020796225.1). Lineage (NCBI taxonomy): Eukaryota > Metazoa > Mollusca > Gastropoda > Stylommatophora > Arionidae > Arion > Arion vulgaris. The sequence goes on from CM036755.1 coordinate 81,291,517, forward strand.
ACATGGTAGCTAATGTGTGAATTAATCACATATCCGTTTCGCATCTACAGTTTTTAATGTTTCTCGTAGTTACTAACTGTGATTTCATCGAACTAATGTGAATGTATGTGTAGTGCTAGTAAGTGTGCTTGATCACAACCCAAGCGTACCTAGTTTAAACTCCGAGGCAGTTAATTTGGAAGCAAATTCATTTCCGTGGGATTTTTACGAAAGGTAAAAATAGACCTCACCGTTCAGAAAGCAATGGCAAACTACTGAACGTATAAGTGGTGCCTAAAAAATGTGGTTGATGGCTATTGTCTATTGTCTATTCACAGTTGGAAGATGTAGTTGGCTGTCCACTCTTGCCGTTAAGCGTAGGGATGGTAGCTTTAATTTGCGTTCTAGGGCTAGATGAGACGCCCTTGTTGTGTACAAGGGCGTTAAGTGTGTGCTTCCAATTCTAATTTATCTGCTTTATATTCTTCGAGTTATCTATCTAGTTATTACAGTGTGATGACCTGTGCTGCTATTCTTCTTCTGTAAATCCTTACAAGACACTTCTCTCTACTCAACAACATTAACAATATCCACACTAACTCAACAACTATCACGCTATAACATCAAATACAATTCAATTAAATGACCGTAAAATATATCGTACATCTAAGGGAGAATCAATCTGATTGTCCGCTTTTATTAATTCATTAATTTCCTGCTATGTCTCATCAGTTACAATGACATATATATCTATATAGAACATGCACATTTTTCATACCTAGAAAACATCAACAAAATATTTATCTTATAATACTTAATTAGCTATAGAAAATCGAAAGTCTCCTTTAACTCCTTACTCAGAACTATCCACACTTGAATGATATGTCTATCTAATACACTCTTTAGTGAACTGTCTATCTTGTAAGCACTTGTATATCTACTACACTCTTTAGTGAACTGTCTATCTTGTAAGCACTTGTATATCTGCTACACTCTTTAGTGAACTGTCTATCTTGTAAGCACTTGTATATCTGCTACACTCTTTAGTGAACTGTCTATCTTGCAAACACTTGTATATCTGCTACCCTCTTTAGTGAACTGTCTATCTTGTAAGCACTTGTATAACGAATAATATGTCTATCTTCTACACACTGTTTAATTCTGACCTGTTAAATCATGTCCACAAGAACTCCCGTGGCGTACTCTCTTGTCCCATTCGGACAGTCATCAGCATATGTTGTTTCTGTTCAAGTTCTGTCTTCTGGTTCTCTAGTTTACTTAGAAATCACAACAGCATTGTTCTGCTCTATAATTCTTGTTGCTATCTACTCTACTAAATTCCTTCCTTCTATCTGTGCCTTTCTTCTTCCTCTCTCTCTATGTCTGTCCCTGGCTAAGTTCTTCTGCTTAGTTTTTCTGCTAGGTTATTCTGTTAAGTTCTTCTGCTCAGTTCTTCTGCTAGGTTCTTCTGCTAAGCTTCTCTGCTAAGTTCCCATCTCTGTGTCTCCTCTTCTTGTGTGTCTAACTACACTCTTCAACAACCTACTCGTGGATCTGTCCCAGCTATCTCCCTCCTTTTCTCTGTGTCTGTACTAAAAATTGATTTTAATCTTTTCCGTATTATAATTCCAACCCTGCACTGTCGATGATACCTGCCTGAATTCTCAATCCTGACCTACTAACTCCTATCGGTTGACTGTTCTATCCGCTCTGTGTTCTGATGGTAACTAACTATCTTCCACAACCTACTCGTCGATCTGTCCCAGCTATCCCTCTTACTTTGTGTTCTGTTCGTCTATTTATCCGCAAATCCAAAATCACAATCCTTTGTTCCTAGACCTATTCAGGTGGTCAGGAAATTTACCTTGCTAGAACTAATTGCCTGGTCCCTTGAGAGCACCACTGCCCCGTAGTTCTGTCATTACCATCCCTGCTTGCCTTATTTTCCCCTGGCTAAGAACTCGAGGAATCCCTTTGATCTGAATTTCACAGAAAAATGGACTCTCTTTTCTGATTGATCGCAAGTTCTCCTGTTCGACCTAAAATCGGTCTAGTCTGTACTAGTTTCTTTTCAAGCTCAAATTTGTTATAGTATTATTATCTCATATCTGGACATCTCTGGGGTACGTTTTCTCTCTCTACTATAAAATCGCCCACCCAGCTGGACTCCGAAACTTATTGATCAAAGGTTTAATTACCGGCCATTAACTTGTTTGATCGTCACCTGTAGTAACACTCAATGCTGCCAATAGCATTTAGTCTCCCCCATTCCAGTCGGCTATTAGATCTGAAACGTTATCAGATCGGTCAACAGTTTAATTACCGTACGCTACCTTTGTGATTGTCACCGGTGTGGCCTATAGAAATATGATTCCATTTTTCTTGACCACATATGACACTATTACAGTTGTGTTGTATCCGTGTTTATGTAGTGTGGTCTTGATATTGTCTATCCATTTTTTCTTGGTCTTCTCTTAGCTCGAGTACCGCTCTCTTTTTATTGTATGGTGTTATTGGTGGTTGGTTATATTTCATTCTCATTAAATGTCCAAACTATTGCATTTGTTGACTTTCGATGTATGCCCACTCTGCTTCTGATGTCCTCATTTCGTAGTTTGTCTTTCCTGGTGACTCCCACTGCCTTCCTCAAGTATTTCATTTCACACATGGTCAGCTTTCTGTGATGTGTTGCTGTAAGAGACCAAGTTTGGCACTGGTAACAAAGTGTTGGTAGGAAAATACTTTTATCATCTGTCTTTTCACTTCCATCTTGATCTTTGGATGTTGTAGTAATGGTGCCAGCTGGTAGGTCACTGAATTTGCTTTTGACACCTTGTCTCTATTTCTCTATCTAGTTTTCCGTCCTCTGTAAAAATGCTGCCTAAATATTTGAATTCAGAAACTTGCTTTACTCTGGTGTTATCTACTTGTATGTTTGCTTGGCTTGGTGTTCTGCTGATTTTCATGGTCTCGGTCTTTTGTTTGTTGATTTTCATGTTGTACTTTCTACATGCTATTAGCAATGAATTCATATGATGTTGTAGCTGATCTTCATCTTCATAGATTAAACTTTGGTCGTACTCAAAAACAATTCGTTGATTTGGTTGTTTAATTGGTCGTCGTGATCATTGTCTATGCCAATAAGGTCTTTTCGCACTGTGTCTCTTTCACTATTCTGTCGATATATATGTTGAAGAGAAGAGGTGAGAGCACACAACGCTATCTTACTCCTGATTTTGTTTCGAATGAGTCCGTCATTCCGTCTGTTCTTACCACACCGTGGCTATTTGCGAATATTGCTCCGATATTGTCTAGCAGTTGTCCCTTGATCCCATAATTTTCTAGTGTTTCCCATAGAATACTTCTATCTATTCTGTCGAATGCCTTTTCTTGATCGATGAATAATAAGTGTAGCTTTTTGTTATATTCTATTGATTTTTCACTCAGTTGTCTCAGAGTGAATAGAGCGTCTGTGTGTCCCACTCCTCTTCTAAATCCAAACTGTGTGGGGCTTATGTGTGGGTCAGCGATGTGTCTTATGCGCTGTTCTAATATTTTTGCGTATATTTTACCAGTGTGGCTTAATAGTGAAATGCCTCTGTATGTTTCGCATTCTCTTTTATTTTGCCTTTATTTTTCCATAATGGGACAATTACTGATTTTTTCCAGTCATCTGGAACTTTTCTTTCTATCTAAGCAGCTGTGAATATTCTACTTAACCATTTTACACCTATTTCTTTGCATCTTTTAATTGCTTCGTTGGGTATGCCATCTGCACCTGGTGACTTATTGTTCGGGCTGTTCTTTATTGCTGTTTCAATTTCTTGGATCAATATATATGGTTCTGTTTCTTCACTTGCATTTGTTGTGTATATATATTCAGTTAATTTAGTAGGGTTATAAAGTTCTTGAAAATATTCCTTCTATCTGGTCATTCTATCTTGTCTGTTGAGTAATGGTGTTCCTTCCTTACTGTTTATGATAGTGGTAGGGTTGTAGCTATCGTTTTCACTCTCATTGCCTTGACATTCTTAAAAATTCTCTCGGTTTTGTCCTACATAAGTCTGTTAGATGTTCTCCATATTTGCACCAAGAGTTTTCTTTCTCTTTCTTGACTATACTTTTCACCTCTCTCCTGACTAGACGATATTGTACATAGTCGTTATAGTTTTTAGATTTCAACCATGTTTGGAAGCAATATTTCTTTCTGTGTATGGTTGTTTGTATCTCTTCACTCCACCATGCTGTTTTTGATGAGCTTTGGCTGGTCCTTTTGTGCAACATACTTTTGTTAAATTGTTTGATATGGAGGTTTTAAATACTTTCCATTCCTTCTCGATGTTATCAATTCTCTTGGGTAAGGTGTTGTAGATCTGGTTCATTTCTTGATATAACTCGTATTTGGTTGTTTCTTCTTCCAACTTTTAAAAAGTTTATAGCATGTTCTTTCCAATGTTTTGTTTCAGTTTTGTCTTTTGGTCTCAGCGAATGTCTTCTTTCAGTTACTACGACAGGTCGATGGTCAGTATCTATGTTAATGTTTGGTATAACTCTGGCGTCTGTGATATATCCCTTCTGCCTGTATCTTACAAGTATGTAATCAATCTGTGACGCTTGAAGCAAATTGTCCCATCTGTACGAAGTTTTTATGTGGCTCTGTCTATGTTGATAAAATGTGTTTGTTATTATTAGACCGTGTTCTAAACATAGTTTTATTAGCTCTTCCCCATTGTTGTTTCGTTCTGTTGATGTGTCTCCAAAATGTCCTAAACATTGTTCATGATCATTTGTTTTCTTCCCTACTCTTCCGTTAAAATCTCCCATTACATAGATCTCTTCTTTGCTTTTCATGTTATTTAAAGTGATAGAGAGACTTTAAAAGACATCTTTTCGTTCTTCTTCGTTGTTATTGTCGTTTCATGGGGCATATACTTGAATGTATGTTGTTGTTTACTCCTGTTGATGGCTACGTCCTGTAACGTATATGCCACGATTTTAAATGTTTTTCATTCATCCAACAGGCAGTCGTGGAGGAACGGCAATATATCTCCCTGATCATTCTGTGTTCATCAGACGACGAAGTTTATGAAAGACACGGCTCAGTGATGCTCTTTGTTTGGAGAGCTAGATGGATGTGTTCTTAACAACGCTCGTCAGTAGGGCTAGACATTGAGTGCTGTAAGGAATAAATGTTTGTGATTCGAACCCTGTGTGTGGTAATTAATATTTGCTCAGGAATCCCCTATTACATGTTCACTCTCTATTTACTGATCATATTCATTGATTTTTGTGCTTCCCACGGGGTTCTTAAAACTTATTTCTTTTTTCTTTATCTTCCGTAGGGGTCTCTGTAGCGAGAATGGTAAGATGCTTGCCCCTCGCTACAAAGGCTCCCGGTTCGTTTGCTGTTTGATATCAACATCATCAGTGTATTTCTGTGAGTAACCTTGTGTGCTCCGATCTCTTTCTTGCACAGGAAAATCTCTGCGGCAGTACACGAGCTCCGTAGCAACGACGAGGGTCTCTGATGTAATTTCAAAGATGGTAACAATATTTTTGTAGTAATTATATTTGCAATCTTTGCTAATGAATTTAGCCCGGGTAGCGGTTTTCCAGCCTGTTCTTCTAAATTGTGAACTGCCATGAGTTCTGTTACGTGCTCAAATTGAACATGAGACCAACGTTTTATCGTCCGTCTCCGATAGGACTAGGAACTCGATCTCATCTAGACTGAGATGAGGGATCTCTAGAAAAATATCCAGGTGGCTTCACGAGGGAGCGAACCTGGTACCTTTGGCACGAGAGATGAGTACCTAGCCTCTACGCCACAGAGAGCACCTAATATTTTTCTGAAAGAGGAGGGACTCATGTATATTTAATATTTTGTGAAGGAACTATATTGAGGACAAAACTAGCATGTTTGTGTGATATATCTGAAGAGTTGAATGATCTGAATCTCTCTCTTTCTCTCTCTTTCTATCTCTTTCTCTCTCTCTCTCTCTCTCTCTCTCTGCAGGGAAGCAACATGCAGCAACAATAAGTAACCAGAAACTCCAGCTTCTGTTGTTGTAAACACAAAATAAAATAAGAATATTTATACAATCCGTTGTATGTTGTTTTCCAACAGCTATGTAACTGAAAACTCGTTCTACGAGTCTAATTTCTTTCAAATAGTAACAATAGAGACTTGAACCTTTGCCTTTCAACGATACATCCCAGCTAGACAGTTCTGATTGTCGGATCTTATTGTCTGTGTACGTCAGAAGAAAAGACTAGGTCAATACATTTCTTCTACATACTAGACACAAAGTGTGACGGATTAGCGTAGTGCATAAGCGTTCGCATATCGACTAGGATACAAGAGGTTCATTGATGATAGGGACTATCATTATTGCACTTCAGTGAGTAACCATGTGTGCTCTGATCTCTTTCTTACACAGAAAGATCTCTGCTACAGTAGTTTGCTCCACAAACTCCGTAGCATCAGCGAGGGTCCCCGATGTAATTTTGATGATGGTGAAGATATATTTGTAGGAATATTTATTTAAAACATCTTTTCTAACGACTTTTACATGGGCAGCGGCTTTCCAGCGTGCTCCTCTCGATTTTGAAGTTCCATAGGTTCTTTTATATGTTCAACTTGAACACTGGACCTACGTTTCATCGTCCGTTTCCGATAGGACTAGGAACTCGATCTCACCTACATTGAGAAAAGGGATCTCTGGAAAAATATCCAGATATTACACAAGGGGTATGTGGGTTCAGTCCACACTCGAGGTTCCAGAGATGAGAAAAGAAGTTCACACTGCTACCTCCTGCACACTAGGGCATAGTAAAGTGAAGGGACAGACACTTCATACCATAAGGTCTGAAAAGGCTACGGGACGTTTAGGACACGTTTAGGACACGTGCATCTGATTTCAGCCAAACCTCCTTAATCGCCTCTTACGACATGCATGGCAGGTAACAGTGGTTCTATTCTTTACATCCCAAATTTTGGGCCCGGTAACCACTCGGGCGAAATATAGGTTTCAGTTCCATGGAAGAGATTGAGTGAGTTGCCCAGGATAGAACGGTATGGAGAAATTGCTTGCAGGCCCTATGTAACGGTACGAGAGGAATTATTATTAATATTATATGCAGAGCTAACATTTTGAAAAGCTGAAAATGTGTTGTATATCTTGGAAGTAAATGTGTTGTATATTTTGGAAGTAAATGTTACCTTCGTAATGTTGTCCACATTACCCATCATGTGCCGACGGACAATGACAAATACAGGCCTAACACCACCTATATACCACGTGGTATAAAAAGGGTTCCTTTACTTTTTTATATATAGAATATAGGTAACACATACATAAAGGTGTAACACTGGCATACCTGAGATCTACCTTTACTTACCTGGAGTGGTTTGGGCGGTTACCAAACTTATTATAGACATCCCTATGTAGAATAAGAGGAACATTCCTAAGTGTTTTCTTAAAGGGCTCACAGGAGACGTCATCGCTAAACAAAATGAAAGAAACAATGAAATTGTTTACTTAATACTCATCACCGTCATAATCATCAACATCTTCATCAAGAACTTCATAATCATCATTATCATCATTATAATCATCATCATCATTATCATAATCATCATCATAATTATCATAATCATTATAATCATCATCATCATTATCATAATCATCATCATCATAATCATCATTATCATAATCATCATCATCATTATAATAATCATCATTATCATCATCATTATCATAATCATCATCATCATCATCATCATCATTATCATCATCATCATCATAATAATCATTATAATCATCATTATCATAATAATCATCATCATCATCATCATTATTATCATAATCATCATAATCATCATCATAATCATCATAATCATCATCATCATCATCATTATCATCATAATCATCATAATCATCATAATCATCATACTCATCATAATCATCATAATCATCATTATCATAATCATCATCATCATTATAATAATCATCATTATCATCATCATTATCATAATCATCATAATCATAATCATCATCATCATAATCATCATAATCATCATCATCATCATAATCATCATAATCACCATCATAATCATCATAATCACCATCATCATTATCATAATCATAATAATCATCATAATCACCATCATCATCATCATCATAATCATCATAATCACCATCATCATTATCATCATCATAATAATCATCATAATCATCATAATCATCATAATCATCATTATCATAATCACCATCATCATTATCATAATCACCATCATCATCTAGTTTATTCATGTCAGAACTTGACTCCCATGACAGCATCTCTAACTGCTTCTCTACACTGCTTGAGTCGTCTGCCGCAGTCATAATTTACTAGTCTATGACATCTTACACCCATCTACTCCTTTGTCTTTCTATTCCTCATGTGTCCGGTTTTATGTCTTCCAGAATAATCCTCTCCAGAGAATCATATCGTTTAACATGTCTAAAATGTTTTGTTTCTCTAAGTTTACTTTAATTAACAGCTTCCACAAAAGTTAAACTTTTGCACAATGAACAAAATTGTTGTTTTTTCTCTAACAATGGTATTCTAAATATTCTTCTGTAGCACTTTCACTTTTCTTCTTCTTCGATAGCTCCATGTCGACCACTTGTTAACCACTCGTTGTGATTTGTATGTGATCCGAGTCTAAGAACAATTCTACGTTTTGCTAGTTATGTGCCTACAAGTAGGCCAGTACATCCGATTTATGCGAAACTTTTTATTTACTAGAGTAGCTTCCCTAGGCCCCTACCTCAGTCGCCTCTTACGACATGCCTTGTAGGTCGTAGTGCCACTATTCTTTGCTCCCTTGCGAACACCGACAAGACACGGGTGGCACTTGCATTCAAAGGCATTACACGCTTTCTTCAGTTTTATCACTAATTCTCTGCCGTTAGTGACATACGTAGCTATAAGAAAAATATGTCTCCAAAAATCTAGTTTATCCTTTATATCAGTGCTCTTCCATAGCTTTTGTAGTTCTTTAAATTTCTACTGAACCAAGTTCATTCTTTTTATCTTTTTTAAAAGAAAATAACCATCTTCGTGGCTAGGTGGTTGACCCATTTGTCTCAGTTAAGTTCGTTTCAAGGTTTCCCTAGGTTGTCCCTCTTTTCCTGAACCCTTTGCCCCCTTCAATTGTAACAGTTTCACTGTTATCCTAATTAGGGTACAGTCGAGGGTCAACCCACGACCCTTATTTTTGCACGGGGCGTCCTTGAATACTATTAGTATTAAATTGTTTACCAGTCCAGTTGCTGACCAGTAGGGAGTTAAATTCATGAAAAGGGTTCTAACCCGAGATAGGCGAGGACTCTCGTAAAAAAATCGAGGATCTCGAACCAGAGAAGGGACAATTGGGAGCTTTTGGTTTGAACAGTAGGATAGTTACAACTTGAGAAGTGAGGAGGTCGGACGGATACATTGAAGTACAAGAGAAATACCGTCGAGTTAGTGAGGTTTTCAGAGGAATATTCTGTTATTTGGGAGTTGAGAAGTTTACATTTGAGCAGCAGAGAAAGACAGACTGACTGGAGAAGTTGAGTAGAACGGATCATAATAATGTTTAAGTAGCAAGTAGATACTACTTTGATTTTTGAGAGAGAGAAACTAGAATGCCTTTAACAGTGATTTTAAATTGATTGGAACTGTTAAGAGCAACACTTAAAGTCCAAGAGAGATAGAGCGGTGAACTAACATGAAGTTGTTAACTAGTACACATCAATAAACAGCCATTTACCAGAGAACAGCAGCGAGGTTTTATATATGTACTGTGAACCAAGACGACGAGATGCCGACCAGATAACTGACGCCTAGATGAACCGATGCCAGACTAACCGATGACCAGTGCCTGACGACCAGAGGACTGATGCCTGAAGACTATAGAAGCAGATGAGTAAGCGACCCGCTGACTGTGAAGACTAGCTTTCCGCAACCAAAGACGAGACCAGTAAAGTGCCAGAAGCATCCTATTTTTCCCTGAGATTGAAGGGAATTGTGAACGACCATAGTATCTCGAACATCAACGTCAGGTAATGAACTGTTATAAGTTAATGAACTATTTTACAGTGTGGACTGAATTCCTAAAAGGGACATCGGCGAAAAACTAACTTTATTAATATAGACCGGCGAGCACAGAAGATAAGACATAATATTTCAGAAGGATTCAGGGAATTTGATAGTGCAAGTGTTGTTATTCACTCTCCAAGACAGAGATTGATATTACAAGTGGTTAAATATACTTATGAATTTTCTAATCAGTTATCTGTTGTAATTCCTTATACCTGTGATCATAGTCTGTTACAAGCGTCATTTTTGTTGTTGTTGTTATGCACTCTCCAAGACAGAGAGAGATTGATATTACAAGTGATTAAATATACTTATGAATTTTCTAATCAGTTATCTGTTGTAATTCTTTATACCTGTGATCATAGACTGTTACAGAGACAAAATTTGGGGCCTTGTACCAGCTGGTCTGCTACACAATGCGTACTTTGTAATTCTTTGCTAAATTTTATTCAGAATATGTCCAATATATCTCGATCTTCTTCTTTTAACAGTTGTTACTAGTTGTTGAAGAAGCATTTCTCTGATTTCATCACTTTTGACATAAAACATATCATACATAATTAAGGTTCAAAGGCTCATGGTGGCAACATGTGCCATGGTTAGCGAAGGGCGCGCTAACCAAGACCCTGCCCCCTACCTCCACGTGGTGGCCCTGGAAACAGACTTAGGTTCCGGTCTAGCTAAGGGGGTGTAAGGTGGGGGAGGGGCAGGGATCGGAAATAACTACAGGTAGTAGTAGTAGTGCAAGCACGGAAAAGCAATGCAGGGGCCGAAAATCCCTAAAAACGCACGTATCTCCTGGCCGATGTCCGCTAAAACTTGCCCAAGTTCAAAAAGTACGAAACAGCAGCGTACGAGCGATCGAGATCAAAATGCTAACTCCCCTGGAGTAAATGACCGAATTAAAGGGATAAGAGGTGCATCCCAAAGCTGAGACGTGAAGCGAAAACTCGGTGCACGAGTCAAGCTCCGGGTCAGAGCAGTTCCTAGGTACAGTAAATGCGACGGTAGAGGGTGAACACAATGGTCTTACCACAAGTCGCAGCTTCCCGTCCAATGGGAAAGGCTGCACACGAAGGGATGAGAGGTACATCCAAATTGGAAAAGAGGACCAACTCCCCAGGAGTAAAGGGCCGCAAACAAATTGCCAGCTGTAGGCTAGAATCAATAAGAAAGGTGCGTAAAGAATCAAAAGTCTCGGTTTACACGGCAGCGCAACATCGTGTCGCTACATGGGAAGGTATGTGGAAACCCGTACATGAGGCAAAGCGCGGAGAAACCTATTGGGTAAAGTTGGCAAATTCTAAAGTTGCGTTCAGAGCCTAACGAAACTGCCCTTTCTAGGACAATCGGGCAAGGTACGGCTGCGAAAACAACTAACATCCCCAGAAGAACTGAGGTGGGAATGGTTGGACAAGCGCAAATTATAAAAGTTGCGTTTTCAGTGCCTAATGAAACTCCTCCTGGGACAACCGGGCAGGGTACTGTTGCAATAACAACTAACATCCCCGAAAGAACTGAGGTGGGTGATAGCGGCGAGCGCAAAACCTCAGTTGCGTTGATAGCGCCGATTGAAACGACCCTCTAGAATATCTGTGTGCAGCCACAAACCAGTGTTTCCCGGAGACAGGGAAAATACAGGATAAAATCCTTGCAAATTGCCAATTACTACCCTTGCCCCGAAGCGGCAGAGAATACTCCTACTCAGGAACAAACTCACAGTGGATAAAAAAGTATGGCCGATAATGCAAAGGATTGACTGGTACAACCCTAAGCATTGGCTAAGGGCAATAATTTTCGGACGCCGATCATCCTACACAGATGACGTCCAAATGTAATGGCTCAGATGACATAAAGGCTAAGCATACTGCCAACATATGATCGTTTGCTTTACAAAGCAACACAAAAAGGTGATACTTCATGTGACTATCCCTCAAAGGGTCGAGATCGTTCGGGTCTTCACCTTAGCGACCTCACCCAGTCCACGCATGTAAGCTAATCCTCCTTGGCGTAGATCTAAGCCCAAATTTACGGCACAAAAGATCATTAAGGAGTGGTTATCTTACGTTGTGTATGGAGCGACCTCACCAAAGGCAGGAAAGCCGTTAGAGAAGGTACCCGTTATGCCCTCACTAAAACTAACTCTGTCCGAGAAAGAGTTATACTGACATTAGGTCTCCTGCAACGATCACTCTTGAAGGATCTAAGCTTCAAGTACCTCGGAAGTCAGCGAGGTTGTCCATATGGTTGGGGGATGTCTGTAAAAGGGTAATATAGGCCCACGCAAAAATCAGTCAGAAGTGCAATACCAGGCGTCATGACTTTACGTGTGAATTAATAACGTGTGAACGAAAGAAGAAAAAAACAAGAAATACATAATTAGTTAGTTTGTACCTTTCATGCCAACGGCAGAACTTAGGGCAGAGGTTTTAGATCTCCATGTGATACTGTTCATTGCTAGAAGCTGGAGATCTCGTATGGTTTTACATCCCAATAGTTCTTGTAGGATTGTTCTTTAAAGAGTGGTTTTAGGTCTTCCACGTTTTCTTTTCTATCATATATAACCAGTAAGTTATTCCTCCCCTTTTCAATATGATAAAATTGTCATGTATCGGGAACATACAATAGGGCCCACACAAGTTGAAGCTTCTAACCAGAATAATATGCTAATAGGATAGTTTTAATGTATAAATATTCGTAATACAGATCCGGGACAGCTGGTACCGTAATGCAAGAGTAGTTTTGTAGAATGTAGAGATTTGCATGTAAATAAGAAACGAGGTCAGAGGTTGAGAAAAGTTGAAATTACCATTTGGGCAAGTCAAGTCAAATCTTAACTAATTCGTTACTAAATGCCGCTGGGTGCGGCAAGATTGTTTATTGAAATAACCCAACTGCCACACACTGCGCCAGGCACTGTTTCATGTGAATTAAGTGCTTAATTTGCCTCGGCGTATTGTGATCCAAATTGCGGCTTTTATCTACAGCAAAGCAATTTGATTCCTATATCATTGTCAAATTAGCAGTTTATTAAAATTTGTTAATTTGATGAAATTTAAATATTTGACAAGTTGGAAAATGAAAGCAACTTTTATTTCGGACACATCATGCTTTTCAAATCTGTAGTGAATGTCTTAAATTGCATATAATATTTCACCATCATCTAGAGCTTGTCTCTGCCTGAACGTGGCTTCCATAAACATCATCAATTAGTTTCTCCAGAGGAGAAGTTTGTCACCTTAACAGTCCTATGGTATGTTTCTCTTCTCTCACGGGCCAGATGACCCATCTCTGCAGTGGCCATGAGCAATTAGTTGTGTCCGTAAAAACGCTCGTATTGCTAGGCTAGGCGATTGGTGTCGTAAGGACTAGGGTAAGTGGTTCGAGTCCCGTGTTTGTCTATTTGTTTTTTTCAGAAGCTCTTAATACCTGTACCCTGTTTATTTATTGTTGAGTTCTGTCTGGATAAATCTATTAGTTCTCTTCTCTGTCCATGATATACGGATAACTTTTCTTAACACATATTCAAAAGCACGCATATGTTTTTCCACTGCCTCTTTAAACCTCCATGTTTCACACCTGTACGTTTCCACTATGAATATGCATGCTCTTAGTATTATTGACTTTATTTTCTTATCAGTTTTATTCCATACTGTTTTTAGTTGTTAAATGTTTTGTTAAGCCATATTTGTTCTTTTTAAAAAAAAATTTCATCACACCATCTCCATCCGTTGTTAGCAGTGAACCAAGATATTCAAAACTGTTCACATTTCTATTTTCTCTCCGTTGATAAAAATATCATTTGCCATGTTTGTGTTATCCGGTGTCATTATTTTTGTTTTTGCCACATTGCGATATAGATTTTGTTTTTCGCTTTTCTCTTGCGCTTCCATTATTAATTTCTCACTCCCGTTTTGAGATGTTGACATCCTATCGTTTGTGCGAGGATATCGTCAACATATCTAATTTCAGGCATTTCTCTTCCTCCGATTATAAAAGGATGATATTGTTTTTTCCAGCTATCTTCTGTAATATTCCTCATGATGTTTTTTGCATATATGTTATACAGACAAGATGACAGCATTGTATGATTGTTTGCATTATTTCAAACCAATTGAATGTATCATTGCATGTTCTTACAGCCGCCATCTGATCACTATAGAGGTCTCTTATGATTTGTATTAAATGTAATGGAAATCAAATTTCTTCTATTATTTCGTACACTTTCTGATATTTTGCACAATCAAAAGCCTTTGAGTAGTCATTAAAGCATGAGTATAGATCTACATTATACTCTCTAGATTGTTCTATTATTGTCTATCTATTGCATTAAAGCATGAGTATAGATCTACATTATACTCTCTAGATTGTTCTATTATTGTCTATCTATTGCATTAAAGCATGAGTATAGATCTACATTATATTCTCTAGATTGTTCTATTATTGTCTATCTATTGCATTAAAGCATGAGTATAGATCTACATTATACTCTCTAGATTGTTCTATTATTGTCTATCTATTGCATTAAAGCATGTGTATAGATCTACATTATATTCTCTAGATTGTTCTATTATTGTCTATCTATTGCATTAAAGCATGAGTATAGATCTACATTATACTCTCTAGATTGTTCTATTATTGTCTATCTATTGCATTAAAGCATGAGTATAGATCTACATTATATTCTCTAGATTGTTCTATTATTGTCTATCTATTGCATTAAAGCATGAGTATAGATCTACATTATACTCTCTAGATTGTTCTATTATTGTCTATCTATTGCATTAAAGCATGAGTATAGATCTACATTATATTCTCTAGATTGTTCTATTATTGTCTATCTATTGCATTAAAGCATGAGTATAGATCTACATTATATTCTCTAGATTGTTCTATTATTGTCTATCTATTGCATTAAAGCATGAGTATAGATCTACATTATATTCTCTAGATTGTTCTATTATTGTCTATCTATTGCATTAAAGCATGAGTATAGATCTACATTATACTCTCTAGATTGTTCTATTATTGTCTATCTATTGCATTAAAGCATGAGTATAGATCTACATTATACTCTCTAGATTGTTCTATTATTGTCTATCTATTGCATTAAAGCATGAGTATAGATCTACATTATACTCTCTAGATTGTTCTATTATTGTCTATCTATTGCATTAAAGCATGAGTATAGATCTACATTATACTCTCTAGATTGTTCTATTATTGTCTATCTATTGCATTAAAGCATGAGTATAGATCTACATTATACTCTCTAGATTGTTCTATTATTGTCTATCTATTGCATTAAAGCATGAGTATAGATCTACATTATACTCTCTAGATTGTTCTATTATTGTCTATCTATTGCATTAAAGCATGAGTATAGATCTACATTATACTCTCTAGATTGTTCTATTATTGTCTATCTATTGCATTAAAGCATGAGTATAGATCTACATTATACTCTCTAGATTGTTCTATTATTGTCTATCTATTGCATTAAAGCATGAGTATAGATCTACATTATACTCTCTAGATTGTTCTATTATTGTCTATCTATTGCATTAAAGCATGAGTATAGATCTACATTATACTCTCTAGATTGTTCTATTATTGTCTATCTATTGCATTAAAGCATGAGTATAGATCTACATTATACTCTCTAGATTGTTCTATTATTGTCTATCTATTGCATTAAAGCATGAGTATAGATCTACATTATACTCTCTAGATTGTTCTATTATTGTCTATCTATTGCATTAAAGCATGAGTATAGATCTACATTATACTCTCTAGATTGTTCTATTATTGTCTATCTATTGCATTAAAGCATGAGTATAGATCTACATTATACTCTCTAGATTGTTCTATTATTGTCTATCTATTGCATTAAAGCATGAGTATAGATCTACATTATACTCTCTAGATTGTTCTATTATTGTCTATCTATTGCATTAAAGCATGAGTATAGATCTACATTATATTCTCTAGATTGTTCTATTATTGTCTATCTATTGCATTAAAGCATGAGTATAGATCTACATTATATTCTCTAGATTGTTCTATTATTGTCTATCTATTGCATTAAAGCATGAGTATAGATCTACATTATATTCTCTAGATTGTTCTATTATTGTCTATCTATTGCATTAAAGCATGAGTATAGATCTACATTATATTCTCTAGATTGTTCTATTATTGTCTATCTATTGCATTAAAGCATGAGTATAGATCTACATTATATTCTCTAGATTGTTCTATTATTGTCTATCTATTGCATTAAAGCATGAGTATAGATCTACATTATACTCTCTAGATTGTTCTATTATTGTCTATCTATTGCATTAAAGCATGAGTATAGATCTACATTATACTCTCTAGATTGTTCTATTATTGTCTATCTATTGCATTAAAGCATGAGTATAGATCTACATTATATTCTCTAGATTGTTCTATTATTGTCTATCTATTGCATTAAAGCATGAGTATAGATCTACATTATACTCTCTAGATTGTTCTATTATTGTCTATCTATTGCATTAAAGCATGAGTATAGATCTACTCAGTGATGATCAAACTAAATATAAAACTAAAAAAGATAGACCAACCAACAAGAAAAGAAACACATATAGATATATCAGCACTTAAACAATCAGAGATACAACAGAAATATTGTGTGGAAGTAAAGAACAAATATGAATGCCTAATGACAGAGTGCTTAGAACAATACAGAAGAGAAAATCCTGAAGAGAAAGTAGCCAATAAATGGGATTGCTTAAAACAGAGTATACAAACTGCAAACAAAAACCTGCCTGTAAAAGAATCCATGAAAATCAAATGTGGATGACTGATGAAATCTTAGAAAAAATTACAGAACGAAAGAAAGCCAAGAACACCCCAAAGTATACAATTTTAGACAACGAAATACGCAACATGTGCAGAACCACAAAAGTAAACTGGTTAGAAACAAAATGCAAGGAAATAGAAGATATGGCAGAAAAACACAGGACTAGAGATATGCACAGAGAAATAAGACAAATGACAAGTAAGAAAAATACTGTAAAAGTGGAGGATGTATCAAAAACAACAACAACCAACTTTTGTTTGATAAAACAGAAATATTGACAAGATGGACAGAATATGTAACGGCTCTATTTGATGATCAAAGAAGCAGTAAACACAGTATAAAGTGCAATGACAGCCCAAGAATATTAAAATCTGAAGTTGTAAGAGCAATCGAAACAATGAAGCGAGGAAAGGCTGCAGGATTGGATAATATTACTGTGGAAATGTTAACCTCCTTAGAGGATTTTGGTATTTCAACCATTACAGATTTGTGCAATGATATATATAACACAGGATATATACCAAGAGACTTGAAGACATCAGTATTCATACCACTACCCAAAAGCCCAAAGCACAGGAGTGCACAGACTATAGGACAATTAGCCTGATGAGCCACATAACAAAAATACTACTCAAGATCATACATGAAAGAATTAAAAACAAGATAGACATAGAAGTAGGAGAAGAACAGTTTGGCTTTAGAAAGAACAGAGGAACAAGAGAGGCAATACTTTGTATAAGACTACTCGCTGACAAGTATATAGAAGTGCAAAAAGTATCTACTTGTGTTTCATCGATTATAGCAAAGCTTTTGACAGAGTCCAACATGAAAAGCTAATCATATGTCTACAAGAAATAGGCCTAGATGGGGATGATATCAGACTAATAAGTAACATATACTGGGAACAGACAGCAATAATAAAATATGAAAATAGCTACTCTCCCTACATAGACATAAAGAGAGGAGTGAGACAAGGATGCATACTGTCACCAAGCCTATTTAACATCTACACAGAGAAAATCTTCAAACAACTAGAGGGAATGCCAGGACTCAAGATCAATGGAAAAATAATAAATAACTTAAGATATGCAGATGACACAGTATTGGTAGCAGAAAATGAACAAGATCTACAAGAATTAGTGGACCAATTGGACAGAACTAGCAAGGAATATGGATTAGACATTAACATACAGAAAACAAAAACTATGGTAATCAACAAGGAAATGGAAAACCTAAAATGAATATAAAAATACATGGAGAATTACTACATCAAGTAAAAGCTACTCCTATCTCGGTCAGATGATAACAGATGATGGCAGATGTATAACTGAAATTAAAAAGAGAATAGGAATGGCCAAGGATAATTTCAATAGTATGAGAAAGTTACTGACATCCAAACAAATCACAAACAGGCTAAAAATTAGAATGATCAAATGCTATATATATCCTATATTAATGTATGGCTCGGAAACATGGACAATGAACAAGCAGTTAGAAGACAGAATTGATGCATTTGAGATGTGGATATATAGAAGAATAAGCAGAGTTTCATGGACAGAAAAACAGACAAATAAACAAGTTTTAGGAAAACTAGGCATGAAGAAACAATTATTAAGAGAAATAAAATTCAGACAAGTAAAGTATTTTGGGCACATAAAAGGCATGACACCATGATAAAACATTTACTAGAGGGGAAAGTTGAGGGGAAAGAGCAAGAGGAAGACTGAGAGATAAGTGGGAGGGAAACTTTAAGAAATGGACAGGTTACAGTCTGGCAGTGTGCAACACCAAGGCGAAAGACAGAGGATGCTGGAGATTCATTGCAGCCAACCTTCGATGTGGAGACGGCACCTGATGATGATGATGATAGATCTACATTATATTCTCTAGATTGTTCTATTATTGTCTATCTATTGCATTAAAGCATGAGTATAGATCTACATTATACTCTCTAGATTGTTCTATTATTGTCTATCTATTGCATTAAAGCATGAGTATAGATCTACATTATATTCTCTAGATTGTTCTATTATTGTCTATCTATTGCATTAAAGCATGAGTATAGATCTACATTATACTCTCTAGATTGTTCTATTATTGTCTATCTATTGCATTAAAGCATGAGTATAGATCTACATTATATTCTCTAGATTGTTCTATTATTGTCTATCTATTGCATTAAAGCATGAGTATAGATCTACATTATATTCTCTAGATTGTTCTATTATTGTCTATCTATTGCATTAAAGCATGAGTATAGATCTACATTATATTCTCTAGATTGTTCTATTATTGTCTATCTATTGCATTAAAGCATGAGTATAGATCTACATTATATTCTCTAGATTGTTCTATTATTGTCTATCTATTGCATTAAAGCATGAGTATAGATCTACATTATATTCTCTAGATTGTTCTATTATTGTCTATCTATTGCATTAAAGCATGAGTATAGATCTACATTATATTCTCTAGATTGTTCTATTATTGTCTATCTATTGCATTAAAGCATGAGTATAGATCTACATTATATTCTCTAGATTGTTCTATTATTGTCTATCTATTGCATTAAAGCATGAGTATAGATCTACATTATATTCTCTAGATTGTTCTATTATTGTCTATCTATTGCATTAAAGCATGAGTATAGATCTACATTATATTCTCTAGATTGTTCTATTATTGTCTATCTATTGCATTAAAGCATGAGTATAGATCTACATTATATTCTCTAGATTGTTCTATTATTGTCTGTCTATTGTCTTTCCCTAAGTAGATGATAGAATTGGTTGTCCACTCTTGCGGTTAAACGTAGGAGTTTTCATTTGAGTTCCAGGGTAAGATGAGTCGCCCCTTGTTGTGTTATATCCGTATTTGTTTAGTGTGGTCTTGATATTGTCTGTCCATCTGTTCTTGGTCTTCCCTTGGATCTAGTACCTGATTTCTTTTTATTGTATGCTGTTATTGGTGGTTGGTTGTATTCCATTTTCATTAAATGTCCAAACTACTTCATTTAGTCTCTTTCAATGTATTCGGAGCATGAACTTATGCCCACTCTGCTTCTGATGTCCTCATTTCATGGTCTATCTTTCATGATGATCCCCATTGCCTTTCTCAAGCATTTCATTTCATATGTGGTTAGATTTCTGTGATGTGAAATGAAATGGTCGAGGAAGACATTGATCGCATGTTAAATATGTGGTCACTTGTACATATGTTCCTTCTATACCCAGCTTGTGTTATGTTAATGCTTTCTTCCATTTTCCTACAAAGTCTTCCCATAACTATTTTTTAGTCAGATTTTACTTGTGTTACTAATCAATGCTACTGTTCTATAGTTGGTACATAATTTGGTGTCTCCTTTTTAGGTATTGGGATAAATATTGATCTGTTCCATTCCTTTGGCCATATTCCTGTTTCCCGTACCTTTTTGCATATTGCATGATATATTTTTGTGCTGCTTTGTTCTCCTCCTGCTTCTATAAACTCCGCTGAAATATCAGATCCTGGTGATTTTCCTTTCTTCAAGCTTTTTATTGCCCAATTCACTCACTGTAGGAATGGTTTTGGCTCTGTCTATTTGATTATTTCAGTATTTGCTCTATTGCACTTTTCGCCTCTGTTTATATACATTTCTCTGCAATATTCTTTCCATCTGTAGATAATTTCTTCTTCTTCTTTTATTGTTCTTCCCACACTATCTTTTATTGCATTTAGTTTTGGTTTAAACGTTATGGTCACTGCTTAAATTTCTCTGAACATTTTCTGCTCCCTCCCTTTTTTCTGGTGTGCTTCTAACTTTCCACAACAATCTTGTAGGTATTGCTTTTTATCTCTTCTTATGTTCTTTCTTATTTCTTCTGTTATATTTGTGTAGGCTATCCTATTTTCTTTCTTGTGTCTATTTCTCCATCCTCTATTGTATTAATTCTAGTGTATTATTTGCAATTCACTCATTCTTTATGTCTTTTCTTCGTGTCACCATATCTCTGGCTGATGACATGTCTTTTCTTGGTGTCACCATATCTCTGGCTGATGACATGTCTTTTCTTGGTGTCACCATATCTCTGGCTGATGACAATACGATATCTCTATAATAGGATATCTTTCATAATAGAAGCTCTTCAATGCATCATGTTGGACACATCTTGAGAAGAAATGATCAAAGAATATCAAAGCAGGCATTGAAGTGGGATGCCAAAGGTTCAAAAAAGAGAGAACGATCTAGGGAGGCACTGAAACAAACTGTGCTGAGAGAGGCAAAAAATATCGATCTCAGTTATATGGAGGAGATTAAGTGTGTTGTCCTGAATAGGGAGATATAGAGAAATTGCTTGCTGACCCTATGTAACGTATAACGGTACGAGAAGAATTATTATTATTTACTCTATGCATCTTTGCACTGTATGTCGTGTCTTTTTAATGTTAACCTTGTCACCCTAACAGAGATTGCACCATTGACTCTGCCAGTTCTCTAACAAGTGACAGTGCTCTATTCCAACTCCTTACTCCCATGCCTGATGCATACTTAATATTTCAAGACCAACAATTATTCTTTTTTGTCCTTATTTATGCGTAGTTTATATGTTCTATTCAGCGCCGACGTTACTTCTAAAGTTCTCATTTCAATAAACTGCTTTTAACTTTCTTCGTGAGTTTCTTGTGTGTAACCTTGCCATACAATTTCAGTTTAATTTAAACTGCCAATGCTGAACTTGAACACGTCACCTATAAGACTAGGAACTCGATCTCGCCTACACTGAGATCAGGAATAGTCCCTGGAAAAATATTCCAAATCACTTCATTCGGCTAACGAACTGAGTACCTTTGTAGTGAGAGTCGAGAAAGTTACCTCCACGTGCAAAAACCCCTTGAGTAATTTAAAATTTATCAAAAACAATTATTTAATAGAAGTTCTTCCTACACAGACTTTAACTATTTTCAAAATTATATGGGGACCCTCGCCGGTGCTGCGGAGTTGGTGAACTCCAGCTGAGATCTTTATATGTAAGAAAGATATCGGAGCAGACATGTCTATTGACCAAAGTGCAATGATAATGACCAAATCAATCAATCAACCAATCAGACAATTAATCAATCAATCAATCAATCAATCAATCAATCAATCAATCAATCAATCGATCAAATAGATTTAGCCCTTCTATACTGCGTTATCACCCATTTAAGAAACCGTGTATATTCCTGGTATTCGTTTTTACACCCGTTCATAGTAACAATATGTTTACATTTAGTTCCTAACAACGCATACGAGAAAATATAATATGTCCTGCAAGTAATACAACTACACATTCGTTATCTAGAACGCATTACTCTCAGAAGTGGACCCAAGTTTTGTTAGTTACAATGTTAACGGTTTCTGCAATCTTGTATCTTATAATGTCGCACGTATGTACCTGCCTAGGCTAGGCACAAGTGGAGAGGACACTTCATCCTTTCATCCGGCTCGGACACAACACGATAGAGTTGTGTGGAAAGCGACATTGCTCAAATGACCAGAGTCATTCGAAAAGAGACTAAGGGATGAACTGAAAGACAAGAGAGAAATGCGAAAACTTTAAAATAATCGCAAACGATAGAAAGAAAAACAATACAATACTAAATAGCTAGAACTAAGTAACTGGTACTAGGTAACGAGTATTTCATACAAATGTAACGAATAACACAAAACTTAAAAGTAGCTGGCTTAAATATTAATACTTACATTCAATAGTTAGAACCTCTTACGAAACAAAAATGGACACATATATTTATGTTTTCTTTGAAATGCACAAATTTTAGTATTAAGACTTTCAAACGTGATTCTGTGACTAGAGACACTATGGCGACTGGGCTCGTCTAGGCAAATCACATATATAACATCAGTCAGTCGTGTTAACAATTTACTTCCTGCTTTAAACCAGTTATGTATAATATAGTTTAAAAAGTCGTGTAGGAGATGTGTCACGCAATGTTGAAGGATAAGTGTTTGAATTGATCGTGTCAAATATCTAGACCAACTGAAGAGCAGGATATAGAAGTATGGGGTGTGTAAGAGTTGACTATCTTTTCTCGCTATTTAACCATTAACTACCAAGTTTCGCAGTCTGTGCCTGTTTGTATGTCTTATTTGAAATGTGCCGCAGATTGCGACATGATTTGTTTCATTGTTTCAGTTTTGAATATCTTCATTGCACTCAGGACATGTTTATAGGTGCTCTGATCTCCTTCGTAATATCTTCAACAGCGCCCAGCGACTGACCGTACCAGTTCGAATTAGATTGATGAGCCTACTCGTATACCTGTTGCGCTGTTATTTTCTGGCCACTCCAAATAATTGACGTGGATTGGTTTTAAAGAAAATCTTCTTTGCAGCCACAGTCTATGAGGGCGCTCTAAATGCCAGCTCTATCCATTGGCTGGCCGTCTGATATGGTGGCAGAGCCAGCATCTCTGTTCTCTCATTGGCTGGCCGTCTGATATGGTGGCAGAGCCAGCATCTCTGTTCTCTCATTGACAACGACACCCATGTGCCCCGGAACGAAAATAAGTGTAAATTGTGAAATACATTGTAAAATCAGCTAAAAATTTACGTTAACGCATATTGATTGTTTCTAGTTCATGACACGTCACATACAAAGAGTGTTGCACAAAGCAGGAACTCCGCAGCTCCAGCAACGATCCTAGGGAGCACATGAAAAACTTGCACATGTAACTCGGCTCTATTCAAACTCGCAATCTTCAGAATGATATCAAACGACTAACCCACTTCGCTATAGAGATCCGCATAGAAGAAGGAGAACAGTCGGAAACGATCTGAAATGAACTAAGCTAGCTTGCTCAATACAAGTCTGTTTGGAGGACTTGTGATGATGCCTTATTACTTACTTAATCCCGTCATGCCTAATGACACATGGGGCTTCAGAAAGGACTTTCCATGCTCTCCTGTCCCGTGCAACCTTCAGCGCAGAGCCCCACGTCAGAGATGCGGTGTCCAGTTCCTCTTCCATCATGCGCCTCCATGTTGTCCGTGGTCTGCCTTTCTTTCTCTTTCCCTCTGGTGTCCAAGTGAGGGCTATCCTTGCAGTCATTTCTTGTCTCATTCTAATAACATGTCCGAGCCATTTCCATCTTCTCTTTTGAGTATGTCATTCATTGCCTCTTGTCTTGTGTCTTGGAGTAGTTGGTTATTGGATATTTTTACTGGCCAAAAGATTCCCAAGATTCTGCGAAGACAAGAGTGGTGGAAAACTGACAGCCTGCTAGTATCTCCTTTGGTCATCCTCCAACACTCCGATCCGTAGAGCAAAACTGGCAAGACAATGCTTTTATAGAGTTTAAGCTTTGTGGTCCTATTGTAGATTTTGGACTTCCATACTGGTTTCATTCTGGCAAAAGCGGTTCTGGCCTTACTTAGACGTGATTTTATATCTTCCTCTGTGCCACCATTTAGTGTCAGTATGCTACCAAGATATGTAAACTGCTCAACCCTTTCCAGTGTTTCATTTTCTAACATTACTGGTTGTTGGATTTCACTGTTTGTCATAATTTTTGTTTTTCCTGTGTTTGTTTTGAGGCCTACTGTCTTTGCCGTGCTGTGAAGTATTGTACTTTTCTCTTGTATATGTTCATATTTGTGTGACACCAGTGCTATATCGTCTGCAAAGTCCAGGTCCTCAAGCATCTCGAAAGGGGTCCATCTTATTCCTCTTGGTGCTTGTTGTTTTATGGCATTTTTAGCACCCAGTCAATTGTAATACTAAACAAAAATACTAATGGGTAGCTACAGGGGTCATTTCAATGATACTGGCCATTCAGGAGCTTGCGATGTCCAGGTCACAGCCATCCGATCATGTTCCTCTGATGATCGTAGTCGATTTGCTCTGGAGAATCGGTTGATTTCTTTGTATGGTACCTTGCGACCACGAGGGCTCAACGTATTACATTCTTATGCTTCTTAGTACTTTCTCTTCCCATGCTTTGTAATCTATATGGGTATATGTTGCATGTATTACATTCTTATGCTTCTTAGTACTTTCTCTTCCCATGCTTTGTAATCTATATGGGTATATGTTGCATGTATTCAAGTTATATATTTACTAGATGTTTCATTGTTTCTTTTGCGTTCTATTTCTAGTTTTTGTGTTACATTTATTTCGTTATTCGTTTTTATTCCAGATTTTCCTTAGATACGTTTGTATTTGGTCGTCCATTTGTGTTTCATTTTAATTTGTCAATCCTGTTTGTTCGTTTGCTTGATAAAGGCCTTGTTGGTCAAAACGTCGCTGTTTATCGTCACTGTTTCTGTATTTTGTAAAACTATAGTACTTTGTTTGTACGTGTTTCGCTATTTACCAAGTTTTACTGCAGTTTTCCCCCTATTTCGATATTGATGGCTGTTGTTGATCTCATTATCCAGTCAATAGCCAGCAGGAAACGAAAGGGTGGTAGAAGGCAGCACTGTCGCACACCAGTCTTTATGTAAGGGTAATAAAAAGCAGCCCTGTCGCACACTAGTCTTTATGTAAGGGTGATAAAAAGCAGCCCTGTTGCACACCAGTCTCTATGTAAGGGTGATAAAAAGCAGCCCTGTTGGACACCAGTCTTTATGTAAGGGTGATAAAAAGCAGCCCTATTGCACACCAGTCTCTACGTTAAAGGATTTTGTAAAATTACAGAGTATGGTCTATTTTTATTTCCCCTTCCGATCCAGAAACACTAGAGCTTTCAGCTATTCGGCTCGGTGCCATGGACATCGTAACCCTTTGGTTCGGCGCCACGAACACCGTAAATCTGAAGAATCTGTGGCTTTTCTGCCAGCCCACGGAATAGAACCGCACTCACAGAGGCCTTGTCACCCGTCGCCCAACGTGCCACGAATACGCAGGGCAGGCGGGCTATATCAAATTCTCATATATCGTAATGTGAAGATTTGAATGTTCTATTTCATTCACTCATCTGCTTCCTCTTCTTCTTCTTCTTGCGTTCGCCCGCTTTGAATTCAGGCGTAGTCAGAGTGCCTGGTATAGCGCTTCTGATTGATTTATGCATGAAGGCCTGCTTTCCTTTTTATCAGTGTTTGCTGTATTCTTCATCTGTTGTATTCTTCATCTGCTGTATTCTTCATCTGTTGTATTCTTCATCTGCTGTATTCTTCATCTGTTGTATTCTTCATCTGTTGTATTCTACAAAGAATTATAAACAAAAAAAATATGTTTCTTCATCGAACTCTCCATATGATCTGTGATCTGTGTTCTGTGATCT
Organism: Arion vulgaris; assembly: GCA_020796225.1. Classification (NCBI taxonomy): domain Eukaryota; kingdom Metazoa; phylum Mollusca; class Gastropoda; order Stylommatophora; family Arionidae; genus Arion; species Arion vulgaris. The sequence continues at coordinate 81,317,735 of CM036755.1, forward strand.
GTGTTCTGTGATCTGTGTTCTGTGATCTGTGATCTGTGATCTGTGTTCTGTGGTCTGTGGTCTGTGGTCTGTGGTCTGTGTTCTGTGATCTGTGATCTGTGATCTGTGATCTGTGTTCTGTGGTCTGTGGTCTGTGGTCTGTGGTCTGTGGTCTGTGGTCTGTGATCTGTGATCTGTGATATGTGATATGTGATATGTGATATGTGATATGTGATATGTGATATGTGATCTGTGATCTGTGTTCTGTGTTCTGTGATCTGTGTTCTGTGATCTGTGATCTGTGATCTGTGATCTGTGTTCTGTGATCTGTGATCTGTGATCTGTGTTCTGTGATCTGTGTTCTGTGATCTGTGATCTGTGATCTGTGATCTGTGATCTGTGATCTGTGTTCTGTGATCTGTGTTCTGTGATCTGTGTTCTGTGATCTGTGTTCTGTGATCTGTGATCTGTGATTTGTGATCTGTGATCGATCTGTGATCTGTGATCTGTGTTCTGTGTTCTGTGATCTGTGTTCTGTGATCTGTGATCTGTGATCTGTGTTCTGTGTTCTGTGTTCTGTGATCTGTGATATGTGATCTGTGATCTGTGATTTGTATGTGTTGTGAGCCTAATGGGTGATTGTACGTACGTTATGCTAGTTATGCGCCTACAAGTAGGACAGCCAGCACATCCGATTTCTGCGATCCTTTTTATTTACTAGGGTAACTTTTCTACCTCAGTCGCCTCTTATGATATGCCTTGTAGGTAGCAGTGGTACTATTATTTGTTCCCGTTCCCGTGCGAGCGCCGGAAACACATACACAAAAAGAATGAAATTAATGTTGGGAATATTTTTGTTTAATTAAATGTTTTCTGCTTGTCATATGGCTTGATAGGAAATTGGTACTACCTTAACGGTTTTTCAGGTGGCTTGTCGTATTGCAAGAGTTAAACCCTCGACTCGCACTGTGAAGGTCGTGGGTTCGAATCGGAACTGCGACGTTCTGTTCACGAGTGTACTTTATTCAGAGACCACTAGGAATTTGGCCGGGGCTACGGAGTTCGTGCTTTGTGCTATACTCTCGGCAGATGGCGTACCATTTTTACGAGATGGACAGAGCCACCACTCTATCCTGGGCAACTTGCTCAATCTCCTCCATGGAACTGAGACCGATATTAAGAAACGAACTTAACACTTTAAAATAGCAGACAACGTTTCCTCCTTTCTTCAGCCTAGAATACTTACAAGTCACATATATAGCTCGTTCAGTCTAGAATACATACAAGTCACAGATATAGCTCGTTCAGCCTAGAATACCTACAAGTCACATATATAGCTCGTTCAGTCTAGAATACCTACAAGTCACATATATAGGTCCTTTCCGCAGAAATGACAACTCCTCCAACCGTGAGTGAGTATTGCACAAAACAAAAACTCCATAGCTCCGGCAACAAATTTATGAATCTCCGATAAAATGTATTCGTGAACAAAATGGCGTTGTCCAGATTTGAACCCATGACTTTTGGAAGGCAAGGCAACGACATAAGCACTTAGATACGGAGACCCCCAAGCTCGACTACCCCCATCCACCAAGAATCATCACCATTTCATTTCGGTAAATTCTTATGTGCGCTCCGGTCTCTTTGTTACACATAACGATTTCAGCGGCAGAGCACGAGCACCTCAACACCGTATAGGTCTAAAATGTAATTTTTGCGAATGTTTGAAAATGTCTGCTAAATTTACTTATATCTGTATGAACTTTTCTCAGACAGCGGCTTTCCAACCCATGCAGACTTCATGAAGCGTGTTTGTTAACACGCTCTGATATAACCAGGAAAAACCTCGATCTTAGGTTGAAACTTTATCTGAAAGAATCCTCATCTTAAAGAAACTTTAATTCCCTGCATAAGAAACTAACATTACGATATAATGTAGCTACACAACGTACTTCCGTTCGTCAGCCTAAAAATGAATACATGACACATAGATAGGCTAACAAGTGGTATTAAGAACGAATCCAGAAGAAGTACAAGAAGTCTGAGATAGCTAGTTAGATACTACTTAATGATTGACAGACAGTTAGATTAAGGAGATAAACTGAGTAGAGGACAGCATGACAACAGTTAGAAATAACGTATGGATCGTGATTACAATTTACTTCCTCTTTGACATCCTGTTAGAAAACATTATCGATATAAGGAGAGACTGCAGTAAAACTATGTAGCAATGGCTAAACACGTAATAACAAAGTACTGTAGTTTTATCAAATACAAAAACAATGACAATACACAGCAACGTTTCGACCACAATGCCTTTATCAAGTAAACGATACAATAGGAGTGACGAACTTTACAGCAAACTACATATAGATTACGACAGAAATATCCCAACGGTCTTGAATATCTGTGACTAAAACAAATAACGAAATAAATGCACAAAAACTAGAGTTAAATAAAAGAGAGAAACAATACAAAATGATACACACACACATATATATATATATAACTTAAATACATTGAACATATACACACATAGAATATGAAGAATGGGAATAGAAAGTACTAAGAAGCATAGAATATGAAGCATGGGAATAGAAAGTACTAAGAAGAATAGAATATGAAGAATGGGAATAGAAAGTACTAAGAAGCATAGAATATGAAGAATGGGAATAGAAAGTACTAAGAAACACATAGAATATGAAGAATGGGAATAGAAAGTACTAAGAAACATAGAATATGGAGCATGGGAATAGAAAGTACTAAGAAACATAGAATATGAAGAATGGGAATAGAAAGTACTAAGAAACATAGAATATGAAGCATGGGAATAGAAAGTACTAAGAAACATAGAATATGAAGCATGGGAATAGAAAGTACTAAGAAACATAGAATATGGAGCATGGGAATAGAAAGTACTAAGAAACATAGAATATGAAGAATGGGAATAGAAAGTACTAAGAAACATAGAATATGAAGCATGGGAATAGAAAGTACTAAGAAACATAGAATATGAAGCATGGGAATAGAAAGTACTAAGAAACATAGAATATGAAGCATGGGAATAGAAAGTACTAAGAAACATAGAATATGAAGCATGGGAATAGAAAGTACTAAGAAACATAGAATATGAAGCATGGGAATAGAAAGTACTAAGAAACATAGAATATGAAGCATGGGAATAGAAAGTACTAAGAAACATAGAATATGGAGCATGGAATAGAAAGTACTAAGAAACATAGAATATGAAGCATGGGAATAGAAAGTACTAAGAAACATAGAATATGAAGCATGGGAATAGAAAGTACTAAGAAACATAGAATATGAAGCATGGGAATAGAAAGTACTAAGAAACATAGAATATGAAGCATGGGAATAGAAAGTACTAAGAAACATAGAATATGAAGCATGGGAATAGAAAGTACTAAGAAACATAGAATATGAAGCATGGGAATAGAAAGTACTAAGAAACATAGAATATGAAGCATGGGAATAGAAAGTACTAAGAAACATAGAATATGAAGCATGGGAATAGAAAGTACTAAGAAACATAGAATATGAAGCATGGGAATAGAAAGTACTAAGAAACATAGAATATGTAGCATGGGAATAGAAAGTACTAAGAAACATATAATATGAAGCATGGGAATAGAAAGTACTAAGAAACATAGAATATGAAGCATGGGAATAGAAAGTACTAAGAAACATAGAATATGAAGCATGGGAATAGAAAGTACTAAGAAACATAGAATATGAAGCATGGGAATAGAAAGTACTAAGAAACATAGAATATGAAGCATGGGAATAGAAAGTACTAAGAAACATAGAATATGAAGCATGGGAATAGAAAGTACTAAGAAACATAGAATATGAAGCATGGGAATAGAAAGTACTAAGAAACATAGAATATGAAGCATGGGAATAGAAAGTACTAAGAAACATAGAATATGAAGCATGGGAATAGAAAGTACTAAGAAACATAGAATATGAAGAATGGGAATAGAAAGTACTAAGAAGCATAGACTATGAAGCATGGGAATAGAAAGTACTAAGAAACATAGAATATGAAGCATGGGAATAGAAAGTACTAAGAAACATAGAATATGAAGCATGGGAATAGAAAGTACTAAGAAACATAGAATATGAAGCATGGGAATAGAAAGTACTAAGAAACATAGAATATGAAGCATGGGAATAGAAAGTACTAAGAAACATAGAATATGAAGCATGGGAATAGAAAGTACTAAGAAACAAAGAATATGAAGCATGGGAATAGAAAGTACTAAGAAACATAGAATATGAAGCATGGGAATAGAAAGTACTACGAAACATAGAATATGAAGAATGGGAATGAAAGTACTACGAAACATAGAATATGAAGAATGGAATAGAAAGTACTAAGAAACATAGAATATGAAGCATGGGAATAGAAAGTACTAAGAAACATAGAATATGTAGCATGGGAATAGAAAGTACTAAGAAACATAGAATATGAAGCATGGGAATAGAAAGTACTAAGAAACATAGAATATGTAGCATGGGAATAGAAAGTACTAAGAAACATAGAATATGAAGCATGGGAATAGAAAGTACTAAGAAACATAGAATATGTAGCATGGGAATAGAAAGTACTAAGAAACATAGAATATGTAGCATGGGAATAGAAAGTACTAAGAAACATAGAATATGAAGCATGGAATAGAAGTACTAAGAAACATAGTTATGTAGTGAGTTGAGCCCATGACTCAAATGCTTTGTCCACCTGGAGAGAATAAACCCGACTACATCAGTTCAAATGCTTTGTCCACCTGGAGAGAATAAACCCGACTACATCAGTTCAAATGCTTTGTCCACCTGGAGAGAATAAACCCGACTACATCAGTTCAAATGCTTTGTCCACCTGGAGAGAATAAACCAGACTACATCAGTTAAAAGGGAGTACAACCTGAAAATGGAATCCTCAAGAGAAAAGGACGAACAAAGAAAGAGATGGATTGATGGAGTTACATACATCTTACAACTACACAGACACACATATATGACATTTTTCTTCTTTACAGACAGTCAATTGGCCGTCTAAAACTACACATTATTACATAATATCAAGCGACCGAACGTGGACGAACAAAGAAAGAGATGGATTGATGGAGTTACATACATCTTACAACTACACAGACAGGTATATATGACATTTTTCCTCTTTACAGACAGTCAATTGGCCGTCTAAAACTACACATTATTACATAATATCAAGCGACCGAACGTGGACGAACAAAGAAAGAGATGGATTGATGGAGTTACATACATCTTACAACTACACAGACAGGTATATATGACATTTTTCTTCTTTACAGACAGTCAATTGGCCGTCTAAAACTACACATTATTACATAATATCAAGCGACCGAACGTGCACTATCTCGGAAAATCAGTTAAACCTGCGACGCCTAACGTCAAAAAAGCAGAGAAGAACAACAGAAGAAAGAACAAACAACTTAAGCGTAATATGATTTTGAAATAGCCTCGAGAGATGTTATCAGACTAACGCTGAAAAATAAAAATCTCCGTTCATTGTTTCTGACCAATGTTATATTTTTGTGTACAAATTTGTATTTAATATGGCATCGAGGTAAAGTATGTAGTTGCGAAATGGCTTTATTTATAATATTGGCCCCCCCTGGCCAGCGTTTTCGTAGCGCGTTGGACTACGGTATGACAAGCCCTCTGTGTGTGGAGTTCAATTACACGGGCTGGCAGAAAAAGTCACAGGTTCTCCAGATTCACGGTGTTCGTGGCACCAGACCGAAGGGTTACGATTTTCATGTCACCGAGCTGAAGAGCTGAAAGCTCAAGTGCTTCTGGATCGGGGAACATTTGTTTATAATATTGATGGGCGAAACACTTGAGTGGAACCCGAAAGGAAAACGGAAAATGAGACTTCTTAAACAGACTTGCGCCCGTGTGTTGCCAGGGCTCGGAAGTGGAACAAAGAATAGTACCACTGCGACCTACAAGACTTGTAGTATGAAGCGACTGAGAAAGGGGCCTTGGGAAGCTACCCTAGTAAATAAAAAGCGTCGCAAAAATCGGATGTGCTGGTCTACTTGTAGGCGCATAACTGACACAACGTACAATCACTCTTAGACTCGGATCACATACAAATCACACAGATTTTTCAACAAGTGGTCTATATGAAGCGTTCAAAGAAGAAGAAACAGACTTGAAAACGGAGTCATTTTGGAAGAACTCAAGGAGATTGGACTATCTTGAGAAGCCATACAAAAAACAGCAAGGGACAAAAAGTGTGAACAATTGTTGAAGCCCTATTCTCCTCGAGGAGCGTAAGTAAGTATTAATAGCTGTTTGGGACGTGGATTGTTTTAAATAAAAATCTTCTTTGCGGCTACACTCTTTGAGAGCGTTCAAAATGTCAGCTCTATCCATTGACTGATCACCTGATATGGTGGCAGAGCCAACCTGTCTTCTCTCTCATTGCCAACGACACTCATTTCTCCCGGAGCGAAGATAAGTGTTATTCTTGTGGATTCTTGTAGTGATTCAGTCCCTTGCCTGCGCACCGAACCAGCCTCCACATTTCGGATCATACTCACTCGGTTAGTTTCCTGCCTGGAGAGATCTGGATATTATTCCAGATATCCACGACCTAAATGTTGGGGAGATCAAGTTCCTAGTTGGCAATACAATTACGTGGTAGACGGTCTTTCAAAGCAGAGTCAGCTCAGATATGTTATTTTTTAAAAGATATTTGTTGTTCTTCTTCTGCGTTCGCCCGCTATGAATTCAGGCGCAGCCATGCGCCTGGTATGGCGCTTCTGACTGATTTTTGCGTGAAAGCATGCTTACCGTTTTATTGGTTTCCTCGCCATACAGTCGGGTCTTCTCCGACTTCAGAGGTAGAGATTTGTTGATATGTAAGTGCTATCTATCTCCAGTCAACAAATAGTGGGTGAAGTTAGATGGGAAGTATTATGACGTTAATTCAGAAATACGCTTCTCTATTATCTTGAAATTCTAATTCCTGTTAAGTTTGCTGAGTAAAATAGGCCGGATGTAATGTAGAACCAAAAAAAAAAAAAAATCTCTATAGCGGAAAAAGTCACCGCGCTCGACACTAGCCGATCAAGAACTTTTGAAAAATATTATCGGTGACTTTAATGTTTTGCTGTTTAGAATTTTAATGCAACTTTCACTCGTTGTGGGATAATCCAGTATTTGTTTCATTACAAAATTTGAAATACCCCACACAATTCTTGCTTCATCAGTTATCAGTTATAAAATGACTATCGCCATTTCGGACCCTTACATAGGTGCTCCGATCTCCGCTTCAAGAAATCCAACAGTCCAGCGACCCAACACGCCAGTTCGATGTTGATTGATCAATATTTTTGCATATTTGGTATGTCATTCTTTACGGGCTGCACCAATATCGACACCCATCTTTCTCAATCTGATCAGCGACAGGGATTCACAACCCTGAAACTCATCTGTTTGGGAAGGCTTTATCAATGTGTTAAGAATGTCATTTCGTTCTATTGCAGCTCCCTCTGCTATCGTAGCCATGCATGCTAATCTACCAGCCCATTCATTACCATCGACTCCTGCATGCCCAGGGGCAAAAAAAATGAAAGTGATTTTTCTGATCCCTGTCTGTACAAGTATTTTCACCCAGTTTCGTTTCACCATTCCTGTTCGAATTTACCAATCATACACATATTCTCTTTTGCAAGAGCATGTAATTAACTTTGGTAGCAATGTATACAAAGAAGGTGGAACAGATAGATATGTCAAAATAAGAATACAGAAGGCAAGAGTAGCTTTCATTGCACTGGGAAACATATGGAAGTCTAAAGAAATCAAATCTAAAACAACAATTCGGATATTTAACTTCAATGTTAAAGAAGTTCTGCTGTATGGGTCAGAAACATGGATAACTACTCAAATAATAACGAATAAATTACAGACATTCATCAACTGGTGTCTGCGCAGAATAGAGGGACTGAGTTGGTATGATTAGGCCACACATGAGGAACATATGGAGAGAACAAGACATATTCCTGTGAACCAAGAGGTTAAGAGGAACATATGGAGAGAACAAGACATATTCCTGTAAACCAAGAGGTTAAGAGGAACATATGGAGAGAACAAGACATATTCCTGTAAACCAAGAGGTTAAGAGGAACATATGGAGAGAACAAGACATATTCCTGTAAACCAAGAGGTTAAGAGGAACATATGGAGAGAACAAGACATATTCCTGTAAACCAAGAGGTTAAGAGGAACATATGGAGAGAACAAGACATATTCCTGTAAACCAAGAGGTTAAGAGGAACATATGGAGAGAACAAGACATATTCCTGTAAACCAAGAGGTTAAGAGGAACATATGGAGAGAACAAGACATATTCCTGTAAACCAAGAGGTTAAAAAGAATGGTGGATAGACATACTTTCTGAAAACTAGAAGGGAATATAACAAGAAGGGTTCTTTTTTGGAACGCGTAGTTTCACCGAAAGAAAGGGGAGGGCCGAGAAATACATGGAGACGGGATTTAGAGTTAGTGATCAACAATATAAGAAGGTTAGAGTATGATCAAATATAAAGAAGAGTTGAGTTAGTGATCAACAATATAAGAAGAGTTGAGGTGATCAACAATATAAAGAAGAGTTGGAGTTAGTGATCAACAATATAAAGAAGAGTTGGAGTTAGTGATCAACAATATAAAGAAGAGTTGGAGTTAGTGATCAACAATATAAAGAAGAGTTGGAGGTAGTGATCAACAATATAAAGAAGAGTTGGAGTTAGTGATCAACAATATAAAGAAGAGTTGGAGTTAGTGATCAACAATATAAAGAAGAGTTGGAGGTAGTGATCAACAATATAAAGAAGAGTTGGAGTTAGTGATCAACAATATAAAGAAGAGTTGGAGGTAGTGATCAACAATATAAAGAAGAGTTGGAGTTAGTGATCAACAAATAAAAGAAGAGTTGGAGGTAGTGATCAACAATATAAAGAAGAGTTGGAGTTAGTGATCAACAATATAAAGAAGAGTTTGAGTTAGTGATCAACAATATAAAGAAGAGTTGGAGTTAGTGATCAACAATATAAAGAAGAGTTGGAGGTAGTGATCAACAATATAAAGAAGAGTTGGAGGTAGTGATCAACAATATAAAGAAGAGTTGGAGTTAGTGATCAACAATATAAAGAAGAGTTGGAGTTAGTGATCAACAATATAAAGAAGAGTTGGAGGTAGTGATCAACAATATAAAGAAGAGTTGGAGTTAGTGATCAACAATATAAAGAAGAGTTGGAGGTAGTGATCAACAATATAAAGAAGAGTTGGAGGTAGTGATCAACAATATAAAGAAGAGTTGGAGTTAGTGATCAACAATATAAAGAAGAGTTGGAGTTAGTGATCAACAATATAAAGAAGAGTTGGAGTTAGTGATCAACAATATAAAGAAGAGTTGGAGTTAGTGATCAACAATATAAAGAAGAGTTGGAGGTAGTGATCAACAATATAAAGAAGAGTTGGAGGTAGTGATCAACAATATAAAGAAGAGTTGGAGTTAGTGATCAAAAATATAAAGAAGAGTTGGAGTTAGTGATCAACAATATAAAGAAGAGTTGGAGTTAGTGATCAACAATATAAAGAAGAGTTGGAGTTAGTGATCAACAATATAAAGAAGAGTTGGAGGTTGTGATCAACAATATAAAGAAGAGTTGGAGTTAGTGATCAACAATATAAAGAAGAGTTGGAGTTAGTGATCAACAATATAAAGAAGAGTTGGAGTTAGGGATCAACAATATAAAGAAGAGTTGGAGGTAGTGATCAACAATATAAAGAAGAGTTGGAGTTAGGGATCAACAATATAAAGAAGAGTTGGAGGTAGTGATCAACAATATAAAGAAGAGTTGGAGGTAGTGATCAACAATATAAAGAAGAGTTGGAGGTAGTGATCAACAATATAAAGAAGAGTTGGAGGTAGTGATCAACAATATAAAGAAGAGTTGGAGTTAGTGATCAACAATATAAAGAAGAGTTGGAGTTAGTGATCAACAATATAAAGAAGAGTTGGAGTTAGTGATCAACAATATAAAGAAGAGTTGGAGTTAGTGATCAACAATATAAAGAAGAGTTGGAGTTAGTGATCAACAATATAAAGAAGAGTTGGAGTTAGTGATCAACAATATAAAGAAGAGTTGGAGTTAGTGATCAACAATATAAAGAAGAGTTGGAGGTAGTGATCAACAATATAAAGAAGAGTTGGAGTTAGTGATCAAAAATATAAAGAAGAGTTGGAGTTAGTGATCAACAATATAAAGAAGAGTTGGAGGTAGTGATCAACAATATAAAGAAGAGTTGGAGTTAGTGATCAACAATATAAAGAAGAGTTGGAGTTAGTGATCAACAATATAAAGAAGAGTTGGAGTTAGTGATCAACAATATAAAGAAGAATTGGAGGGAGTGATCAACAATATAAAGAAGAGTTGGAGGGAGTGATCAACAATATAAAGAAGAGTTGGAGGTAGCTGCAGAAGATAGCTAAAGATTGGAACAACTGGCATGAGTTGGTTGAGCGCATAAGCCTCAATACGGGTTAAAAAGTCAAAGAGAGAGAGAGAGAGAGAGAGAGAGAGAGAGAGCGCATGTAATTGATAAGCGTATTCAAAACATGAACCACCATAATGACTATTCATGTACCGATCTACAAAACATCATGCAATCTGTGACTGTCAAGGAAGCCATGTAGAGCTGATAACAAAAGAATCCAATGGTTTCTGACAGTCTCGTTTTAGAAGACTATTTCGCCCGAGTGGTTACCGGGGCCCAAATTGGGGTGTAAATAATGGAACCACTATTACCTGCCGCGCATGTCGTAAGAGGCGACTAAGGAAGTAGGGCGTGGGGCTAGCTACCCCACACCGTAGAAAACACTAGATGGCTACAAAACGAAAAAGCAAACCGAGTAAACGCTGGCTGAAACTGGACACATCGCCGAAGCATAAGCACCAGAGCTCCAAATGGTGCTGAAGATGTGACGTAAAACACACCAATGCTAAGGTTGCATGAATCAGATTTCCACATGAATGGAATTTATGGGGAGATCTGGTACGTCGGTCTAAGCGGGTATCGCGAGAGAGAGAAGACTATTTGATTCATAAAACGATCCTCTAAAACAAGGAACATCCCCTCCATGAAGAACTCATTAAGGAGAAATAGTGTGGACTCAAGAGAGGCAGATCATGGCTTAGTCAGGTGGATGATACTATTAGGAAAATATGTGAGCGTTCTGGAAGTTGAAAATAGTTATGACTGATTGAGTGACTGATTAAGTGAATGATTGAGTGATTGACTGAGTGAATGACTAACTGATTGATTGAGTAACCGATTGAGTAAACGAGTGAGTGACTGATTGAATGACTGATTGAGTGACTGATTGAATGACTGATTGAGTGACTGATTGAGTGAATGTTTGATTTCCTAATGAGAGTTAGATTTTTTCTCGGAACCATACTTTTTGGAATAATTCTTCGCTCTGAAATGTACATTTCTTAGAGATTATTATAAAGATTTATTAAATCTTATTGTCATCCTCATCAGCATCATCATCATCATCATCATCATCATCATCATCATCATCTTCATCATAATCATCCTCATCATCATCATCATCAAATAGCTTGTCTTTAGAAGAACTTTGCCACCCTAACAGTTTGTCGAAATTTCTCTCATAGGTCAGATGTCCCTTACTCAAAACGCATAACATACGCACACTAAATCCACGCTTTTGCACACCGTGTTGTAGTAACAAAATGTTATCTTATGGTGAATCAAGTGCCAAGCCTGCCGGCGTAGCCGATCATGTCTCTCAACAACTCTCTTTCTACTTGGTGCATGCATTCAGTTTTGACGTCGATCTTTTGTTGAACCATGATACCAGGCCATCTAACATCTTCTACCTCTGTCTTCCACGATCTCTCCTTCCCTAAATTTTACCTGTTGTCACCAAATGTTCAAAGCCTTCTCTTCACATTATATGCCTGAAGAACCTTGATTGTCTGATTCTTATTCTTTTGATAAGGTTTCTTTCTGTGCAGGCCTCATTAAAAACTTCCTCATTTGTTTTCTTTGCTGTCCATGGAATTTTCAGCATTCGTCTCTCTCTCTTGCGATCCCGGCCTAGACTGATGAACCAACTTTTATCATGAATTTTATCGTGTTTTTAAGGGACTTCGTTCCTCCGTACAGCTTCTCACGAAGCTCTGTGTTATGGGGCCAGGTTTCTTTTCTTATATCTGCTATAAGTTGACAATCTTGCAGAACGTGTTCTGCCGTCATGTCCGCCTTTTTGCAGGGCACAGGCTAGTTGTGCCAATTTTAAATTTGTGAAACATGTGGGCTCGGAGCTTGTTGTGGCCGGTACGGAGTCGAAGTATGGCAACTTGTTCATTACGAGAGAGACCATAGTATCCGTCACTGTTGGTGTACTGAGGATGCTCTCGTGGCTTTCTCTCTGGGACATTTCTAACAATATGTCCTATTTTCTTACACCTAAAACATTTCTTGTTGTTGTTATAATAAGGTCTATATCTATCTCTTCTAACTGGCCTGTATTTCGGTTCTTGAACTGTTCTATCTCTACTGGGACACATTTTAGTTATATGCCCCAGGGCATCCACAGACGTAACAAATTGAACCCTTCTTCGAGTGTCTTTCGTCACTCCTCCCAAAACCCCACTACTGTCTATTGATCATCCGCCATGGACACTTTCTGACGAGATGCCCCGGCTTTCTACATCCATAACAACAAAATTTACGACAATGGTAGGACATATGTCCGAACTTACCACAAGAAAAACATTTCCTTTCCCGAACATGATCATTATCTGTTAACTCATCTATACCCTCATCAGTTATTTCAACCTTATTTGACACTCTGGGAAAACATGTCTCTTCCCGAACATTATCTGTTAACTCGTCTATACCCTGGTCGGTTATTTCAACCTTATCTGACTCACTATCATCTATTCGATTGTCCTGCTAACATTCTCCCTCAGCAATTTCCGTTTTCAACTCCCTCATTTCCACTGTTGTATTCAAACTATGCTTTCCGGTAACCAAGTTTTCCACAGCATTATTCCCTCTCTTTTCATACCCTTCTTTGATAGGTTCTATGAAGTTTTGATGAGCACTCCTAATCAGGCCCAAGTCTACTTAAATATCTTTAACATTCCCCACCACTTTAGCTTGGTATCTAGAAAATCCGCAGTTTTAAAAACCTCCTTTCTCTAGTCGTTTGCAGTCGATGCTGAGAGATCTGATGAAGCTCCATTTGTTGCTTTTGTCTTTTGCTAGATTTATACGATCTAGTTCTGAGCCTTTTTAGACCAATTCGACCATGCATCTGATCTGCCTCCCTTAAACTTCTTGCCCGTCTTACTATCCTGCACGTTGCTACAAATCCACTGTTGAAATCAGAATGATATATCCCTTTTTCCTTGTACATTTTCCTCATTCTGGCAGCGCGCGAGCTCGAACATTCGGATGGTGCATGCTCCAGACTGCTGCACACATGACATCGTCTGAACTCATTCCCATGGGCTGTCTCATGTATATTAGTACGAGACATGTTATACATTTTGGTAGTTTCTCTATTCTCCCCTATCCCCGAAAACAAATATATTAATGCAAACAAGCAAAACATGTACAAATGTAATATTTGTAAATTTTAAATATCTGCATTTCCATACACAATACTACCTGAATAGATATGTTTCCTACCTATTTCAAACCCTACAGTACACACTTTAATGCAAACTAAACACTTGAGTCCTAACACAAACAAACACTGTGGCCAATAGTGGAACGCTACTCTCGTGACCTAGAAAACAAATTTGCTGAAATCCAAATTTAAAAAAAAATTACATGAAGTACTCAATCAACCCAGGTTGGTAGTATCACTGGCCATGGACACCATTTGTACCAGTATTTGGGTGAAATGACAAGTATTTGAGAACGTGATACCGCGATACCTGTCTACTAAATCTAGTTCGTGACCCGATTAGTTGCACACAATACTACTTCTAACTCACTGTACAATGAACACTGAACCTTATACAACAAACGAACATACCTAATGATAACTTCATTCACATGAATCAATACCCACTCTAAGAACTAACAGCACAAAAGAACTAACACCAACGTCCTGATTCAAAAACAATTATAAACCATCTATTGTGTATTGCAATTTCACATAATCATTATTCATAAATATAATGCACAATATATAATATAAAAAAATTAGTTTCCACATAAATTAATTTATTGATTCATTGACAAATAAGCAGCTTATAAGATTACCTTAAATTAATCTCCTGGTACGTATCCTTTTTCCTTCGTAGTACCAAGAGACTGAATTAATCATTCAGCCTCCAAATCCGCCTTTTCCGCGGTTGCTCTATTAGTATTCTGGACTGATTTTACACAGACTCACAAGAAATACTGATGGGTACTGCGTAGTCCTCCAAAGCCAAACGCCTCACAACGACAAATTCCAGTCTTGCAGAACTTTAAGATCACACAATTGCCTAAACAGGACAAAAACCACGCTGTCCACCATAAGACAGTGACTAACGACGTTTTCAGTCTTGTAAAATTATAACTTCACACAGATGATTAAACAGTAGAAAACCACGATGTCCACTATAAGACAGAGACTCACAACGACGTTTCCAGTCTTGTATAATTATAACATAACACAGATACCTAAACAGTAGAAAACTACGTTGTCTAACCAAAAGACTATCACAACCGTATGGTCCCTTATCCTTTTCTCTGCCCGTCTCACTGTTCAGTCCTAGCCTCAATCATTTTTTTTTTCCGATCCAGAAGCACTTGAGCTTTTCAGCTCTTCGGCTCGGTGCCATGGACATCGTAACCCTTCGGTTCGGTGCCACGAACACCGTGAATCTGGGGAATCTGTGGCTTTTCTGCCTGCCCACGGAATTGAACCCGTACACACAGAGGGCTAGTCACCCACAGTCCAACGCGCTACGAACACGCTGGGCACGCGGGCAGCCTCAATCATAACATCGACTCAACAGTACTCATCGTCGTACCGTCCCAGACTCAATGTACAATCAATCCTGAACTTGATTAAAAAATATCAAAAACCCCGATTTCGTTCACACAGCTCAGGTAACCTGCGTGACAACTGATGAGCTGTCATGAACTATCATCACAACAAAACAATCAAAAGGGGAATGTACAACTAAAATATAATATACAGGGATTTCTTCCCCCTTATCTCCCAGGAACAGTAATACTGTTACATTAGATCATTCAGTTGTGATCTTTTCAGGAAACCTGTAATCCGAACCACTTGTCGTGAAGCCAGTGACATATAGTGAAGTTTGACTTCTCTATCGAATTTCCCATCGTTTTGTGCCTGTGGTGAGGGTCGTTGCTTTGCATCGTATGATAAACACTCTTAAATGATCTTTTTAATGTGGACCTTATTTACAAAAAATACACCTACAGTTGCGTTGCGTTTTTCCGTTTGCGTTGATTTGCGGAAACTATAATTTTCATGTCATTACTACTTCATCTTTTTGTTTCAAACTACACTATAGAAATTTGAAAATAATTATTCTGTTTTGTCAACATTTCGCAGGTCAGGCTCATTATGATTAAAATATGAAATACTGACTAAGAAAATAAAACTATTCAATCAGTCCAAAACTAATTCTAATCGAAGTGCAGCACGTAGATCAGAAGAAAATATTGAAATATCAGAATATCGAAACGAAGCTAATAGGTCACGAGTGGTCAATGTTAGAGCTGAAGAAAACTATGATGCTGTCTTGAACAGGCATGCAGCCGATCAATCACGAAATTTACCAGAGCTGATGAAAGAGAAGACGCTACTTTGATTAGACGTGAAGTCTTACAAGAACCACCAGGTTCGCTAAAATTGTTTATGGACGACATAGCCGATTGAAACAACTTGTTAAAAAAATAACCGAAAATACAATTCATGCTTTCAGATAACATCTCTTGGAACAGCTTACCAAATTCCTCATCATGGTTACCCATGGTGTTCCCATATGATAACGTCCATGACTTCATTGCACACAGTTTCCCAACATGACTACGTCACTTTCAGCAGATTTGGCAGCCATCTGCCGAGAGTGTTGGACAAACTCCGTAGCTCCAGTAACAATCCTAGGGATCTTATTAAAAAACTACACATATTACTCAGTCCAGATTTGAACCAACAACCTTCAGAACGACAAGCAAATATCTTGACCACTTCACCATAGAGATTCCTCTCTAATGTGTACGGGGTAGAATCCTTTACTTTGGAACATAAATGTAAAGTATATCTGAAGTTGGAGTAAGCCTTTACTTGGGAACATAAATGTAAAGTATATCTGAAGTTGGAGTAAGCCTTTACTTGGGAACATAAATGTAAAGTATATCTGAAGTTGGAGTAAGCCTTTACTTGGGAACATAAATGTAAAGTATATCTGAAGTTGGAGTAAGTCTTTACTTGGGAATATAAATGTAAAGTATATCTGAAGTTGGAGTAAGCCTTTACTTGGGAACATAAATGTAAAGTATATCTGAAGTTGGAGTAAGTCTTTACTTGGGAATATAAATGTAAAGTATATCTGAAGTTGGAGTAAGTCTTTTACTTCGGAACATAAATGTAAAGTATATCTGAAGTTGGAGTAAGTCTTTACTTGGGAATATAAATGTAAAGTATATGTGAAGTCGGAGTAAGCCTTTACTTGGGAATATAAATGTAAAGTATATCTGAAGTTGAAGTAAGCCTTTACTTGGGAACATAAATGTAAAGTATATCTGAAGTCGGAGTAAGCCTTACCTGAATGTCAAGGGACAATGGAGGCCAGGAAAGCAATTTTTTACACAAATGTCAGTTAGATTATAGGTGTCATGACTGTGTCTAAATTTATAGTGGGCGAATGAACAATAAATTATATTTCTGTAACAATCTGTATATTGATTGATTGATTGATTGATTGATTAATATGACCATCATCATTGCACTTCGGTGAGTAGCCAGATGTGCTCCGATCTCTTTCTTACACAGAACGATCTCCGTTGTAGTGCACGAACTCCGTAGCATCGGCGAGGGTCTCCGATGTAATTTTGAAGTTGATGTAGATATTTTTGTAGGAATTTTATTTTAAATCATTTCTAATGAATCTTTATATATAATTTTCTACTCTAACAGGTTCAGTATCAAATGTTGTACCAAGTACTACAACTGTGTAATGACATCACACATGTGTACGCCTGTATAGATGACACACATTGAAATTTGTTCCATCAATACAGCTTGTGTAAACTTATGCTAATATTTATTTCTGTAGACAATCAAAGTTGTATTGTTGCAAACACTTTCTTGTTTATTTGTTTCTACTTTGTTTGCTCTATATTAACAACTTGTTATCAGTTAGATGAGGACTATCATCACAGTAATACGGGCAAGTCCATAGGTGTTCCGATCTCTGCATCAACAAAAATCCAGACTCGTCCAGCGGCCCAACAAGTCAGTTCGATGTTGATTAAACAATCCTTTCGAAATTAAATATCGACACCCATCTCTCTCAATCTGGCCAGCGAGACGGATGCACAACCCTAAAACTTTTCTGTTCGGAAAGACTCTCTCAATGCGTTAAGAATGTCATTTCCGTCCATTGCAGCTGTCTCTGATATTGTAGCCATGCCAGCCTATCTATCAGCTCGTTCATTACCCCTGACTCCTGCATTCACAGGCACAATTTGCGGTATGTATCGGATTTGCACCTTAGAACGTGAGTTTGTTGTGTCAAGTAAATATCTACAAACCTGTAGGCTAACTTTCAGCATGCTTTTTATTTTGGTATGTCTCCATAAATTGGATATAAAAAAAACAGGACCTAGTGTAGTCCATCCCCTAGGCGAGCAAGAGCCCTATTATCCCTTGACCTTACTGTCAATATTACCAAATTTACACCCTTGGAATGTGGTGGAGTTAACTTGTGTGTTCTACTGGTCATCAGCAGGCAGGCCAATAATTTTCACTTTTTGTCCTTTCTTATAGAGGCTAGCCGACCCTAACTCTGCTGGTTTCAGAGCCAGACGCAGAACCCGTCTCACAAAACTTTTTTTTGTAATACATGTAAAAACTTTCAAATGTAACTACTTTCATATGCAACTATTTTCATATGTAACTTGGTTCATATGTAACTACTTTCATATGTAACTACTTTCATATGTAACTACTTTCATATGTAACTACTTTCATATGTAACTACTTTCACATATAACTACTTTCATATGTAACTACTTTCACATATAACTACTTTTATATGTAACTACTTTTATATGTAAATACTTTTATATGTAACTACTTTCATATGTAAATACTTTCATATGTAACTACATTCATATGTAACTACTTTCATATGTAACTACTTTCATATGTAACTACTTTCATATGTAACTTGGTTCATATGTAACTACTTTTATATGTAACTACTTTCATATGTAACTACTTTCATATGTAACTACTTTCATATGTAACTGCTTTCATATGTAACTACTTTCATATGTAACTGCTTTCATATGTAACTGCTTTCATATGTAACTACTTTCATATGTAACTACTTTTATATGTAACTACTTTTATATGTAACTACTTTCATATGTAACTACTTTCATATGTAACTACTTTTATATGTAACTACTTTCATATATAACTACTTTTATATGTAACTACTTTCATATGTAACTTGGTTCATATGTAACTACTTTCATATGTAACTACTTTCATATATAACTACTTTCATATGTAACTACTTTCATATGTAACTACTTTCATATGTAACTTGGTTCATATGTAACTACTTTCATATGTAACTACTTTCATATGTAACTACTTTCATATATAACTACTTTCATATGTAACTACTTTCATATATAACTACTTTTATATGTAACTACTTTCATATGTAACTTGGTTCATATGTAACTACTTTCATATGTAACTACTTTCATATGTAACTTGGTTCATATGTAACTACTTTTATATGTAACTACTTTCATATGTAACTACTTTCATATGTAACTACTTTCATATGTAACTGCTTTCATATGTAACTACTTTCATATGTAACTACTTTCATATGTAACTGCTTTCATATGTAACTACTTTCATATGTAACTACTTTTATATGTAACTACTTTCATATGTAACTACTTTCATATGTAACTACTTTCATATGTAACTACTTTCATATGTAACTACTTTCATATGTAACTACTTTCATATGTAACTACTTTCATATGTAACTACTTTCATATGTAACTACTTTCATATGTAACTACTTTCATATGTAACTTGGTTCATATGTAACTACTTTCATATGTAACTACTTTCATATGTAACTTGGTTCATATGTAACTACTTTCATATGTAACTACTTTCATATGTAACTACTTTCATATGTAACTACTTTCATATGCAACTACTTTCATATGTAACTACTTTCATATGTAACTACTTTCATATGTAACTACTTTCATATGTAACTACTTTCATATGTAACTACTTTCATATGTAACTACTTTCATATGTAACTTGGTTCATATGTAACTACTTTCATATGTAACTACTTTCATATGTAACTACTTTCATATGTAACTACTTTCATATGCAACTACTTTCATATGTAACTTGGTTCATATGTAACTACTTTCATATGTAACTACTTTCATATGTAACTTGGTTCATATGTAACTACTTTCATATGTAACTTGGTTCATATGTAACTACTTTCATATGTAACTACTTTTATATGTAACTACTTTCATATGTAACTACTTTCATATGTAACTACTTTTATATGTAACTACTTTTATATGTAACTACTTTCATATGTAACTACTTTCATATGTAACTACTTTCATATGTAACTCATATAATATGTTCATATTAAAGCACATAGTGCATTAGGATTGTAGTGATGTTACTGCCTGTGTGTTGTCAGAGCTCGCAAAGGGAACAAAGAATAGTAACACTTCGACCTACAAGGCATGTCGTAAGAGGCGACTGATGTAGGGGCCTAGGAAGCTACCCTAGTAAATAAAAAGCATTGCAAAAATAATATGTGCTGGCCTACTGCAGTCGCATAACTGGTACAACATACAATCGCTCTTAGACTTGGATCACATACAAATCACAAAGAGTGGTTAACAAGTGGTCGATATGGAGCGTAAGAAGAAGAAGAAGAAGAAGAAGAAGAAGAAATGGTGTTACGATGGAATCGTCAACACAGAAGTCATTCCAAAGATCTCTCTCCGGTGCGAGATGAATCTTCTTCTTCTTCTGTTGTCAAACTGTTACTGGGTTGTTGCCCAGTATCATGGTTTTATGTTTTTGTCGTGCCCTGTTCTAGTGGTTTGTTGATAGCTACGCTTGGTTGAAAGTTATCTTTTACTTTTTGACACTATTCTGCTTTTCTATATAACCATTTTTGTTTCTTGGTCATCTTGTCTTCTCTCCTGATATTCTGTTGTAGAAGACTCGGTATACAGTGGAGTTTTTGTTGTATTCTTGTTAAGTGGCGGAACCACTTCATTCTATGTTTCTCAATGTAATTCAAGCAAGGTTCTATCTTAACTTTCTCTCTTATGCTGATGTTGGTGACTGTCTTTTCTGGTGTTGGTACGTTTTCATAAGCATCACATTTCACATGTAGTTATATTTTGCTTGGATGGATAACTGTGGAAGAGGTCCTTGCCTGAAAAATACTTGAAGTTATCAGCACATACTTTTCTTTTCCTTTCTTTTCTTGTACCACTACGAAGTAATATATGCTTGAATAATTAGTGCGGCTACTACATTTTCAAACTATCAAAGAGAGCGTAGGACAACACAAAATTAACATTGCAGACGAAGATTCAAATATATTGAGCCGGTGTAATTAACTCTTTACTATTTGGCCCAGAAACATGGACAGCCTACTCAAGACACGAGAGGAGACTTAACATCTTTCACCTTTGATGTCTCCGCAAGATTATGAACATCAGGTGGTAGACAAAATAACCATCTCTGAAATACTGCAACATGTAAATGTGCCTTCCATCATGGACATGCTCAGCAATAGATGACTAAGATGGTTAGGGCTTGTGAGAAGAATGGACAATAGCCGCATACCACAACAAATGTTCTGTGAACTTTCGAAAGAGAAGAGGCACCAAGTCAGACCCCTGTCCAAATATAAGTATATCTGCAAGGCCTCAATTAAAGAACTTTTCTATTGGTTCCAACAAATTGGAAAAACTAGCTGATGATCGGGTTATGTGGAAAACAACATTACGCAAGGAGCATAACATTTGGAAAATAGACTTATGAATGAGCTGAAAGGCAATAGAGACAACACAAACTCAGAATTGGCACAGTAAAACACTTGCAAATTGACCACCTGCAAATATGAAAATTGATATTTATATATAGGGTAAGACCTTGTTTAACCGCCAGTTTCTGTTATCCGTTATAGTCTAAAAAAATGTTTTTAGTATGACTACAATTGAAGAAGAAGAAATTGATGACGATGAAGGATCAGTTCTTAACCAAAAACCTACAACTAGCCAATCAGATGCAGAAACAATGTTATCAAAGTGCATCGACTGGTTTGCTTAACCAAAATCCTACAACTAGCCACTCAGAAGGAGAAACAATGTTATCAAAGTACATCGACTGGCTTGCTTAACCAAAATCCTACAACTAGCCACTCAGAAGCAGAAACAATGTTATGAAAGTGCATCGACTGGCTTGCTTAACCAAAAACCTACAACTAGCCACTCAGAAACAGAAACAATGTTATCAAAGTACATCGACTGGTTTGCTTAACCAACATCCTACAACTAGCCACTCAGAAGGAGAAACAATGTTATCAAAGTACATCGACTGGTTTGCTTAACCAAACACCTACAACTAGCCAATCAGATGCAGAAACAATGTTATCAAAGTGCATCGACTAGTTTACTTAACCTAAAACCTACAACTAGACACTCAGAAACAGAAACAATGTTATCAAAGTACATCGACTGGTTTGCTTAACCAAACACCTACAACTAGACAATCAGATGCAGAAACAATGTTATCAAAGTGCATCGACTAGTTTACTTAACCTAAAACCTACAACTAGACACTCAGAAGCAGAAACAATGTTATCACAGTGCATCGACTGGTTTGCTTAACCAAACACCTACAACTAACCACTCAGAAGCAGAAACAATGTTATCAAAGTGCATCGACTAGTTGGAAATGCAAGAGGAGGCAAATACAATACGGATCCTACTTCTGCGTAAGATATAGAACATCGCCGTATAGAAAGCTCGAGCCTCAAAGACACAAGAGATGACAGATTATTTTAAAGTAACATAGGTTGATAGTATTACAATACATTTCTGTACATTACTACTTTTATATTGAAGTTTATATTGTTCGTTTTGTAAAATTAAATAAAATATGTATGTATTATTCACTTTTAAAGGATTTTATTTTCATTTTCGTCCCACGCCCACAGTGACATCACATTACTGTGCATATGTATTAAGCGATTTCTGTTATCCGTCTATTCGTTTATCAGTCACAGACCTGATCCGGACGGTGACGGTTAATCGAAGTGTCACTGTATATATATATATATATATATATATATATAGTGAAATACGTACAAACAAAATACTATAGTTTTACAAAAACAGAAACAGTGACGATAAACAGCAACGTTTCGACCAACAAGGCCTTTATCAAGTAAACGAACAAACAGGAGTGACAAATTAAAATGAAACACAAATGGACGACCAAATACAAACGTATCTAAGGAAAAGCTGGAATAAAAACGAATAACGAAATAAATGTAACACAAAAACACACATAAAAACTAGAAATAGAACGGAAAGAAACAATGAAACATCTAGTAAATATATAACTTGAATACATGCAACATATACCCATATAGAGTACAAAGCATAGGAAGAGAAAGTACTAAGAAGCATAAGAATGTAATACGTTGAGCCCGCGTGGTCGCAAGGTACCATACAAAGAAATCAACCGATTCTCCAGAGCAAATCGACTACGATCATCAGAGGAACATGATCGGATGGCTGTGACCTGGACATCGCAAGCTCCTGAATATCCAGTATCATTGAAATGGGTAGCTACAGGGTCACAGAGCATTGGCGTATATCGCGCAAGTGTTGGGCGAATCGGTCACTGAGTCTCCTGCCGGTTTCCCCAATATAGGCCTTGTTGCACCGCTTGCAGATAATGGCATAGATAATATTACCGGACTCGCATGTGAAACTGTCTTCAACAACGAACGTGGCTTTTGGAAAAGACACCGTGCGGGTCTGTATGACATAAGCACAAGTGTTGCAGCGCCGACGGCCACACTGGATGGTGCCAAAATGACTCTGGATATTAGGTTTGAGGCGACTGTGAACCAACATATCCTTAAGGCTTCTGTCCCGTCTGTACGCCACCAAAGGATAGTGTTGGAAGATTGAACGTGTCTCAGGATCAGACTGAAGAATGGAGAGATGACGGAATAAGACTTTCTTCACAAGGGAACTATGAGGGTGGAAAGTTAAGACAAGTTTCACCCTGTCAGAATTGGAAGTTCTATGCTGGTTAGAGAGAGCCTCCTGGCGAGAAATTTGTTGAACGCGCCGCATAGCAGAAGCAAGCACCTTATCCGGGTATAAGCGCTTACGAAAGAAATCCAGCATCTCGTGACGGGACAGAAGCCTTAAGGATATGTTGGTTCACAGTCGCCTCAAACCTAATATCCAGAGTCATTTTGGCACCATCCAGTGTGGCCTTCGGCGCTGCAACACTTGTGCTTATGTCATACAGACCCGCACGGTGTCTTTTCCAAAAGCCACGTTCGTTGTTGAAGACAGTTTCACGTGCGAGTCCGTAATATTATCTATGCCATTATCTGCAAGCGGTGCAACAAGGCCTATATTGGGGAAACCGGCAGGAGACTCAGTGACCGATTCGCCCAACACTTGCGCGATATACGCCAATGCTCTGTGACCCTGTAGCTACCCATTTCAATGATACTGGCCATTCAGGAGCTTGCGATGTCCAGGTCACAGCCATCCGATCATGTTCCTCTGATGATCGTAGTCGATTTGCTCTGGAGAATCGGTTGATTTCTTTGTATGGTACCTTGCGACCACGCGGCTCAACGTATTACATTCTTATGCTTCTTAGTACTTTCTCTTCCTATGCTTTGTACTCTATATGGGTATATGTTGCATGTATTCAAGTTATATATTTACTAGATGTTTCATTGTTTCTTTTCCGTTCTATTTCTAGTTTTTATGTGTGTTTTTGTGTTACATTTATTTCGTTATTCGTTTTATTCCAGCTTTTCCTTAGATACGTTTGTATTTGGTCGTCCATTTGTGTTTCATTTTAATTTGTCACTCCTGTTTGTTCGTTTGCTTGATAAAGGCCTTGTTGGTCGAAACGTTGCTGTTTATCGTCACTGTTTCTGTTTTTGTAAAACTATAGTATTTTGTTTGTACGTATTTCACTATTTACCAAGTTTTACTGCAGTCTTCCCCCTATTTCGATATATATATATATATATATATATATATATATATATATATATATTATATATATATATATAGAGAGAGAGAAGAGAGCGAGGAAGAGAGAGAGGTGAAATACTGACAGAAACAATAGTGAGACAGAAAAGACTATACTTGCAATTTCTCCATTTAGATCTGATCTGGGCAACTCGCTCAATCTCTTCCATGAAATTGAGTCTGATATTTCTTTCCTTTGTCAGTAAAGTTCGTTTCACGGTTTTTTCTAGTGCATCCCTGCTTTCTAACCCCACCCACCCCCTTCCTTCCCCAACCACCACTTCAATGCCTGCTGTGGTATTCTTCGATAGTTTCGTCTCAAGATATGCCCAACATATCTCCAACTTCTCCCTTTTATAATAGTTGTTACTATTGGTTGACCAGACATTTCTCTGATTTCATCACCTTTTGTGAATTCGCCCTATTCTATATTCATCATTTTTCGCAGACATTTTTATTCACATGCATTCAACTTAGTTTTTATATCTTTAGTCATTTCCAACTAGCGCTGGCATATGTTAGAATTGATACAACATGGGCATAGACAATTTTTTATTTAGTTTTTAAAACGATATAATTTGCAGTTGCATATTTTATTGAGACTAACATTACTTTGGAAAATTCGTAGCATAATTATGTATCTCCAGTGAATACACACATTATCTTGTAACTTTCTTTTCCTTTAACTAAATTTTATGAATGGCATTTAATTGTGTAG
Organism: Arion vulgaris; assembly: GCA_020796225.1. Classification (NCBI taxonomy): domain Eukaryota; kingdom Metazoa; phylum Mollusca; class Gastropoda; order Stylommatophora; family Arionidae; genus Arion; species Arion vulgaris. The sequence continues at coordinate 81,343,140 of CM036755.1, forward strand.
ATATATTGAGTGATTTATTAATAGGACCATCATCCTTGCACTTCAGTGAGTAACCATATGTGCTCCGATCTCTTTCTTACACAGGAAGATCTCAGCTGCAGTGCACGAGCTCCGTAGCACCGGTGAGGTTCACCGATGTAACTTTGAAAATGGTGAAGATATTTGTGTAGGAATTTTATGGTTAATCTTGTCTAATGAATTTTGCCCGTGCAGCGGCTTTCCAGCCTGATCTTTTCGATTTTGAGCCGCCAAGAGTTCTTTTACGTGCTCAAATAGAATATGGGACCTACGTTTTATAGTCCATCTCAGATAGGACTAGGAACTCGATCTCACCTACACTGAAATCAGGGATCGCTGGAAATGTATCTAGATGGCTCAACGACGGGGCGAACCTGATACCTTTAGCACGAGAGATGAGTACCTAACCTCTACGCCACAGAGATCCCGTAACTTTGTGTAGGTAAAGTAACGTACATTTATCACAATCTAACAGAATATGACAAGAGAAAATAAATAATAAGAAACAATCAAAATTCATTAATATCAATTTGAAGTCAATTTAACAATAAAACAAATCATGTCGCAATCTGAGGCACATTTCTGTATAAGACAGTCAAACAGGCACATGCTGCGAAACTTGGTAGTTAATCTGTTAACTAGCCAAATAAAGTTAGACAAGTCTTACTCACCCCCATACAAATTAGTTTATACCCTGCTCTTCAGTCGGTCTAGATCATAGGTTCCCAACCTTTTTTGAATGAGCGCCCCATTCTCAGTGAATAATTTGCTAGCGCCCCCTTGGGTAAACTATATTGTATATACTATAAATTGAAAAACAAGGACACACTTTTAAATTATTTTATTAGAAAATAATACCAATATTACTGTATTCCTCACATTATCGTTGACACACTTTTAGTTATAATGTATTTATTGGAGCTGAACTAGATGTGATGAAGCTAATTTATCGATGTTTAGTGCCATTTTTGTCACCAATAATCTTAAACCGCCGCATTACTCTATTGACAATCTGTTTCGTTTCTTTGTGAATAGTCTGGTGACCATGCTAACTTCTCTTTCAGATAAATAGGATGATGGGAATACAATAAATAACTTCTTACTGCAGTCTGTAAGCGTAGATATAATATTGAAATTTGACTTTGTAGCCACACTTTTTGATATCTATTATTCAATTTTCATTTTCAACACTTTATTTGTTGACGATTCTATCAACTCTTCCTCCAGTGATAATTCTGTTATTGGTACATTTTCTTCTTCTTCAACTTCGTGCTCACTAGACTGGGATTTTGGATTCTATAATAAAGGTCCCTGTCAGCCACGCCAAACAGTTTTCTTTGATGCTGGTATAAGTGGGCCACCTCTTTCTTCTCAGGTCTGCATACTGAGGGCAGTGCTGTAGGACATGCTCTGTCATCATACACGCCAATCCACAGGGGCACAGGTCTTTTGTGCCTATCTTGAATCTAGTTGTGTTCTCATTCTGTTGTGACCCATTCGGAGGCGAAGTATGATAATGGGTTCTCTTCTGGGCAGTTGGTAATATCCATCATGCTTGTTGTGTTGTGTGTGTTCTTTCTCCCATTTTGTTGTGTAGTGCCCTCTGACGATGGTTTTTGCTTCTGACCAGGTTGTCATCTTGAGGTATCCCTGCTCCATCTTCAGCCATTCTGTCAGCATCTTTATTCCCCTTGAGCTTGCAGTCTCTTCTTGCACTTCAAGGAATTGATTCTCTTGCTGCCTTCAAAATGGATATTTTGAGTAGGTCTGTCACGTTTCTTATTTTGTGTGTGTGTCTTTATGGGGTCACAGTAGATTTCCCTGAGCCTCGCAAACTCGGGTTTCTGTGGCTAAGTGGTTAAGCAGTTTGCCTTGTGAGTCGAAGGTCGTGGGTTCGAGTCCGCACCGCGTCATTCTATTCACGAGTGCAGTTTTTTCCAGAGACTCCTTGGATTGTTGCTGGAGCTACGGAGTTCGTGTTTTGTACAATACTCTCGGCATTTCTGCGGAGAGGGACCGAGCGTATGGGGTAAAACCCGGTGCAATGAAGTCAATCCTTCGGCTTTTAAACCCTTCTAAACTCGCAAACTGTGTGCATACAGCTCTTTTGTAGTTCTACTGGGGCACTGGTTTTTTATACTTGGGTGAAATTTCTAAGGTTCAAGGAGAGCTTGGCAGGTTTGTGGTCACTGTCTCCTAGTTGTTCCATGACAATTCGATCCAGTTTGTGGGCTATATCACCGGTGGCAAAGACGAGGTCTGGGGGATATATTTTTATATCTTCTTGAGTAGAAGGTTGGTGAGTCATCAAGTTCATTCATGAGCTGCAGGTTGATATCTATTTCTCCCTGTTCTACCTGCCCCCCTTGCATTGGTGACTTGGTATCCTCACCTTTCAGAGTGGCTGTAAAAATCTCCCACTACTAGACAGTTTGTATTGATCAATGTTATGGCTTCCAGCATAAGGGCTCTGTCATTGAGACAATATATATTGTACATTCGAATATGTTAGTTGTCTACAAATATGTCAATTCCTTTGATGTCTGCTTTCCCATTTGCTTTCTGGTGTAAATGTCCTCGGTGTTCCAGTGGATTATGTTGAGTCTCCCGCGTCTGGTGGGGTTTGATCTGCAAGATTTTCCTGCCGCTCATTTGCTTTAGCACTAGTGATAGCGTGTTCACAAGCAGTTATTTGTTTACCACCCTCATGATGGTTGGTCTAATATTCTTTCTCTGTAACTAAGTCTCGGGGGCAGAGCGGCGACCATAGAATCCGTTATTCCATTCCTCATTTTCAGGGGTCGTTGCACCATGTTATGCGCCTTATGGCCTAGTGTATCTTGTTCTGCAAACATTTGTTTCGGGTTAGAATTCCCTAGTCGTTGATTGCTACGCAACTGTCTTGTGAGGGAGCGATTCTATCAATTTGCATTGCGTCCCGAATGGGAAAAAAGCATAGAAACATAGTAATCATGTATTAACTATAGAATATGTTCGTTCATTGCGAATGTTTTTAAACCACGGTACAGAATCAGAAGAGAATTTTTATAATTTTACGGGCGCCGTCACTAGACACAATAGTCAGTCGCCGTTTTGAAAACCGGAAGGCATTTGTAATATTGAAGATTGTTCTATGAGGGTCATATTGAGTAAATTCTAAAAACTTATTGTAAAATATTCGTTTCGTGATTCCAAATGCTGGCTATCAACCAGAATATCGACATCAGTTGTTTCCATTGAAGAAAGATTGTGAAAGCTGATAAAATTGTCAAATGTTAATACAACGCAAGTTTTGACATGAACGCAGAAATAATTGCTTTTGCTTTGATCTAATTAGAATCATTTCCTTACAGTTGTAAGTTCGTTTCATTAAATTTGTTGTATAAATCTGTCAGATAAGCAATATTGCTTTAAGATTTCAATAAAATCTATCTAAAAGAATCATTGCTGTTTTCCAAAAAAACCTTTGTGATTGCTTAAAAGAGTTCCCAACATCATTTTAGAGAGGTACCTGTTGACAGCCAACGAACTTCTGTATGCAATAGTAAACGATTTAAGTCTTCGTCGTTTTTATCACACAGCTTTCTAAATAATCTTTCATCGAGTGTATTTTCTTCTGGTCATGTTAACTGATGTAATTACATACTGTAGTGAGCGATGAAGGCAATTACTAAGATTTTTGTGACAAAACGTTGTCGGTGAATCACACAATGCACGGCGACTATATTTGGGAAATAATTTTTTTAAAATATGAAATCAACTAGTTTAGTGTCCAACCATTGTCAGAACACCATCGGCAGCAAACAAGATAATATTCAGCGAAAATTCTTTGTTCCTAAAATGGTATTCCAATACGTCAAATATAGATTTTCTTTATTGTCCGTTTCTAATTTTTTTGCAAATAATAGTTCTTGACAAATGTTTTCATCTTTTATGAAGCGAACATACGCCATAAGTAAAGACTAATTTGCTGGTAAAGAAGACGCATCGAGTTATGAAGAAAGCTTCAAAAGTAGTCTTCAAAACATCATTTCGACGATTCGTCTCTACACTGTGTTATTTCTCAATGAGACTTAAAAATAATTTCAGACCGCGGCATGTGCAGTACAGTACGCAGAACCTCACTCGCAGCTGGCAATATCAATTCTTCGTCAATATTGTGCGGTTTTTCAGATTTTGCAATAAGTAGGAAATGTTGCATGAAGAGGTAACCCATCATTTCCTTGTTTTGCTGCCGCCAAAACCATACCAGACAAAGTTGGACATCTCGAATATTGATCTCTAAGCTTGAACGTAAGATACATTTTCATCTTTTCTGCCAGGATGTATTTTGCTCACATGCTCTTCTAATCGTAAAGCTTTCATTACTTCATGTGAAAACATATTGTGGAAAATTCAGACACATTGGTAATGTCTTGTTTGTGGGTGATTGAATAAAACCTATTTCAAATACTCGATATCCTTTTCTCTGGAGTTTGTCTTTGATTCGGACACAACCTGGCACAATATGCATAGATTCTGTCTATTGCACTATTAATCGTTGCGCGTGGGAAGGACCTGCGTGACTTTGAATTTTCAGTTAAAGGGGCGGTGGATGGTCCTCAACGCTCCTAAACTTTACTTTTCAACCTAGCTCCCTTCCAACCTCTTAGCGCCCCGGTGGTGGTACCGCCCCCGTTGGGAACCTATGGTCTAGATATTTGACACGATCAATTCAAACACGTATCCTTCAAGATTGCATGACACATTTCCAAGATTACATTTCAACTATATTATACATAACTGGTTTAAAGCAGGAAGTAAATTGTTAACACGACTGACTGATGTTATCTATAAGATTTACCTAGACGAGTTCAGTCGCCATATTGTCTCTAGTCACAGAACCACGTTTCAAAGTCTTGATATTAAAATATGTGCGTTTGAAAGTAAACATAAATATATGTCCACTTTTGTTTCGTAAGAAGTTCCAACTTTTGAATGTAAGTATTAATATTTAAGTCAGTTACTTTCAAGTTTTATTTTATTCGTTACATTTGTATGAAATATTCATTACCTAGTACCAGTTACTTAGTTCTAGCTACTTAGTATTATATTTCTCTTGTATTGTTTGAGATGTTTTAAAAATTCAACACTATGGGATCGAACCGACACCACATATTTAGAATGTAAGTGCGCTATCCACTAAACTACGCTGGTTTAGTAACACGCCTCGTGAAGTATGTACTAGGTTGGATGTCTCCTGCCTGACAAAAATTTATTCGAACTTAAAATAAATGTCTTACACATTTTCAAACATACTCAAAAATAAATGCTTACAAATATTTATCAGCAGGGCATACGACCACACCTGTAATATGGGTCAACTGCATGGTGTCCAGCATCAAATACCACATTAGGAGAACTGGATAAGGTGCAAACCAGGCGCTTCGTGTCGTCACAGAAGCAATGAAATCAACACCAATAGTGAAGATGGAAAGAGTGTGGGGGTGGGGTGGGGGTGGGGGGAGGGGGTGGGGGGGGGGGTGGGGGTACAAGCACTTAGAGAACGCAGAGACACAAAAGTAATGACGCAGACACAAAAGTGATGACGCAGGCAGAAAGGTTTCTGAGTATGCCAAGCCACCCAATGGAATACAGATTCCAAAATCTCGCAATGTGACAGCTGAAAAGAAGTAGTTTTATTCAACAGGCCAAAATACTGCATAGGTAAACATCAGACCTACCAAAAGTTGGCATTCCCCTAAAGACTGTACCATATCACACCCATTGGAGAGAGGAGACTGAACCAGAAGTATGTATCCAGACATGAGTTAAAGGAATACTCGACAAGGATGAGCAGAACAGCATACAACGTAAGACAGTCACTCTCAGTTTACTTGATGAAAATTACCTACAAGATCTCTTTGCCTGGGTATACATAGATGAGTCAGGAGAAAATGCAGTGAAGAATGTAGGAGCAGGAGCTTACATAAAATACCCAAACAACCTTAGGGATGCAATTAAAGTACCGACTGGGAAATTCTGTCACAATTAAGATGCAGAAATTCAAGCAATCAAGGTGGCAACAGAGAAACTGTTGAATATCAGACTTGATCCACAACCTTTTGCATTTTTGACAGATGTAAAATCAGCACACCAAGCACTCCAGTCCAAAAAATTGCCAAGTCTACATACCCTACTGTCTAAACTTTAATCAATGTAAGCAGTGCAGGGTCGTCTTGCAGTGGATACCGTATCACTGTGGGATACCAGGAAATAAAAGAGAAGACCGACTGGCCAAGGAAGATGTTGCACGAGAGCAACCAGATGTGCCAGTTACCTACCCCCAAAAGAAAAGGATGATTAAATCAAGCAGAAAGCCACAAATACCAACACAAGACGTTTACAGCAGATATGAGCAGATTGGAATAAGTTGTCTTTCCTCGCCTTAGAACAGGACACAATCGACTCAGCAGCACATGTATACAAAGATTCAAGAGTGGAAATTCAGCAATTCAGCCATGTGGACAGGCACATCAGACTGTAGATCACATACTTCAAGACTGCCCCGAATATGAAATAGTGAGAAAAATTCACTGGCCCAACGCAACAACAATCGACAGAAAACTACAGGGGCCTCTGTGTGAGCTACAATAGAAAAGTTTATACAAGAGACAACATTGAATATATAGACAGTATTTCATGCGACGAAAAGAAGGATGGATACTCAAAAATTATATCGGAGACAAATAACGTGTTACGGAGTTGGTGCACTGCCTCTGGAATCTTCCTGTGTAACAAAGAGGCTAGAACATATATGGATATTTTCCGAAATTAAAGATGATGATTCTTGGGCGGTAGTTTTCTCTGTGGTTAAGTAGTTATTACATTGCCTTGTCTTCCGAAGGTCATGGTTTTCAATCCGGTAAACGCCGTTCTGTTCACCAATGCATTTTTTCGGAGATCACTAAATTTGTTGCCGCAGCTAAGGAGTTCCGACTTTGTCCACTACGCACTTTTCTGCAACCGAGAGGTTCCCGAGCTATATAAGGATCGATCGGTGCAATGACGTCATTACTTTGTCTTTAGACCCTTTATATGCAGATGCTATCAATCAATCAATCAATCAATCAATCAATATATAGGCTAGTAATTTGAGGCTCTCAGTCACTTTACATTTTGTAAAAGCTGTCTTTGCTGTCTGTGTAATATCGTATTTTAGGGCAGTGTAGGAAATGAAGTACGTGAGCATGAGGAATTTAATGACTGAATGACTTGTGCAGTCATTGTGAGACTGTTCATGTTAGGATTTTTTTCCCCCTCCGACAGAAACAAACTCCTTGATCTTACCGGGGATCGAACCCGCGTCTCCTATATTGCTGCCCGCACTCTAATACATTTTGTTAGACGCCAATCTCTACTTTATATACACACACACACACACCATATGTGTGTAACATAAGCAAGGGGGTCTGTGTGACGTAGAGGTTAGGTGCTCCCCTCTCGTGAGGAAAGGTACAAGGTTCGTTCCCTCGTGTAGCCATCTGAATATTTTTCCAGAGATCCCTGAACTCAGTGTAAGTGAGATCAAGTTTCTAGTCGTATCGGGGACGGACGATATAACTTATGTTCCTTGTTTAATTTGAACATGCAAAAGAATTCTTGGCAGTTTAAAATCGAGAAGAGCAGGCTGGAAAGTTACTGTCCGTGAAAAATGCTTTAGAAAAGATTAAAAATAAATATTCCTACAAAAATATCTTCACCATCTTCTAAATTACATTGATATTATCATTGTCATTAAACTTTTGATCAATGAACATGTCTGATCCGATCTCTTTCTTACACATAAAGATCTCAGTGGGAATTCACCAACACCGTAGCACTAACAAGAGTCCCCATGTGAAATTTAGAAAATAGTTAAAATTTGTGTAGGAAGTATTTCTACTAAAGAATTTTTTTAATACATTTTAAATTACTTAAGGGTGTCTGCGACGTAGATGCAATGTTCTCGCCTTTCACTCCACAGGTACTCAGTTCCTTCGCCGAGTGAAGCGATTGTGATATTTTTCCAGAGATCATCCCTGATATCAATGATGGGGAGATCGAGTTTCGAATCTTATCGAGGTTTAACATTGGCTTTTGTAATTGAGCTGACATTTTATGGCAAGGTTACACACGAGAAATTCACGGAGAAAGTCAAAAGCAGTTTATTGAAACGAGAACTCTAGTAGAAGTAACGTTGGCGCTGAATAGGACATATAGAGTTTGCAAATAATATAGAGAAAAATACTAAAATATTACCTAACCTAAAACCATGATTTTTCCAAAACTTTTGTCTGGCCCCACCAACAAAAATAATCAAGAGCCGCCACTGATATGGACTATGAAAGTAAAGACAAAAAAGAATAATTCTTAGTCTTCAAATGGTAAGTATGCATTTGTCAAGTGGGTAAAGAGCTGGGGTACTTCCCTTATTAGAGCGATGGCAGAGTCAACGGTGTAATCTCTGTTAAGGTCAAACGGTTAGCATTAAAAAGACATGACATACAGTGCAATGATGCATTTAATAAATAATAATAATTCATCTCGTACCGTTATACGTTACATAGGACCTACAAGTAATTTCTCCATACTGCTCTACCCTGGGCAACTCGCTCAATCTCCTTCATGGAACTGAGACCAATATTTCTTTCATTACTCAGCACAGTTCGTTTCAGGGTCTACCTAGGCCGTTCATTCTTTCTTGAATCCTTTGCATCTCTCTGCAATGCCTTCTTTGATTATTTCTTCTCATTGTGTGCCCAACCAGATGATGTATATAGAGCTGTTATCATGGCAATGCCTTCTTTGATCATCTCTTCTCATTGTGTGCCCAACCAGATGATGTATATATAGCTGTTATCATGGCAATGCCTTCTTTGATCATCTCTTCTCATTGTGTGCCCAACCAGATGATTTATATAGAGCTGTTATCATGGCAATGCCTTCTTTGATCATCTCTTCTCATTGTGTGCCCAACCAGATGATGTATATAGAGCTGTTATCATGGCAATGCCTTCTTTGATCATCTCTTCTCATTGTGTGCCCAACCAGATGATGTATATAGAGCTGTTATCATGAAAGATATTCTATTATAGAGATATCTTATTATAGTCAGCCAGAGATATGGTGACAACAAATAAAAGACAGAATGAGTGAAGTGCTAGTGATACACTAAAGTTAATACAATAGAGAAGTAAGAAAAAGGCACAATGAAAAAATTAGGATAGTCTACAAAAATATAACAAAAGAAATCAGAAAGAACATAAGAAGAGATAAAAAGCAATACCTACAAGATTGTTGTGGAAGATTCGAAGCACACCAGAAAAAAAGGAGAGAGCAGAAAATGTTCAAAGAAATATAAGCAGTGACCATAACGTTTAAAACCAAAGCTAAATGCAATAAAAGATAGTGTGGGAAAACCTAACAGGACAAAAAGAAATTCTCTACAGGTGGAAAGAATATTGCAGCGACGTGTAAATGAACAAAGGCGAAAAGTGCAATAGAACATACACTGAAATAATCACAGAGAAAGAGACAGAACCATCGTTAGAGACAGTTGAATGGACAATTAAAAGCTGAAACATGGAAAAATGAACCAGGATGTGATAATACTTTGATGAGAAATCTCTTTGAAATTTTATGAAAGCTGGAAAAAAACAAAACATACAAATATAGTAGGCAACATGCAAAAATGTAAGCGGAACAGAAATATGGCCAAAAGAATGGAGAAGATCAATATTTATCCCATTAATTAATAAAGGAGACACCCGCCCGAGTGGTTACCGGGCCCAAATTTGGGGTGTAAAGAATAGAACCACTGTTACCTGCCATTCAAGTCGTAAGAGGCGACTAAGGAGGTTTGCCTGAAATCGGATGCATGTGTCCTAAACGTGTAGAAGTCTATGCGTTTAGGGGCCTACCAAACCAATGTGCAACGTATACACGTTCTTGGCAAAGATCAAACATATCACAACGAGTGATTAAAATTGGTTGTAATAAACGAACGCAAAGAAGAAGAAGAATATGGGAGACACCAAATTATGTACCAATTATAGAATAGTGGCATTGATTAGTCACGCAAGTAAAATCTTATTGAAAATAATTATGGGAAGACTTTATAGATAAATGGAAGAAAATATCAACATAACACACGCTGGGTTTAGACGGAACAGAGGTACACGTAACCATATAATTAACATGAGAAGAATCATAGAGAAATCTAGAGAGTATAATGTAGATCTATACTCATGCTTTATTGACTACTCAAAGGCATTTGATTGTGTAGAGCATCAGGAATTGTGGAAGATTATGGGAGAAATGGGATTCCCATTACATTTAATACATATCATAAGATAACTTTATAGTGATCAAATGGCGGCTGTAAGAACATGTGATGATACATCAGATTGGTTTGACATAAAGTAGGGAGTCAGATAAGGCTGCATTCTGTCACCTTGTCTGTTAAACATATATGCAGAAAACATGATGAGGAGTGTTACAGAAGACAACGGAAAAGAACAATGCGATCCTTTTATAATCCGAGGAAGAGAAATGCATGAACTAAGATATGCCGACGATACAGTATTACTGTCAACATCGTAAAAAAGAGGTTGAGAAATTAATAATGGAAGTGCAAAAGAAAAGGAAATCTATTTCTCAATGTGAAAAAACCAAAAACAAATATGACAATTTATTTTTATTATCTGCTTAGAGAAAGTAGAAAATGTGAACAACATTGAATATCTTGGTTCACTGCTTACAAATGATGTGATGCAATTTAAAACCTAACAAACATGGCTTGACACAACATTTAACAATTAAAAGCAATATGGAATGGAACTGGTAGGAAAACAAAGATCAGAATACTATAAAAAAAAGTTCGTTCCAAAATTCGTGATCACACTAAAGTTTAATTTGTACGAAATCTACTTCATGCAAACCAGTGATTTTTTGGAAGCAGTCTTATATACCTCACGATGTTACGAATCCATGTTTAACTAATTGGTAGGTAGCTTGGTTGATGCAAAAACGTTTTTGTTATATAATTTTGCATAAGCACAACAAAATGATCATCAAAGTTTAGAACTTACAGTAATACACAAAATGGTGGCGAATGATTGCAAATGCGTATCCCTATTACATATTATAGAAAGAAAGGTCACATAGTGGACAAATTATACCTTCCACTTCTATAAATGAAAGTAAATGTTGCGCACATACGCCAATGACAGTCGGTAGGATACATTGTGAACTGATTAATTCCACGGGATTCCCGATTTTTGTTTTCCACTGAATTGCACGTGGAACACGGAAATGCTTAGTTATAGACAAACTTGACGATCGCACTGTAAGTATACCATATCAACATTGCTGCAATTTTAGTAATAACATATAATAAAATCTTACAGAACTAAAGGTTTGGGTGGGCAAAAATACTTTTGGAACGTCGTCACTGTTACCTATATAAAAATGCAAACATCAAGAATTTCTGTCAAGTGGATGATTTTATATCGGTCGGTAAAGATGATCACGAGTTTTGGAACGAACTATAATAGCATGCAAATTCTAAGTCGTAACGTATGGTGTGAAGCATGGATATTTAATATTTAACAAGACAGTGGAAAAACATATATGGGCTTTTCAATATAAGTGTTATTAAAGAGGCCTCCGTATATCATGGACAGAGAAGAGAACAAATAGATCTTCCCAGAAGGAACTCAAAATGAAAGAACATTTGCTGATAGGCCCTGCTCTCGCAACGAGCTTGTGGGTCTGCAGGTAGAAATATGGTGTCGTTCTTTGCTTGGAGAGGTGCAGTCTTGTCGTCAAAACGGTGGGAAGCGAGCGCTCGGTCGTTTCGCTTCAATTTCGCATTTTCGCCAGGGAAGTCGTGATCCGCTTTACACAGAGCACTGTCTCCCTACCCCTAGCATTGTCGGTCCAGTCACGTTCATGACAGATATCTGGTTGATCCTGCCAATAGTCATATGCTTGTCTCAAAGATTAAACATGAATGTCTAAGTTCACAATGTCTCACAGTGAAACCGCGAATGGCTCATTAAATCAGTCAAGGTTCCTTTGATGACACGATCCTCCGCTAAAAATATGCCCAAGCTCAAAAGAATAATGAAAAAATAGAGTATAAGCGTCCGTGAACTAAATAGTGGTGGAAGCGCAAACACGGAAAATCAATGGGTCGGAAATCCCTGAACAACACACACATTTCCTTGCCGAACACCGCTAAAATATGCCCAAAGGTAAAAAAGAACTATGAAAAAACAGAGTACGAACGTCCGTGAACTGGGGTGTGCGTCTGCAAACTGTGCCTCCTTGTTTTGAAAATAACCGGACGAGCGAGACAGTAAGCGAGCGCGGTTCCCCAGTGTCGATAACCAATTGCTTGCATAATATCTAACGACCGAGAGTGCCTCTCCTCTTCTTCACGCGACAAAGCGAACGAGGCTCCCAGCGAATAAGGCACAAGGTAGCGTCTGCTGTTAAGACTCACTCGCTCGCTCGGTCTTACTGGTGGTGTGTGTGTGTCCGTATATCGAAGGTGCTCGGTTGCGATGTGATGCAAAATGGCTCATAAATCAGTCCGGGAACAAAACACCAACTCTCCCGGAGTAAATGACCAAATTTAAGAAAAATGTGCGTCCCAAGAAAGCCGAGACATAAAGTGAAACTCGGTGCCATGGACACGAGTCGAACATGAGTGTTGGAGCAGCCCCAAGGCACGGTACATGAAACGGCAGATGTGTGAACATGTTGGTCATATCAGCCTCCCAGCAGATGTGAAAGGCTGCAAGCGAAGGGATGAGAGGTGAAACTCGGAGCCATGAACGCAAAATGGAGAGAGTACCGTGGCACTCCCGATGCACGGAAAATGTGGTATATCAGGTGACGGTGGCACAATGGAAAATTGCGGTAAAACTCCGTATATGTGGCCGAGTGCAGACTATTATACTGGGTAAATTTGGCCAAGCCAAAAAAATAAAAGTTACGTTCTACCGCCTTACGAAACTGCCCTCCCTAAGACAGTCTGGCAGGGTACCATTATTTACCCAATCAACATTACCAGAAATATCAGGGCGGGTGATAAACGGCGAGTGCAAAACCCAAAGTTGCGCTGATAGCGCCGAATGAAATGACCCATAAAATACGATGTGCAGGGCCCGGGCCCAGGGTTTCCCGGATAAAAGGAAATGACAGAGCCAACGCAAATTGCCTAATGCCGACCCGAGCATCGATAACACGTCCCAGGACTCTGTTCTCTTCGTAGGGAACCACTGCTGCCTTGTAGTTTTTGATTGGGGACAACCAAAGGCTAGCAGAGTAAACCGTAAACAAAACTGGACGATAGGCAAACCAAGCAGTCCATTAACAAAACAGGTAGTCCTGGACAGATGACGCTCATCAACCCAATAGGGCAGGTCGTCTAAGGGTCGCTGCCCTTAAAGAAAATATCAACCTGCTGCCTTGTGGGTTTAGCTGTGGACAGTCAAAGGCTAACGGAAAGCGAACCCAGTAAACGTTGGTTGAAATCGGACACACGGCCGAAAGACAAGCAACTGAGTTCCAATTGTCACTGAAAGTTGTGACGTAGCTACCCATGCTAAGGCTCAATGGACCACATTTTTTCATGAATATATCTAATTTAAAATATCGATATGGTGCTACGCCTGTGGAGATCTGTCAAGCAGAATGAGTGTAGGACCCCACGCCTCGAAGGATCCGTTTTTGCTACCGACGATCCCCGTCCTCCAACTCGCAAAGCAGCGGAGGAGTGTAAAGACTTTTCTTCTGTGTGTTCGTTCTTTACGTCCAATTATAATCACTCTGTGTGATATGTGTGCCAAGAACGTGTATACGTTGCACATTGGTTTGGTAGACCCCTAAACGCATAGACTTCTACATGTTTAGACTTCTACATGTGCATCCGATTTCAACCAAACCTCCTTAGTCACCTCTTTCGACATGCGTGGCAGGTAACAGTGATTCTATTCTTGACACCCCAAATTTGGGCCTTGGTAACCACTCGGGCGATTGTACAATCATATATCATTTCCGATCAAATGTGATATGCTAAGTTGAAGACATCCATAACGTTAAGGTAGATCTCCCCTAAAGAAGGCTAATATCATTAATATAGTTCCCAACTTAATTTAAACCACACAGTCATACTTAATAGGGTTTAACAAATGATCTGATTGAATTTTATTTTTAATATGCAAATTAGATTGCCAATGTGGCTACCATTTCTAAAAATAGTTAGTTTTTTAAACAATATTAGTCAGCAACCAATTCTTTGAGAGCCTTCATTTGTAGCATACACGTTCACAACAGTCAATTGGATCCACTGTAGTAAAATATTTGATTTTTATTGAGAACTTTCGCAACGTTCGCAGAAGAAGAAGAATACAAGTGTTACAGAAGAGTATTTAGAATGCCATTGACAGAGAAAAGAACAGTTATGTTCATTTTGCAAAAGTGTATCATCCTTCTCTTCTTCTGCGTTCGCCCGCTGTGAATTCGGACGTTAGCCATGGTGCCTGGTATAACGCTTCTGACAGATTTTTGCGTGAAAGACTACTTAACGTTTTAATGGTGTCCCTCGCTATTCAGGCGGGTCTTCTCAGATTTCAGAGGTACTTGAAGTTTAGATCCTCAAGTGTGATCTGGAAAGTTTAACATTAATGGAAGCGGTTGGTAAGAGAAAATTAAAGAAACGAAACATTTTGGAAATGTGAAACGGTGTTATTCGCTGGAGAAGATAGTTCTAGAGAACATGAAACTGGACAAACGAGGAAGAGAAAGACAATTGAATAGATGGGTTGCAAGATGTCATAGAAGAGTACATTATGACTGCCGCAGACGACAGACAGCTCACGTAGTACATGAAAGCAGTAAGAGCTTCTGTCATAGGAGTTGAACTCTGGCATAGACAATCTAGATGTTTTTAGTAAGATGATGTTGATGATGATAATGAGGATGATGATAATGGTTGTGTTGGTGATGACGATGGTGGTGAGGATGATGAAAAGGATAATGATGACATCGATGATGACGGTGATGAAGATGGTGGTGACGATGGTGATGATGATGATGAAGATGATGATGACAATGATGAGAATGGTGATTATGATAATGATTAGGATGATGGTGATGATAACCATGACGATAATGATTATGATAACGATGATGATAATGATGAAAGTAATGATAACGATGATGATTATGTGGTGATAATGATGATTATGATAAGTATTAAGTAAACAAATTCATTGTTTCTTTCATTTTGTTTAGCGATGACGTCTCATGGAAACCCGTTAAGAAAACACTTAGGAATGGTTCTCTTACTCTACATAGTGATATCTATAATAAGTTTGGCAACCGCCCAAACCACTCCAGGTAAGTATAGGTAGATCTCAGGTGTGCAGCTGCTACACCTGTCTGTGTGTGTTACCTATATTCTATGTATGGATGTCTGTAATAGGTCTGGTAAAAGCCAAGTCGTTGATTTTCTATGCGGTACTTATACGTTCAGTTGTTTGCCATTGCTATCCAAACGGTTTCCGAATCTTTATAAAGTTGACAACATTGGCTAAATGTTCTAAGACTTGGTAGAAAGTAGAGCTCGGAAAATGTTAACACCAGTGCTTCCTTGAGAATAACGCAGCGGGGGTCTCTGTGGCTAAGTGGTTAAGCCCTTTGCCTCGTGAGTCGAAGGTCGTGGGTTCGAGTCCGGACCGCGCCATTCTGTTCACGAGTGCAGTTTTTGCAGAGACCCCTAGGATTGTTGCTGGAGCTACGGAGTTCGTGCTTTGTGCAATACTCTCGGCAGGTGGCGTGCCATTTCTGCGGAGAGGGACCGAGCGTATGGGATAAAACCGGGTGCAATGAAGTAAATCCTTCGGCTTTTAAACTCTTTTAAACGCAGTGAGTCCACAGTGCTTCAATAGCTTTGTATCTAATAAAAATCTGCGATCATTCATAACAGCCGGGCATAGAACGAGCAACATCAATACAGACACCAATGCACATTGTATACTTCAAACTGTTTTCTGATATAAAAGTATCATGGATCTCGAACAAGTCTTGAGCCTTAGCACTAGCAGTAATACGTTTACAGAAGATAATGTCTTCTACACTGTGCCAGTGGCAGCTCGTGATCATTTTTGTTGGTGGGGCTAGACATTTTTTCCCGGATAAATCATGGTTTTTGGTTGCTATATTTTAATTTATAAAATAATAAATACACGTTATACATTATTGTTGTTGGGGCACGGCCCCACTGGCACTTAATGATGAGCCGCCACTGGTTACTACCATCTATAAACCGTACATAGCACATCAAGTCAGCATCATTATTTTCTGTGGTCTCATCCAGCTGCAAGACACATTTCTTCCCCTTTAATTAGTGATGGATTATTTTGTTCACAGTGTTTCTTAATAGATGTAATAACTGTAAAAGCAGTCTTAAATTCAGGTGGTAAAGCAATTCATTCCTCTCCTTGTTCAAGAGAGAAACTGAACATGACCGAGTCAGGCGGAAGGTACTCTTGGGAAAATATGCATACACCTTACGAATTTAAGATCAATTCGATGGAGGTGTGAGCTGCGTTAGGAAGGCTGCATATTGCTGTGTGGGAGCAGAAGGGGATAAGCTAAGCCACAAAGCTGAAATTTTACCAGGCCATAATGCTAACCACGCTGCTGTACGCCAGCGAGATATGGACAGTGTATAGCAGACACACAATAAAACCAAACCACATTCATACAAGTAGTCTCAGACTCAGTGGCGGCTCGTCATTAAGGGCTAGTAGGGCTGGGCCCCACCAAAAATAATTGTATAACGTGTATTTATTATTTTATAAATTAAAATATAGCAACCAAAAACCATGATATATGGGGGAAAATGTCTTGTCCCACAAACAAAAATGATTACAAGCCGCCACTGCTCAGACTACTAAACGTAATCAGACATGACAAAATTCCAGATACCGAAGTCCTCATAAGAGCCAAGATCACAAGCGTATTGTAGAAGACCTAAGTGAGATGGACCAGTTACGTTGCTCGAATGCCTGATAGAAGCATTCTTAAATAGTTCATTTTGGGTAGCTTAAAGGGGCAGACGATCAATTGGTGGACATAAAAAACGCTTCAAAGCCACACTCAAGTGTCTCTAAAATAATTCGATATGGACACCTTGTGCTGGAAATTCCTTCCGCAAGATCTCCAAATGTGACACTGTAGCAACGCTAGAGCAACTGGCATAGATGTGAATCGTCGTACTGTTGAGGTGCGGAGAAAGCGATGTGGCACTGTAACAACGCTAGAGGAACAGGCATAGATGTGAATCGTCGTACTGTTGAGGTGCGGAGAAAGCGATGTGGCACTGTAACAACGCTAGAGGAACAGGCATAGATGTGAATCGTCGTACTGTTGAGGTACGGAGAAAGCGATGTGGCACTGTAACAACGCTAGAGGAACTGGCATAGATGTGAATCGTCGTACTGTTGAGGTGCGGAGAAAGCGAGATGCGCAAAAAGACAGAACCCACAACACCCACATGTCTAACCTCGATCATGTATGCCTCACCTGTGTTAGGGATTGTGTTCGAGGATTGAACTTTACATTCATCTCAGCACACACCAGAGAGGTGCAGCAGCACACGTATGAGGCTGTTGTCATCATCGCTTGTGATTTACTTTACTTAATCCCGTCATGCCTAGTGACACATGGGGCTTCAGAAAGGACTTTCCATGCTCTCCTGTCCGTGCAACCTTCAGCGCAGAGCCCCACGACAGAGATGCGGTGTCCAGTTCCTCTTCCATCATGCGCCTCCGTGTTGTCCGTGGTCTGCCTTTCTTTCTCTTTCCTCTGGTGTCCAAGTGAGGGCTATCCTTGCAGACATTTCTTGTCTCATCTCATAACATGTCCGAGCCATTTCCATCTTCTCTTTTGAGTATGTCATTCATTGCCTCTTGTCTTGTATCTTGGAGTAGTTGGTTATTGGATATTTTTACTGGCCAAAAGATTCCCAAGATCCTGCGAAGACAAGAGTGATGGAAAACTGACAGCCTGCTAGTATCTCCTTTGGTCATCCTCCAACACCCCGATCCGTAGAGCAAAACTGGCAAAACAATGCTTTTATAGAGTTTAGCTTTGTGGTCCTATTGTAGATTTTGGACTTCCATACTGGTTTCATTCTGGCAAAAGCGGTTCTGGCCTTACTTAGACGTGATTTTATATCTTCCTCTGTGCCACCATTTAGTGTCAGTACGCTACCAAGATATATAAACTGCTCAACCCTTTCCAGTGTTTCATTTTCTAACATTACTGGTTGTTGGATTTCACTGTTTGTCATAATTTTTGTTTTTCCTGTGTTTGTTTTGAGGTCTACTGTCTTTGCCGTATTTCTTGGGGATTTTCACTACAGTACCCCTAGTCCAATCATTAGGCAATTCTTCTTTCTTCCAGATATCTGCAAACAGTGGCTCTAATATGTTTGCAGCTAAGATGGGATCGATCTTGAAAAGCTCTGCTGTCATTTCATCATTTCCCGGTGCTTTGTTGTTTCTCAGGAAGGTAATGGCCTCATGGGGGTAATGGCCTCATGGGGGCTTGTGATGGACGACAATAATTATTATCTTCAGACCACAGTGTCCTATTCTAGTTCTAAAGTCTGTGGTCTGTGCTTTTATTTTCGTCTATTTAAATAAACAAAGCTAGAGGTGGAAATCTCGTCGTATCCCTTGGTATTTCAATGTGTGTTCACACGGCAGAGATGAGAATCTCTAGTTATATATTGTTATACTGAAGTGCACGACAACCAAAGGTCTGTACTTTATTCGTTTATATGTTTGTACAGAGCGCAACTACATGATAGTGATGTTGATGAATTACATCATAGCAACATTTTGTGCATATACTTGGCGAAGTGTCGTTTGTCTGTTATTCACAAGGTTGTGGATTTGAATCCAGACCGAGTAACATGTGCAGTTTTTTTTCATCAGAATTCTATCATTGCATCTAGAGCTGCAGAGTTTGTGTTTGGTGCAACCCTCTTGGCCGATAGCTTGTCAGTTCTGCCGACGGAGCCAACACCCCTGTTCGATGTTGATTAATCTATCATTTTGCATATTTGGTATGTCGTTCTTTTTGGGATATACTACTATCGACACCCGTCTCTCAATCTGGTCAGCGACTGGGATTCACAGCTCTGAACCTTCTTCGTTTGGAAAGACTAAATGCGTTAAGAATGTCCATTCCGACCATTACAGCTTCCTCTGATATTTTAGCCATGCCAGCCAATCTGTCAGCTTGTTCAGTACGCCAGACTCTTGCGTGTACAGGGACAAAAAATAAAGGGGATTTCTCTGATCCCTGTCTGTACTAGTACCTCCACCCAGTTTCGTCTTATCATTCCTGTTTCGACTATTTGAATGAAGTCACTTAGTATAAAAACACGAGAGTAGACATGAAATGCCAACCACTTCACGTCTCTGTAAAAGCCCGTGCCTACATTGCTGAACTACATGTGGTTGTCACGTAGTCATGTATTAATCTCTCTCATTATTTTTCCTCCTGAACGTGCTGAAAGCTCTCATGCACATTGTTGTTGACGAATAACTGAACCATCGGTGTAAATAACTGCATCTGTTTCATTGACGTTTTCATTCAAGAGATACTCAACCTCCGTGTTAATTAGTGATGGATTAGCGATACCATGTTGTAGATCTGGGAATAATTATACAATGATTTGGCGATCATCGTCCTGGGACATTGGGTACTTATATGCGTGCTCCGTCCTCCGCTGCAACATCTATCTCAAAGCTCACCATAATCAAGAGAACTGGTTGGAGGTACTGCTACAGATAATGATTAGAGAAATCACCTTCATTTTTGTCCCTGGGCACGCAGGAGTTAGGGGTAATGAGCGAGCTGATAGATTTGCTGGCTTGGCTACAATATCAGAGGGAGCTGCCATGGATCGAAATGACATTCTTCACGCATTGAGAGAGTCTTTCCGAACACAGGAGTTTCAGGACTGTGAATCTCACTCGCTGACCAGATTGAAAGAGATGGATGTCAATATTGGTGCAGCCCGAAAAGAACGACATACTAAATATGCAAAGAGATTGATTAATCAACATCGAACTGGTGTGTTGGGTCGCTGGATGCTGCTGGATTTGCTGAGGCGGAGATCGGAGCACCTATGGACATGTCTGGAGTGCTATGATGATAGTCCTCATATAACTGATAACTGACCCATGAGAAGTTGATTGCCATATATTATTTCTCTACCACAAAGATGACGCTGTCTTGCATGTCCAGATATATCCACTAATTCTCGCACTTGTTCTAATGTCTGAGACTCGACCATGTCACATAACTGAGTGTGTACTTCATCATCAAACTGCATCATCAAGAAAAAGAGTTGTAGGTCTGTAACTTCTTCGTCCAGAAGCGAAATTAGTCTTTCAGACATGATACGAGCTTTGTTTATTATCCACATATTTATAATATTGTTTTCTTTATTCTGTACATGGTTTTGTGCTATCAGTTTCGTATTTTGCTATTTTATCAGTTTGTGGCACTAGATGGTTTGGAATAGACTGTAAGTATAAGTGCCACTGTTTTGGAACAGCCACATGTCAAAATACAGACGGACAGTGCAGCAAATGTGATCTTGGATGGTTTGGTCCAGCCTGCCAGTACGGTTAGTTATTCTTTTATTTTTGGTCCATCCTGCCAGTACGGTTAGTTGTTCCTTATGTTTATGTTTGTCTCTTTTAGCTATATTATCTATTTATAAATTATTGGAACATTTAATGAGAATTGAATATAAACAACCACTAATAACAACTTACAATAAAAATAGAGCAGGCACTAGAGCCAAGAGAAGACAAAGACAAAGATGAATAGACAAACGGATATTGAGAAGACGACTCGTCTGGGCATGGAACGCAAATTAAAGAACCTATCCCTACTTATAACGGCAAGAGTGGAAAGCAATTCCATCATTCACCTGGGGAAAGACAATAGACAATACATGGGACATATTAGCGCAATGCTTAGAGAGTTCGCCCTATCGAGTCCCACACACAAACGTTATGGGTTTATTTCCGCAACAAACGTTCTAGAAGAGAGGAAAGGAATTTTCACCCTAACCTCCTGTGTAACGTAGAACTAGAAATTGTAGTTGAATGTTTTTTTTACCCTACAATCTGAAAAGGCGATGGAACATTTTTATTCACACAATAGTCATAAATATACCTCACTTCTTCTTCTGTTTTACTGCGATGAGATGATCACCAGGGAGTAGACGTATATGAAGAAAAGCCACAACTACATGGAGGAGGACACAAAGTTCTTTTCATGGCTATACTCAAATAAACACAAATGTTCTTCTCAGTACTACACCCAGATCAACACAAAGTTCTTCTCAGTACTACACCCAGATCAACACAAAGTTCTTCTCAGTACTATACCAAGATCAACACAAAGTTCTTCTCAGTACTATACTCAGATCAACACAAATGTTCTTCCAAGTACTACACCCAGATAAACACAAAAGTTCTTCTCAAGGCTACATCCACACACCAGAACACCATAAGCGCACGACCCAACAAACAGAAATTCTTAGGACTAATCCCAGGCAACAGGGCCACACTAATAAAGACGGCCAAAATGCTATAATATAGTCCAAACGTTGGAAAATGACCTGCCTCAGCCACATAGAGATGTAATTCACCACATAACAAACAAATAAAACAATCAGTAGCGGAATGGACACTAGAGGTTTCACGAAAACGTGGAAGCCACAAAACCACCTGGAGTGTGGGGGTGGGAGAACCAGTAGAACGGAAACTTAAAGAAATGAATTCCATCTAGAACATAAAACAGGGGAAAGGCCAAGAATAGAGACGAATGGCATGCACTTGTTGCTGCCCTAAACACCAAGGGCGTTACAGCCTAGAGAGAGAAAGATATATATAACTATATATTGTTTGTACTGGACATTAGCTAGATATATGCCGTCCTATCTTTTTGTCTACTGGGGCGAATCTGACAAATAACTGTGAAGGCGTGGACGTCATGTGGCAATTGCAGTAATAATCGTACAAATAATAGCAATAGTAATTGAGTAATATTAAAAGATATGAATATTTAATCCAAACTTATAATTAGGATTTTCTAAGAAAAAAATATTGTACTTACATCGAACATAGTATCGAAATAGGGGAAGACTGCAGTAAAACTTGGTAAATAGTGAAACACGTACAAACAAAGTACTATAGTTTTACAAAATACATAAACAGTGACGATAAACAGCAATGTTTCGACCAACAAGGCCTTTATCAAGCACGTGTTTCACTATTTACCAAGTTTTACTGCAGTCTTCCCCTATTTCGATATTCGTCGCCATATTGCTGCAACTATACGTTGTGACGTAGTAGGTAAGATTTAATAGTGTCATTTTAATTTGTCACTCCTGTTGTTCGTTTGCTTGATAAAGGCCTTGTTGGTCGAAACGTTGCTGTTTATCGTCACTGTTTATGTATTTTGTAAAACTATAGTACTTTGTTTGTACGTGTTTCACTATTGAACATAGTATGAAATATGACAAATGATATATGTTACAAGATGTGGAGATTTTTGTTCGTCAGTGAACAAAGCCGAAATGTAAATGGTGTGTTAAGGGGGACTCTGGTCGGTGGTGGTCAAGAAACTATTTTCGTTGTTTTTATATTAATGTAAAATTTGTTTAACTATTTTGAAAGATTATGACTTAGAAGAGTAGAAAAAGGTTAGTTTACACAAAAATGTCAAAGCGTTGCCATGGAAACAATACAAAATGACCACTGAACACAACATTTCAAATCTCTAATGCTCTGAATCTAATGAATATAAATGAATTATGTGTTCACTCTAAGTTGTGCAATTTTAATTAATATCTAACATATTGCACATGTTATTTAATATATTAATTTCTTTGCACTATTGAATATATTAATTAATATCTAACATATTGCACATGCTATTTAGAATATATTAATTAACATCTAACATATTGCACATGATATTTAGAATATATTAATTAATATCTAACATATTGCACATGATATTTAGAATATATTAATTAATATCTAACATATTGCACAAGCTATTTAGAATATATTAATTAATATCTAACATATTGCACACGCTATTTATAATATATTAATTAATATCTAACATATTGCACATGCTATTTAGAATATATTAATTAATATCTAACATATTGCACATGATATTTAGAATATATTAATTAATATCTAACATATTGCACACGCTATTTATAATATATTAATTAATATCTAACATATTGCACATGCTATTTATAATATATTAATTAATATCTAACATATTGCACAAGCTATTTAGAATATATTAATTAATATCTAACATATTGCACATGCTATTTAGAATATATTAATTAATATCTAACATATTGCACATGCTATTTAGAATATATTAATTAATATCTAACATATTGCACATGTATTTAGAATATATTAATTAATATCTAACATATTGCACATGATATTTAGAATATATTAATTAATATCTAACATATTGCACATGATATTTAGAATATATTAATTAATATCTAACATATTGCACATGATATTTAGAATATATTAATTAATATCTAACATATTGCACATGATATTTATAATATATTAATTAATATCTAACATATTGCACATGCTATTTATAATATATTAATTAATATCTAACATATTGCACATGCTATTTATAATATATTAATTAATATCTAACATATTGCACACGCTATTTATAATATATTAATTAATATCTAACATATTGTACACGCTATTTATAATATATTAATTAATATCTAACATATTGCACACGCTATTTAGAATATATTAATTAATATCTAACATATTGCACACGCTTATTTAGAATATATTAATTAATATCTAACATATTGCACACGCTATTTAGAATATATTAATTAATATCTAACATATTGCACACGCTATTTAGAATATATTAATTAATATCTAACATATTGCACATGCTATTTAGAAAATATTAATTAATATCTAACATATTGCACATGCTATTTATAATATATTAATTAATATCTAACATATTGCACATGCTATTTAGAATATATTAATTAATATCTAACATATTGCACATGCTATTTATAATATATTAATTAATATCTAACATATTGCACATGCTATTTAGAATATATTAATTAATATCTAACATATTGCACATGCTATTTAGAATATATTAATTAATATCTAACATATTGCACATGCTATTTAGAATATATTAATTAATATCTAACATATTGCACATGCTATTTAGAATATATTAATTAATATCTAACATATTGCACATGCTATTTAGAATATATTAATTAATATCTAACATATTGCACATGCTATTTAGAATATATTAATTAATATCTAACATATTGCACATGTTATTTAGAATATATTAATTAATATCTAACATATTGCACATGATATTTAGAATATATTAATTAATATCTAACATATTGCACATGATATTTAGAATATATTAATTAATATCTAACATATTGCACATGCTATTTAGAATATATTAATTAATATCTAACATATTGCACATGCTATTTAGAATATATTAATTAATATCTAACATATTGCACATGCTATTTATAATATATTAATTAATATCTAACATATTGCACATGCTATTTAGAATATATTAATTAATATCTAACATATTGCACATGATATTTAGAATATATTAATTAATATCTAACATATTGCACATGATATTTAGAATATATGAATTAATATCTAACATATTGCACATGATATTTAGAATATATTAATTAATATCTAACATATTGCACATGATATTTATAATATATTAATTAATATCTAACATATTGCACATGTATTTAGAATATATTAATTAATATCTAACATATTGCACATGCTATTTATAATATATTAATTAATATCTAACATATTGCACATGCTATTTAGAATATATTAATTAATATCTAACATATTGCACATGCTATTTAGAATATATTAATTAATATCTAACATATTGCACATGCTATTTAGAATATATTAATTAATATCTAACATATTGCACATGCTATTTAGAATATATTAATTAATATCTAACATATTGCACATGCTATTTAGAATATATTAATTAATATCTAACATATTGCACATGCTATTTAGAATATATTAATTAATATCTAACATATTGCAAATGCTATTTAGAATATATTAATTAATATCTAACATATTGCACATGCTATTTAGAATATATTAATTAATATCTAACATATTGCACATGCTATTTAGAATATATTAATTAATATCTAACATATTGCACACGCTATTTAGAATATATTAATTAATATCTAACATATTGCACACGCTATTTAGAATATATTAATTAATATCTAACATATTGCACATGCTATTTAGAATATATTAATTAATATCTAACATATTGCACATGCTATTTAGAATATATTAATTAATATCTAACATATTGCACATGCTATTTAGAATATATTAATTAATATCTAACATATTGCACACGCTATTTAGAATATATTAATTAATATCTAACATATTGCACATGCTATTTAGAATATATTAATTAATATCTAACATATTGCACATGCTATTTAGAATATATTAATTAATATCTAACATATTGCACATGCTATTTAGAATATATTAATTAATATCTAACATATTGCACATGCTATTTATAATATATTAATTAATATCTAACATATTGCACATGCTATTTAGAATATATTAATTAATATCTAACATATTGCACATGATATTTAGAATATATTAATTAATATCTAACATATTGCACATGATATTTAGAATATATGAATTAATATCTAACATATTGCACATGATATTTAGAATATATTAATTAATATCTAACATATTGCACATGATATTTATAATATATTAATTAATATCTAACATATTGCACATGCTATTTAGAATATATTAATTAATATCTAACATATTGCACATGCTATTTATAATATATTAATTAATATCTAACATATTGCACATGCTATTTAGAATATATTAATTAATATCTAACATATTGCACATGCTATTTAGAATATATTAATTAATATCTAACATATTGCACATGCTATTTAGAATATATTAATTAATATCTAACATATTGCACATGCTATTTAGAATATATTAATTAATATCTAACATATTGCACATGCTATTTAGAATATATTAATTAATATCTAACATATTGCACATGCTATTTAGAATATATTAATTAATATCTAACATATTGCAAATGCTATTTAGAATATATTAATTAATATCTAACATATTGCACATGCTATTTAGAATATATTAATTAATATCTAACATATTGCACATGCTATTTAGAATATATTAATTAATATCTAACATATTGCACACGCTATTTAGAATATATTAATTAATATCTAACATATTGCACACGCTATTTAGAATATATTAATTAATATCTAACATATTGCACATGCTATTTAGAATATATTAATTAATATCTAACATATTGCACATGCTATTTAGAATATATTAATTAATATCTAACATATTGCACATGTATTTAGAATATATTAATTAATATCTAACATATTGCACACGCTATTTAGAATATATTAATTAATATCTAACATATTGCACATGTTATTTAGAATATATTAATTAATATCTAACATATTGCACATGCTATTTAGAATATATTAATTAATATCTAACATATTGCACATGCTATTTAGAATATATTAATTAATATCTAACATATTGCACACGCTATTTAGAATATATTAATTAATATCTAACATATTGACATGTATTTAGAATATATTAATTAATATCTAACATATTGCACATGCTATTTAGAATATATTAATTAATATCTAACATATTGCACATGCTATTTAGAATATATTAATTAATATCTAACATATTGCACATGCTATTTAGAATATATTAATTAATATCTAACATATTGCACATGCTATTTAGAATATATTAATTAATATATAACATATTACATGCTATTTTAATATATTAATTAATATCTAACATATTGCACATGCTATTTATAATATATTAATTAATATCTAACATATTGCACATGCTATTTAGAATATATTAATTAATATCTAACATATTGCACACTGCTATTTAGAATATATTAATTAATATCTAACATATTGCACATGCTATTTAGAATATATTAATTAATATCTAACATATTGCACACGCTATTTAGAATATATTAATTAATATCTAACATATTGCACATGCTATTTAGAATATATTAATTAATATCTAACATATTGCACATGCTATTTAGAATATATTAATTAATTTCTAACATATTGCACATGCTATTTAGAATATATTAATTAATATCTAAATATTGCACACTATTTCTAATATATTAATTAATATCTAACATATTGCACATGCTATTTAGAATATATTAATTAATATCTAACATATTGCACATGCTATTTAGAATATATTAATTAATATCTAACATATTGCACATGCTATTTAGAATATATTAATTAATATCTAACATATTGCACATGCTATTTAGAATATATTAATTAATATCTAACATATTGCACATGCTATTTAGAATATATTAATTAATATCTAACATATTGACACACTATTTAGAATATATTAATTAATATCTAACATATTGCACAAGCTATTTAGAATATATTAATTAATATCTAACATATTGCACATGCTATTTAGAATATATTAATTAATATATAACATATTGCACATGCTATTTTTAATATATTAATTAATATCTAACATATTGCACATGCTATTTATAATATATTAATTAATATCTAACATATTGCACATGCTATTTAGAATATATTAATTAATATCTAACATATTGCACACGCTATTTAGAATATATTAATTAATATCTAACATATTGCACATGCTATTTAGAATATATTAATTAATATCTAACATATTGCACAAGCTATTTAGAATATATTAATTAATATCTAACATATTGCACATGCTATTTAGAATATATTAATTAATATCTAACATATTGCACATGCTATTTAGAATATATTAATTAATTTCTAACATATTGCACATGCTATTTAGAATATATTAATTAATATCTAACATATTGCACACGCTATTTAGAATATATTAATTAATATCTAACATATTGCACATGCTATTTAGAATATATTAATTAATATCTAACATATTGCACATGCTATTTAGAATATATTAATTAATATCTAACATATTGCACATGCTATTTAGAATATATTAATTAATATCTAACATATTGCACATGCTATTTAGAATATATTAATTAATATCTAACATATTGCACATGCTATTTAGAATATATTAATTAATATCTAACATATTGCACATGCTATTTAGAATATATTAATTAATATCTAACATATTGCACATGCTATTTAGAATATATTAATTAATATCTAACATATTGCACATGCTATTTAGAATATATTAATTAATATCTAACATATTGCACATGCTATTTAGAATATATTAATTAATATCTAACATATTGCACACGCTATTTAGAATATATTAATTAATATCTAACATATTGCACACGCTATTTAGAATATATTAATTAATATCTAACATATTGCACATGCTATTTAGAATATATTAATTAATATCTAACATATTGCACATGCTATTTAGAATATATTAATTAATATCTAACATATTGCACACGCTATTTAGAATATATTAATTAATATCTAACATATTGCACATGCTATTTAGAATATATTAATTAATTTCTAACATATTGCACACGCTATTTAGAATATATTAATTAATATCTAACATATTGCACATGCTATTTAGAATATATTAATTAATATCTAACATATTGCACATGCTATTTAGAATATATTAATTAATATCTAACATATTGCACATGCTATTTAGAATATATTAATTAATATCTAACATATTGCACACGCTATTTAGAATATATTAATTAATATCTAACATATTGCACATGCTATTTAGAATATATTAATTAATATCTAACATATTGCACACGCTATTTAGAATATATTAATTAATATCTAACATATTGCACATGCTATTTAGAATATATTAATTAATATCTAACATATTGCACATGCTATTTATAATATATTAATTAATATCTAACATATTGCACATGCTATTTAGAATATATTAATTAATATCTAACATATTGCACACGCTATTTAGAATATATTAATTAATATCTAACATATTGCACATGCAATTTAGAATATATTAATTAATATCTAACATATTGCACATGCTATTTAGAATATATTAATTAATATCTAACATATTGCACATGCTATTTAGAATATATTAATTAATATCTAACATATTGCACACGCTATTTAGAATATATTAATTAATATCTAACATATTGCACATGCTATTTAGAATATATTAATTAATATCTAACATATTGCACATGCTATTTAGAATATATTAATTAATATCTAACATATTGCACATGCTATTTAGAATATATTAATTAATATCTAACATATTGCACATGCTATTTAGAATATATTAATTAATATCTAACATATTGCACATGCTATTTAGAATATATTAATTAATATCTAACATATTGCACATGCTATTTATAATATATTAATTAATATCTAACATATTGCACATGCTATTTATAATATATTAATTAATATCTAACATATTGCACATGCTATTTAGAATATATTAATTAATATCTAACATATTGCACACGCTATTTAGAATATATTAATTAATATCTAACATATTGCACATGCTATTTAGAATATATTAATTAATATCTAACATATTGCACATGCTATTTAGAATATATTAATTAATATCTAACATATTGCACATGCTATTTAGAATATATTAATTAATATCTAACATATTGCAAATGCTATTTAGAATATATTAATTAATATCTAACATATTGCACATGCTATTTAGAATATATTAATTAATATCTAACATATTGCACATGCTATTTAGAATATATTAATTAATATCTAACATATTGCACATGCTATTTAGAATATATTACATATTACATGTTTTATAAATTTTTGGTTAAAAATACCCTCAAAATTAGGTCAAAAAAAGGAGAATAGAATGGTCTCAAAGAAAACACGATTGTAAAAGTGGTCAGACGGTGTTCTCAGGAATGCTGTACGGACATGTTTTAATATTCTGTTATTTAGAACAGTTTTTCTCTTTAAAATTGTGATTATCGTTAAAGCTGGTGGAGTAACTTGAGGCGCCAGAAATTAACAACACAATGGGCGCCAAGTTGAACAACCCTGTACTAGATAAATTGATTGTTTATTTGAATAATTTGTTTACATTTTCTACAGTTGACTTGGTACAAGTTGCACAGTTACCTTCATCACTAGCTGTTCTAAAAGATAACAATGAAATGACATGTATTTCAACGAGTCTGACGTCATTAGATGTGGCCTGGCACACAATTTATCCATTTACATGGATGAGGATAACCGTTCCGGATCCTGGTTAGTGGATAACAATTATTCTTTCATTGATAAAACCTTGTAAGTGTATTCGTTACCAGTTTGTTATTTGTACATATAATGTCATGTACACTGATATGAGTGGCTCTGATGTCCTTCCTGTGAACCATCAGATCTGAATAGCATCTTCATATACACATACATGAGTAGAAATGACGGTCTCCCTTACATCCATCAGATCTGATACTATCATCATCCAATAGTTTGTCCTGAACAGAACTTTGACACCGAAATAGTCGTTCGTAATTTATCTTTGTCATAGGCCTTTGTAACTGTCTTGCCTCTGTAGATGTTCCGCCGGTCTGTAGCCGTCTTGCTCAAATCATCAATTGCATCCTGTATCCATCTTCTCCGCGGTCTACTTTTTCTCTACTTTGCCCGGATGATGATTGAAATCTCTATCGCAAGCTATAGACGCCCACAATGTGTGTGTATATCATGTTATTACACATGATTGCCATGATTGTTTATATTGATATGATTGTTCATATTGTTACGATTGTTCATATTGCTATGATTGGGCATATTGCTATGATTGGTCATATTGCTACGATTGTTCATATTGCTATGATTGGTCATATTGCTATGATTGTTTATATTGCTATGATTGATTATATTGCTGTGACTGTTAATATTGCTATGATTGATTATATTGCTGTGACTGTTCATATTGCTATGATTGATTATATTGCTGTGACTGTTCATATTGCTATGATTGTTTACATTGCTATGACTGTTCATATTGCTATGATTGATTATATTGCTGTGACTGTTCATATTGCTATGATTGATTATATTGCTGTGACTGTTCATATTGCTATGATTGTTTGTATTGCTATAGTTGTTAAAATTGCTACGATTGTCCAATTTGCTTTGAGTTCCGAATGAACTCTTTTTCAGGTTTGTTGTATACTTTCACTGTGAGCTTCAATACCAACAAAGTGCCATGCAACAATCTAAGAATTGCTACTGTCAATGACAATACGCTAGACATTCATTGTGATAACATTGGGCTGGTAACACAGGTGACTCTCACAGGTAGTGGGGTCAGTTCTCTGTGTTCAGTTTACATCAGCGGAGGTAAGAACAAATATTATTATTAGTATATACCTCTTTTACCGTTATACGTTACATAAGGCCTGCAAGCAATTTCTTCATACCGCTCTATCCTGGACAACTCGGTCTATCTCCTCAAAGGTGTTCAGCCTGACATTTCTCGCCTTTCTCAGTAAATCTTGCTTCAGTTTCTCTACAGACTTTCTGTCTTTAATTCTCTGTGTCCCATTTCGATTTCTGCTTTGTTATTCTTTGATTAGTTCTTCTCAGTAATGCCAACATATCTCCATCTTCTCCTTCTTATAACAGTTGTTCTGATTTTCATGTCATGATTTATACAATTTTTTTCAATGTTTCAGTATGTTGTTGTAGATTTTATTTTTGATGTTGATCATGTGCGAGAAGCTGTACATTTATTTCATCATTATCTGAATTTGATTCTTGAGTTACTTATCCACATATATAATAACCAATAGTGGTTCCAGTTGTACATTCCTTCTGTTGTTCTTACTCTGCTTTGGTTATATATGGGCTATGATGTTACTTATATTTTGTGATTAGTTGCCCCTGGACGCCATATTCTTCAAGGATGTTCCATAATTTGCACCTGTTTACTTTATCAAATACCAAATTGAAGTAATGCGGCATATTCATGAAGTCTCAAGTAAACATCTTTTAATTAGACCGACCGTGTGTTGCCGGCGCTCGCAAGATGAACAAAGAATAGTAACACTACGACCTACATATCATGTCGTAAGCAGCGACTGATTTAGTGGCCTAGGAAGGCACCTAGTAAATAAAAAGCGTCGCAGAAATTGGATGTGCTGGTCTACTTGTAGGAGCACAAATGACACAACGTACACTCACTCTTAGGCTCAGATCACTCTTAGGCTCAGATCACATACAAACTCTAAATAGTGGTTTACCAAGAATCGTTATGGAGCGTTCGAAGACATCATGTACTTTACGTTCTGCTGCGGCAGGGGACTGGAATGCTTCCCAGTCGCAGACAAAACTATCGATACCTTGTTAAGCCTACTTTTGTCCCAGCATATTCCTAAATACAACCAATCGATCATGTGCCGCCTCCACATCGACAGTTGTCTGTAATAACTATCCGATAAATTATGTCCTTTGCACTACTGTACACTTCGCCATACTTGTGCCTGTTCCCCCTCCTGATGTTCTTCCAACTGTATATCTGTCTTCCCCTTGCTCTCCTGCCTTCTACTTTCTCTTTCAGGATGGTTTTTAACAGTGTCATGTCTCTTTTGAAGGAAACAAAATATTTTATTTATCAGGACGATGGCGCCACCCGTTCAGAAAGCAATGGCAAACTACTGAACGTATAAGTGGTGCCTAGAAAATCAACGACTTGTTTACTGTGGTTGATGGCTCGTCCTTTGGGATATGCCACGATTAAAAAAAAAAATGAACAATACAGAGTTCCAAGAATCTGTGGTAGGCAGGTCTCTATGGAAGTAGTTTAGTTTCCATGCGTGCCTACTACACACTGCCCATGTCTCAATGGTGTACATCATGGCGGTAAACAATATGGCACCGTGAACTCCTAACCTTGTGGATATGTTTATCTCGTTCCATTTTCACTTATTAACACGCACTATTTCGAATGCAGTTTTCTATAGTCTATTGTTGATCTGAGAGTAAGAGCATGCAGATTTCCAATGGTTGCGTATGGGAGTGAAGTGTAGACGTCTAACAAAGCAGTGGGAAAACATATGTGCTTTTGAATATAAGTGTTACAGAAGAGTCCTCCGTATATCATGGACATAGAAGAGAACAAATAGATATATCCAGAAAGAGCTCAAAATAAAAGAAAATTGGCTGATGGTACAAATAAGAAATATACAATTGAAGTATTGTGGATGTATACAGAGACACGAATGGCCGGAGAAGACCATCATGGAAGGAATCATCCCGGCAAAGAGGAGAAGAGGAAGACCTCGGATAAGATGGATTCAGGATGTAACTGATAGTTTGAACATGAAGGCTGCAGAGGCGGAACTTCTGGCCTATGAGAGAGATCAATTCTGAAGGACTGTTAGAGTAGCAAAGATCTGCTCAGGACAAGCTACTTGATGATGATGATATAAGAGACGACGTTTGCCGTCATTGCGTTATAAGAGGATTGTGATGAGAAATCTGTAACATTCATAGTGCACAGGGAGTTAATGATCAGTTCCCCTCTATAAGTATATAATACTTACAAATTGTTACTTATTAATGTTTTTAGATTTCCGGATCCAAATATAAGAAAGCATCATTTCATAACTTGATAATGTTCTAGATTTATTACAGAACATAGTATATTCAGAGTTTAACTCGGACAATACGGCAAGCCCTTTCACATACACTTCGAGCAGTATCAATTCTCTGACAAGTCACTTCACCTGCCAAAATGTTCTATAAACAAAAATAATTGCAAGATCAATTGCATGCCATTTTATGTATAATTCTTTGTAGAATACATCACGTGAACCGCCCGAATGTTTACCAGGGTCCATATTTTGGGGTTTAAAGAATAGAACCTCTGTTACCTGCCACGCATGTCGTAAGAGGTGACTTAGGAGGTTTGGATGAAATCAGATGCACATGTCCTAAACGTGTAGAAGTCTATGCGTTTAGGGCCTACCAAACCAGTGTGCAACGTATACACGTTCTTGGCAAAGATCAAACATATCACAAAGAGTGAATACAATTGGTCGTAAAGAACGAATGCAAAGAAGAAGAAGAAGATCAAGTGAATTGATATAATACTACATATAATTCTGCTGGAAAAATAGTGATCTTGTGCTTAACATAAGTAATTGTTCAATATGTTTTGTTATTTCACAAGTTTTTGTTGTTTTCAAAGAGCGTGTAAAATATGTTGTATCTAGCATGAGTATACTACAAGTTAAAATATAATTACTAATCCATGTATATTTATGTGTTCTTCAGGCCGAGATGTTGTACTTCTTCAACCCGTCCAGTAATTAGTTAATATATCATTATTTATTCTGCAGACTCTTCAACCCGTCACACAGTCCAGTAATTAGTTAATATATCATTATTTTTTTCTGCATGTCGCGATGTTGCACTTCTTCAACCCGTCTCACATTCCAGTAATTAGTTAATATATCATTATTTATTCTGCAGGCCGGGATGTTGTACTTCTTCAACCCGTCACACATTCCAGTAATTAGTTAATATATCATTATTTATTCTGCAGGCCGGGATGTTGTACTTCTTCAACCCGTCACACATTCCAGTAATTAGTTAATATATCATTATTTATTCTGCAGACCGGGATGTTGTACTTCTTCAACACGTCACACAGTCTAGTAATTATTAGTTAATATATCATTATTTATTCTGCAGACCGGGATGTTGTACTTCTTCAACACGTCACACAGTCTAGTAATTATTAGTTAATATATCATTATTTATCCATGAATATTTATTTTCTTCTGCAGGCCGAGATGTTGCACTTCTTCAACCCACCTCACAGTCGAGTACTTATTCGCCATTTTGGTCAGATAAAGCAGTGGATGGAGACACTAATGGAGACTTTAGTGGAGGAAATAGTTGTACGGCTACCTATTATGAAAACAATCCGCGCTGGTCTGTCAGGTTCCCACTCTCTGTCATAGTCAACAGATATGTTTTATACAACAGAAACGGTAAGAATTTCTTTCTCTAACAAATTTCTATAACTATTATTTTTTATAGGAGATGAGTTACTTAAAATTCATCCCTTTGTTTACTGCAGACAAATATTGATTAATTGATTGATTGATATGACCCTCATCATGGCACTTCAGTGAGTAACCATGTGTCCTCCGATCTCTTTCTTACACAGGAAGATCGCAGCTGCAGTGCACGAAGTATGTAGCACAGGCGAGAGTGCCCGATGTAATTTTGAAGATAGTGAATATTTTTTCTATGAACTCTATGTTTAATCTTTTCTAACGAATTTTGCCCTGGCAGCGACTTTCCAGTCTGTATTTTTTTATTTTGAACTGCCAAGGGTTCTTTTATGTGCTCAAGTTGAAGACGGGACCTACGTTTTATCGTCCATCTCCGATATGACTATTAACCTGATCTTCTTCTTTTTTTCGATTGTTCTTCTCTGCCATTTTTAGTGAATCTTATTGTGACATATAAACATCCCTTTCCAAGTACGACTAGAACGTTGCGCCCCACTTAAGCCCCTACTAGCGTAGGACAAGTGCATCCGAAACCGAAGTATTCGGCCTTCGAAAATGTTCGAGTCTGCACTGCCGACAGGCAAACACTTTCCAGCCAGACATCGTGAGTACATTTCTCTTTAGTGATGCATTTAACGCCGTATATTTGGGCTTTACTCTACGTCAAAGAGATTTTTGTACATACGCAGAATGTTTTGACTAAGGGCGGTATTTCTTTTTGCTTCGTATGATGAGCACTCTTTAATGATCTTTTAACACCATATATTTTGGCTTCGATCTACGTCAAAGAACATTTAGTACTTTGCAATTTTGTCTAACTGGGTGTGGTCGCTCCGATTTTGGAATAGTAACAACACTTCTAGGAGTAATCTGTGGGACGGTCACTTGTCGGCTGCTTCGTGTGTTCACTGCTCTTGAACGATCATTTTTCGCCATATATTTGGGTTTTACGATCTTCGCCTAAATTGGACAAAGTGACTATGTAGCTATGACAAAGTGGTTAAGACATTTGCCTGTTGTTCTGAAGGATGTGGGTTCGAATCTGGACAGACTTGCATGTGCAATTTGTGCATGTGATCAGTGAGGTTATTGCTCGGGCTACGAAGTTCGGGCTTGGTGCAACACTTTCGACATATGGTGTGCCACTTCTGCCGAATAAGACGGATCCATGTGGGGAAACCTGTTGCAATCCTACGCCTTTAGAGATTTCTAGCCATTCGTTATACGGGCGACATGTGCAACAAATACTCGTTTTTACATCCAGAGTGAATCTTGTACATGTCAGACAAGAACACCTTCTAAGGGTAATAGACAATTGATTAACCAACACATGGGTCTCAGTTGCATGAAGGCAATCTACCTCTTGCTTCAAAGGTACTCAGTTCGTTTCCATGTGAACCAATTGGAACATTTTCTCAGAGATTCCTGATCTCAGTTATGTTATGCGATCGACGTCATGGCACATTGGGCATTCCCATTCGTGCTCTGTCCTCCGTTGCAGCAGCCATCCCAAAGTCCATTTGCTCACAGTACCCATGAGAAGTTGATTACTATATCTTTTCTCTCTACCACGAAGACGACACTGTCTGGAATGTCCAAACTTAACGCCTAATTCTCGAACTCGTTCCAGTGTCTGAGACTGGCCCATGTCACACAATTGAGAGCGTACCGCATTGATGATATCGGCTCTGTCCATGTTTCTGCCCACTTGAGTCGGGGCACTGTTTGCAAGAGAGTCAGCAGGCTCGTTACCCCACACTCCAGCATGTCCAGGCGTTTACAGCCAAGTAATTTTCTTGAGATGTGATCTCCGAATGATGTCCACCCATTCCACACGCAAACTTCCAGATTCAATCAGTTGAAGCATATTCATCGAGTCTGATATGATGATCGTATTGGTAACCTGTTGCTCAGCCATCCATGATAGAGCCCTGGAGGCAGCGGTGATCTCCATAGTCATGCTCGATTTCGTTGTCTCAAAAGCCCCGCAGTCCTCATGAAGTGTGCGACCGTTTCGTTGTGCTGAGTACGCCCACGATGATCTGATGCCACGCTTGACAGAGCCATCGGTGTAGATAATGATATCACCTGTGTGGGAGTGCTGATTCACGAGTGCAAGAATTTCCGCATTGACGACGCCCAGGGTCCATTCTCTACAGCGGCGTCCAAGTGTGCTGATAACCCTGGCGTAAGCAGTCATATCCTCTGATATAGGCATCCATTTGTCACCGTGCCTCAGCTTATCTAGAGTACAGGCCTGTTTAATAACATCCTCGGCCATCCAGGATCGACCTCTCTTCAATCGCCTTCACTTGTTCTCATTTATGGATTTGTGCAGAGGATGATTTGTGTCCGCAGAAACTCTCAGATACGCTTTTACCTGTGCGACTTTGTGTCTCGAGGCTATCGTTGACAATCCAAGGACATAGCGCATTGCCTCACAAGAAGTGTCACGTGTGCAACCAAGTATAAGCCTCATCGCTTCATTTTGGATCCTTTCTAACTTATCCATCGATGTTCAGCTTACTGTCAGAAGACCAAGGTCATAGTCCACCACGCCCACCACTAGTCCCTGATAAAGAAAGAGTGGCAGGCGTTGCTCAATATCCGCCCCGGCCATGACTTTGATAGCGGTTAGACCTTTTCTTGCCTTTATGATTACGTTCTCAACATGGCTCTTAAATGACAGGCTTCTGTCAACTGTTATTCCAAGATAATTTAGTGTTTCGCTTCTGTCAATGTCTTTGTTACACATGCTGACAACCGGGGTAGGTGTCTTTACTATGTGAGTGTTAAGAGAGAACCATGTCAGAGAGGCCTTTGCTGGGTTCACATTCGCTTCGAATTCGTTGCACCAGTCACCAACCCTATTCAGCTCACACTGTAATGCAGATGCGATCTCATTTCTGTCCTTGCCCATACGATACACCAGAATATCATCGGCGTACGACATTGTTCTGCCAACTCCGACCCTTTGTGTGCTGGTTACCCCGACGGTGTATACATTGAAAAGGACATTGATCTCAGTGTAGGGGAGATTAAGTTCCTAGTCCTTTCGAAAACGAAAGATGAAGAATATGTAGGGTTCTAGTTAAGCACATACAATAAAACACAATTAGCAGTTGAAAACTACTAAGAGCAGGCTGCATAGTCACTACCC
This sequence comes from Arion vulgaris, assembly GCA_020796225.1. Taxonomy (NCBI): domain Eukaryota; kingdom Metazoa; phylum Mollusca; class Gastropoda; order Stylommatophora; family Arionidae; genus Arion; species Arion vulgaris. Next base: position 81,381,826 of record CM036755.1, read on the forward strand.
GGGAAACATTCTTCTAAAGATTAAAATAAAGTTTCTATAAAAAGTGTCACTAATGTCAAAATTACCTTGGGGGCCCTTATTAGTGCTACAGAGTTCATGCACTGTCGTAGAGAGCTTTCTGTGTCAGAAAGAGATCGAAGCACACATGGTTCTTTACCTGAGTTCACTGATGATGCGATGGTTCAATAAATCAGTCAACACAGAACAGGACTGATCAGTCAGTTTACATTTATGAAGATGTTAAGGAGGAGATACTTACACATATGTACATATTCGCATTGCAATGATGAGGATAATTACTCATCACTTAAAGATATCAACATTCTCATTGATATTATTAACCTTCTCATTATCAAGTCACCATGTATCGTACTTTATAAATTTATGTTTGTCTGATTGCATTTAGATTACCAGGATCGGCTGCCTGGATTTATTCTTACAAGTTTTGATACCAACAATGTGCCAGTGTATACCTACACAGATCCTTCTGGACCTGTTCAAACTATATACACTGTTTTACCAACTGCTAGTGCGACAGTCTCTAACGTAACTATACAGTTAAATAGCACGTTGCGAGACAAGATTCTTACGCTGTGTGAAGTTGAAATCTATGGTGGTAAGTTTAACCATTTATTACATATTTTATGTCTAACTTGTGATTGTCTTTGAATAATAACATAATTGTTTCTAGCTACGTATGACGGTCCTTTTCCCGTCCGCTTATCATAGATACATTGATGATCCGGTGTGCTTGTTGGCGATCCAAAAGAATTCTTATTTTTCACGTTTGTTGGTCTACACGCTCTGATATAACAAATAAAAGGCTCGTCTTAGGCTGAAAGGGCGTGCCTCCGCTCAACCCTGTAATGTTCGAGTATTAAGAAAATCTCATTGATAAATGAGAAACCACATGACTCCGGAACCAACCGCATCTGTGTATTATTTATTCATTTAAATGCATATAATATATGTTCATCATCCAGAGGCATATCCTTTATAGAACATTGCTATCTTTGCTGCGCATCCCCCTCTCTCTCTCTCTCTCTCTATCGCGATCCCCGCCTAGACTGATGAACCACATTTTATCATGAATTGTACTGTTGCTTTTAGGCCTCCGTTCCTCCGTACAGTTTTTCGCGAAACTCTGTGTTATCGGGCCAAGTTTCTTTTCTCAGGGCTGCTAACAGCTATCAGTCTTCCAATATGTGCTCTCCGTCATGTCCTCCTTTTCACAATGGCACAGGCTAGGTGTGCCAATTTTGAATTTGTTAAACATGTGGGCTTGGAGTCTGTTATAGCCGGTACGGAGGCGGAATATGGCAACTTGTTCTCTACGGGACATACCATAGTACCCATCATTGATGTTGCTTTGTGGGTGGTCTTTTGACCATTTTTCATTGTACTGCCAGCCGATGGTTGTTCTAGCCTCCTCATAGCTGATCTCGGGATCAGTCTGCAGTTGTCGTCTACATTCTTTTGCTAGCCTTGTTCGTTACCGCTTATGTTGCAGTGTAATGGTATCCACTGAATGACCGCGCGTTTAAGTGAGTTTACTAGTACACCGAGGATCGCTTTCAGTTCAAATTGTTTTGTTTTGGTTGCGCTTTGTAGGGCTGTGATGACCGATAGAGCATCGGTGAATAAGAAGACTTTGTTGCGCGAGGCGCTTTTTTTCTCTAGATCATATCGGATGCTGTTCTTAGCGTCTTTGCCTCTGCCGGGTAGTTGTTTGAAAACTTGCCTGTGGCAATCGATTTTGTGACCTTCTCTTTCTTTGAGAGTCTATGCACTATTCCTCCTCTGCCATCTCTGATTGCGTCCACTACCGATCCATCGGTATACACGGGGTCCACTCATTTTCAGAGTACTCAGTTTCTATTAATTTTTCGGTAACCACTTTTCTTTCGCAGTTTTCTTGCTGCCCTTTCTTAAGTATACCTGGGATTGATTCCCTTAATTCTGGCATATTGATCTCCCAAGGCGGGCTCTTATCAGTTGCCTGTATCAATTTGGATTTGCACTTTGAAAAGACCGGATTGCCTTGGCACTTTTTGCAAAGCTGGTTCTCTTTATCCTGCCCCTTCCTAGTCCGTTCATCCTGACATACATAGGGTGGGAGTTTCAGTTTTTCGGAAAGTATCATGACTTTCCTGTCTCTGCGGTCTAACATTGGTTGGAGGCCTATGATTGTTTCCATCGCCTTGATGGGCGTGGACATAATGGCACCTGTGATAATGCGTGCTGCTCGATTCTGACTGCTGCACACTTTTGCAAATTGTTTATTGGATGCACTGCACCATGCTGCAATGCCGTACTCCAGGACCAGTTGCACTCTACCAGTGTAAAGTGTTTGAATAATTCTGTTGTTTGCTCCTCACGTGGAACCTGCGAGTTTGCGCAACATGTTTAGCCTCGGTCATGCTTTTAACGTAGCATTTGCTATTTGGGAGCATCATGTCAACCTTCTGTTTAGTGTGCCTCCCAGGTACGTTTGGTTTTTGCTTTCCGGAAGGTCTTGACCATTGACTTTAAGCTTAGTTCTGTGATTCTGGTTGTTCTGAGAGAACAGCGTGTATGTGGTCTTTGACGCGTTTATGACTCGTATATATTATGTCTGCCGTCCTAGAAGTCTAAATTTCTTTGCTTCTGTTGTATCAGTTGCTTTATAAAGACCTTTTGGTTGAGACGTTGCTGTGTATTGTTGTTGTACATTTTAAAACTACAGTACTTTGTTTTTACCTGTTTTGCCATTGTTACAACAGAATACACAATTATTTATCTATCTATATTCGCTTTGACACATAAGATGTTTACAAGAGATGTCTACGAGTTGCCAATAGTGAAATCTATAACACTTGAAGCTAGTGACCCCATGAGGTGGAAATTCTCCGGTTTGAGTTCCGATTGACAACAACGTGTTACTGTATCAAAGCTACAGGGGAACACAATCCTTTACTAAATCTAAATTACAATTACTTCTGAAGTTGGGGTAAGATTAATCTGAACGGCGAGGGAAAAATGGTAATACAAAAATTAAGTCTTCAAGAAACACACAGTCGGATATGCAATTTTAATCGACATGACTACGCCGGAATTCATTTAATATTTGTTAATATTTGTCGGTTTGTGAGATGACATGTCAAAATATTTGTGCTGGTAGAATGCTTTCTCAAGTAACTTGCTATATTGTGAAAGTTGAATCAGTTTTAAAAGAGCTGAGACAAATATTTTCAAAAACCTATATTGTCACTATAGTATCTCATCATCATCATCAGGTGCCGTCTCCACATCGAAGGTTGGCTGCAATGAATCTCCAGCATCCTCTGTCTTTCGCCTTGGTGTTGCACACTGCCAGACTGTAACCTGTCCATTTCTTAAAGTTTCCCTCCACTTATCTCTCGGTCTTCCTCTTGCTCTTCTCCCCTCAACTTTCCCCTCTAGTAAATGTTTTATCATGGTGTCATGCCTTTTTATGTGCCCAAAATACTTTACTTGTCTGAATTTTATTTCTCTTAATAATTGTTTCTTCATGCCTAGTTTTCCTAAAACTTGTTTATTTGTCTGTTTTTCTGTCCATGAAACTCTGCTTATTCTTCTATATATCCACATCTCAAATGCATCAATTCTGTCTTCTAACTGCTTGTTCATTGTCCATGTTTCCGAGCCATACATTAATATAGGATATATATAGCATTTGATCATTCTAATTTTTAGCCTGTTTGTGATTTGTTTGGATGTCAGTAACTTTCTCATACTATTGAAATTATCCTTGGCCATTCCTATTCTCTTTTTAATTTCAGTTATACATCTGCCATCATCTGTTATCATCTGACCGAGATAGGAGTAGCTTTTTACTTGATGTAGTAATTCTCCATGTATTTTTATATTCATTTTAGGTTTTTCCATTTCCTTGTTGATTACCATAATTTTTGTTTTCTGTATGTTAATGTCTAATCCATATTCCTTGCTAGTTCTGTCCAATTGGTCCACTAATTCTTGTAGATCTTGTTCATTTTCTGCTACCAATACTGTGTCATCTACAAATAAACTAATTGCACTTTTCATATCATGTACGTCACCGAGATCTGATTGCAATTGTTTTGTCACATAAAAGTTGTATTCCACAAACGTTTCATTTGCCACTTTTGTAGTAAATTGATTGATTGATAGAGCAATCATCATTGCACTTCGGTGAGTAACCATGTGTGCTTCGATCTCTTTCTTACACAGGAAGATCTTAACTGCAGTGCACGAACTAGGTAGCACCGGCGAGGATCCCCCATGTAATTTTGAAGATGGTGAAGAAATTATGCAGTTTTATTTTTAATCTTTTCTATTGAATTTTGAACGGGCAGAGGCTTTCCAGCCTGCTCTTCTCAATTTTGAACTGCCAAGGTCTCTTTTACATGCTTAAATTGAACACGAAAACTACGTTTTATCGTCCGTCTTCGATAGGACTAGGAACTCGATCTCATATACACTGAGATCAGGGATCTCTGGAACAAATATCCAGTGGGCTCCACGAGGTAGTGAACCTGGTAACTTTGACACGAGAGATGAGCACTTAACATCTACACCACATAGCATAATACAGGTAATTCAACCAGGCCAAACGACTTATTTTCTATGACTATAAGTGTTACCAAGACAGTGGTTTTATGTCAGGGAAATAACACATCAATAAATATCACTTTCAATGGTAACCTTCTAACACTAATTCAAAAATTCTGCTATCTATGGTCCATGGTCACTATCATCCTTTCTCTTCATGAAGAAATCAACGTTTGAATATGTTGTGCGGCTGCTATATTCGGCAACGTGTCAAAGACAGTGTGGGACAACACAAAAAAATTAACATTGCATACGATGATTCAAATATATCGAGCCTGTGTAATTAGTTCTTTACTATATGGCTCAGAAACATGGACAGCCTACTCAAGACACGAGAGGAGACTTAACATCTTTCACCTTCGCTGTCTCCGCAATATTATGAACATCAGGTGGCACGACAAGATAACCAACTCTGACGTACTGCAACGTGCAAACTTTCCGTCCATCATGGGCATGCACAGCAGTAGAAGAATAAAATGGCTAGGGCATGTGAGAAGAATATAAAATATATGCGTACCCCAACAGGTGTTGCTCTGTGAACTTTCAGAAGGGAAAATTCTCCAAGGCAGACCACTGCTCAGATATAAGGATGTCTGCACGGCATCATTAAAGAACTTTTCTATTGGTCCCAACAAATTGAGAAAATAAACGCGATGATAACCGAGTTATATGGAAAACAACATTACGCAAAGGTGCAGAATCTTGGAAAGAGACTTGAGGATGAATTGAAAAACAAGACAGATAAGCAAATCTTAGAAGTTGTCACAGTAAAACACTTGCCAATTAACCGTTAATAAAGATCAAAGCGGCCATATATTTTAAAAATAATTGAATAGTGAATATTAAGTAGTATCATGTTCCATGTGGGACATCGCTTTCATCATAGCCTGCCTGAAAAACTCTTTGTCTCTAGCAAAATCTACCACCTCCCCCGTCGTCATGTTCAATGTATCCTTCATCTCCAGCTGCCATCTTCGTCGTAGTCATCACATGCCTTGTATTCCAGGAAGAATGCATTCCATTATCGGTCTCTCCAAATCACTGTGACGTGTAACGTTGCTCAAATATTTCATATTTCTAGACAAGATGTTATTTCTAATCAATGCTCCTCGTATTGCAGGTATTGTAGGATTTCATTGTTTATAGAGAATATTGTGAAATATATATGGTTTATTACCTTTGTGAACCAACTGGGATATTTTTCCAGCAACCCTGATCTCACTGCAGGTGAGATGAAGATACTGGTCTTATTGAAGACGGACGATAAAACATAGATCTTACACTCAAGTAAGTTGAGCATGTAAAAAGAACTCTTGGCAGTTGAAAACCCAAACGAGTAGTCTGCTGCAAAGTTGCAGACAAGGCACAATTCATAAACATATAATAAAGTAAAACGATCCTTGCAAAAATAGTCATTGTCTTCAAAATTGTACTGATATAATAGTCAGTGCTACTGAGCCGTGCAATGCCTCTTAAATCTTGCTGTGTGACACGTTCTTAATGGCCTGTGATATGTTTGGTCTTACTATTAACACCAAGAAAACAGATGTCATGTTCCAGCCTGTCCCTAGAGAGCAGCACTCGATCCAGAATACTAAAATTCACTAAAATTCAAAGTACTCCTCATAAGAGCAAAGATCCTAAGCGTCAACAACCTGTTCCAGAAGGCCCAAGTGAGATGGGCTGGTCATGTTGCTTAGATTCCTGATAAACGTATCCCAAAACAGTTGATGTATGGCGAACTTGAAGGAGGAAGACGTTCTGCTGGTAGATACAAAAAACGTTTAAAAGACACTATTTAAGTGTCTCTGAAATGCTTCGATGTAGATACCCTTTGCTGGGAATCCATTGTGCAAGATCGCCACATGTGGCGCTGTAACAACACAAGAGGCACCCGCATAGCTGAGAATCATCGTGCTGTTGAAGCACAGAGAAAACGAGCTGCGCGAAAAGACAGAACACACAACATCCACATGTCTAACCTTGATCACGTATGCACCACCTGTGGTAGGGGGTCGTGTTCTAGGATTGGACTCAACAGTCACCTTCGAACACACCAGTGAGGTGCGACAGCACACGTCTGAGACTGTTGTCATCATTGCTTGCGATGAACGGCTATTATTATTATCATTATTATTATTATTATAACTATTATTATTATTACTGTGTAAGAAGAGATCATAGCACATATGGTTACTCAGCAAAGTGCAATGATGATGGTTCAATCAACCAATCAAAGAAGGAATCGTGTGGCTATATTGATGATGTCTCTCAAACATCTCATCTTATAAAATGTTACTTCCTGTCTTGCGGCCTAGATCATGTTCATACTTGACATTGATGCATAATTACGCAGGCCTTATGTATGTTAGCTACGTGTACAAGGTGATGGGGAGGGAGCGCTGATGGGCCTGCATGTATAGCTTTTGTAAGCGAACAAGCAATGGACCAGACTGATATTCTGAACACACTAAGAAAGAAAGGATGTGTTCATGATTCAAAGAATAGTGAAGAATCTGCAACGCTAATCAGACTGCAGAATACCAAGTCAAATGTGATGTGATGTAGCTAAACAAGAGCACTGTACTGGTAGCCAAATAAGAAAAGTAAACCAACATAGAACTGGTGTCGTTAGTTGCCACACGCAGAGAGACATACTTAGGAGGAGATCGGAGCACTTCTGGAGTAATTTGTTTCGGTGTGCAGTGATGGAGTTAGGAATAATAAACTGTTCTAAAGCTATATCCACACAGAAGTCAGGGTTAATGAACGAAACGATAGATTGGATGGCATGGCTACGATATCAGAGGGAGCTGCAATGGACCGAAACGACATTCTAAACGCATTGAGAGAGCCTTTCCGAACAGAGGAGTTTCAGAGTTGTGAATCCCAGTCGCTGACCAAATTGACAGAGATGGGTGTCGATATGTGTAGAGTCCGAAAAGAATGAAATACCAAATATGCAAAGAGATTGATTAATCAACATCGAACTAGCATGTTGGACCGCTGGATGCTGCATGACATGCTGAGACGAAGATTGGAGCATCTACTGACATGCCTAGAGTGCTACGATGATAGTCCTGATGTAACTGATAACTAAAGTTCTGTGTAACCTTTATCTTGCAGATACAAACTGTGTTGTTGGGATGTATGGACGAAACTGTGAGCAAACATGTAACTGTGCTAACCCAAGCGATCCATGTTTTGTTAGTACTGGTGGATGTCCATCTGGATGTGCTGCGGGTTACAGTGGTGAAGCATGTACAGAACGTAAGTTATGTTGTATTCTACAAATGAAGATTGTTTCTGATCGTAGTATATCATCAATGATAAAGTTGTGTCAGTTTCAGTTTGTGATATCTTCATTCACTCCGAACATGTCCATAGGAGCTCCGATCCCCTTCGCTATTTCTCCAACAAAGTCCAGCGACTAACTGTACCAGTTCGATGTTAATTGATGAGCCTACTCATATACCTGTTTTGCTGTTCTTTTTTGGCAACTTCAATCTTCAATTCCAACCTCTTGCAATCTATTAGTTTACGTAGATTATTTTTAATGAAATTCTTCTTTGCGACCACACTGTATGAGGGCGTTCAAAATATAAGATCTATCCATTGGCTGGCCCTCTGATATGGTAGCAGAGCAAGCCAGCCTGTCTGCTGTCTCATTGCCAACGACACCCATATGCCCCAGAACAAAGTTAGTAGGCTACTTCTGAAAATTGTTGACACTTGTAGTGATTCAGTCTATTGGCTGCGAACCGAACCAGCCTCCACTTATCGGATACAACTGTAAAATAGCATCAATGAAAAATATGTTACATTGAGGGACTGGACATGTTTGCTTATATGGGTCATTAGATAGAACAGTTCTGCCATGGACAGAGGTTTGGTATAATGTATACCTATACCTATATACTCTTCTTGTCCCACTTGCACGTAAGATTTCCACCAGAGATTTCCATTGTTATCGTTCTGATGCCATTCTACCAATTCATTTCTACATAAGACCTCAATCTTTCATATATCCTTCTACAGCTTTCCTTGTTTCCCTTGGAGGTCCAGATCTTCTCTACCCAGTCGCTGTCATTCAGAAAGCTGTCCTAGTCTTCTTTTTCATCAAACGCTGCATATCGATCACTTATTAATCCACTCTTTGTGATTTGTATGTGATCTGAGCCTAATAGCGATTGTACGGTGTACCAGTTATGCGCCTACAAGCAGACTAGCACATCCGATTTCTGCGACGCTTTTTATTGACTAGTGTAGTTTCCATAGCCCCTACCTCAGTCACCTCTTGTAGGTCGCAGTGTTACTATTCTTTGCTCCTCTTGCGAGCCTCGACAAAGCACGTGTGTCTGTCCTAGTCAATGCCCATACTGACATACAACATACATTCCTAATCCATCTTCACCTTTGACTTTTAATAATGATCTCCAATCATGGACAACTTGTTTGTTTCAAAAGCTTTTCAGTTTTTATCGTTTTAACAAGAACATTTGCTGGATTCTTCTTAAAAAGTTTCGTCGGACTGTCTTCAGCTCATAAATGAAGTTGTAGATCATTTTTCAGCATTCATTGTTCATTTGAGGATAATATTCTCCGCGTATCAGCTTATATTTTGGAATGAATGGGGTGGAACACTGATGAATAGGAAAAAAGCCTTCAAGCAAAAATCAACCAGAGGGGACATATTAGGCGCTATGGCTATGTTTGAATTCATAGTGAGTTGAAAGAAAACATACATGAACTCATGATAATAACGTTAGAAATAATATTATAGATAGCACGATGCACAGTAGATGCACTCATCCTTCTATGAACCACCTTCATTGCAGATACTACAGAGGCTACAGAAACTACAGAGACTACGGAGACTACGGAGACTGTGGGATTACCACATTACAAATCACATAGTTGCAAGGGCAATTTTTTCCCACTTTTTCAATTCGCTGATGTATTCAAATGCTAAAGAAGAGTACTTAGAATATCATGGACAGAGAAAAGAACAAATGCTAAAGAAGAGTACTTAGAATATCATGGACAGAGAAAAGAACAAATGCTTCTGTTTTGCTTGATATTAAAGAGAGTTGGATATCAAAGAACATAAAATCAAGGAAAATTAAATATTTCGGACACATCAAATGACAGAGTGTCTAGAGTAGATAATTTTAGAAGGAATGTTTTAGTTTAGTTTAGTCGTCGGATCACCATCACTTCACGTCGAACAAATCAATCCATAAGTGCTCCGATCTCTCCCTCAGTATGTCCATCAGCGTATTTCGACTAACAACACCGGTTCTTTGTTGGCTTACAATTCTTCTTTGTCTGCCAGCATAGCGTTCTTGTCGAACTACACCAAACCAAACTTTGAGTTTTTGCAGTCTGGTTAGTGTTGTAGATTCACCGCTATTACGTGAATCATGTACACGCCCTCTCTCCCTTAAAGAAGTTATAATATCAGCCTGGTCCATTGCTCGTCCGCTTTGTACAGCAGCCATACCTGCAAGCCTATCCGCACGTTCATTCCCCTTACACCTGCATGCCCTGGCACAAAAATAAAATTGATCTTTGTCAGCTTAGACCTCCCCAGCGATTCCATCCAATGTCTCCTAACCCACCCTGTTCAATCTTCCTGAGCATACTCATTGAGTCACTGAGAAAACATGCATGGATGAAAGTCTGTGATTCTAGCCACATCATCGCTTTGGTAACCGCCATGATTTCCATAGTGAGACTGCTCGTTGTCACGGCAAAACCACCACTGTCTTCCTTCACATCTCTCCCAACCTGAGCAGTGAAAGCCCACGAGCTCCGCACATGTTGAATCACCGAACCATCCGTATAAATGATTACATCATTCTCAGATGCGTTTTCAGATATCAATGCCTGAACTGCTGCCTCCACGACAAGTGGGTTGTCTTGTCTGTTTTCTTTATCAAGTTTGATGCATACAGAAGAAGATGTATCGATTCATGTTGGCACTGGTATCCATTCTTCACCGGGATCAATGTTCCGGGGCACATGTGTGTCGTTGGCAATGAGAGAGCAGACAGGCTGACTGGCTCTGCCGCTATATCAGATGGCCAGCCAATGGACAGAGCTGACATCGTGAACGCCCTCATAGAGCGTTGCCGCAGAGAAGACCTTCATCTAAACCAATCCACGTCAACTTCTAGATTGCGAGAACTGGCACATTTAAACACTAATTTTCGTTGGAAGAGGGCCGCAAAGATCCAATTGAGGAGGAATGGGCTGATATTGAGTTTCGTCAGCTGTACCATTAAAAATGCAAAGGCACTCTATTATAGGCATCTTCAAAGTCAATTGCAGCAGCCCATGTCTCACTGCCCGAGTGAAAACCCTCATAGACATCGTAGGCCATAACCGCTGCTTTACGCCATGTCTCTCTATATGGACGGTACCCTCCAAGGGTGGGTGGAAGGAGACGTAACCGCTTTAGAAGGAATGGTGCCTGGAAACAGAAAAAGAGGAAAGAAAGGGTTTTAACGCTAAAGGATTGACTTCATTGCACAGGGTTTTACCCCATACGGCTCGGTCCCTCTCAGCAGAAATGACACATCACCTGTCGAGAGTATTGCATAAAGCACGAACTCCGTAGCTCCGGCAACAATCCTAGGGGTCTCTGGAAAAAACTGCACTCATGAACAGAAGGCCGAGTTCTGGATTCGAACCCACGACCTTCGACTCACCTGGCAAAAGGTTTAACCACTTAGCCACAGAGACCCCAATAATAAGAGGAAGACCTAGAAGATGACTGGTGCAAGATGTCATTGGCGATCTGAGAACAACTGCTGCTGACGCGGGTCAACTCGCACAGAACAGAGATTTTTTAAGGACTGCTGTCATGGGAGCCAAGTTCCGAAAGGGACAAGCTACTTGATGATGATGATGTATGTTTATGAAGCATAGACATTTAACAAAGAAGTGGAAAAACATATGTGTTTTCAAAATAAGTGTTACAGAAATGCCCTCCGTATATCATGCATAATTTCCTATTCATAAATAAATCCAAATCAAAGAAAACTGGCTGATGTTACCCAAAATAAAAAAAGAATGAGAACATTGTAATATTTGAGACATAAAGAGACATGAAGGATTGGAGAAGATCATTATGGAAGAAGGCATCCCAGAAAATAAAAATACCACAGAGAAGATGGATTCGGTATGCAACTGATGGTTTGATCGTGACGGCTGCAGAGACGGGACATCTGGGCTATGAGAGAGAGTAACTGATGTGATTGATTAATTGATGTGACCATCATCCTTGCACTTCGGTGAGCTACCATATGTGCTCTTACCTCTATCTTACACAGGAAGATCTCAGCGGCAGTGCACAAACTCTGTAGCACTGGCGAGGGAACAGATGTAATTTAGAAGATGGTGAAGATATTTTATTGGAATTTTATCTTTAAACTTGTCTTATGAATTTTGTCAGGGCAGCGCCTTTCCAGCCTGCTCTTCTGGAATTTGGAACTGTCAGGGGTTCTCTTTTACGTGCTCAAATTGAACACGGGACCTACGTTTTATCGTCCGTCTCCGATAGGACTAGGAACTCGTTTCACCTACATTGAGATCTGGGATCTCTTGAAAAATATATCGATGGCTCCACAAGGGAACGAACCCAGTACCGATGGAACGAAAGACGAGCACCTAACCTGTACTACAGAAGACACCCCCACCCCGACCTCAAGAGAAAATTCAGAAGGACAGTACTTTTTTTCTTCTCTTCCACCATTTACTTCTTTATAGAAGTGTTGGGGGACGTAGTAATCTTGTGTGTGCTTGTTTTAAGGCACTTTGTAAGCTGATATTCATTTTCGTAAAGCTGTTTTTTATGCTGTCGCTCCATCTTTTGCATGGTCTTCCTCTTGTCTTCTACTTATTATACTTTTTCTGTGTGGCTCTCTGTGGTAAGCGATACTAGGGCATACTTATCAGGTGTCCAAACCATTTAATCTGTTGTTCTTTTATGAATTGCATGACTGGTTTCACATCCAGTCTTCTGATTTCTTTATTTCTAATTTTGTGTCTTATTGTCACACATGCAGCTCTTCTAAGACACATCATCTCTGTAGTTATGATTTTCCTCTAATTAGCTGCTGTTATTGGCCATGTGTGACACTGGTAACATAGTGTTATCCAGAAAATGGTTCTTATGAGGTTTACTTTGAGAAGGACAGTTAGAGTGGTAACATTATGATCAGGGCAAGCTATTTGATGATGATGATGATATTTATATAAATTTGTCATGTCTAGTTTATACACATAATTAATCTATGTCACATTTGATGTTTCTCACACAGCCTGTCCAAGTGGAACATATGGGAAAGGTTGCAGCTCTAACTGTTCCACATTTTGTAATGCAGTTGGTAGTGGTAGATCAGCTTGTATTAACACTGATGGTGTTTGCATCAACGGTTGCAAAGCTGGTTACACTTCACCAAAGTGTGATACACGTAAGTGAACCCACGTGTATACAACTTCAGTTGATTGTCTATTGATTAATTGATTGATTATTTAATAATTGATTGGTTATTGAGAGATCATTAATTGATTGACTGATTGATTATCTATTGATTATCGATTGAGTATTGATTGATTGATTAATTAATTAATTGATTAATTATTAATTGATTGATCGGTTATTGTGGGGTCATTAATTGATTGATTGATTATCGATTGATCGATTATTAATTGATTATTTGTTGATTTATTATTGGTTTATTGATTATTGGTTGAGTGATTGATTGAGTGATTGAATGATTAATTATTGATTGATTGCTTCTTGGGTGAGTGATTGATTGTTGATTGATTAATTGATTGATTGATTAATTGTTGATTATTGTTAATTTGTTTATTGATAGATTGGATTATTTATTTATTGATGTATTACATGCTTGATTTTTTATTCATTACTAAACTAACATCATAACACTCAGAGTAGAAAAATACGTGCTCAGTCTTTTACAAAAGATGTAAAAGGGTATGCATACTCGTTTCTGTATCTCGTGGTTAAACACACTCCTCTCGCTGCCCCTCAAGCATCCAGCTCTACTGGTGCAACGATTGATGTTGTGATTGATCTCGATTGATGTTGCGATTACCCTCATGTCCAGGACAGTAGATCCACATGAGTCTCTGGAGGTTGGAAACCTCTATAGACGACAGCCACTTATACTGCAACCTACCATTCTGTATCTTTCAAAGCTTTGACTGAGTGTCAAAAGTAAGAACGTCTCCAGTAAACAGAGTACCAGAGAGCCAATGAAAGACATCAGTAACGGCCTTAACCAGCACCTTCATACTGGAAGTAGTTGTCCTGTATGCTCCACTAACTTAAGGTTTCATATATGAAGTAGCAATAGTTTTTTTTCATTAATCTATTATATAAATGAGTCTACAGTTTTCATTGCACCTGGTTTACCCGCTATGGCTCAGTCCATCTTCGCAGAAATGGCATAACACCTGCCATGAGTATTGCACTAAGCAAGAACTCTGTAGCTCCAGCAACAATCCTAGGGGGTCTCTGGAAAAAATACACAAACTAACAGAACGGCATAGTACGGATTTGAACCTGTGACCTTCAAAATACAAGACAGCAGCTTAAAATCTTAGCCACAGGTACCCCCTCCCTCCCATCTGTTATTACTTCGTCTTCTTTGAACGCTTCATGTCTACCACTTATTAAATCACTATTTGTGATTTGTATGTGATCTGAGTCTAAGCACGAATGTATGTTGTGCCAGTTAGGCTCCTGCAAGTGGACAAGAACATCCTATTTCTGCGACGCTTTTTTATTTACTAGGGTAGATTCCCTAGGCCCCTACCTCTGTCACCTTTCACGACACGTCTTGTAGGTCGAGGTGCTACTATTATTTGCTCTTCAAGTGTCAGTTTGGACACATCCAACACTAACTGGGCCTGACAACTGACGGGAAAATACGTTACCTAGTTTAAGTTGGGGGCTGGAAAATATATATGTTTAATAGAACACTGCGATCTTTCTCGTAGTTTTACTCAATTCTGTGATTCTATTGTTATTTATTGGTGAAAAGTATTCATAATATTGATATTCCTTATTGTTAAACTTAACTTGTTGCATAATATAACTTCGAGTAAGCATTTTGTGTTGATTTTAAAATGAATCCGTCTATATACACCAATACTGCAATACGAGGTCACGTGGTGTAGTTGTGGTCTGATTTTTCATAATTCTTACCTGAGTCTGCAGGCCCAAAATTTTATAGGTGGCTCTGGTTTAGTTAGATGACCTCTCTATGATCAATCCTATATGATCTAATGCTACAGTATAACTCCAGATGTGGTACAATTTGTCAAATCTTACAGTTACCTGCCAGCACAAAGTTGTGTCCAGTTGGATAATATACAGACTCTTTCTCTCTAGCCACACAAGCAGGACATCTGGCCTATGATAAGGAGAAAGTCTGGAGAACTGTTTAACTGTATAATATGTCTATACAACATCATACTATCATAATATATGTATATATGAGAAGGGGTTAGGAGCTCGTCTCTAGTGCCAAAGGTACTAGGTTCGCTCCCTTGTGGAGCCATCTGGATATTTTTGCAGAGATCTCTGATATAAGTGTAGATCGAGTTCCTAGCCCTATCGGATACAGCGATAAACGTAGGTCTCGTGTTTAATTTAAGCACGTTAAAAAACCCTTTGCAGCTCAAAATCTAGAAGAGCAGGCTAAACAGTCGCTGCCCGGGCAAAAGTCAAAAAATAAAATTAAAAATAAATTCCTGCAAAATTATCTTCACCATCTTCAAACTTACATCGGGCCCTCACCCGTTCTAAGGAGTTCATGTACTGCAGCTGAGATCTTCCGGTGTAAGAAAGAGATTGGAGTACACATGGTTACTCAGGAAAGTGGAATGATATTGGTCCTATCAATCAATCAGTCAATCAATGTATATATGAGAAAGGTCACGAAGAAGATGGCAGAAACAGATCATCTGACCTACGAGAGAGAGAGAAATAACAAAGAAATGTTAGGGTGGAAAAGTTCTGCTCAGAACAAGCTATTTGATGATTTACTTAAATATTTTGTTTATTTCTCACAGAATGTCCGTCTGGAACTTACGGTCAAGGGTGCAGTTCTAACTGTTCTCCGTTTTGTGGTGCTGTGTCCAGTGGTACATCAGTCTGTGATCATGTTGATGGTAGTTGTGAGAGAGGATGCAAAGATGGTTACATTTCTTCTCGGTGTGATATACGTAAGTTTTTATGTTTGTTTACAACATCAGTACGGAACGAATTCAGAAAAATTGATAAAGTCAGAGAAACGTCTGGTTAATTACTAGTGACAAAGTACCAACCAGGGATGGGGAGGGGGTCTCTGGCTAAGTGGTTAAGTCATCGTCTTGCGTTACGAAGGTCATGGTTCGAACTCGGACAGCGTCGTTCTGTTCATGAATGCATTTTTTGCTAGTATTGTTGCCTGAGTTACGGTGTTCGTGCAATACTCTCAGCTGTTGGCGTGGACTGAGAGGTACTGAGCCATATAAGGTAACATTTTATGCAATGAAGTCAATCTTTTGACTTTATATGCTTTAGACTAGTAACAACGTTATAAAAAGGAGAAGATGAAGATACGTTGTGCATACTCTGAGAAGCACAAATGTGTCCATTTTAACACATAATAAAATAGAACAAAAGGTTCATAACGAAGATTTAGAAGAAGAAAAATGAAATATTTTGGACATATATAACAGAATGACATACTAGAAACGATTCTGAGGAGCATTATACCATGAAGATGAAGGAAAGGAAGACCAAGACGAAGATGGACGCAGAATGTCATAGATTAGTTGAGTATGACAGTGCCAGACACTGGACACATCACAAAGGGTAGGAAACATTTATAACTGCTGTCATGGGAGACAAGTTCTATAGGGACAAGGTCTGGATGATGATGAATCTAAGAAAAAATGATCAACAAATCATTGATTGATAGGACCATCATCATTGCACTTCGGTGAATAACCATGTGTTTTTTATATCACACAAGAAGATCTCACCGACAATGTACACACTCTGTAGCACCAGTGAGGGTCCATGATGTTTATCATTAATTTGTCATTTCTTATGTCTTTTTCTTCTTTGAGTTCGTTCTTTATGATCAATTTTAATCACTCTTTGTGATATGTTTGATCTTTGCCAAGAACGTGTATACGTACGTTGCACATTGGTTTGGTAGGCCCCTAAACGCATATACTTCTACACGTTTAGGACACGTGCATCCGATTTCAGCCAAACTTCCTTAGTCGCCTCTTACGACATGCGTGGCAGGTAACAGTGGTTCTATTCTTTACAGCCCAAATTTGGGCCCTGGTAACCACTCGGGCAATTTCTTATGTAATACTTTATATACATTTCTTTGTTCAGTCGCCGATTTACTCAGTATTACCGTAGCCTCCCAAGGTTTTTCTAGATCTGATCTGATCCGGTCTGACCACCTCAGAATTGTAGATTTTCGTACATCTCATAAATATTTCTAATGAGTTGTTCCCTGGCAGCGGCTTTCTAGTCAGCTCATGTCCATATTGAACTGCCAAGGGTTCTTTTACGTTCTCAACTTGAATACGGGCCCTACGCTTAATGTCCGTCTCCGATAGGACTAGGAACTTGATCCCACATATTCTGAGATCAGGAATCTCTGTAAAGTGGAACGAATTGGAAGGGATGGCAAGAGAGAGGTAGAGCTGGAAGAAATTTGTTGAAGACCGGTGCTCAGATGGGAGTTGAAAGGTGAAGAAAAAGGTGCATCCAGTATTTCTTCTTCTATTTCTTCTTCTGTCTCTAATCCTGTTTTCTCTCACAGTTTCAGGATTAGAAGTGATTTCTAGAACTGACTCTTGTGTGCGTATTGTACATGGTCTCTTTTACTGCCTCTGCTATTTCTGTGGGCCACCTTTTGCATGGTCTATCATTTGCATTATATCCATTGCTTCTGAACAGCATTTGTCTTTGAAGCGTAATGTATGTTGGTCATTTGCTTATCTAGACGAACTATTTAATGTGTTGTTCCTTGATGAAGTTTAGTACTATTCTCCAAGTTGTTTTAGGTCTTCCACCTTTTTGTGTAGCCTCTGGTGTCCACCTCAGTGCAGTTCTTGGTGACAGAGTTAGTATCCACGCGTATCTCATGTCCGATCCATCTCCATCGTCTCTTTTGGATGATGGTTCTCATATTTTCTTGCTGACATTGTGCAAGCATTTCTTTGTTAGAGATATTATTTGGCCAGAACATGAGTAAGACATTTCAGTTGTATTGTACATACAAATATAACAAGAACTAACTTAGAATTGTGTCACAGCTGTTTTCTTTATAGAAATAAATCAAATACTACTTGAAGGTAAAGTATGTATTTTCCTCTCCATAAAGACATAACCATGTAGTGGTGGTAGTTCTTACATACTTCAATGATACAGCAGGCTAGAACGATGAGAACGTGTGTTTCTGACAAGTTAACCCAGGATTTACAGGTCACTGGGAAGGGACCATCCTAAATATGGCTTCTTGGTCCTCCAGGTTGAGCTGTTTAGTTGGAATTTGAAATTACATGCTGTAAAACACAGAACTTTTTATTAAATTTTAAAAAGGAATTTCTAAAAATTACAGATATGTCCATAGGTGCTTCGATCTCCTTCACAATATCTCGAACAGCGCCCAGCGACTAACCGTACCAGTTCAATGTTGATTGATGAGTCTACTCATATACCTGTGTTGCTGTTCTTTTCTGGCCATTCCATTGTTCAATCCAAGCTCTTGCAAACTAGCAGTTAATGGTAATGTTCTTTGCGACCACACTCTACGAGAATTTGTAAAACTCTTTGTGTTATGGAGACAGCAACGAAGACACTACCTGTTCAAGAGCTAACATCATCATTGATTGACAACTGGAAGTGGTGATAGCTGGATGAAAACTGAAAGAAAGAAATCACAGACGGAACAAAATACAGAGGAGAGCTAATGACAGAATAAAAATGATGTGCTTTTGTTATTGCTCTAAACGTGAAGGGCGTCACCGGCTAGAGAGAGAAAGATGAAATTAAATGAAAATCGTGGCATATCTTTACAGGACGTCACCATTAACCACAGTAAATTGGTCGGAAGATTTTCTAGGCACCACATATACGTTCAGTAGTTTACCATTGCTTTCTGAACGATGGGGTCTATTTTATTTTTCGTAACAATCCAAGGAAACTAATTTGCTTCCAAATTGCCCGCCGCGGCGTTTGAACAAGGTACACTTAGGTTGTGATCTAGCTCACTACATCGCAAGCTACAGATTCCTAGAGAGAGAGAGAGAGATGTGTATTTTAAGGCGAGAGACTCACCAAGAACGAGGGTTGTCTTTTTTACATATTAAGAGAAAAAAACTAACAAACATATGGTCCACATGTTGGCCACATACAATTTAGCCACATATTGCAAACAACAATGGTATTGATGAGAAAGAACGTTTAGTGTATGTATTGTAATTATTTATTTACAAAATAATTACTTTACCTGCAAATTTATTGTAAACAAAGCCCTTCATCGGTCAGTGAATTTCGCTAATATAAGAAGTGCAAGGAATGCTAAACTAGCATATGATGTACATATCACCCATAGTTATAGCGTGAATCTCCACTTTTTGTCTAAACTATATAAGCAGAGATATTGCTGTTCTAATTTGATTTTTTTTATATTTGGAAGAGCTATATTGCAAGAGCCATATCTACACAACCAATTGGGTTTGACCTTTATGGGATATTCACACTATAATTATGGGTGATATGTACATCATATGCTAGTTTGACATTCTTTGCTCTTCTTATATTAGTGAAATCCACTACACGATGAAAGGGGAGGGGGAGGGGGAGTTACAATATATTTTCAAGAAACATATTTAAAAAAAATATAAATAGTTATAATACATACAGTGAACGTTGTTTCTCCTCAACAACAATGCCTTTTGCAACATTTGACCAAATTGTATGAGAATATGTTTGTTATTTTTTTTTCTGTTAATTTTTGAAATAGACATTCCTTGTTCATGTTGGGTCTCCCGCCTTAACTGATTGGCTTCATTAGCGTCACTATTTATTTGTATTAGAACGACCTTAAAGGAAATCCATTTACCTACAAAATGGTATAATACTTATAAAAATATGTTAATAATTGAGAAAATTACAGCTGAATTTGTACAGACATCTGCAATGCGAAATTATAATCTAAATATAATTCAGCAACAACCCGTTTTTCAATTCAGTATCTAATTAGTTAAATTTTGTTTTAAATTGTACCTTTCTTTCGTGCAGGCTGTAACCCAGGAACATATGGCAGTGATTGTGCATTCAGCTGTTCTCAGTTCTGTGCACCTGATGATAGTAATATCTCAAATTGTTATAACATAAATGGAGCTTGCCAGAATGGATGTGTGTCTGGTTATGGTGAAGCGAAATGTGACACATGTAAGTTTGAAATGTAATGTCTTATTTTATTTAGTCAATACCTCAAATCATGTCTAAAGTATCCAGCGAGCCAATGGAACCATCAGTATGCATTACCTTCTACATATGTTGGAGAAGACTGAGAAAATATGGGTCTGCCCGGGGTGCTATGACTTCGGTTGAGTAACATTTTTCTTTGCGACAACTATTTTGTTGATTATACCGTTAGACACGTTCTTATGATGAAGTCGACTGATGTCTGGAGCTCATCTCTGGTGCCATGTAGTTTGGAATTTTTTCTTTCCGATCCAGAAGCACTTGCGCTTTCAGCTCTTCGGCTTGGTGTCATGGACATCGTAACCCTTCGGTTCGGTGCCACGAACACCGTGAATCTGGGGAATCTGGGACTTTTTTCTGCCAACCCGTGGAATTGAACTCGCACTCACAGATGGCTTGTCACCCGCAGTCCAACGCGCTACGAACACGCTGGGCAGGCGAGTAATTTGGAATATAGTGTTGTGTTGTAGGGCCAGCATTCCTTAATAGGGAGGACATACAGGGATAGTCTTGCAGGACATGTTCTGTGGTTTGATTAGCGGTGCAACAGTAACACAGAGGGGATGGAGACAATCGTAGCCTGTGTAGGTGTTTGTTCAGTTTGGTATGTCCTGTCCTGAGTTGGAAGATGGATACAGAGGGGATTGAAACAATCATAGCCTGTGTAGGTGTTTGTTCAGTTTGGTATGTCCTGTCCTGAGTTGGAAGATGGACACAGAGGGGATTGAAACAATCATAGCCTGTGTAGGTGTTTGTTCAGTTTGTTATCCTGAGTCTAAAATGGTCTAAAGTTAAAGGATTACCTTTATTGCACCGAATTGTATCCAATATGGCTCGGTCCCTCTCATTGCACCGAATTGTATCCAATATGGCTCGGTCCCTCTCATTGCACCGAATTGTATCCAATATGGCGCGGTCCCTCTTCGTAAAAATGACACGTCACCTTTTATAGAGTAATGCACAAAGCACGAACCCCGTAGCTCCAGCAATAATCCTAGAGTCTTTGGAAAAAAATGATCTCTTGAACAGAGCGGTGCGGTCCGGATTCGAAGCCACGACCTTCGACTTGCAAGGCAAGTCTTAACCACTTAGCCACAGATACCCCTAGTCAGAAGTCGGAAGATGATGGTCTGTCCTTGTCTGTTGAGTGTGTGGTAGTCAACAACCATATATCTTCTTCGAGTTATACCTTGTTTCTTTGTTGTTGGATATTAGAACTGATCTCATAACAATGTGGGGAAAACTTCAGATGACAAGTCTATCTTGAGCATTCTATTGTGTACCAAAACAAAGTGGGGAACAACTGTTGAAATCCTATGCTCCACATGGAGTAGTAAGGTACAAGATGGAGAGGAATATGTAAGATACAAGAAAAGAATGTCCCACAAGAAGTAGAGAGGAATATGTAAGATACAAGACAAGAATGTCACACAAGAAGTAGAGAGGAATATGTGAGATACAAGAAAAGAATGTCACACAAGAAGTAGAGATGAATATGTAAGATACAGGAAAAGAATGTCACACAAGAAGTAGAGAGGAATACGTAAGATATAAGAAAAGGATGTCGCACAAGAAGTAGAGAGGAATATGTAAGATACTAGGAAAGGAATCCTTTGTTTTATACCTCGTGGTATATTTGGTAATACTGTGTTAGATCCATATTTGTCATTGGCGGTCGGCACACGATGGGTGATGTGGTTAACGTCACGACGGCCGCCTTTACTCCCCAGTTCTTTTTCTTGTACCCATTTGAGACTGGGTGAGTCTTCTTCTTCTTTTCGAACGTTCTTCACGGCCCAATTTATCATTCTTTTTGTGATATATAATTGGTACTTTGACAAGAATGGAGTGATCTACGTTGAACGATTATGCGCCCGTCCACCCGTTTTCAGCCACCTTTTGATTTACTAAGGTGAGCTTTCCTTATTGTACGATCCTTTCTGCCGACTATTTCGGCCCGGATCTTCGCCTTTTCGATCAGCTTTGCAGTATATTTTGGCTTTGTGATCTACGCCAAACAGTGAGTTACTACTGTTATTGCCCCTTTTGACTGTGAAGTCGTTCCGGATTAGAAACATTTTCCGGGTCCTATAAGCTTGTCCTCGGACGGCGTGTTACACGTATAAAACATCGTATAAAGTATCGGCCTTCGCCAATGTTCGGATCCGGACAGCCTGTCAGATCTTTACATGTCGACCGTTCACTTTGGAGTTTGTTCCGGAGTAGGCGCATTCTCAGTCTTTTCAAGGCGCGTGTCGGTACGTGGCAATTTGCAGTTTCTACTTAGTTCCTAGCCTCGGGAAACACCCGACTTGGGCCAAATAATGTAGAGGGTCGTTTCAATCGTCGCTATCAACGCAACTGAGATTTTGCGCTCGCCACCATCACCCGCGCCTGTTCTTCCGGGAATGTTAGTTGTGACTGCAACCGTACCTTGTACCGTTTTCCCAGGGAACTCATTTTCGTTATGCGCTAAAAACGCAACCTTATGTTTTGTGCAATCCACTTTGCCCAGTAAATGTATCTGCGCCAGGTCACCGATACGGAGTCAGCTGCAATCTTCCCTCGTACCGACACGAGGGTCGACTTTGTTACGCATCTGACCCTTTTCAGGGCTTTGAGTTTCGCCTTATGTGGGCACACGTTTCGTCACTGGATGCACCTCTCATCCTTTCATATTCACTTGTTTACTAATCTCCCCATCGGCAGAGAAACTGCTAATTTGTGGCGGGACCTTTTACTTACACTACGAGCTTGTGTATGGAGTCACTTGCTCCGGAGATGACAATTTGTATTCGGCCCTTACTCCTGGGGAGTATGGATTCTATCATAGACGTTTCGCTGCTGTTTCTTTTTGTTCGGGAACTTGGGCAATATTTTGTTGGACATCGGCCAGGAGATTCGTGCATTTTGTTAGTATGGACCTGCATTGCTTTTCCGTACTTGCACTGCTACCACTACCAGTAGTTCTCCCCGATCCCTGCCTCCATTGGCCAGACCGGCACCAAAGTCTGTTTTCAGGGTCACCGCATGGAGGTAAGGGACAGGGTCTTGATTAGTGTCAGCTCACTAATCCTGGCACACCCCCTCATGCTCCTTTGACCCCTGGGTGAATCTGAGAAACATTACATTTGGAAAAAAATTCCATGCCCACGTTTGATTTGAACTCGGACCACACACCTAAGAAAACTAATTCACTAACAACTAAGCTACTGTGACTCTCGTGTTATTGTGTTATGTTTTCTTAATTGTTCATACGACTTACTTGCTAAATGTGAACTATTTGTACTGCAATATTGAAAAAAAAAGTACTGTGTATTCTGGAGTACTGACATTCACTTCTTACACGGTCTACAACATATAGAACCAGATATGAATTTATTGTCTCATTTTCTGTGTGTTGTTTGCAGTGTAAGAATGAATTTCTTCACTTCTATTATATCCTTTGCTTGTTAAAGACATTTTAATCGAAACGTTGATGTGTATTGTTATTGTTGTTGTATTTTATAAAACTACAGTACTGTGTTTTTACGTGTTTCGCCATTGCTACATAGTTTTACACCAAGTCTTCACTTATATTGATAATACCGCAACATTCCAAGTCATCTATCAAGAAGATTGCTATGGATAAAGCAACATGATTGCTCATCATCATGGTTTATCTCGTCTGTCTTACACGATCATGGAGCTCAGCAGGAGTTTGTCCATGGTGCTGACTATCTGTTCGGATGTTGACACTCTTCTGTGTCATGAAATTATATTGTCCATATGTTCTCTCTCTCTCTCTCTCTGTCTTATCTCTCATTGATTTTACCAGTTCTCAATATATGTTCTAAACCTCAATCTAAATAATTGAGATCAAAATGAGTGTTATTTAGTGCTACATAGAACCAATACTGACATATGGATGCATGTCATAAACAACAAACGAACAGATCGTAAAAACCTCTGAGGGCCACATAGTTGTGGTTTTACAGACGAATGCTGAGAATCCAGTGGACTGCTAAAATGAGTAAAGTGGAGGTATTGAATGCGATCGGGGTCAAAATCGCATGGGGACAACGTTGCGCCAGGATTATTGAGCTGGCACTAATCAAGATCATACCCCATCTCCACGTGGTGATCCTGGTAACAGCCAATGGTTCCTGTCTGGCCAAGAGGAAGAGGATCGAGGGAAAATACTCTGATGTAGGTAGAGATGCAGACGTAGTCACGCTGGATGGGATCCGATCGAAACACAGACGAGCGGAATCCCAGAGTGGCTATTAATGCTTCTCTATCCCAGCCGATGGAAAAAGGTGGACGGACAAACATCAAGGCATGAGGGGTGCATCCAGAGAAAAGTCATGTCAACATCTGAGTTGATAGCAAAAACCAGAGACATATATATACCAGAGACATGGTAGGGTTGTTGCAGGGCGAAGTGGGGCATACAGGACAACTACTTCTAGTATGAGGATGGAGGTTGAGGCCGTTACTGCTGCCCTCCATTGGATCTCTGGTACTTCATTTACTGGGGCCGTTGTTGTATCTGACTCTCAGTCGATGCTTCACAAGATCCAGAAGGGCAGGTTTCGGTATGAGTGGATGTCGTCCATCGAAGTTTCTAACTACCAGAGGCTTACGCGGATATACTGTCCTGGGCATGCGGGTGTTTACGGTAATGAGATAGCGGTCAGGCTTGCATCAACATCATCGATTGTTGGGAGTTGAGGATTTTCCAGGGGATATTCTTCGGTCTCTTCGCGACTCTCTGTTGGATGAGGACACTGAAATCGATGTTAAATCGATCAAGCGATTTAGGCAGTTTGAACTTACCCGTTTTACAAGTCGAACTGGATGCCTGAGAGGCAGAGTGAGAGGTGTGTTTAATCAGCGAGCCACGGGAACCATCAATATGCATACTCTTCTATATCTGTTGGGGGAGACTGAGATTGGTCTGTCCGGAGTTCAATGACGTCAGTTAAGTAACCAATAACCAAGTGACAAATATTTGTGGAGATCCATGATCGTCTATTGCAGCCGGCACGGCACTTGATGATGATGATAACTTTATAACAACTGTATATAAAAATTAATGCATTATTTTTTGTAGATTGTTCAGGGGGTACATTTGGCAAAGACTGTAAATCAATCTGCTCTAGTCACTGTGTTCTCAATGACAAGAACATCCCAGAATGTGATCACATCAATGGAACATGTGCATGTCAACATGGCTACCAAACACCTTTGTGTAATAATCGTAAGTTAACATTTGTATCCATTGTTTTACAGGTTATTTCAACTCGCCTCTAGTGCCAAAGGTAACCGGTTCGCTCCCTCGTGGAGCCACCAGGATATTTTTCCAGAGAGTCCTGATTTGCTCAGTGTAGGTGAGATTGCGTTTCTAGTCCTATCGGAGACGGTCGGTAAAACGAATTACCCTGTTCAAGTTGAACACGTTAAAGAACTTTTGTCATTTCAAAATGGTGAAGAGCAGGCTGGAAAGTCGCTACCCTAGCTAAATTCATTAGAAAAATAGTAAAAATAAAATTCCTTCAAAATATCATCACCATTTTCAAAATTACACCGGGGACACTCGCCGGTGCTAGGGAGTTCGTGCACTGCAGCTGAGAGTAAGAAAGAGATTGAATCACACATGGTTACTCACCGAAGTGCAATGATGATGATGGACCAATCAATCAAATATAAGTGTCAATATAAGAAATATGCATAATTTTTCGGACATGTGATCAGAAGGGGCGGCTTAGAACACGTCGTGACAACCGGTTAGATCGAAGAGATAGGAGACTGAGGAAGACAGAAAGAGAACATTTTAAACAGCCTGATTTTATGACAGTGAAGTGTGTCAACATCTGAGATCATAGCAAATACTAGGGACATAGATTTGCGGAGATACATGATCGCTTATGGAAGCCGGCACGGCACCTGATGATGAAATGGATGAATCCTATAATTACGTTTGAGAACACAACAAAGTACAGTTTACAACACACAGTTATATTTTCTACTTTGTATTGACACTAAGGAACATCTACCAACCATTACTAACTAGCTATAAAAGAATCTACAGTAGAACTTCGATTAATCGTCACCGTCCGAACCAGAGCTCTGACGGATAACCGAATAAACCGATAACTGAAATCTCGTAATACATATGTTCATTAACGTGATTTGACTGCGAGCGTGGTACAAAAATGAAAATAAAATCCTTTAAAAGTGAATAATACATACATACTGTATTTAGTTTTACAAAACGATCACTATAAACGCCAATATAAGAGTCTGTGTCTTTGAGGCTCGATCTTTCTGTGCTCGATGTTCCATATCTTAAACAGAAGTAAGATATGTGTTGCATTTGCTTCCTCTTGCATTTCAAAGCAGTCGATGCACTTTGATAACATTGATTCTACTTCTGAGTGGAAGTTGTAGGTTTTTTGTTTAAGAATGGCAAATTACATACTTTCGTCAACTCAAGGCTTCGAAGACTAAAATTTGCTACAAACGCCGAGTTAGTAAGACTTGTTTACGCAAGTTCAAACGAATTGGCCGCTGGCCGGCACATACTGTACTTGATAAACCTTGCTATTAGGTCTCTCACTAACTACGTTATTTTTATTCCGAGTCCTGAATATGCTTCTCAATAAAAAATGTTTAGACCATGACGGATAGCAGAAACTGACGGTTAAACGAGGGACGGTTAATCGTGGTTTTACTATATTGTAAAACAAATGTATCAGATATTTCTTAAGGAGATCCGCAATAGCGCAATTGTTATTGAACTCACTTTGTAGGCTAGTAGTAAGGAGATACGCAATAGCCCAGTTGTTATTGAACTCACTTTGTAGGCTAGTAGTACGAACTCAATTCCACAGTGGGCGTTGAATATTTTTTTGACTATAGAGACACTCTGGTCGACCCAGCCTCAATTGGGTACCAGGTAAAGCACTGGGAAGTAAAGGCAGCCAACGTGATGCTGACCACATGAACCATCGTGTGCACACAGTCAATGAAAAATACAGGCCTAACGCCCTATTACCCAACGTATATATCAATGTATGAAAAAGGGTTATGTACTTTTTAAATGTTTTGTTTAGAATAAATTCTGAGCTTCTCTCTAACATATTTATCTTCATTGCTCCTTTGAGGATCATCTTTATCGCACATCGGACATGTCCATACTTGCTCCAATCTCCTCCCAAATATGTATTTCAGTGTGTTTAGACAACAAACTCTAGTTTTGTGTTGATTGATGTATCTACTGGGTAATACAAAACTTGGGGTTTCTCTCGTAGTTTTTCCGTGTTACCGCACCTATAGGTATGCATAACTTGCGCAACCGAGATAGAGAATACACTTTATCGTCTTAATCGCAATCGTCATAGCTTATGTTTTCTCTTAGAGCGTTGATGATGTCGCTTTTGTCCATAGAAGACCCATTCTCAATCGTAGGATTGCTCGCCAGTGCATCCGCTTTCTTATTGCCCTTCACCCTAGAATGACTTGGGGCAAAGATGACGGTAGGTGTCTGAACTGTTGCAGTTTGTATTAATTGCATCCATTACCTTCGTACATAACCAATCTTGATCATCTGTATCATGCTCATAGAGTCGCTTAACATGCATGGGTGAATGTTTGCGTCTGTAGCCCCTTCAAAGATCCACTAGGAAATAGTGTTATTTTTGATGATACTGTTCTTTTTCTTCTCAACCATTTCTATATATTGAATCACATTATATTTAATTTATATTTTATTCATCTTACCTTGTTATGCTTCGTGATACTGTCTTTTCGCATGCTTCATAATATATGTGTGTATATTTTATTGTTTTACCTTATTTTTTTCCATTTTAAGCTTTTAACATTTATTTAGTTTCTTGATTTAGTCACATATTTTTTTTAATTTTAGGGCCGTAACGTATTTATTGTGTGATCGTATATCTTATGTATGCCGTCTAAGAAGTCTAGATTTCTTTGCTTCTCTTGTATCCTTTGCTTCGCCCGTGTGTCGCCAAGGCTCTTAAGAGGAGCAAAGAATAGCACTACTGTGACCTACAAAGCATGTTGTAAGAGGGGACTGAGATAGGGGACTAGGGATGTTACCCAAGTAAATAATTAGCATCGCAGAAAATGGATGTGCTGGTCTACTTTTAGCCGCATAACTGACACAACGTTCGATCGCTCTTAGGCTTGGATCACATACAAAACATAAAGAGTGGGTAACAGGTGTTTGATATAGAGCGTTCAAAGAAGAAATAGAAGAAGAAAAACACTTAAAATGAGAGTACAATGTAAAGTGATTTGTGATGTTTGTAAATGTGAAGTGATGTCTAATGTTAGTAAATGTGAACGTATCCTTTACTTGATAAAGGCCTTTGGTCAAAAAGTCCTTGTGTATTGTTTTTGAACTTTGTAAAACTACAGTCCTTTTTGTTTTTACATCTTTTGCCATTGCATCTTTTTCAGCATGTCCAGTTGGGAAATTTGGTAAAGACTGCGCTTCTAATTGTTCTCAATTTTGTGTCCTCAACAAGAACATCTCAGAGTGTAACAATGTCGATGGAACATGTCCATGTCAGATCGGCTACGAGGCACCTTGGTGCAACAAATGTAAATCATTTTGTAACTAATATCTCTCATCTTACAATATTTATAGTGTATCTCAGTCACATGATTATTTAGCCATCTGTGTCACATGATCACATCTTCATAGACACATCAGAGTTACATAATCATCAGTTATATGAGGTATATCATCCTAGCACTCCTGACATGTGCATAGTTGATCCGATCCACAACTCAACAAATCCAGTCGCGTCCAGTGGCCCTACATAATCCTACTTGCATTTACATTTGTTTTATATCACATTAATCTTCCTCATGTGTGCTGTATATCATCATCATCTAGTTTGTCCGATTCGTAACATAATTCCAATGGCAGAAGCTCTTATTCTTCTTCCTCTTAAGCTACACCCTGTTGAACCTGCCTAGATCAGATCGGGCCATGTACTGTTACCACATCCCAGACTAGATCACATCAGACCATGTGCTGTTACCACATCACAGACTAGATCACATCACAGACTAGATCACATCAGACCATGTACTGTTACCACATCACAGACTAGATCACATCACAGACTAGATCACATCACAGACTAGATCACATCACAGACTAGATCACATCACAGACTAGATCACATCACAGACTAGATCACATCACAGACTAGATCACATCACAGACTAGATCACATCACAGACTAGATCACATCACAGACTAGATCACATCACAGACTAGATCATATCGGACCATATACTGTTACCAAATCACAGACTAGATCATATCGGACCATATACTGTTACCAAATCACAGACTAGATCACATCGGACCATATACTGTTACCACATCACAGACTAGATCACATCAGACCATATACTGTTACCAAATCACAGACTAGATCACATCAGACCATGTACTGTTACCAAATCACAGACTGACTGAAGAAGTTATCCTAACATTGAATGTATCTTGTCTATCTCAGTTGAATGATAGGATCATCATAACTGCACTTTAACTCTATTAACTATTAGTGCTCTAATCTCTGTCTTATACAGAAAGAACACGGTGGCAGAGCACAAACTCCATAGCACTTTCAAAAGTGCAGGATGCAATTTTTGAGAAAATGTATAGATAATTAGTTAAATTGTCATGAATGTATTTTACTTAGGCAGCGGCTTCCCAGCCTTCTCTTTATGATTTTACACAGTCGATGGTTCTTTTACATGCTCGTCATGAAGACATAACCTACTTTTTGTTGCTTGATAGGACTAAGAACTCAACATCATCTACATTGAGATCAAGTATCGCTCTAAAAATAGTTCATTCACTTCATATGAGAAATGAACCTAGTTCTTTTAAAGCAAGATTTGATCATTGTATCTTTACTCCACAGTTTGGGGATTTCTGTGGCGAAGTGGTTAAAGCGTTTACATGTCATTCTGACGGTTGTGGGCTTGAATCTGAACTAAGTCACGTAGAATTGTTGATGGAGCTACAAAGTTTATATAACATTCTCTACATTTCTGCAGACACAGCGACGGAGCCATATAGGAAAACCTGGTGGAATAAAGTCGATCCTTACGTTCGTGTGATGTTGGGGCCTTTAAGGGAAGCAGAGAATAGTAGCAATGCTACCTACAAGTCATATCGTAGTAGGCCATTGATGCAAGAGCTAGGAAAGCTATCCTAGTAAATAAAAAGCATTGCAGAAATCGGATGTACTGGACTAAATGTAGGCACATAACAGGCTCAACGTACAAACGCTCTAAGGCTCAGATCAGATACAAATCACAAAGAGTGGTTAGCAAGTGGTCAATATGGAGCTTTCGAAGAAGAAGTCAGTCCTTCGTCTATAGACGACAAAGACACCCTTTACCAGAACTCTAGGTAATTTAAAATCTATAAGCATAGGCTGGAAAATCACTGCGGTCACTGCCCAGATTAATTCACAACAATTATTAAAATTAAAAATTCCTTCAAATTGTCATCATTCTTAAATTACACTGTCGATTAGAGCACGACTTCTGTGCAAGAGACCCGTGTTAAACCCATGGTAAGGCCTAGAAATTGTTTCTGATGTGGGCATAAATGAAATTATAACGTGAACAGCTTCACGGCGACTGCATTAGCCATGCAACTATTAAACTCCCCAGATTCACGTCCTACCTGTCCTACACTGTCCTAAAAAGCGGTACTAGAGGCAGTAAAGACAGTATCTAACCCTCATCTGTGCTGCCGAGTTTGCTCTCTGTTATTGAGACCTACCTGTGTAAGAAAGAGATTAAAGCACACATGGTTATTCCTCAAAGTCTAATAATAATTGTTCTACCAATAATTTAATAAAATAGAGGACGACCTAAGGAGAATTTGAAACGAAATTTGCTGAGAGGCAGGAAATATCGTCTCAGTTCCATGAACGAGATTGAGCAAGTTGCCCAGGGTAGAACGGTATGGACAAATTGCTTGCAGACCCTATGTAACGTATAACTGTACGAGAGGAATTATTAATATTAATTATTAATGATTTAATAAATCAAATATCCTTGTAATGTCTTCTTTCAGCCTGTGAGGCAGGAAAGTATGGCCAACATTGCAGCTCTATCTGTTCAACTCACTGCTCCATCAACAGTACAGCTTGTTATCCTACCAGTGGAGCGTGTATGCAAGGATGTCAAAGTGGATACGAGGAACCTTTATGTCAATCAAGTCAGGGAGATATTTATTGATTTCTTGAACTTTATTTTAGTTTCTTGTTTTGCATTTCTTCTTCAAACACTCCATATCGACCACTTGTTACATCAAGCTCTGTGATTTCTATATGATCTGAGTTGAAGAGCGATTGTACGTCGTGCTAGTTATGTGCCTAAAGTAGACCAGCCCATCTAATTTATGCGAAGCTTTTTATTTACTAGGATAGCTTTTCTAGGCCTCTACCTCAGTCGCATCTTACGACATGCCTTGTAGCTTGCAGTGATATTATACTTTGTTCCATTTGTGGGACCCGGCAATACACTGGCGTGTTTTGCACTAATTCTTAAAGTTCTTTGCTAGTTTGACTTATGCCAGTTTTTATGCTTTACCATACCTGGTTGTGTTCTTAAGTACGCTCGTATTATAGGGTTAAACAAAGTGTGCCGTAATAAATAAGGGGTTTTTGTTCGAATCCGGTGTTTGGTATATTTTTTCTTTCTGTAAATCCCTAATATTTGTTTACTATCTATTTATTGAGCATATTCATTGGCTATGGTGCTTCCCCTGCTGTTCTTAAAACTTGTTATTCTTTTGTTGACATGAGTATTGCATACCGTTTCTGCTATTGCATTTTTCCAGGTATTTATATTTGTCTATCTAGGTTTCCAACCTCCATAATCTTGCTAGATCTGTACCAGTAAACGTTAAAAAGGTTACGTGATACAGTATACCAGTCTACTGAACTAAACTGTACAAATGAACATTCCTAATACCTGATTCAACAAACGAACACTCCTAATAGTAACTCCACTCACATACATCAATACACACTCTAAGAAATAAACAACACAAAAGAACTAACACCAACGTCACGATTCAAGAACAGTAATTATAAAGTATCTATTGTAGATGGAAATTTCACATAATCATTATTCATAAACATAATGCACAATAATACAATATAAATAAATAAATTGTACATAAATCAACTTATTGAACATTGTCAAATTTAGCAGCTAATAATATTACCTTAAATTAATCTCCTGGTTCGTATCCTTTGTCCTTGGTAGTACGAAGAGCCTCACAACAATACATTTCAGTCTTGCAGAACTTTAGGATCACACAGAGGCCTAAACAGTACAAAAATCACGCTGTCGACATAAGACAGTGACTCACGATGATTTCAGTCTTGTAGAATATAATACATCACACAGATGCAAACACAGTAGAGAAGACGTTGTCTAACCAACAGACAGTGACTCACGACGTTTTCAGTCTTGTAGAATATATATCACTCAGATGCCAAAACAGTAGAAAACTAACATCATACAGATGCCAATACAGTAGATAACGACATTGTCTAATAAAAGAAAACCATCACGACCGTCTTGTCCCTTATCCATGTTCTATGCCCGTCCTACTGTCCAGTCCCAGCCTCAATCATAAATCGACTACCTCAACAGTACTGCTCGCCGTACCGTCCCAGACTCAATGTACAATCTATCTGCCCACTCAAAATATCCAAAACCCCGATTTCGTTTACAACTCAGGTAACCTCAGTGACAACTGATGAGCTGTCATGAAATGTCATCACCACAAAACAATCACAACAAAGGGAATAAATCAAAATGGGAATAAACAACTAAAATATTATCAGGAATTTATCCCCCCTTATCCTCCAGGAACAGTCATACTGTTACAGATCTACTGTCCTGGACATGCATATGTTTGAGCTGTAATGGGCTGTCATTAATAATGGGCTTACATCAAGGAGAGTGATCGTCTGGGAGTTGAATATGGACAAGAGGGACGTCGTTCCGTTTCTCAGTAACTTTCCGATGGATGAAGGCACTATTTTGATTTTGAATATATCCGACGATTTTAGGAGTTTGAAATTACAATATGTTTTTAATATTACACATACCAAATTAATAACACTGTCAGAGTCACCTGGTCGATTTGCAAATTTGGTTACTTTCCCATCATTGATCCCCTCATATAGTGGAAAACTTTTTCAACCATCATTAAATTTGACAAAGGTTGCAGAGAGGGAAACCCCGTGGCGTTAAATGCAGACGTCAAAGCCATCATTGATGAAAACTGCAATGCAGACGATGTTGTGATTTACACGGATGGATCGGTAGTTCGTCACGAAAAATCTGCATGCTCATGTGGCAGAATGGTCAAGGAAGCCAGTGGTGCATTTAGTATGACAACAAGCAGCATGACAATGGAGGTACTGGCGGTAACCAATGCACTACTCTGGCTAGAGTCACAAAACTACACTCATGCGTGCATTCTGAATGACTCATTGAGTATGATCCGAAAGGTGGAGGCCGGTTCAGTGCGCAGGCAATGGACTGAATCACTGCAGGCGTCAACAATTTACAGAATTACACTTGTTTTTGTTCCGGAGCACATGGGTGTCGTTGGCAATGAGAGAGCAGACAGACTGGCTGGCTCTGCCGCTATATCAGAGGGCCAGCCAATGGACAGAGCTGACATCGTGAACGCCCTCATAGAGCGTGGCAGCAAAAAGACCTTCATCTAAACTAATCCACGTCAACTACTAGATTGCGAGAACTGGGTTTGAAGATTAGCGTGGCAAGAAGAGAACGGTACGACATGTATACGAGTCGGTTCATCAATCAAAATAGAACTGGTACGGTCAGTCGCTGGACGCTGATGGAGATATTGCGAAGAAGATCTGAGCACCTATGGACATGTCCGGAGTGCAATGAAGATATTCCAAACTGAAACTGAAACTGAAACTGATCCCCTCATAAGCTGATGTCAGTGACCATATTTGGCACTGATAGCATAATGTTGGCCAAAAACTAGTTCCTAGACGTCTAGTTCCTAGAACGGTTTCGCGCGACTGCACTAGCCATGCGGCTATTACATTCCACAGTCTCAAAGTGTACCTCATGTCCTATACCACACAAAACGTTGTCCTACAGGCAGTAACGACAGTTTATATATCTTGTTATATGTCTGAAGTGTTGTTATATATCTTGTTATATGTCAGAAGTGTTGTTATATATCTTGTTATATGTCAGAAGTGTTGTTATATATCTTGTTATATGTCTGAAGTGTTGTTATATATATTGTAATATGTCAGAAGTGTTGTTATATATCTTGTTATATGTCAGAAGTGTTGTTATATAACTTGTTATATGTCAGAAGTGTTGTTATATAACACCAATGTGCCCTGGAATGAAGATGCATGTAATTATGTTAATTTGTTACCCCTGTATGGATTTAGTCTATTGACTGGGTACCAATCCCGCGCTACCTTGCCCTTTCTGTTGTATGAGCTTGCAGAGAAGACCCATGCAGACATTTCGTGGTGAACTACCAATCCATCTGTGTAAATCACAATGTAACTTTCGTTGCAAATGAAAATCGTGGCATTTCTTTACAGGACGCAGCCATCAACCACAGTAAACGAGTCGTTGATTTTCTAGGCCATTACTTTCTGAATGGTGAGGTCTATTTTTAACTTTTGTAAAAATCCCACGGAAACGAATTTGCTTCCAAACTTTCCCACCGTGGGGTTTGAACCAGGTACGCTTGGGTCGAGCTCACTACCGCTTGAGCTACAGAAGCTCACAACAGTTGTTCTTCATTACAGTTGTCAACATTCCTCTCTCTGCACCCTTTGTTGTATTTGATGATGGTTGTAAAGGTATTCCTGAATATGTAGTGCACAGTATACATTCATACAGTGCATTATAACATCATTGTTATTAAGAAATATATATTATAGTCTGAATATATATATATATATTATATGCTTAAGTGTTGGCCTATGTCGGTTTAACCCTACACTCAATGGTCCCCATGTGAGGAAAGGAATTGGCTCTCCTATCTTCTGCATGCTAGGATCTAGAAATGGGAAGTAATATTCACTTCATACCCCAAAGTCTGAAAAGGCTATGGTAATTTTTTTAATATATCTTAATTAACATATACATCATTAAATATGAAAATAATATATAAATTTGAATGATAATTAACGGTTGTAGGCTTTGATTAACATATTCTAAATATTTCAGTCATTGATGATAACTCTCCCTCATCACCAGCTGGAGCCATAGCAGGAGCAGTAATTGGTGCTGTTGCTGCTATTTTGATAATTGCTGTCATTGCTATAATTTTATGGTAGGACATTTGTTACATATCATTTTAATCATATCACACATGTGGTGCCGGAGTCCGCAAGGAAAGCAAAAAATAGTATCTCTGCGACCCACAAGACGTGTCCTAAAAGGCGGCTGAGGTAGAGGTCTGGGAAGCTACCATAGTAAATTCTTCTGCTTCTCACGATCGTTCTTAAGGTCGCTATTATCATTATAATGTGATATATAAACAGCCTAACACCAAGAACGGGTGTACGTGCACAACCTTCAGCACCAATTGGAGCCCAAGTGCTTATCCTTCACTGGTGTGTTTGGTTTCAACCATCTGTTTATTTACTAGGGCAGCTCGCTCTAGGGTACGACCCACTCTGCCGTATTTTTGGGCCCGGATCTACGTCTTTACGGTCATCTCTGATCTGAGCCATGGTATTTGGACGTCATCTCACTCTGTGTAGGATGATCGGCAGCCGAAAATATTGCCCTTACTCAATGTTTGGGTCAAGTCTTTGCATTATCGGCTTTACTTTTCTTTCCACGTTGAGTTTATCCTGAGTAGGAGTATTCTCTACCGTTTGGGGGCACGTGTCGGAGCTTGGCAATTTGCAAGTGTTTACTCTGCATTTTCCCTGTCCCCGGAAACACTAGACTGGGACTGCGCACAGATAAAATGTAGTTTCAGTTAGCGCTAACAACGCAGCTGAAATTTTGCGCTTGCCAACATCACCCACCTCAGATCTTCCGGGTATGTTAGTTGTAAATGCAACAGTACCTTGTACGGTTGTATCAGGGAGGGCAGCTTCGTTACGCACTGAAACGCAACTTTAGAATTTGCGCTTGGCCAACTTTACCCAACAGATTTCTCTGCACTTGGTCTCATGTACGGAGTTTACAGCAACCTTCCCATGTATCGACACGTTGAGTTACAGTGTGTTCCAGAAACACTTACCGAGACCTTTGTTTTTTACTGGGTTCAAGCCACTGATGTGCTTTCCAGTTTTCACCTGCTCATCTGGGTGGTTTGCCTACCCATACGCTTTTCACGCCTTCCCGCCGCCCCATCATGAGCATCTTGCGTGTCTGCCCTGTCTTTCCACTCAGCCGAGACTTTTGTTTTTTTGGTTCATTACTCATCGTTCTTATTTATTTTTGCCCCACAGCTGGCAATTTGCTGACTACCCTTTACTCCTGGGGAGTTGGGTTTCCTTCACTGACGACTACTGTTTCTTTCGTTTCTGTTTTTTCTCACCTTGCACACCTTCCCAATGCCTCTGGCTTTTTCGGATATAGAGCTAAACTCAAGCCCCGAGTGTCGCCCAATGTGGACCCACGTGCAACTCAACTCGGGGTCCGGCATATCGGGCTCTAGGGGGACGAGAGGGAGAGAGAGAGCTAGAGCAATACTGACTCCAAGTTTCGCCCCACGTGGATCCACGTCTCTTCGTTGGATGTACCTCTCATTCCTTTAATCCTGCTGCGGTAATTTTTTTATACTCCGGGGAGTTTGCATTCATTCTCTAACTCCTCAGACTTTACTGTATTCGTACGTTTCTGCGAAACTTGGACATTGTTTTTAAGGACATCGACCAGGAGATGCGTGTATTTTGTTCGTATTTGTGGACCTGCATTTATTTTCCGTGCTTGAACTGCTACCACTACCAGTAGTTCTCCCCGATCCCTGCCTCCCTTAGCCAGACAGGGACCAAAGTCTGTTATCAGGGTCACCACGTGGAGATAATTGGAAGGGTCTTGATTAATGCCCCTTCACTAACCCTGACGCATGTTGCCACCATGCGACATTGACCCCACAATAATAAATAAAAAGCATCGCATAAATCGGATGTGCTGACCTACTTGTAGGCGCATAACTTGCGCAATGTACAATAGCTCGTAAGCTCAGATCACATACAAATGAAACAGAGTGATTAACAAATAGTCGATAAAGAGCTGTCGAATAAGAAATTATGAGTACCTAGAAAGTTGAAGTGAAGCTTGCCTGAGGGACAAGGGACACTGGTGATAAGGAGGGCAAGTCTTCATGAAAAAAATGTGCTTGAATTCATAGCTGAGAAGGGAAAAAAAATAAATATATTTTTCATACATTTTGTGTTTATTTAGTCATTATTTCTACTACATTTAGAGCAGTTTCTGCCATTAAATTAATACTTCTACTTTCTTCTATTTCTATTGTCGTCACACTGCTACCAGGTTGTTGCCCAGTGTTATTCTTTCTGTTTTTGTCTTTCGCAGTTCTGGTTAGTTAGTTAGTTTGTTCCTTTCGTGCCAAAGGCGGCACATAGGGCAGAGGTTTTAGATCTCCATGTGATACGGTTCATTGCTAGCAGTTGGAGATCTTGTATGTTTTACATCCCAATAGTTTACTTTATTGTTGGATGGTTCTTCGAAGAGTGGTCTTAAGTCTTCCACGTTTTCTTTTCCCAACTGGTGACCACATAAGGACTTGTCGATTTAATCTCTTTTCGTCTGATCTAAAAACATGACCTAAATATTTCCACCTTCGTTTCCTTATAATATTTGATACGGGTTGTTGGTGTGTTCTATCGCTCACTATGTTGTTAGAAACGAAATCACTCCATTGTACTTTTAATATTTTTCGGAGACATTTATTCTCAAAGCTGTCCAGTTTCTATCAATTTTCTTTGTTGATTTCCAACTTTCATAACCGTAGGTCAGTAAAGAAATCACACATGACCTAAACAATTTAACTTTTGTGCATATACTAAGGTCTTGAGATTGCCAGATATTTTTTAATTTAGTGAAGGCACTAGCTGCTATAGCAATACGAGAGTTTATTTCTTTCATCGTGTCTCCGTTGTTTGACACTTTACTACCCAAATATGTAAAATGTTCAACTTTCTCCAGTGTTGGGCCATTTATTACGGTGTTGTCTGTCGAGTTTGTGAGGTCCATAATTTTGGTCTTGGCAGAATTAATCTGGAGACCAACCTGTTCTGAAAGTGTGCAAAGATTGCTCATTAGTTTGTGGGTTGCTTGTGTGGTTGAATTCAATAAGGTCACGTCATCGACAAAGTCAAGATCAAATAGTCTGCTGTTGTTAAGCCATTTGATGCCTAGTTGATCATCTTGGGTGCATTTGCGCATGATCCAGTCTATAGCTATCCCAAAAAGCTTAGGTGACATAACGCAGCCCTGCTTCACACCCGAATTGACTGTCAACCAGTCTGAATTTCCTGCATCTGTTCTTACACAGCAGGATGCTTCGGAATAGAAGGCTTTCATAATATTGATGTATTTTTCCTGGAAGCCGTAGGTCTTAAGAATCTCACAGAGAGTAGAACGATGAAGACTATCAAACGCTTTCTGAAAGTCTATAAAATTTATCACTAGTGGTGACTGGAATTCAATTGATTCTTCTATAATGGATCTCAGCGTGAAGATATGATCGGTACAAGAACGATGTGGACGAAAGCCAGCTTGTTCTTTTCTTAGCCTTGCGTCGACGGCTTTTTCAGCCTCTCCATCAAAATGCTGCAGAATAGTTTGTCAGGTGTTGATAGCAGTGTTTTTCCGCACCAGTTGTTGCAATTTGACAAAACGCCTTTTTTTGGGAGCTTGAATATCACTACGTCTTTCCAATCTTTTGGAGAGGTCTCATTCTGCCAAACATCGCTAATTAAGGTACGTAGGAATCCCACTGATTCCTCGTCAGTTGCTTTTAGCATCTCTCCTGAAATGTCGTTGCTACCGCTGGCTTTGTTGTTTTTCAGTTTCTTGATGGCTTGTTTAATTTCTTCCATTGAAAAGACGTCAATGGGTACATTTAATGATGGCATTTGTATTTCTGTTTCAAAAACTGGTCCTATCGTTGGATTGGGTCTATTTAATACCTCTTTAAAATATTCAGCCCATCTTTTCGATTGTGCTTGTTGTAATGGTATAGATTCATTGTTTTTTCTTTTCACAGGACAGCTTGCCGTCGGCGGATAATTCGTTAGCTGTTTCATAATATGAAATAGTGTTTTACTGTTCCCTGTTTTGGATGCTGATTCTGCCTCTAAAGATAACTTATGGATGTAATCATGTTTATCTTTGCGAGAATTTCTGGTAGCGGGGATGATTATTATTTTTGCTCTTTGACAGGATTCTGCTATGCCATCTAACCATCTTTTTCGTAGTCTTCATCTCGCCTTCTTTCCTCATGTTCTGTTGTAGAAAAGCCTGTATACTGTGCACTGGAGCATTCTTATTAAGTGGCTAAACCACTTCATCTTTGTTTCTCCTTGTTATTCAAATAAGGTTATGTGACAACTTTCGTTCTTACGTTGATGTTGGTAATGAAATGATTTAAAAACTATAAATTAATTGATCAATCACTGATACATTATACAGTCATTTGATTGTGTTATTGTGTTTGAAAACTGAATGTACAATCATGTACGTATTTCTTCAGGCGACGTAGAAAAGCACAGAGTAACCAAAATAATGGAGATAGCAGTAATGGACGCAACTTTGACTTGATGAACAAAGACAGTGAAAGCAGACATTCTAAAACAGAGTTGGACACAAGAAGTGAGTCTTCATCTACATCTAGCTTTTGTTGTTGAATTGTTATTGTATGTGTTTGCTCCTTCAAGTACTTGGTTTACTATTATTTGTGTCCAGTGTGTGATTTACAACAGAGGATGAGTTAGACATTGGTATGTTATCATCTTTCGACTCAGGATAAGACATAACAGACTGAACAAACACCTACACAGGCTAATATTGTCCCCATCTCCTCTCTGTCCCTGCGGCATCCGTGATCAAACTACAGAATATGTCCTACAAGACAACCCCCCTGCATATCCACCCCAGAAAGGAATGCTGGCTCTTCAACACAAAACTACATTCAAAACTAAATGATCCCAGAGATGAGCTCCAGACAACAGTCGATTTCATCATAAGAACGCAAGACTGTCATATGTATGACCTCCCTAGAAATGAATGCTGTCCCTACAACCCAATACTACATTTGAAACTACATGGCACCAGAGATGAGCTCCAGATAACAGTCGACTTTATCATAAGAACATGCCTAACGGTATAATCATTAAAACTACATGGCACCAGAGATGAGCTCCAGACAACAGTTGACTTCATCATAAGAACATGCCTAACGGTATAATCATCAAAACTACAAGGCACCAGAGATGAGCTCCAGACAACAGTTGACTTCATCATAAGAACATGCCTAACGGTATAATCATCAAAACTACATGACACCAGAGATGAGCTCCAGACAACAGTCGACTTCATCATAAGAACATGCCTAACGGTATAATCATCAAAACTACATGACACCAGAGATGAGCTCCAGACAACAGTCGACTTCATCATAAGAACATGCCTAACGGTATAATCATCAAAACTACATGACACCAGAGATGAGCTCCAGACAACAGTCGACTTCATCATAAGAACATGCCTAACGGTATAATCATCAAAACTACATGACACCAGAGATGAGTTCCAGACAACAGTCGACTTCATCATAAGAACATGTCTAACTGTATAATCATCAAAACTACATGGCACCAGAGATGAGTTCCAGACAACAGTCGACTTTATCATAAGAACATGTCTAACTGTATAATCATCAAAACTACATGGCACCAGAGATGAGTTCCAGACAACAGTCGACTTTATCATAAGAACGCGTCTAACTGTATAATCATCAAAACTACATGGCACCAGAGATGAGTTCCAGACAACTGTCGACTTTATCATAAGAAAGCGTCTAACTGTATAATCATCAAAACTACATGGCACCAGAGATGAGTTCCAGACAACTGTCGACTTTATCATAAGAACGCGTCTAACTGTATAATCATCAAAACTACATGGCACCAGAGATGAGTTCCAGACAACAGTCGAGTTTATCATAAGAACGCGTCTAACT
Source organism: Arion vulgaris (assembly GCA_020796225.1). NCBI lineage: Eukaryota > Metazoa > Mollusca > Gastropoda > Stylommatophora > Arionidae > Arion > Arion vulgaris. Next base: position 81,423,294 of record CM036755.1, read on the forward strand.
GTATAATCATCAAAACTACATGGCACCAGAGATGAGTTCCAGACAACTGTCGACTTTATCATAAGAACGCGTCTAACTGTATAATCATCAAAACTACATGACACCAGAGATGAGTTCCAGACAACAGTCGACTTTATCATAAGAACATGCCTAACGGTATAATCATTAAAATAGCGATCACAAAGAAGAAGAGACCAGAGGACGTTAGTAAATGTTTTCCCATTTGGGTTTTTTTTCTGTAGACAAGGCACACTTGCATTTCAGCAATGAGTGGTATTCTGGTTCACCTTACCAGCCTGTGACAGTCTCCTGACTGTATATTGGGCCCCATTCATACCTTTGGGCACCCTTCATTACTTTGGGCACCATACATTTTTGTGGGCACCATACATCCATTTGAGCACCATACATCCATTTGGGAATCATACATTCCATTGGGCACCATTCATTATTTGACACCCATACATTCCATTGGGCATTATTTTCAGCAACTCCTTACAACTTGCAAATGATCTAAGCCAGAGAGCATAAACACACTATTCCAATGAGTTCCTTATTCAGGGAAGAAGTGTAAGCCCTAATTCTTAACTCAAATGAGATTCTATTTATTGTTCAACCTTTTATTGGACCAGTGGTGGCTTCCATATTAACTCCTCCAATGTAGTGTGTGTATGCCACTGGGCATCTAACAGCATCACAAACCTCTTACTGTTCATTCTCTAATGTCCTAGACTAATCTCCACTTGTGCATCTAAGAAGTTCTGCCTATGCATTGAGGGTGTGGCCAACTGTTTAAAAGGAATGTTATAAGAAGCGACTGAGGTACTGGCATAGAGAAGCTACCTAGTAAATAAAAAGCATCGCAGAAATCGGATGTACTTGTAGGCGCATAAATGGCTTAATGTATAATAGCACTTAGGCTCAGATGACATACCATTCACATAGAGTTGTTAACAAGTAGTTGATATGGAACATTCGAAGAAAAAGAATTAGACTAAATCAAACCATCTTTAAATAATAAATGTTTTGTTGTCTCCCTTTGTCTCTTAGAGAATAATCAGAAAGAATCACAATTTAATGAAAATAAAAATGTTGATGCAAGCAATAATCAAGTTTACTACAATGTTCTCACTGACACGAGTCCAACAGTCATCCCACTGAAGGATCTAGCAATGTTCTTAACATCACATAACAAAAGTTTTTATCAGGAACAATTCAGTGTAAGTATTTTATGTTGTTATTACCTCTGAAGTCGTGGCATGAATGTCGAGGCAATACATAAATATCAGAGCTGCCTTATCTCATACACTATGATTATATCTCTGAAGTCGCTGCATGAATGTCGAGACAATACATAAATATCAGAGCCGCCTTATCTCATACACTATGATTATGCCTACATTCATCGCGGGCGGTTAAAAATTAAGAATAAAATATGTTGACATATTTAACTAAGGGGAATGTATGATGAATGTAACATAAAACTATTATAGCTTTTTTTTGTACACTCTGAATTCAGTAGTTATGACACCACTAATTGAATTTTGCACAAAGAATTTTTTCTTCTTCCTCTTTGATCGTTATTTATGGCCATTTTGATCATTCTTGTTGTGATATATAAACAGCCTTTGCCAAGAACGGTTTTTGCGTTGTGCTCCGTTATGCGCCTATGCTAGACCAGCACATCCGACTTAGTGCCAGCATTTTATTTACTAGAGTAAGCTTGCCGAGAACTGCAACCATTTTAACTAAGCGCGGCGTACCTCTTTGCATCGTATGATGAGCACTCTTTAATTAACTTTTTAGAGCCGTACATTTTGGCTTCGATCCCCGCAAAGACATTTAGTACTTTGAACATTTTTCTGACTGGGTGTGGTAGCTCCGGTTTAGGAACATTAACAACCCTTCTAGGACTAGACAGTGGGACAATCACTTGTTGGCTTCATTGCTCTTTTACGATCATCTTTCACCGTATATTTGGGCTTTATGATCTACACCAGAGAGCCTGCATTTTATTTACTAGGGTAGCTTTTCCTAGAACTGTGGGATGGATTGGTTTTTTCTCTTGGACGTCATCTTGCTAGAGAAGGATGATCGGCGACCAAAAATTATCGCCCTTAGCCAATGCTTGGGTTTGAACCAGTCAAGCTTTTGCAATATCTACCTTACTTTTCTATCCAAGGTGTGCTTGTTTCTGAGTAGGAGTATTCTCTGCCGTTTCAGGGCGCGTGTTGGCACTTGGCAATTTGCAATATCTACCTTACTTTTCTCTCCACGGTGTGATTGTTTCTGAGTAGGAGTATTCTCTGCCGTTTCAGGGCGAGTGTTGGCACTTGGCAATTTGCAATATCTACCTTACTTTTCTATCCACGGTGTGCTTGTTCCTGAGTAGGAGTATTCTCTGCCGTTTCAGGGCGCGTGTTCGCACTTGGCAATTTGCAATATCTACCTTACTTTTCTCTCCACGGTGTGCTTGTTTCTGAGTAGGAGTATTCTCTGACGTTTCAGGGCGCGTGTTGGCACTTGGCAATTTGCAATATCTACCTTACTTTTCTCTCCACGGTGTGCTTGTTTCTGAGTAGGAGTATTCTCTGCCGTTTCAGGGCGCGTGTTGGCACTTGGCAATTTGCAATATCTACCTTACTTTTCTCTCCACGGTGTGCTTGTTTCTGAGTAGGAGTATTCTCTGCCGTTTCAGGGCGCGTGTTGGCACTTGGCAATTTGCAATATCTACCTTACTTTTCTATCCACGGTGTGCTTGTTTCTGAGTAGGAGTATTCTCTGCCGTTTCAGGGTGCGTGTTGGCACTTGGCAATTTACAATGTCTACTCTGCATTTTCCCTGTTCTGGGAAACACTGGACTGGGGCTGCGCACAAATATTCTAGTAGGTCGTTTCAATCGGCGATAGCAATGCAACTGAAATTTTGCGCTCGCTAACATCACCCACCTCTGTTCTTCCGGGGATGTTAATTGTTAATGCAACAGTACCTTGCCCGGTTGTCCCAGGGTTGGAAGTTTTGTTAGACACTAAAACGCAACTTTAGGATTTGCGCTTGGCCAACCTCATCCAGTAAATGTATCTGCGATAGGCCTTTATAACGGAGCTTGCCGTAATCTTCTAATGTGTCGCAACGATAAGTTACAGTGTTTTCAGAGACACTTGCCGGGAGTGTTGATTAAACATCGTTCTCATTGATTTTTGCCCTACAGCTAGCAATTTTGGTTCTGCCATTTGCTCCAAGGGAGTTGGCGTTCGTTCACAGACGACTCGTACGGTAATATTTCTTATGTTTCAGCAACTATTTGGGCAACTTTTCATTGGAAGTTCGGCCAGGAGATGCATGCATTTTGTTCAGAGTCTTAGGACCTGCATTATTTTTCCGTGCTTGCACTATTACAACTACATGTAGCTCTCCTTCGATCCCTACCCGCTTTGCTAGACAGGATCCACTGTCTGTTTCCAGGGTCACCACGTGGAGGTAGAGTATGATCTTGAATAGTGCCAGCTCACTAAACCTGACGCGACGTTGTCCCTAGAACTGCGCCTTTGACCCCGCACAAAGACTTGCTTATCGAATCAGCAGTGTGTCACTCCCATTTAAGATAAGCTTTACTCTGAGTTACTTCTTCTTCTTCTTTGTCGTCACACTGCTACCGGGTTGTTGCCCAGTGTCGTGGTTTTCTGTTTTTGTCTTGCGCTGTTCTGGTGGCTTGTGTGATTGTTACCTTTGCTCTTTCACAGGATTCTGCTACGCCATCCAACCATCTTTTCCGTGGTCTTCCTCTTGCCTTCTTTCCCGATGTTCTGTTGTAGAAGACTCTGTATACTGTGGAGTTGGGATGCATTCTTATTAAGTGGCCAAACCACTTCATTCTTTGTTTATCTATATAATTCAAGCACGGTTTTGTGCCAACTTTCTTTCTTATGCTGATGTTGATGATTCTGTCTTTTCTTGTGTTGTTGGTAACTTTTCTCAGGCAACGCATTTCACATGTAGTTATTTTTGTGACTGCGCTTTGCTCAATGTCCATGTTTGGCTCTGGTAACACAAAGTAGGTATAAAAATGCTGTTGATCATTTGTTTCTTAGCTGCCTGTGAAATTTGTGGGTGCCTTAACAATGGGGCTAGCTGGTAGGTTACAGCATTTGCTTTTTGTACTCTAGTCTCTATCTCTCTATCTAGTTTTCCGTCTTCTGTGAATATGCTTCCTAAGTATTTGAATTCTTTCACTTGGTTTATTTTAGTGCCATTGACATGGATGTCTAGATTATGTTTTTTTCCCAATATTCATTATTTCTGTTTTAGTGTTGTTGATTTTCATGTCATGTTTTATACAATTTTTGTTCAAAGTGTCAATATGATGTTGTAGATCTTGTTCATTTTGATGTATCAGGCACTGATCATCTGCAAAAAGCAGTTCATTTATTTCATCATTATCTGAATTTGACTCTTGAGTTATTTTATCCATATATGCAATAAAGAGTAGTGGTGAGAGGACACAACCTTGTCTAACACCTGATGTAATGGAGAACCAGTCGGTCATTCCTTCTGTTGTTCTTACTGTACTCTGGCTATCTTGATATAAGGCCATGATGTTACCTAATAGTTGTCCATGGACGCCATATTCTTCAAGTGTCTTCCATGGTTTGCACCTGTTTACTCTATCAAATGCCTTTTCTTGGTCTATAAATATTAGCTGTTTACTTTGATTGTATTCAATTGTTTGTTCGCAGATCTGTCTTAGTGTAAATATTGCGTCTGTGCAGCTCTTACCCCTCCTAAACCCAAACTGGCTATTGCTTAACTGGGGCTCTAATATATGTCTTGCTCTTCGCTCCAATATTTTTGCAAACATTTTTCCTATTTGGCTCAAAAGAGAGATACCACTGTATGTTTCACACTCTCTTTTGTCTCCTTTGTTCTTCCATATTGGGTCTATAATAGCTCTCTGCCAGTCATCTGGAACCTCTTGTGCCTTCCAGGCTATGTTAAAAATTCTGGTCAGCCATGTTATTGCTGTTGTCTTACACGAAAGTAACATTTCTGTTGTTATACCATCTATCCCTGCTGCCTTCCTTCTCTTGCTTTAATTTAGTGCCATTTCAACTTCGGATTCTAAAATGTGCAATTGTTGGTATTCTCCATGTTTCATTTGAAATGTTTCTGTATCTTGTGTTTCGCAGTTTAACAGTTCCGTAAAATATTCTTTCCATCTGTCTTTAATATCTTTGCTGTTGGTAAGAGGTTTCCTAGACTTGTTATTTATAATGGTGACTGGATTGAATTGTTCTTCTCTTAGCCTCATTGCCTTGATGCTTCTGTAAAAGTTTCTTGGTGCCTTAGTGCATAGTTCCGCTATTCTCTGAGTTACTATTTACTTGTAATTTAGATCCCAAAGTAAAGGATCAGGGTCTCCTTTATTTCAACCGTTCACCATGTACACAACAATAATTTTTTGTACATGATCACTAGTGCAGTGTGTTATCAACTGTGCTATATGTATATCATGCAGTTAATGATCACTAGTGCAGTGTGTCATCAACTTTGCTACATGTATATCATGCAGTTAACTATGTTATGTGTTACATAGGACCTGCAGGTAATTTCTCCATACCGCTCTATTTTGAGAAACTCTTCTATGAAATTGTGTCAGATATTTCTCTTCTCTCTCAGTAACATTATGTACATGGTTTCCTTTCTTTCTTGAACCATTTATATCTTCATCTTCTTCTTCTTTATAACAGTTGTTACTAGTGAGTAACCAAATGTTTGTCTGATTTTATTAATTTCTCCTGAATTTAACCCATTTTATATTCATTATTTTTCATAGACATCTATTTTCATATACTTTCACCTTACTTGCTATATCTTTAGTTATTTTCCAACTCTCTATGGCATATTTTAGGATAAATGCAACATTTGAATTGAAAATTCTTAATTTATTTATAAAGCTATATAACGTGGGGTTTCATATTTTATTTAGACTTTGAAAAGCTGGTGTTGCTTTGGCATTACGTAGCATAATGTCTTTTTAATATCTCTTGTACTGTCAAAATTGTAACAGAAATAAGTGAAAGCTTTGTTGCTTTTTGCATTTTGGATTCCAGTGTTGTATCTGAATTATTTTATCCTAGATGTCTTGTCATTATATGTGTCTAATTAACATACATAATTTATGTAAATGAAATCTACAATTAGTTCATATGTATCGACATCTACAGACAATCCCAACAAATAATGAGGCTACAACAGAGACAGCACAGAAACCTGAGAACAGAATTAAGAACAGAAGCAAGAATATTTGGCCATGTAAGAAACTGCCTCTTATATCATCACCATCAAGTAGCTTGTTCCCTAAGAACAGCAGTTCTGAAAAACTTTCTGTTCTGTGCAAGTTGACCTGCGTCAGCAGCAGTCATTCTCAGAACGTCAATGACATCTTGCATCCATCGTCTTCCAGGTTTTCTCTCATTATTCTTCCTTGCACCATAATTTCCAAAATTATCTTCTCTAGACACTCATGTCGATTGATGTGTCCGAAATATACAATTTGCCTTAATGTTATGCTCTTTAATAGCCAACTCTCTTTATCAAACTGTTGCAGAATGGAAGCATTTGTTCTTTTCTCTGTCCATGATATTCTAAGTACTCTTCTGTAGCATTTACATTCACATGCATTAATAATCTTCACCGCAGGGACAATGGTGCTTATATCTTAGGTGTCTGATAACATAATTGATTTCATTCTTAGACCTCATCTGATTGCAATGTGATCATTTACACACAGTTAGTCAATTGTCTGATGTTAATGTGATCATTTACACACAGTTAGTCAATTGTCTGATGGCATTGCAACCATTTACACACAGTGAGTCAGTTGTCTGACGGCATTGTGATCATTTACACACAGTGAGTCTGTTGTCTGATGGCAATGTGGTCATTTACACACAGTGAGTCAGTTGTATGATGGCATTGTGATCATTTACACATAGTGAGTCAGTTGTCTGATGGCATTGGGATCATTTACACACAGTGAGTCAGTTATCTGATGTCAATGTAATCAGTTACTCGCAGTGAGTCACTTGTCTGATGTCAATGTCATCATTTACACACAGTGAGTCAGTTGTCTGTATATTCGGTCGATAACTAAAACCAAAGAAAGAAAGATTTCAATGTTTGAAATGAACTGTTTACGAAAAGCTGTCAATGTTACAAGACAAAGTCAACAAAATGTAATTTATAAAAATGAAAACATTCAAAACAACATAGTAAGGCTGCATTAGTAATTTCTTCTTCTTCTTTTTTACCTTTCATCTCCATGGAGACATAGGTCGTCAACCAAGGCCTTGCAAGCTCTCATGCGATTGGTTGTATTTTTTTTTATATCTGAGTAATTTGACAGGGTGGAGTACCAAGTCCCACGCCAAACCCCCTTTTTGCTGTATACAGCATGTGGTAGGTATTAGTGGTTCTATTCTTTGAGGACAAAACTTGGCCGGGCCTGCGAAATCTCAGCAGCGTTCTTTGAACCCTACCAACCGGCGAACACAAAGTGCTGAAGCCGTCACCGTGGATCGTATCTAGGGCTTTCAATGTACCCTGAATAAAAGGGTAGGGGTCAATCGGCATGGACGGCGCTTCATGCAGTTCCCTCGTTCGACAATTGATCGAGACGTTTCATCAGTTTCTGCCCACATTTTGATACTACTCCTTGCTGCTTCCCTTGCGTGACAGCGGTGCAGTAACAGTAATTTATTAGCAGAGTTTAAGAAGAAATTAAACCAGCATCTCGAGACATCAAATATGTTTATGGAACTTTTGCCATTAATAAAAACGACCTTATCCAAAGTGGGAGCAATGTGATAAAAAAAATTAAATGAAATCCCAGATTCAGTCTTCCAGATTTGTCTCAACTTTCAATCACATTTAGATATATTTATATAGGTAAGATATACAAAATATTTTCAGATTATACAAATATTAGTTCTGATATATATGCACATAATATAACAATAATTCCTCTCGCATCGTTAATACCTTACATAGGGCCAACAAGCACTTACTCCATACCACTCTATCCTAGGCAACTCGTTCAATCTCTTCCATGAAACAAAGACCGATATTTCTTGTCTCTCTCAGCACAGTTTTTTTCATGGTCTACTTACGTCGTACTCTCTTTCTTGAACCCTTTGTTTCATGGTCTACTTACGTCGTCCTCTCTTTCTTGAACCCTTTGCCTTCCATTTCAATGCCTGCTTTGTTATTCTTTGATCATTTCTTCTCAAGGTAAGTCTAACATATCTCCATCTTTTCATTCATATATCTGCACATGCATTAGCAAAAACTGGCAACTCGATTGTCTTGATCAGTTTAATTGTAGGGAAAAGTTAGTTGCACAGATGTATGATGGTGCCAGAGTTATGGCAAGCCAATAAAATGGTGTGCAAGCCACAGTTAAAGGTAAAGGGTCCTGAGACATTCCCCGAAGCATCGAATGAGAATTAAATACGACCACAACGCCCCCAGTAAATTGAGTACATAAGAGCAACTCTAGGGCAACAGTAACGGCCTCACCCCCAACCTCATACTTTAAGTAGATGTCATGTATGATCCTCTTGGTCTGTAACGGCCCTACCATGCATGTTAGTAAATAAACCCCAGCCTGATATCTCACCATGATACACAATGTTGACTAAAGAGTCTAAAGCCGAAAGATTGACTTCATTGCACCAGGTTTTACCCCATATGGCTCGGTCCCTCTCCACAGAAATGGCACGCCATACGCCGAGAGTATCGCACAAAGCACGAACTCCGTAGCTTCAGCAACAATTATAAGGGTCTATGAAAAAAATAACACTCTCGAACAGAACTGCGCTATCCGGATTCGAACCTACAACCTTCAGAATGTGAGCAGAGGGCTTAACCACTTTGCCACAGAGAACACCTTTGCCACAGAGAACACCTTTGCCACAGAGAACACCTTTGCCACAGAGAACACCTTTGCCACAGAGAACACCTTTGCCACAGAGAACACCTTTGCCACAGAGAACACCTTTGCCACAGAGAACACCTTTGCCACAGAGACCACCTTTGACAATCTTGACTGTTTTAACTCACAAATACTACCATATATAAATGTAACAATGTTATGTACTTACCAAAAATATAGATGACCACTCTCGAGTACATTTGATGAGCAGTGGCAAGCACTCACAAGGTGATTACATCAATGCTTCCCATATCTGGGTAAGAAACCCATTTTTAAGTATGTTTAAGTCTTTTACGTTAACTCTTTTAGAAGTTTCTGTGCCATAAAGGTACTGTGCTCACCTCTTGCTCCAAAAGTGATCAGTTTTTTCATGGAGTCCCTGAGATAATTTGGTGGCAACAGTAGTGGCTACTATCTCTAATCAAGAACTGATAGCACAGTGTCAACAGGAGAATATGAGTACCATCATACAAAAGAGATGCTGAAGAATATCTTATATGTGATATGCATTGAGACTAACTCTATTTAAAAGCTGCATTGAGATGGATGGACACTAGAGGGTAAACGAAAATGTAGAAGACTCACAATGACTTAGAGGAGAACAGTAGAACAAGAACTGAAAGAAATGAATCACAGTTGGAATACAATACAGAGGAGGGTCAAGAATAGAGGAGAATGATGTACATTTGATGCAGCCCTTCTTCGAACGTTCCATATTGACCACTTGTTAACCACTCTGTGTGATTTCTATGTGACCTGAGCCTAAGAGCGATTGTACGTTGTGCCAGTAATGCGCCTACAAGTAGGCAAACAATTTCGATTTCTGCGATGCTTTTATTTATTAGGGTAGATTCCCTAGGTCCTATATCAGTCAGCTCTTACGACATGCCTTGTAGGTTGCAACGGTACTATTCTTTGTTTCCATTGCGGGCCCCGGCACCACACGGGCGGTAAGGATACTAAGTCTGTAAACCACCATGGACATAACCACCAATTGCTGGAAGAAGAGAACAAGCAGTAACTGCTCAAATGTATGTCTAACATGACTTTGAGAACTGCAACACTGTGCTTGCAATTTTTGTATCATTTGTTAAACATGATGTGAGATAGATATTCTTTTGGCTTTCATTTCCCATGTAAAGCTATCAATATATTTTACCAGAGATCCCTGATCTCAATGTGGGTGAGAGCGAGTTCCTAGTCTTAGTTTAGTTTAGTTTATTTGTCGCATCACCGTCACTGCACGTCAAACTAATTAGCCCATAAGTAATCCGATCTACTCTTGAGTAAGTCTCTCAGAGTATGGCGACTAACGAACCCGATTCTTTGTTGTTTTACTATTCTTCTTTGTCTACCACTATAATGTTCATGTCTAACTACATCACATTTGACTTGAAATTCTTGCAGTCTGGTTAGTGTTGTAGATTCACCACTATTACTTGAATCATGCACACGTTTTGGCTGAAATCGGATGCATGTGCCCTAAAAGTGTAGAAGTCTTATACGTTTAGGGGCCTACCAAACCAATGTGCAACGTATTCACGTTCTTGGCAAAGATCAAACATATCACAAAGAGTGATTAAAATTGGTCGTAAAGAACGAACGCAAAGAAGAAGAAGAAGATGTACACTTTCTCTCTCCCTTACGGAATTCAAATATCAGCCTGGTCCATTGCTCGCCCACCTTACACAGCAGACAAACCTGCAAGACTATCGGCCCATTCATTTTCCCTTACACCTGTATGTCCTGACACAAAAATAATACTGATGTTTGTCTGCTTATTCTGATTTTGTTTCTAGTCTTATTCTAGACAGACACTAAAATCTAGATCCTGTGTTTAAGTTGATTAGGTAAAAGAACCCTTGGCAGTTCTAAACCAATAAGAGTGGTCTGCAAAGCCACCGGCTCAGGCGAATAGTCATTAAAAAATATGGAAATTAAATTTCTACAAAAATTCCTACTCATACAAATAGATTTCTGGTTGTTAAAAGAAATATTTTTCCTCAGGGATACAATGGACAAGAGAGCTTCATAGCTTCACAGGGTAAGTGTCATGTATCAACAGTGGTTAAACTTACGCAAAGTTGCAGTCTGTATTTTCCTGTTTAATTTCAGGACTAACTCTTAGCAGAATTGCTTGAAGACCTCATTGTTTGCAGACTAGTTTTTGATTACACCTAGCGCCACACTATGTAATTCTGGGCGATATGAACGAAGAAAAGTCTTTAGACCCTTTACCACTCTAGTGTTGCCGGAGCCCACAAGGGAAGCAGCGTATAAAAACACTGCGACCTACAAGGCATGTCGTACGAGGCGACTCAGGTAGGGATCTAGAGAAGCTTCCCTAGTAAATAGAAATCATCGCAGAAACTGGATGTGCTGGCTTACTTGTATGCTAATGACTGGCACAATGTGCAATCGTTCTTAGACTTGGATCACATATAAATCACAACGAGTGGTTAACAAGTAGTCGATATAGAGCATGGGTTCCTAAAGGGGGTGGCACGCCCCCACCCAGTGGGCGCTGAAGTCTTCCAAGGGAGCGATAGTGAGTTCAGAAATATTTGAGGGAGTTTTTTCGTGATTTTACGATTGAATAATCATTAAAAATTTGAATTCTGCATTTTAATTCATCTAATGCCCATCTTACCTGATCCATTTTTTCATCAATTTTCTATTTCATGTATATAATCATTTGAAAATTGACCATATATGATATAAATATATATACATTTTCTATGTTAAAGTGAAAATAGATCATGTATATTTATGTGGAGTGTGGTGGGGGTGTTGGAGGTGGGGGTGTTTGGCAAACTGTTTTAATGGAGAGGGGGCGTTGTTTGCCGAAAAATATTGGGAATCTATGATATAGAGTGTTCAAAGAAGATCATACACAATTGAGGAAGAAATATGAAATATGTTAATACGTTTTCCTTGCTAATGTAAATCTGAAAATTACTGACTTCTTCCGTTTATTCAGTTTTACCACAGGATCACCTTGGTTTTTTTCCATATCTGATCTGATCCGTTCTGACCATCTCAAATGTGTAGGTTACTTAACATTGCTTGACTATGTAACTCTGCATCTTTGTGTCTGTCACCAACTGACACACTAAGTGGCAGCGCATCAACAAAGAGTTAATTTCTCTGTGATCATTATTTGTGTGCATGTATTAAAGAACCAGTATGTTTATATCAGGTCCAACAGAACATATGCTTGAAGACTTTATACGTATGATATGGGAACAGAAAACAGAGGAGGTTGTAATGCTGACAAATCTTGTAGAGAACGGAAAGGTAAGAACATATATTCTTGATTTGTATTTATTATTTGTTACTGAACTGAACAGATCCATAGGTGCTCAGTCTCAACCAGCAGATGTCAAAGGATATGCATACTGAAGGAAGCTACCCTAGTAAATAAAAAGCGTCGCAGAAATCGGATGTGCTGGCCTACTTGTAGGCGCATAACTGGCACACTGTACATTGTTCTTAGGCCCAGATCACATAAAAATCACACAGAGTGGTTAACAAAACAAGTGGTCGATAAGGAGCGTTCAAAGAAGATGAAGAATAAGTGACTTGTCTGGCCTGTGTGACCCTGCCAGGAACATAAGTTCCCGTCGTCCTAGCCCACTGTATCATTGAAGCACACACGCCTCCCAGTCACTACAAGGTAATGGTATAGCCCACTGTATCATTGAAGCACACACGCCCCCAGTCACTCAGTTGTATACCACTGTAATTAGCAACAGCCTCCAGTCACTAAGGTAATGGTATAGCCCACTGTATCATTGAAGCACACACGCCTCCCAGTCACTACAAGGTAATGGTCTCATGTATATCTGTGTAAACGATGTACAGAAGTAATGCTGTTAGTGCTACATTCATTAAAAGTTTCTATCTTTAACTTGTTGAAAATATGGTATCACAGTCTGTCATGGTCTGTGCGTTCTTTCTCTTATCTTGTTTTGCCTCGCAGCGTCGGTATAAGAAGAGATTCTTAGAACATGTTCTTTGGCTGAAATCGGACGCACATGTCCTAAACTTGTAGAAATCTATGCGTTTAGGGGCCTACCAAACCAATGTGCAACGTATACACGTTCTTGGCAAAGATCAAACATATCACAAAGAGTGATTAAAATTGGTCGTAAAGAACGAACGCAAAGAAGAAGAAAAAGAACATGTTCTGGTCTTTTATATTTCATCTACATGATGCTCTTGTTCTTCTTTTATCCTCTCCTCTGGTCTCCATGTGAGGGCCGCTTTTTCTGCTATAACTGGATTATTCCCCATAATATGGTCGAGAATATCAATATTTTTCATTTACAATTTCATTCATTGTCTTTTTGCTTTGTTTTACTTGGTGTCTTTCACTGTCTTTGGTATTTCTTTGGTTCACATTTTGCATGGTGGCCTTTTGATTTTAAGATAGTTGGCACAGAACCTTGCTTGAAATACATTGAGAAACAAAGAATGAACTGGTTTGGCCACTTAATAAGAGTGCATCCAAACTCCACAGTATACAGATTTGTCTATACAGAACATCAGGAAAGAAGGCGAGAGGAAGACCACAAAAAGATGGTTAGATGACATAGCAGAATCATGTCAAAGAATAAAAATAACAATAACTCAAGCCACCAGAAAAGCGCACGACAAAAACAGAAAATCATGACACATGGCAACAACACGGTAGCAGTGTGATGACAAAAAAAGAAGAACCTTTTGCCTTGTATCCACTGTGTCTGAATATCATTATCCATTGAGGTGCACTGTCATTCTCTCAACCCTTCCCCACCCTTTTACCAATCTTCTTGCCTCATCATTGCCAGATTTTGATAAATAGTAATGCACATTATCTTTATATTTGGAATGTTAACAGGAGACATGTGAAAGATACTGGCCAGAAGACGGTGAGATGAAAGTTGGGGAAATCACAGTTGAACTGACAACTACACAAGTATTTGCAGACTACACCATCAGAAGGTTGAAGCTAAGAAAGGTACATACGGATTTACTTATCAATGTTAGCTACTCAAATTAAACAATTAAAACAGTTTGGAATGGAACTGATAGGGAAACAAAGATCAGATTACTAAGAGCATGCATATTCCCAGTGGTAACATATGGGTGTTGAGCATGGACATTCAATAAGGTAGTGGAAAAATGTATATGTGCTTTTGAATAAAAGTGTTACAGAAGAGTCCTCCTTATATCATGGACAGAGAAGACTACAAATAGATCTATTAAAAAAGAACACAAAAACAAATAAAACTGGGTGATGCTTTAAATAAGAATGCGAAAATTGAAGTATTTTGGACATCTAAAGAGATACGAAGTGTTGGAGAAGACCTTTATAGAAGAAGGAATTCCGACAAAGAGGAGCAGAGGAAGACCACGGAGAAATTGGATTCATGATGTAACTGATGATTTGTGCATGACTGCTTCAGAAGCGGGACATCTGGCACACGGGATAGAGAAATTCTGAAGAACCTGGTGCCAAAATTCTGCTCAGGACAATCTATTTCATGATGATGACTTATTGATAAATATTACCAAAATTTGAGATCTGAGAGCCCAAGTTAAGTTGACAGAACCAGTGACAATGTGCTGTAGATAAACATACATATCAACTAATATATAAATATGACATGTGTGCTATAATCTGAATAAAATAATACAACAATTTCTTCCTATACAAGGATTCCTAGAGTATGCACAGCAAACAAGATCAAAGTCTTCATTTAGACAAGCATTTGATAGTTAAAATTGTAATATTATACAACATTTAAAACATTTCTAAATAATTATTTTTAAAGTTGTAAAAAAATAATATTTGCATCTGCAGGACAGACAACCAGATCATTCAGTGACCCATTTTCACTTTACTGCCTGGCATGATCTTGATGTCCCCTTGACCCCCTGGAGTCTGGTAGACTTTGAACAGAGGTTGGCTTCTTATCCTACCAGCAAGCCTACTATTGTACATTGCAGGTATGTCTTTATGTTTGTTGTACATTGCATGTTTGTTGTAGATTGCAGGTATGTCTCTATATTTGTTGTACATTGCATGTATGTCTCTTTGTTTGTTGTACATTGCATGTATGTCTTTATGTTTGTTGTACATTGCATGTATGTCTCTATGTTTGTTGTACATTGCATGTATGTCTCTATGTTTTTGTAGATGCAGGTAAGTCTCTATGTGGGTTGTACACTGCAGGTAAGTCTCTATGTTTGTTGTACATTGCAGGTATATCTCTATGTTTGTTGTAGACTGCAGGTATGTCTCTTTGTTTGTTGTACATTGCATGTATATCACTATGTTTGCTGCACAGAAGTAGCTGTATAAGTACATGTATAACATAACCGAATATTATTACCAAACTTCTTGAGCATATTAAAAAGTCTGTATTTGTTAATTTGTGCGTGTCCGTAGTATAATTCTTATGTTTCGGTACGTCCCCACTAATAATGGCTGACTCATGTTGTTTCTGGTGACATCTATTTCAAAATTCAATTTGCTCTATAGACAACTGAAGTACTCTGCTCGACCACGTAGTGATGGGGCTCGCAAGGGGAGCAATGAATAGTACCATTGCGACCTGCAAGGCATGTCGTAAGTGATGACAGGCGCATAACTGGTACAACGTACAATCGCTCTGAGGCTAAAATCACATACAGATCACACAGAGTGGTTAACAAGTGGTCGATATGTAGCATTCAAAGAAGAAGAGGTCTGCAACTGATGAGATCTGTATTCCTGGGTTTGTCTAGAGTCATGTTACTCTAAGACATTTCAGCCTTTAGTCTCATCAAACCAGGTTATTGTACATGTTTTGTACCAGGACACTTGAGTTTAATTCTCTTATATTTGAGGAAAGTCTCATAGAAGTAGTAATCAATACAAGAACAAAATGTCCTCATCAAGGGAGAGAAAACTACTATGTGTCCCTTAGCTTGGGGATAGGTTGATTGCAACCAGATCATTTAATGGTTTGTTATTTTGCAACTAGATCATTTAATGGTTTGTTATGTTGCAACTAGATCATTTAATGGTTTGTTATTTTGCAACTAAATCATTTAATGGTTTGTTATGTTGCAACTAAATCATTCAATGGTTTGTTATGTTGCAACCAGATCATTTAATGATTTGTTATGTGCTTCACATCAATTAAGAAAAAGATTTGATTATTTTGTCTGTTATAACAAATCAGTTAAGGATCGATGTGGAACACAATGTTGAAGTCCCAGGTCAACCCAAGGATGCCGACTTTCACGTAATTTACGAGCCTCAACAATCCTATAAAATGCATATGTGACTGTGAAATGGTATCCGGTTGGAGAGTGCGTATAGCAGCAGCTTTGCTTGATATTCCTGCCAAGGGTTCTTTTACATGCTCAACTTGATCACAAGACTAACATTTTATCATCCGTCTTTGATAGGACTAGAAACTCAATATCACCTACACTGAGAAAAGGGATAACTGAATAATATCTAGAATGCTAACGTGGGAATCGAGCAGATTCTTTTTGAAGCATGAGGCTAGTGCCATGCCCCATAGCCACATAGAACTCAACATAAGATACACTGATTACACTAAATCTAATATTTCTACAGTGCTGGTGTGGGCCCACATAAGATCTGATCTCTAGACTAAATCTAGCTAATATTTCTACAGCGCTGGTGTGGGACGTACTGGGACATTCATTGCCTTAAGGAACATCATGAAACAAGCAGAAGACAAAGGATACCTGGACATATTTTCCTCAGTACAAAAGCTGAGACATGACAGGATCAACATGGTACAGACAAGTGTAAGTTGTTATATATATATTCCTGGTACTTGTGATAGCATATTTTTGTTAATCTACCAATATTCTACCGGCAGTGCTACATTGGGTGGAACCAGTAAGCTTGTATGTCTCATTATTTTAGAGAGAGAGCTGCTTCGAACTTATTTTAACTTGTATTATAGGGCCCGACAGGGACATTCCACAAGGGGTGGACCCAGTAATAGTGAATGTGAAAACGTGTAAGACACCGAGCGTCAGCACTCTTTGAAGGAGCACTCAAGAGTTTATTGAAGTGGTTTCATTTTGCAATGTAGTGTTTAATGAAGGCTTCCAACCTTTGGTCATGATCAAGTGGGCACTACATTTTGGTCTTAGCTAAAAGGGCGAGAAGCATTGTTTATTGTGTATAAGAATACTTAAAACTAGCTAATTAACCCGTCTCCGCATGGGTGAATGTTGTTATTAATCCTTGATGAGGAATTGGGTAAGCCTTTCCAAAAGATGTCATCTAATAGCATGAATTGTATTTTCTAATATTTTTTAAGAAGTGGTTTGAATCGGCTACACTGAGAAACAATTGTTAAACGATTTTAATTGTTCGGGTGGTTCTTGTAATGCTTCACGTTTAATCAAAGTAGCGTCTCCGCATACTTCCTAATTATTTTAAAATTTCTATAGTGTAGTTTGAAACAGAAAAGTGAAGCTGTAAATCAACGCAAACGGAAAAACACATCGTAACTAATGGTGTATTTTTTGTAAATAAGATCGGCATTAGAAAGATCAAACAAGATCGTGTGTTTATTATACGATGCAAAGGAACGACTTCGCCACAGGCACAAAACGGCGGGTAGGCCTTTAGAGAAGTAGAACTTCACTAAATGTCACTGACTTCACGGCAAGTCGTTCGGACTACAGGTCTCCTGAAAAGATCTTACTTGAATGAGCTAACCCATAAGGTCTTCAATGATTGAAAATATCGTTAGATTTATATGCCAGTGGTAATGTGGTTGAATGTTAAAGGACGTAATCCATGCCTATGTTGTAGAGGCCATCTGGCAATTTTTGGATTATATCCCTTTGACTGTTAAGCTTTCTTAACCGCATGTTCTGGTGTAACAAAGATGGTCGATTTTAATGTCGGATCAGACATCAAGAATTCGATTTAATTTAAATTTAAAGCTAATATTGATCTGATTTCAAATTGTTTCTTTAGCTGATCTAAATTTGGCCCCAAAAATATTTGTACGAAATATGGTGAATATTGGATGTAAACTGAGGCGATGTATACCCGGACACATCAGACACTCATGATTATATTATAAGATGCGCACATTTCACCATAAACACAACAAGAGCAATGTTGAACACAATCGTGTGGCTGAGTGGTTTAGCTCTTTGCCTTGATAGTTGAAGGTCGAGGATTCGAATTCGGACCGCAGCCTTCTGTTCACAAGTGCGCAGTTGTTTCCAGAGACCCATATGATTGTTGCCGGAGATACGGAGTTCGTGCTTTGTGCAATACTCTCGGCAGGTGGCGTGCCTTTTCTGAGGAGTAGGGCCGAGCCGTATGGGTAAAACTTGGTGCAATGGAGTCAATCCTTCGGCTTTTAAACCATTTTTAATCGTTCTCCTTATATTTTACTATCAGTGCCAAACCTGCTTGCTGACATTAAATGATAGAAGAAAACTAGTCACGACAGAGATGTAGTGTCTACGCAGAATTCTGGGAGTAACAAGAAGAGACCGGTTGAGAAATGAAGATATCAGGAAAAATGTGGGTACAACATTAGTACTGAACTTCATCAAGAAACAACAAATTAATTAAATGGTTCGTAAAAAAAAGCAAATTACCAACAGATTGTTCGCCACAAAGTACAATATTACTTCGATAGAATGGATACAAAGCAAAAGATCAGCCACGCAAAAGGTGGATTTCTTTATTTTGCGACTGTGCTTCGCTCATTGATAACATTTGGCTCTGGTAACAAAAAGTAGGCATGAAAATGCTTTTGATCATCTGTTGATTAGCTGTCAGTGAGATGTGTGAGTGTCTTAACAATGGGGCTAGCTGGTAGACTACATCATTTGCTTTTTGCACTCCAGCCTCTATCTCTCTGTCTAGTCTTCCATCTTCTGTGAATATGCTACCTAAGTATTTGAATTCTTTCTCTTGGTTGACTAGTGCGATTGACATGGATGTCTAGTTTCTTATGTTTTCTTCCCATATTCATTAATTCGACTCTAGTGTTATTGATTTTCATGTCATGATTTATACAGTTTTGATTCAAGATGTCGATATGTTGTTGTATGTCTTGTTTTTTTTAATGTATCCTGTCAATCAATGAATCCATCAATCAATATCATTTTGCCAGTCTTTTAGGGATCAGAATGTTGGAGAAGGACAATAAGGGATGAAGTGGTGAGAGACGGTCTTCCGTCCACCACTCATGCCTGGACAAAATCAAGAAATAATTCCGGGCAAGAAAGAATATCTAACAAACTTATTTAAACAACGAAGCCCTAAAAGAAAATAGCAACCTGCTGCCTTGTATGTCGGCTGGGGACAGTCAAAGACTGATGGAGAGCGAACCCAGTAAATGCTGGTTGGAATCGGACACATCGCCGAAGGACAAGCACAAGAACACCGAATGGTACTGAAGATGTGGCGTGATACAAACCTTCTTGGCAAAGGTTGTTTATATATCACAATAAGAATCATCAAAATGACCGAAAAAGAACGATCGAGAGAGAGAGAGAGAGAGAGAGAGAGAGGAAACAACAAAGCATGCAAAGTTCACTTTCTGGTGCAAGTCCTTCCCCAACCCCTGTGCTAAAAATCAGTACCAGGATGTACAAAGTTGGTGGAATATTTGTAATTTCTGCCAGAATTTATGTGTAAGTACATATTACTGTCTGCTCCTCGTGGAGCATAGAGCTTCAACAGTTGTTCCTTACTTTCCCCGATCTCTTCCCATTTTATTGTTTATTTCTAGGGTAATCTGGTATTCTTCAGTTCCTCAACAAAACCATATATCCAGGTCTGTTTAGGAGGTCCCATTTCTGTGTGTTTTATTGGTTTTCCTCAACTGTCTTCTCCACGGAGTATGCCTGACCCACCGCCATTTTCTCCTAATGACGTCGATCATCATGGACTCCTACCCTGAACTTAACCATAGGTCTATATCTGCGACTCTCTATTATCATCGCATTCTGAAAATCTACCAAAAATCTGTTTAGATATAAATCTGAATATTATTGAAGCTTCAAGACTCTCACATTTCGAGCTATATAGCAAGACACATTATATATTTGAACTGAGTAACCTGAATTTTGTAATGTGTAGTACTCTGCTGCTTATACTTTCATCTGCTGGGAAAGACTGAGCACCTATAGGAATTTAACAGTTTAGTGTATTGTGTTTCGATAACTGAAGTTTTAATACAAGATATTATTTGCTCATTATCAGACACAGTATGAGTTCCTTCACAGAGCAGCACAAGTAGCTATATTGTGTATGGGGACAACTGTCACAGCAAATGACGTACAACAAAGAATAAGTTACTTGGACAAGACATCACATACTGGATTAACTAATATGGAACAAGAATTCAAGGTAATATTTTGTTCTTTGAGTGTTTCACATTCTGAACTAAGTAATATATTATTTCTTCTTCTTCGTACGCTCCATATCGACCACTTGTTAACCAGCCTTTGTGATTTGTATGTGATCTGAACCTAAGAGCGATTGTACGTTGTGCCAGTTATGCGCATACAAGTAGGCCAGCATATTCGATTTCTGAAACGCTTTTATTTACTAGGATAGATTTCCTAGACCCCTACCTCAATCGCTTCTTCGACATGCCTTGTAGGTCGCAGTGCTACTATTCTTTGCTCTCCTTGCGAGCCACAGCACTACACGGTCGGAACTAAATAATATAGAAAATTAACTAAAGATGAATTGTTGTTTCTTCCTATCTCATTCTTGGCCACCTAACAGAAATCCACCGACGAGGTTCCCAATGCAGTTTGAAGATGGTGGAAATAACAAGAATCCACCGACGAGTTCCCAAGAGTTTTGAAGATGGTGGAAATAACAAGAATCCACCGACGAGGTTCCCCAATGCAGTTTTGAAGATGGTGGAAATAACAAGAATCCACCGACGAGGTTCCCCAATGCAGTTTTGAAGATGGTGGAAATAACAAGAATCCACCGACGAGGTTCAATGCAGTTTGAAGATGGTGGAAATAACAGAATCCACCGACGAGGTTCACCAATGCAGTTTGAAGATGGTGGAAATAATAAGAATCCACCGACGAGGTTCCCAATGCAGTTTTGAAGATGGTGGAAATACAAGAATCCACCGAGAGGTTCCCAATGCAGTTTTGAAATTGTGGAAATAACAAGAATCCACGACGGGTTCCCAATGCAGTTTTGAAGATTGTGGAAATATTATAGCAATTCTGTTTTTAATTTTTGTTTGATAAATTTTGCCCTAACAGCTGCTTTGCTGTCTACTCTTATTGATTATCAACTGCCAAGTGTTTTTTCTTGCTGATGTGTAGATGTTTGTTGTTGCTTACCTTACATTCTAAACTAAATAATATGGAAAATGAATTCAAGGAAATTACAAACCTTCAGCAGCTATAATCAACTCATCACCATCAAAAAACTTGTCCTGAGCAGAAAAAACTTGTCCCACCCCAACAGTTCTTCGGAATTTATCTTTCTCATAGGCTAGATGCCCCAACTCAGGAGCCGCCATGTTCAAACGGTCAGTTATATCTTGAATCTATCTTCTCTGTGGTCTTCATCTTCTCCTTTTTGCCAGGATGCCTCCTTCCATAATGGTCTTCCATATATGACCAGTCATTTCTCTGATTTCATCACTTTTCCTGAATTCGTCCCACTTTGTGTTCATTATTTTTCACAGACATTTATTTTCATGATTGCTTCTTCACCCTTCAGACCTAGGAAGGCATAGTTCCACAACCAAGACCTACCAAGACCTCCTATCAATGTCCTTGATCTATTCTTCAAGATATCAAAACTCTCTCACTAAAAAATGTTCTTGCATTCCGTCTCCAGGTGTTATTGGGTCTTCCCTTACATCTATTACCCTGGGGATTCCATCAGAGGACGTGTCTGGTGATGCCACCAGAGTTTATTGTGTGTTCTATCCATCGCCACCTTTTACCCCTGCCTCTTGTTTCACTTTCCGTTGTCCTGCTCTATCCTGCCCTGTCATGCAATTGCAGATGGAGTAACCTGCGCAGAGATATCTATTATTACGAAAGCTATATATACCCAAGTCCAATGTTATCATTTTCTCTCCTATCAGATGATATGTAACCTGAAAAATGATGATGAGGATGACAAGGAGAAAAATGAGTATGTCAATGACGCTTCAAATGTTTATCAAAATAGTCTAAATATGAATAGACAGAAGAATCGCCTGAGCAATATCATAGCAAGTGAGTCAATAAATGTTTTAGGGGAATCCTTGTGTTCTTTATTGTTGGTTATGTAGGCCAACCGTTGTTGAATTTCTTTCTTTTAGTCTAGTCAGTGCACAACTTGAACAGTTAACATGTGAAGTGGTTTGTGTTGTTTGTAAATGTCAAGTGTTTTGTGTTGTTTGCAAAAATGTGAAGTGTTGTATAAGTTAGTAAATGCTAACAAACATGGTTCACAAACACGAACAACAAACAAGTAAGTAGACAGACAGTATTGCTTACTTTGAGATGTGTGAATATATACAGAAGAATAGGTTGTACTTCATGAAAATGTATATGCTTTTCTTACATTGGGGGAATCTGTGGTTAAGTGGTTAAGTGGTTAAGTGGTTAAGCCGTTTTCTAAAAGTCGTTGGTTCATATTCGAACCATGACGTTCTGTTTAGGTGTGTATTTTTTCAAAGGCCACAAGGATTATTGCAGTAGCTACGGAGTAGATGATTTGTTCAATTCTCTTGGCAGAAGGCTTGTCATTTCTGCGGAGATGGACCGAGCCTTGTGTGGTAAAACAACGTGCAATGAAGTCAATCCCTCCGCTTTAGATATCCTTAGCTTTATCTTACATGAGAAGATTTGTAATCTATTTCTTGTATGTACTTTTTCTTTCAGAGACACTTTATGCACCAGTTTTACAATGTGAGACAGATGACTTGGGTGATTATATCAATGCTGTATTTGTACAAGTAAGAGATTTCATTGATGCTGTTTCGTTAACAATAAGAAAACACATTAATTATCTATTTATTTTTCTTTCTTTTTCTCTAATCTTGTTTTGCCTCACATAGTAAGAAGAAATTTCTAGAATGGGCTTTTGTGTGCGCTTCAAAAATAGTGTTTTTTACTGCATCTGTTATCTCTGAGATCTACCTTTTGAGTAACAGCCTTTTGCTTTTACTGGTACCTCTTCTGTGACCTTGTCGTCCTTGGTGACATTGTTAGTCCCAAGCCAAACCACAAACCTAGAGAACCAGGAAGCCATATTTGGTAAAGGGCCGCTCTCTGTGACCTTGCCGTCCTGGGTGACATTGTTAGTCCAAAACCAACCCCCGACAGTGGAGGAACAGAAAGCCATATTTAGTCTAGCCCCTCCTCAGTGACCTGGCTGTCCTGTGTGACATTGTTAGTCCCAAGCGAAACCATCAACCTGGAGAACCAGAAAGCCATATTTAGTCTAGCCCGTCCTATGTGACCTTGCCGTCCTGTGTGACCTTGTTAGTCCCAAGCGAAACCATCAACCTGGAGAACCAGAAAGCCATATTTAGTCTAGCCCGTCCTATGTGACCTTGCCGTCCTGTGTGACCATGCCAGAAACTTAAGTTCCCGTCATACTAGCCGAATGTAAGATTGGAGCATGCATGTCTCCCCACCACTACAAGGTAATGGCCTCTTGGAGAGGAATAGTTCCAATAGTATCATTCTATTTGATTATTGCATGCTTATCGTGTATGTCCATTTACTAAAACAATATCAAGACAACACCAAATAGACATGGATATAACACAACAAGGGTGGCATCTGTTCCTGGATCTCAAATTAAAGCTCCCACCGCTACGCTTAACGGCAATAGTGGACAACCAATTCCATCATCAACCTGGAGAAATACAATAAACAAAATAGACAACATCTTGTATCATTTACTGTATATTTGACTTATGGTTAAAATATTGATTTACTCTTTTGTTGTAGCTTTTAAACTGTTGTTATTTTCTTTCTATTTTCCCACAGAGTTTCAGAAAGCAGAATCAACAATTTTTGACACAGCTACCACTTCCAACAACTGTTATTGATTTCTGGCGTCTTGTCACACAGTACAATGTGTCTTTGATTGTATCATTTGAGGATGATCTGAAGGCTACTGATCAGGTAATGGTTACTTATCAAGATAAAGCTTTATTATGTGTCCGTTATGAATTGAGTAGTCATTGCGTCCAATATATTGTTCCTGTGGTTGAGATTTTTTCAAGCAAGCCTGTTTTCTATATCACCAGTGCCACTCATCATTCAGGCGAGCCTTACTTTACCTACAGAAGTACTTGTGATTTACATCCCCAAGTAAAGGAGATACTTTGTAGATCAGAAATAATAAACAGGATGAAGAGGAATGGGAGTCTGTGGCTAAGTAGTTCAGACACTGCCTTGGCATCAAAGGATCATAGAGACAACGTCGCGACAGGATAAGGGATATGACACTAATCAAGATCCTACCCAACCTCCACGTGGTGACCCTGGTAACAGACAACTGATATTGTCTGGCTAAGCGGGTAGGGATCGAGGAAGGGCTGCTATGGTATAAGTAGTGTTGCAGACGAAGTCGTTTTGGATAAGATCCGCTCGCAACGCTGACGAGAGGAATCCTAGAGTGACTATTAATGTTCGTCTCTCCCGGCCGAAGAGAAAAGCTGAACGGATAAACATGAATTGATGAGGCGTGCACCCAGAGAAGAGACGTGGGCCCGAGTGGTGCAAAGCTTTGGCCCGATATGAGTTGCACGTGGGCCCACATAGGGCGAAACTCGGAGTCCTGAGGAAGGGGCCCGAGTTTGAGCTCTGTGTCCAGACAAGCTAGAGACATTGTGAATGTGTGGGCGGTGAGAACCAATAGAAACGTAAGAAACAGTAGTGTACGAGTCGTCTGTGAACGAATCCGAACTCTCAGAGTAAATGGCCGCAAGCAAATTGTCAGCTGTTGGGCAAGAATCAATAAGAACGATGCGTAACGAATAAAAAGTCTCGGCAAGTGTCTCTGAAAACGCTGTAACGTATCGTGTCTACATACGGGAAGATTGCAGTAAACTCCGTATCAACGGCTTAGCGCAGATACATTTTTAAGGTTGGCCAAGAGCAAATTTTAAAGTTGCGTTTTAGTGCCTAACAAACTGCCCTCCCTGGAACAACCGGGCAAGGTACTGTTGCATTGACAACTAACATCCCCGGAAGAACTGAGGTGGGTGATGCCTAATGGGACTGCCCTCCTTGGAACAACCGGACAAGGTACTGTTGCATTACAACTAACATCCCCGGAAGAGCTGAGGTGGGTGATGTTAGCGAGCGAAAAATGTCAGTTGTGTTGCTAGCGCCGATTGAAACGACTCTCTAAAATATCTGCGCGCAGTCCCAGTCCAGTGTTTCCCGAGGACAGGGAAAATGCAGAGTAAACACTCGCAAATTGTCTCGTGCCGACACGCGCCCCGAAACGGATGAGAATACTCCTACTCATGAACAAACTCACCGTGGATAGAAAAGTCAGGCCGGTAATGCAAAGGCTTGACTGGCACGAACCCAAACATTAGCTAATGGCAATACTTTTCGAACGCCGATCATCCTATACAGTGTAAGATGATGTC
Organism: Arion vulgaris; assembly: GCA_020796225.1. Lineage (NCBI taxonomy): Eukaryota > Metazoa > Mollusca > Gastropoda > Stylommatophora > Arionidae > Arion > Arion vulgaris. Next base: position 81,448,938 of record CM036755.1, read on the forward strand.
CAAACGCCTTGGCTCAGATCATATAAAGGCTAAGCGTAGTGCCAAAAAATATGATCGCTTGTATGACAAGAACACGCGTCTCCAATGACTGAGAATGTTCCTAATCCAGAACGACCTCATATAGTCAGATAGAGCGTATATTGTAGACATACCTTTGGCGATGATCATAAAGCACAAATATACGACGAATAATGATCGCAAAAGAACAATGAATACAAGAAAGGTGACAGTTCCAGTGACTAGCCCTAGAGGGGTCGAGAATGCTCCTAAGCCGGAGCGTCTTCACCCATTCAGCGCAATGCAGCTAATGCTCGTTGGCGTAGATCCAAGTCCACATTTTCGGCACAAAAAGATCATTAAAGAGTGTTTATCTTACAATGCGTACGGTACTACCTCACCAAAGGCAGGAAATCCGAGAGAGAAGTCGCACTTCACTAATTAACTCTGGCCGTAAACGTACCAATGGTACGAGGACTCAAGGCAAGAGTTACACGGACAACAGGTTTTCTGTAACGATCACTCTTGAAGGATCTAAGCTCTGATATCGACAAGCCTGTCCGTATGGTTGAGGGGCGCCTGTTAAAGGTAATTTTAGGTCTCACGCAAAAATCAGTCAGAAACACAATACCAGGCGTCACGACATTCGCCTGAATTAACCAGAGGGCGTACGAGAGAAGAAGAATAAGACATTGCCTCGCGTTCCGAAAGTTGTGAGTTTTAATCTGGATCATATCATTCTGTTAACGATTGCATTTGTTCTTGAGACCCTTAGGAATGTTGCTAGAACTACGGAGCTCATGCTTTGTGCAATATTCTAGGCATGTGTCGTACCATTTCTACGGAGAGAGTGGGGTCAAGCAAAATGTGGTAAACCTGATGCAGTGAAGTCAATTTTTTCGCTTTAGACTGTTTAATAAACAGAATATACTTATACAAATTGTGATTATTTCCTTTAGACTGTTGGAGAGTACCTACCTTCAAATGATAATCAAGCAGTGAGATTTTCCATGTTTGAGTTGGAAACAAAGACAATCTCTACAAACAAGTTATGGCAACAAAGAAAAGTAACTGTTACTGCTGACACAGAATACAGCAATACCAAACTGTCAACATCTGCTGCTGTAAGTTTCTTCTCTTTTTTGTTGTAGATAACAGATGCATTAAAAAGAGAAGTGTTTCTGTTACACATGTACATAGTGTTTATAAAGTTGCTGTGCAGTGAAATTTACGGCCTGGTGAGACTTCATCACGAAAAATGTGGTTTTCAAAGACGCTTTCGTATATCGTTATTCAACGAGATACTATTGCTCTTGGCTGGCTCATAATGGGTGAAGTGGCTGTGAACACGGCTTGTGTGAGTCTAGAAATTTCCGCATTTACTGTCGAATTACTTCATCAGTATATTTGTCACAATTACGAAAGAAATGTTCCACCAAAAATACCATCTTTTCAATGGTTGACACCATTTGCTTTCTGCAATGAAATTGTGAATATAACAATGGTTTGTTGTGTACTGCTGCACACAGGATTGTGGAACTTGGAATATCATTACGTACATTTTCTTTGAAGGTAGGTATCGCCTACCACGAGAAGTCACACAGAAAGAGTATAATGAGTACAAAGCAAGAGGAAGACCACGCAAAAGATGGAGCGACGGCATCAAGAACAGTCTTACGAAAATGAATATCAGCTTAGAAAGTGTCTTAAAACAAACACACACAAGATCACTACGCCCGCCCCTTCCCCAAACCAACCAACAATTCTATACAGAAGTAAATTGTGGCAGAGAAGAAGAAGAAGAAATGTCATTTGTGGCGTAATTACTAAAATATGTTCAACATTCACTGCACATTGAATTTATAAACACTTTGTGCCACATTAATCTACACTGGCATAAAATCAATCTATTATTTATTATCTTCCTCTCCTAACATTATAGGTTACATAGGACCTGCAAGCAGTTTCAGTTTCAGTTTGGAATATCTTAATTGCACTCCGGACATGTCCATAGGTGCTCCGATCTCCTTCGTAACATCTCCAACAGCGGCCAGCGACTGACCGTACCAGTTCGATTTTGATTGATGATCCTACTCGTATACGTGTTGTACTGTTCTTTTCTTGCCACACCAATCTTCAAAACCAGCTCTCGCAATCTAGTAGTTGACGTAGATTGGATTTAGATGAAGGTCTTCTCTGCGACCACGCTCTATAAGGGCTTTCACGATATCAGCTATGTCCATTGGCTGGCCCTCTCATATAGCGGCAGAGCCAGCTAGCTTGTCTGCTCTCTCATTGCCAACGACACCCATGTGCCCCGGAACAAAGACAAGTGTAATTCTGCAAATTGACGCATGCAAGCAATTTCTCCATACTACTCTATCCTGGGTAACTTGTTCAATCTCTTTTACATAATTAAGTCGGATAATCCTCACCTCCCTCAGTAAACTTTGTGTTAGATCTTCCCTAGGGCATCATTTCTTTCTTAAACCCTTTTCATCTCCCTTCAATGCCTGCGTTGTGATTACTTTATTTATTTTTGTTTATCAGAGTTTGCCAAATATATCTCAATCTTCTCTTTTTTATAACTGTTGTTACTAGTTGTTGAACAGAGATTTCTCTGACTTCATCACTTTTCAGGAAATCGTACCATTTTATGTTCATTATTTTTCACAGACATCTGTTTTCAAATGCATTCATTTTTCTATATATAGTGTTATTTTCCAACTGTTGCTGTCATATTTTATGATTAATAAAACATTGAAATTGGTAATTTAGTTTTTAAATAATATAACTTGGAGTTCCATATATTTTTTAAACTTTAAAAGCTGATGTTGCTTTCCAAAATCGTAACATAATTTTTTTTTTTTATATTTCCCATACAATCAAAATTGCTATATAATTAGGCGAACAGCTCTGTTATTTTTATCATCATGGATTCCAGTGTGATATCTGTATTACTTAATAATCTTTACTGATATGAAAATGAAATATACATACATAATAATATTCTATGTTGTCTTAATATTTGTCAATGTTGTGCAGGGGCCAGCAAGAAAAGCAAAGAATAGTACCAAGAAGTCTTAACATTACGCTATACTGATGTGACAGTAATTTGTACTAATGTAATAGTACTCAATAGCTTTACTAATGCCTACTTTAATTTCACTTGAAAGTTGCTTGTTCTGTATTTCAGTTGAAGGAAGACAAGTTCTGACCATTTAACTCTCACTTGAAAGTTGCTTTGTTCTGTATTTCCAGTTGAAGGAAGAACACGTTCTGACACATTTAACTCTCACTTGAAAGTTGCTTTGTTCTGTATTTCCAGTTGAAGGAAGAACAAGTTCTGACACATTTAACTCTCACTTGAAAGTACCTTTGTTCTGTATTTCCAGTTGAAGGAAGAACAAGTTCTGACGCATTTGAAGTGCTTAACTACAGACCTTGACCCAGAAAATATGTTGACTCTCATTACTCAAATTAGGTCACTTAACCCAGGTGATAACAACAAAACAATGTACATGTGCAGGTAAGTTATTAAAAGAGAATAAAGTATTTTTTGTTTTGTCTTCCTTTATCCGCTCTGAATTCTGGCGTAGTCATGTTGCTTAATATGGTACCTATTACTGATTTTTGCATGAAGACTTGCTTTCATGATTATTACTATCTCTCACCATTCCGACAAACCTTACTGGGCTGGGAATTCCTTGCGGAAGATCACTAAAGCAACACAAGATGAATTTGCATAGCTGACAATTGTGGTACAGCTAAGGCGCTGAGAAAGCAAGCTATGTGAAAAGACAAAACACATTACGACAACATGTCCAACCCAGGGGTCTCTGTGACGTAAAGGTTAGGTTCTCGTCTCTCTTACCAGAGGTACCAGGTTCACTCCCGCATGGAACCATCTTGATATATGTCCAGAGACCCTTGATCTCAGTGTAGGTGAGACCACATTTTTAGTGCTGTCGGAGACAGACGATAAAACGTAGCTCTCGTGTCAGAGACCAACACAATTATTTTGTTACATTTTTTATTCTGTTGTTCCTTAACATTATCTGTCGTTCTTTAACCATATCTATTTTTGCTTAACATTATCTGTTGTTGCTTAACCTTATCTGTTGTTCCTTAACCTTATCTGTTGTGGTCTGTGGCTAAGTGGTTAAGCCCTTTGCCTTGTGAGTCGAAGGTCGTGGATTCGAATCCGGACCGCGGAGTTCTTTTCACGAGTGCAGTTTTTTCCAGAAACCTCTAGGATTGTTGCTGGAGCTACGGAGTTCGTGCTTTGTGCAATACTCTCGGCAGGTGGCGTGCCATTTCTTCGGAGAGGACCGAGCCATATGGGGTAAAATCCGGTGCAATGAAGTCAATCCTTCGGCTTAAAAACCCATTAAAATCTGTTGTTGCTTAACCTTATCTGTTGTTGCTTAACCTTATCTGTTGTTGCTTATCCTTATCTGTTATATGATTGTAATATGTAATTTATTACACTTATTGTGTAGACTCATTATCTAGTGCCATTCCAGAATACGTAGATTATCATGTTCATCTACAACTCTCTGCCGCATGCTATTGCTATGAGTTCTGATACTGTTTACATGCCATGATATTAAGCTGTTTATAATCGTTACCTTTGGTTGACTTTTATCTCTCGTTCCTTATATCTTGTCAGTTTCAGTTTGGAATATCTTTATTGCACTCCGGACATGTCCATATGTGCTCCATTCTCGATAGTAATATCTCTAACAGCATCAAGAGATTAACCATAACTGTTTAATGTTCATTGATGAGCCTACTAATATATATATATATAACTGTTGTGTTACTCTTTTCTCGCTACTTCAATCTTTAATCCAAGACGCTATAATCTAGATGTTGGCTTAGATGACAGTCTTCTTTGTAGGCACATTATATGAGCTTGTTCAAAATATTAGCTTTATCAATTATGTTCGTTGTCACAATGTATTCAACAGTATCTCTTCCCAAAACATGTCCAATGAGTTTTAATTCCCTTTCTGGAATTTTTCTCATTTGCCCGCTATAAAAGCATGCATTTTTATGGCACCTGTTATTGTGCCTCTGACTGGTTTATGAGTGAGATCTTGCTTTTCTGATTAGTAGTGTATCAAGCTATTCAGACGAGCCTTACTCTGACTTGAGAGGTACTTGTAATTTAAATCCTCAAGTCTTCTTCTTCTTTGAACGCTCTATATTGACCAATTGTTAACCACTCTATGTGATTTGTATGTGATCTGAGCCTAAGGGGGATTGTACGTTGCGCCAATTATGGGCATACAAGTAGGCCAGCACTTTCGGTTTCTACAACGCTTTTTTACTAGGGTAGCTTCCCTAGGTCATACATCAATCTCCTCTTTCGACATGCCTTGTAGGTCAGTGTCACTATTCTTGACTCTTCTTGCGGGCTCCGACAACACACAGGCGAATTAATATCCCCAAGTAAATGATAAAGGTCTCTTGCAGTTTAACAATGCACCGTATACATACCAAGAATGGGAGGGGTGGCAGGAGGGACAAAAAGTAAGAAATGTCCCAATAAGTCATTAATGATGTGATAGCATTGTTTGTTTGCATTTGCAGAAATGGTGCTGACTACAGTGGTCTGGTGTATGTCTTGTCTCTCCTGCTGGACAGAATGGACAATGATGGTTCCTGTACAGTACCGCTGGTTGTTGGAGCTATCAAAACCGTTAGACCTCAGGTCATCCCAACATTGGTGAGACAGCTTTATTTTTCTAGAACGTTTTAGTTAATTTAAAAAAAAACTTTCTTTAGACATCAAATATCCCTTAAGACAACATCAAATATCTCTTTAGATAACATCAACTATTTCTTTAGACAACATCAAATATTACTTTATACAGCATCAAATATTACTTTAGACATCACATCTTTTTTACCGGACATCAAATTTCTAACCCAGAACTGCTTACACAGTGTCAACAAAGAATATAGACACCATCAACTAAAGAGACGATGAAGATGGATCAGGCATGTGATACGCATGGAGACCAACTCTGTCACAGAAACTACAATCAGATGGACACCAGAGAGTAACCAAGAACACAAAAGACCCAAAACGAGATGAAGGAGAAGAGTAACACAGGATGTAAACGAAATGAATCACAACTAGAACATCTAACAGAAGAAGGACAAGAGCATAGAAGAATGGTGTGCATATCTTGCTGATCTATGTGTTAAGGAGATCACTGTCAAGAAAAGGAGAATGAGAAGATTTGAAATGTCATCTTCACTTCTATGATTGATTGTAAGATTTGAAATGTCATCTTCACTTCTATGATTGATTGTAAGATTTGAAATGTCATCTGCACTTCTATGATTGATTGTAAGATTTGAAATGTCATCTTCACTTCTATGATTGATTGTAAGATTTGAAATGTCATCTTCACTTCTATGATTGATTGTAAGATTTGAAATGTCATCTTCACTTCTATGATTGATTGTAATTTGTCTATCTTCTTGTAGCGCTTGTGTGTTGCTGGGCATCACAAGGGGAGCAAAGAATAGTAACACTGTGGCCTACAAGGCATGTCGTAAGAAGGGACTGAGGTAGGGGCCTAGAAAATGTATCCTAGTAAATAAAAAGCATTACAGAAATCGAATATGCTTGCCTACTTGTAGGCGTATAACTGGCACAACGTACAATCGCTTTTAGGCTCAGATGACATACAAACTACAAAGAGTGATTAACAACTGGTCAATATGGAGAGTTAGAAGAAGAAGAAAAATACCCAGTCCGGATTTGAACTCACAAGCTTCAGAACAACTGGTAAGCATCTTGACCACTTCACCATAGAGATCAATCTCGAATGTGCACGGAGGAGAATCCTTTACATAGGGACCTAAATGTAAAATATCTATAAAGTCGGAGTAAGTCTCAACTGAATGACAAGGTATACTGAAGATACAGAAAGCAAATCTTGACACATATAAAACAGGTAAAGAAGCCATATTAGGCGCCATGACTGCTTGAATTCATAGCTGGTGAAAGAAAAAATTATTATGTTACTGTAACAATCTGTATATTGATTGATTGATTGGTGATTGATATGACCATCATCATTGAACTTCGGTAAGTAACCAGGTGTGATCCGATCTCTTTCTTGCACATGAAAATCTCAGCTGCAGTGCACGAACTCCGTAGCACCAGTGAAGGTCCGCAATGTAATTTTGAAGATGATGAAGATATTTTTGTAGGAATTTTATTTCAAATCATTTCTAATGAATGTGTATATATTATTGTCTACTCTAACAGGTTCAGTATGAATTTTTGTACCAAGTACTACAACTGTATAATGACATCACACACGTGTACGCTTCTATAGATGACACACATTGAAATTTGTTTCATCAATACAGCCTGTGTAAACTTATCCTAATCTTTATTTCCTTTTACAATCAAAGTTGTGTTGCTGCAAACACTTTCTTGTTTACTTTTGTTTCCACTTTGTTTACTCTGTATCAACAACTTGTTAAATCACTCTTTGTGATTTGTATGTAATCCAAGCCTAAGAGCAATTGTACGTTGTGTCAGTAATGCACCTACAAGTAGGCCAGCACATTCAAGTTATGCGATGCTTTTTATGTACTATTGTAGCTTCCTTAGGCCCTATCTTTGTCGCCTCTTACGACATGCTTTGTTGGTTGCATTGTTACTGTTCGTTGCTCCCTTATGAATTCTGCAACGCACGGGTGACTCAAGTAGCAATATTATTCTGTACATGTTACAAAACATATTGATATTTTGTAAGTTTACCATCAAATATTGATGTCTCTGTTTTTATGCATTTTCTCAATTTATTGTTATTAATTACATCATACTGTTCTGTTTCTTTATTTACATGTTTATACAACCTTCATGATAATCAACGCTCTCAGAGACAACCTACGCTCTGAAGATTTCAACGTAGAGGATAAAGGGTATTCTCTATCTCGGTTGCGCAAGTTGTGCATACCGATAGGTGCGGCAAGACGGGAAAATCACGAGAGAAACCCACTAGACACATTGTTTGTTTGTTTGTTTTCTAGCCCCCAGGAAGGTTGGGATAATTTCACCCTTTTTCCTGTTTTGCGTGGGGTAGAGCACCCACGCTTTCTTGAAAACCCAGAAACCTCCGACAACTCCAGATGTGTATTGATATGCTTATTGCTGCGTAGACTCCTATCCATGTAAAGTTCTAGTAGATACATCAATCAACACAGAACGGGAGTTGTTAGTCTAAAAACACTGAGATAAATGTTTAGGTGCAGATCAGACCAGTTATGGACATGTCCGATGTGTAATGAAGATGGTCCTCAAATAAACAATGAACAATGTTGTCTTTCTTTCATTGAGAGTGTACTTTCTTTCATCTTTGTTAGGAATAAAACTGAAACTTAACACAGATTGTAAGTTATAATTGCTATAACACAACATCAGGAAAGAAAGTGAGAGGAAGTCCACGAAAAAGATGATTAGATGGCATAGCAGAATCCTGTGAAAGAGCAAAAATATCAATCACCCAAGTCACCAGAACAGCTCAAGACAAAAACAGAAAACTACGACACTGGGCAACAACACGGTAGCAGTGTGGCGACACTGGGCGACAACACGGTAGCAGTGTGACGACACTGGGCAACAGCAAGGTAGCAGTGTGACGACACTTGGCAACAACACGGTAGCAGTGTGACGACAAAAGAAGAAGAAGAAGTGATAAGAAGAAAATGAAAACCTTAAAACTTGTGCATTGATCGTGAACTATTTGAGACAACTCTATAGATTTCACTTATGCTGCTTCTATTTCATGTAATTTTTTACTTTTTCTGTGGGTGTCTGTAGGGGTAGTGAGCTCAATCACAACTCAAGAGTACCTGGTTCAAACTCCGATTCAGGCAATTTGGAAGCAAATTTGTTCGACGTGGATTTTTATAAAAGGTGAAAATAGAATTCACCGTTCAGAAAGCAATGGAAAACTACTGAACATATAAACAGTGCCACGAAACTAGTTTACGTCTATTTTACTATGATGGATGACGAGGTTCTGTAAAAGGATATGATATTATTTTCATTTTTCAATATAAAAGCATGTAACCCATTAGGGTTGTAGAGGTGTTGTGATGGAATCGTCAACACAGAAGTCATTCTAATGATCTCTCTCCGCTACGAGATGGATCTTCTTTTTCATTTGTGGTCACACTGTTACCGTGTTGATGCCCAGTGTCGTAGCTTTCTATTTTTATCTTGCGCTGTTCTAGTGGCTTGGGTGATAGTTATTTTCCAACTGGATTCTGCTATATTATCTAACCATCTTTTCATGGTGCTCTTGCCTACTTTCCTGATGTTCGGTGGTAGTATACAGAGGAGTTTGGTGGCATTCTTATTAAGTGGCCGAACCACTTCATTCTTTGTTTCTCAATGTAATTCAAGCAAGATTCTGTCCCAACTTTCATTCTTATGTTGATGTTGGTGACTGTCTTTTCTGGTGTTGTTAGTAAGTTTTCATACACATTGCATTTCACATGTAGTTATATTTTGCTTGGATGGTTAACTGTTTAAAGGTCCTTGTCTGAACAATACTTGAAGTTATCAGCCCATACTTTATGTTGTCTTTCTTTTCTTCTATCACCCTCAACTTGTTCTGATCGATGTTCTAATGATGAAACTATTTATGATAAATGAAACAGTAGCATTATCTTACATATGGTACAGCTGTTTGAGACTGCTTGCAGCTATACAATTTTCTGTGGTAGTTTCTTTTGTTAATTCCCTACTCACTTTATCAACTGAAGTGATGCAGTGTAATTTCAGTTCAACAATGTAAGAGGAAGTATGATCTTGACCAGAGTCAAATCAGTGGCCATGATGTTGATTTACTATCACATTCACTGCATGCATAGTGAATGAGATCAGATGGTCATTTAGTTGGTCTCTCTCTCTGTCTCTCTCTCTCTCTCTTGAGTGCCTTTATAACCCAGATTGGGGTATATGCACTTGACCAACTCATGCCAAATCCTCCTATCTTAAGATATTATTTTGCAGCTTCTTCCAGCACTTCTGTATATCATTAAACCTTTCATTCTGTAATTTTATTCTACTGTTGGTGGTATTTATATTGCAACACGTTCTGAATTAGCCAGTATACATATTATCTTTACATCATCTTCAGAAATACAACAAGCCGATATATTGTCTCATAAAGGTGAAGGGGTTAATCTCTGCCTCCAAATCTCTTCTCTATGTATTTCTAGGTTTCACTTTCTTTCAATTTCTTTGTGTGTTCCAGAAAGGTTCCCGTCTTGGTATATTTCTCTCTGCTGTTCTCAAGATTTGTCCTATCTAGCGCCAGTTTATTTTTTAATCTCTTGGTTCCCTGGGATCTGTCTTGTTTTCTTCATAAGCTTTTCATTTTGTGAATCTATTATACTATCTTAGTCACTCTAATTTTGATGGTAACCCAACTCTTAGATTACACACAATAAAATTACATTTTTGAGTGCAGTTTATCAGAATCAAATTTGGTAACATAAGAAAATATAACTTTCTTCTGTTAAACTTGAGAGAACTATTTCATATATCAGGATGTTATTGTTATACTCCTCTTGTTATCGTTATATGTTAAGTAGAGCCTGCAAGCAATTTTTCACTACCGCTCTACCTTGTGCAACTCATTTCATCTAATCTATGAAATTGAGGATTATGCTATTATCATTTGGTATTAGCATGCATTATGCTTGGTATCAGTGCCAAACCTAGACACTGACATTAAATGATATATTGAAAACTAGTCACGACAAAAATCAAAAGGAGACCGGTTTAGAAATGAAGACAACCGGAGCTCTCTGTATATCATGGTCAGAAAACTGAACAAATAGATCCATCTAGAAAGAACTCAAAATCAAAGAAAAGTGGCTGCTGCTACAAATAAGTAGGTGACAATTGAAGTATTTTGGACATATACAGAGACACGAAGAGAACAACATTATGGAAGAAGGTATCCATGCAAAGAGGAGAAAAAGGAAGATCATAAAGAAGATGGATTGAGGATGCAATATGTTTTGAGCATAGGGGCTACAGAGGTGGGATACCTGGCCTATGAGATAGATTCTGAAGGACTGTTTGGGTGGCAGAGTTCTACTCAGGACAAGCTATTTGATGACGAGTCTTAGAGTATATTTGTATTATTTACATACAATGTATAGACAGATAAAATATTAGTAGAAAAATGATGAGTTTATTTGTATAGTTTTTATGTTGTAAAGCAGGCTATTCTACACAGTAATTAACATGTTGTTATCCTCTATTGTTGAAGTCTTTCTGGAATGTCCCATTGCTGTTATACTGTTCAATCAACATCATGTACACTCTAACCTGCATTGTGTTTTTTCAGTCACCTCTTCCCCCACCCCACCCCCACCTCCATTAGGTATCCTGTATATTTAATGTATTGTTTGTCTGCAATTAAACTTTGTATATTCAGTTCATATAAAAGGTTAATATTATGGACAGAGATGAGAACAAATAGATCTGTCCAGAAAGAACTCAAAATCAAAGAAAACTTGATGATTCTACAAATAGGAATGAGAATGTTTCAGTATTTTGGACATATAAAGAGACATGAATTGCTAAAGAAGACCATCATAGAAGGAGGCTTCACAGCAAAGAGGAGAAGAGGAAGATAACGGAGATGATGGATTCAGGATGTAACTGATGGTTTGAACATGACGTCCTCAGAGACGGGTCATCTTACCTACGAGAGAAATTCGGAAGGACTGTTGGGGTGGCAAAGTTCTCCTCAGGTCAGGCTATATGATATATACATATTTCTCTCTTTCCGTTATATGTTACATAGTTCACCCACATGTTACATAATTTACCCATACCGCTCTGTTCTGGGCAGCTCGCTAAATGTCTTCCATGGAATTAACTCCTATTTGATACAATTTACTTTTGTATACATATGTTGTTTAATACAATACCTATTGAAAAACAAGCCGAAGCAGGATTAATTTTTAATAATTTTTTCATCTAACTATTTTCTAATCATGTTTTGACATTCAGCGTCGAGTCGAAAAACGAGACGCCTAGAACAGGCTATGCGCCTTGTCGTTATTTCTTTTCTCTAGTCCCGATTTGCCTCACAGCTTCAGGATAAGAAGAGATTTCTAGAACATGCTTTTGTGTGCTCTTCATAAACAGTGTCTTTCGTCGCCACTGTTATCTCTGAGGTCCACCTTTTGCTGGGCCGGCCTTGTGATTTGTATTCCCTGTATTAGATTAGCATTGCTCCTTGTGGCGCACTTCCTATTGGTAATCTGCTTCTGTGGCCGAACCATGGGGGAGACAATACAAACGGTTGCTAACTTTCTTATTTCTCAGTTAAATAAGATATTTTTTATCAGGTAGTACTAGGGTTGGTCTGGGATGAAATATTATATAACTTTTAAATTATTTACTAGTCACGTTTTTCCATGGAAATGGCGGCCATGTTGGATTATAAACAATGTTGTAAAGTAGGTAATTACTCACAACTAGTTCATATTAATCTTTTTTTTTTTAAAACTGAAATACTTAAATAAGCCAAAGTTCTAGGCACCTAGCAACTTAAAATTATTCTGGGACAGATAACAAGCCGATGGAAGTGCAATGAATAAGATATATACAATTTTTACCAAAAAATAAGAACTTAGGGTTACTAAAAATATTGTGTTAAAAAATATATTTCTCACAACTTGCATTTCTATATCTGATTGCCCTCAGTATTAATTGATCTATATGTATGCCAAATTTCATATTGATATATTGAATGGTTACCGAGACTAACCTACTAAACACTTCCTAAATTTATAAAAATCACAATTGTGAGAAAACTGCAATTTAAAAATATTTTTGGTGAAATCTGAAAAGGTCTTTAACTTACCAAAGAATTTCTACATAAATCGCTTATATGCTTGATAGAACATGTGTCCCGTATGGTTATATGTTAAATTCATCTGTATTATATGTGCTTCCTTCCTTCTGAGCTATCTCATGCTCTTTGATGTGGAGCATGAGAGAACTACCATTTTTTTAATATTGGCAAATATTGACGTAGACTAATGAGATAACTTTTTTTTCGCTATGCGATTGATAAAATCTTCTTTGAAAATTTGAATATCATAGTTAAAAGATGTATTTGTCTCTACAAAAGCTTTGGAATCTCCATCACAAAGCAACTGGCAATAAACAAGTTGTCTCTTTCTAACTGACTTGGCAAAAATAAGCTTTTCAGCTTTCATAGAATTGGATGAACCCTCACAATTTTCTCACACTGCTACTTTACAATGATATATAATTCGATGTCTTATAGAATAGAGATGCCCATCACAAAGTACCAACCAAACGGTATTTCTATACATTGTCTCTTAAAAAATACGTTAAATATGCGAGAGGGTGGGCTGTTTAAAAACTCATTTTCAAATTTAAAAAAAAATTAAATTTTGTTTACTGATTTCGATTCTATAGATATAAAACTAATAGAATATAATATTTGGGAAATCGATATTTTAAAGAAAATATGTCATTTCGTGAGTTGTGAGATCCCTTAATTTGTTGTTTCTTCATGAAGTTCAGTACTGCTATTTTACCCACTGTTTTCCTGATGTCTTCATTTCTCAACCTTACTCTTCTTGTTACTCCCAGTGTTCTGCGTAGACAGAGGTCACAAATGTGTGCCTTAAATGGGCATTGAATCTGCCCAAAGATTTTAGGAATTTGAGATTGAATACAAATCGTGGCATATCCCTTCAGGACGGTCGCCATCAACCACAGTAAACGAGATTTTACTCCCAGTATTCTGCGTAGATATTTCATCTCTATCGTGACTAGTTTTCTTCGGTCAATTAATGTCAGCGTCCATGTCTGGCACTGATAACATAATGTGGGGAGAAAGATTGTGTTGAGCAATGCTTTTTTGTGTTCATTGTTTACTTGTTTGCATTTTAAAATTGGCGCATTTGTCCTATTGTTGAGCATGCTTTTTTGCAACTATGTTGGATTTCGCTAGTTATTCTTTCGTTTGCTGTAAAATGCTCCTGCGTATGTAAAGTCTTTGACTTGTTCTCATACGCAGATGTATATACAAAATAAGTTGTATATCTCTTATTTTGTATATAACATTTGTTGAATGACATGTATTGTTATAGATAAATTAATGTATTTTTATCAAAAGCTTACAGAATGTACACGAATAAACTAAGAAATAACAATGAAAATGTGTTAGCGTAAATGTTGTGTTAATTTAACCAATAAATAATTCATGACGCAGTCTGCGGAATATGGTCAAACATGATAGGAAACATGAGTATACGGTCACATTCGGTAGTTCATCTCTTAATGATAATATAAACAAGTGGACAATTAATGAGAATAGAATACAACCAACTATCAATAACAGCATACAATCAAATTAGATCAGGTACAAGCGCCAAGGTAAGATCAAGAAAAAGATGGATAGACAATATCAAGACCACACTAATAATATTACTAACTAATGAACACGGATATTACACAAGGATGATGTGTCCAGAAAGAACTCAAAATCAAAGAGAACTGTCAGATGCCACAAATAAAAAAGATAAAATAGAGATATTTTGGACAAATAAATAGACATGGGCTTTAAAAGACCATCAGGGGTCAAAGGCGCAAGGAAGCAGCGCGCCAAGATTAGGGAGATGGCTCTAATCCCCTGCTCTCACCTCCACGTGGTGTCCATGGTTACAGACGGTAGTTCGTGCCGTGGGAGAGTTACTCTGGGTCAACAAGAGATGCAAAGGTAGCCATACTTGATGGGATCCGCTCGCAACATAGACGAGCGGACTCCCAGAGTGACTATTAATGCTCGCCTCTCCCGGCCGATTGGGAAAAGGTAGAAGGATACATGTGGAACCTCGCGGGGCAAAACTCGAGTCCGCGCATTCTTCTCTTGAGTCTCCTCTCTTGAGCCGATGAGTATGCTGGGTGACGAGTTGGACCGTACTTTGGTCCACATAGGTAAAACGTCTAGCCCCCATCACAGAGATGGGGGCACAAATCAAAACCATCGAAGAGACATTACCCGTGTGTGGTGAAATTCTGAGCCAGCGCATACTCTCTATTGAGCCGCCTCTCTGGAGCCGATGAGTATGCTAATAGTCGAGTTGAGTTGCACGTGGGCCATCAAAGGGCGAAACTCGGAATTTGCCCCTCGAAGTCGGACAGCCCGGTGAGAATTGACGGAAATGGTGAGGTAGGCACCAGGGCAGAGCGAGTACGCATACGGGCGTTGCAAGGGTGGCCCACATGGGGCGAAACCCGTGACCACATCTCATGGGTGGGGGACCGGGTTTAGTCACAGAGGGTGACAGCCCAGGCAAATGTGAGCACGATACGAAAGGCACGAAAAGGGCAGAGCTAGCACGTATGCTGGCAAAGCCATAGTGGGCCCCACCTAGGGGAAGATCGGTCTGGCAAGGCGCGGAAAGCCAGGCAGGCACTGCAGTGGCGAGCATGGCACGCAAGAGGGTGTGCGTCTCACCCAAATGTACAGCACAACTGGAAAGCCCAGCAGAGGTAAAGCCAGTGCGCGTTTCCGCTCGCAGAGAACTACTGCTGCCTTGTAGTTTGATTGGGGACAATCAAAGTCTAGCGGAGCAAACCGTAAACAAACCTGAACGGGCGGCAAACCAAGGTGTTCATTAAAACGACCGGTTTTGCTGGGCAGATGGCACTCATAAGCTCGAGAGGGCAGGCCGTCTAAGAGGTGCTGCCCTAAAAGGAAATTGCAACCCGCTGCCTTGTGGGTTTCGGCTAGGGACAGCCAAACGATAGCGGAGAGTGAACAGCACACAAACGCTGGCTGAAATCGAACACACAACCCAAGGATAAGCAACTGTGCTCCAATATGTGCTGAAGGCTTGTGCACGTACATCACTTTCTGATGTTTGGCTGTTTATATATTCACAAAATATATTTTCCCAGATTTTTATTAGAAACGTTTGTTTGTAGTCGTCCATATGTTTTTTTAAAATTCGTCACTCCTATTGTTCGTTTGCTTGATAAAGGCTTTATTGGTCGAAACGTTGCTGTGTTTTGTGATTGTTTTTGCAATTTGTAAAACTACAGTACTTTGTGATTACGTGTTGTTTCGCTGTGTATATAACAAAATAGAATGATAAAAATGGCAGAAGGACGATCGATCGATCGAGAGAGAGAGAGAGAGAGAGAGAGAAGACCACCATGGAAAGAGGCATTCCGGCAAAGAGAAGAAGAGGAAGACCACGGGAAAGATGCGTTCATGATGTAACTAATGGTTTGAACATGACGGCTACAGAGGCAAGACATCTGACCTATGAGAGAGATAAATTCCGGTGAAGTTTTGTGGTGGCAAAGTTCTGCTCAGAACAAGCTATTTGATGATGGTGATGAAGACGCGTCTGGCCCTGAAACTAAATTTAAAGCTCATGCCCCTAAGCTTAACGGCAAGAGTGGACAACCAATTCTATCATCCACCTGGGGAAAGACAAAAGATAATATAAAAGAAAATTTGTTTTACATATTTCCAATGTTTAGGACCAAAGGAGAATGCAATTAAGGGGGCGGTCAAAGGTTCAGTGAGACGACACTGACCAACATCCTATAAAACGTCCACACGTTGATCCTGGAAGCTGATGCACTGCAGTCTGGTAAAGCGGGTAGTGATCGATGATGATGCCATTCACACAATGTAGTGGTAGTGTATATACGCTGCTAGTGCGCATAATAAAATAATTTTGCACATTAGATGATCAATATCTCTGAGTGATAACGTATACATGAATCCCTTGGTCGATGTCTGACACTGGACTGGCTCTGTGGTTCTGGCTACCCTATACGGTACAAAATGTATCTAACCATGAACTAGAAAGAGGTGGTTGCGGGCCTATGCTCCAACTGTGGTTTGAAAGGCGTGAGAGAGATATCAAGTGATAAAAGAATGTGTAAATTGTATATTTAAAAAAAATTGTGTTAGTGACGTCCGCAATGTGTGTTTTGTGCCTTACTCTGCATCGAGCAGGGTTGGGATCGGTTAGTTTCTCTTAGCAGACTCTTAAGGGGATCTTTGTGGCGTAGAGGCTAGGTGCTCGTATCTCGTGCCAAAGGAAACAGGTTCGCTCCCTCGTGGAGCCATCTGGATATTTTTTCAGAGATAACTGATCTCAGTATTAGAAACGTTTGAATGTCTCCGTATCTAGTCGTCCATATGTAATTGTTTTTTTTAAAAATTCTTCACTCCTGTTGTTCATTTATTTGATAAAGGCCTTGTTGGTCGAAACGTTGCTGTATTTTGTTTTTGTAATTTGTAAAACTACAGTACTTTGTGATTACGTGTCTCGCAAGAAAAACAAACAATAGTTAATGACGCAATATGCACATAAACTCTCTAAACAGAATTCCTGTACAATAGTACACACTTACCGTACAGACATTAGACTCTCCTACATTTGTGTGAATTGATGTCGATATTAAATCTACATTTTCAAAATATAAAACAAAACCTTTAGTGTAAGTATCTGTTTCGTAACCTTTGTTTGATTTTGTTAATCGTCGCATTCAAGACTTCCATAGGTTGTAACATTATCTTTTCTTAATGTCCTGTGAAGTGTTGGAAATTGCAATACTGAGAGAGGTATGTTCTTCCATTTACAACAACGATGTTTTGTTGCAACAAATATCAACACTATATAACTGTAGTATGTAATGTAGAATAAGAGAGATCGATCTCTTCTTCTTCAAAGATAAAGTGGAGATTCTGATCTTGCCTTTCATCGCAGTCATCATCATCATCATCATCATATTAGATTGTCCTAAGTAGAACTTTAATACCCTAACAGTGCCTCAGAATTTATCTCTCTCACATGACATATGCTTCTGCTGCAGTCATGTTCAGATCATCATTCTCATCATGTATTCTTGGTCTTCTCTTTGCCGGGATGCCTTCTTCCATAATAGCTTTCTCCAACACTCCATGTCTTGTTATATATCGAACATACATTTTCTCATTCTTATTTGTAGCATCAGCCAGTTTTCTTTGATTTTACTTTTTTTTCTGAATACATCTATTTTTTCTCTTCTCTGTCCATGATATACGGAGGACTATTCTGTAACACTTATATTCACAAGTACATATGTATGCTTTTCAACTTCCTTGTAATGAATGCATGCATAACTCTCATATGTTACCACTGGGGATATGCATGATCCTAGTATTCTCATCTTTGACTTATTAGTTCCTTTCCATACTGTTTTTAGTTTTAATGGTTTTTGTAATGCTATGTTTTTGTAATGCTATGTTTTTGTAATGCTATGTTCCATCTCATGTTAGCAGTGACAGACGATATTATTTTGTCCCAGTACTAAGTTGAATGTATGTTGTACATAGCACTGAAAAGTGGGGCAGCGGGTCTGGTGTCTGTGTCTGTTTATCCCCCCGGATATGAACCATAATTATACTATTCTAGTATAAGGGGTCGAGGGTCTCTCTGTGCTGCTCAGTGTTACAAAAATAAAAGTAAGGTTCACTGTTCTCATTCCCCGCCACCAAATTTCGTGCTTTATATGCCAAGCTCTGGTACACTCTAAGCATGGGCCCAAATATTTAACCTAATCGGCCTTCGTAGCCGATACACTAGCTCGCGACATTGATTTAAGAGGTCGCTAATCTAGTATACTTGCTATTTCAGTATATATTGTCTTATTAATGCGACTTGAAGTCAATACAATTACAGCATGAATGGATTACGCTAAGAGGATCATTACCTCCTGATTCACTGTGCTTTTACAACTTGTGTCAGTCATCAGGAAGCCCCTTCATTGTGCTTTTAAAACTTGTGTCAGTCATCAGGACGCCCTCTCATTGTGCCTTTATAACTTGTCAGTCATCAGGAAGCCCTCTCACTGTGCCTTACCAACTTGTGTCAGTATCAGGACGCCCTCTCACTGTGCCTTTATAACTATCAGTCATCAGACGCCTCTCATTGTGCCTTTACAACTTGTGCCAGTCATCAGGACGCCCCTCTCATGGTGCCTTTACAACTTGTGTCAGTCATCAGGACGCCCTTCTCACTGTGCCTTTATAACCTGTGTCAGTCATAAGGAAGCCCTCTCATTGTGCATGTACAACTTGTGTCAGTCATCAGGAAGCCCCTCTCATTGTGCCTTTACAACTTGTATCAGTCATCAGAAGCCCTCTCATTGTGCCTTTACAACTTGTGCCAGTCATGAGAAAGCCCCTCATATTGAAGCTATATCCCCCAGGTATAGTCAGTATCAATCTCAGAGGTCTCTGTGTCGTAGAGGTTAGGTGCTCATCCTTAGTGCCAAAGGTACCAGATTCGCTCCCTTATGGAGACATCTGAATATTTTTAAAGATATACCTGATCTCAGTGTAGGTCAAGCCAGTGCTGCGTTAGGAAGGTTACGTGTCACTGTGTGGGAACGGAAGGGGATAAGCATAGTCACAAAGCTGAAAGTTTACCAGGCCATAGTGCTAATCACGCTGCTGTACGCAAGCGAGACATGGACAGTATATAGCAGACACGCAAGAAAATGAAACCATTTCCACACAAGCTGTCTACGCAGAATACTAAAAATAAACTGGCAGGACAAAATTCCAGACAGCGAAGTCCTCACAAGAGCAAAGATCCCAAGCGTCAACACCCTGTTGCAGAAGGCCCAAGTGAGATGGGTCGGTCACGTTGCTCGGATGCCTGATAAACGCATCCCAAAACAGTTGATGTATGGCGAGCTTGAAGGGGGCAGACGTTGCTGGTGGACAGAAAAAACGCTTTAAAGACACTCTTAAAGTGTCTCTAAATGCTTCGATATAGACAATACATGCTGGGAATCCCTTGCGCAAGATCGCCAAATGTGGCGCTGTAACATCAAAAGAGGAACCCGAATAGCTGAGAATCATCGTATTGTTGAGTACAGAGAAAACGAGCAGCGTGAAAAGACAGAGCACACAACACGCACATGTCTAACCTTTATCATGTATGCCCCACCTGTGGTCGGGGATTCTATTCTAGGATTGGACTCTACAGTCACCTCCGCACACACCAGAGAGGTGCAACAGCACACAGTCGAGCCAGTTGATTGTCATCATCGCTTGCGATGGACATATATATATATAAAATTTTATATATATATATATATATATATGGCGGTGTCTGCAAGGAAAGCAATGAATAGTAACACTGCGATCTAAAAGGCATGTCGTAATAGGCGATTGAGGTAGAGGCCTAGAGAAGCTACCCTGTAAATAAAAGCTTCGCAGAAATCGGATGTGCTTGTACGCGCATAACTGGCACAACGTACACTCACTCTTAGGCTCGGATCACATACACATCACACAGAGTGGTTAACAAGTGGTCTATATAGAGCGTTCGAAGAAGAAGATTGATTAGACAATCATTATATCACTTTGTTGAATAACCATGTGTGCTCCGAACCTTTTATATACACGTAGATCGCAGTGACAGAGCAGGGACTTTGTAGCACCTGTGGAGGTCGTGAATGTAATTTTGAAGATGGTGAATGGTTTTGTTGATATTTGAATTTTAAATGAATTGTGCTAGGACAGAGACTTTATTACCTATTCTTAACGATTTTAAGCACCAATGATTCTTTTACGATTTCAACATAAACACGGCATCTAGGTTGTTCTATCTTCCGTCTCGGGTGTCAGTAATAGTAAAGTTTATAACATGAACACGGCATCTAGGGTGTTATCTTCGGTCTTGAGTGTTAGTAATAGTAAAGTTTATAACACTATATGCTAATAACCAGGTGCCATTGCATTTCCGGGATCGAGGCGAGTTTACGATAAAAATGTTTGTGTAAATACTGTGCATAGTTGGACTTCATGTTCTCTGATCGTTTACTCGAGGAGTCAATTACAAGTACATCTAAAGTCGGAGTAAAGTTCACCCAAATAGCTAGGAACACATGTGATAAAAGAAAGCAAATCTTTAATTCGTTATTTCTAAACCGGTTTCTTCTTGTTGCTCCCAGCATTCACTATAGACATTAGACATCAAAGTTGTCTATAATTGATTGATTGATTGATCGATTGATAGGATCATCATCATTGCACTTCGATGAGTAAACATGTGTGCTCCGATCTCTTTCTTACACAATAAGACATCAGCTGCTGTGCACGAACACCGTAGCACCTGCAGGGTCCCATATTTAATTTAGAGGATAGTGAAGATATTTTTGTAGGAATTATATTATAAATCTTGTGATAATGAATTTTGTCAAGAGCAGAGGATTTCCAGCCTGCTCTTCTCGATTTTTGAACAGCCAAGTGTCCTTATACGTGCTCAAATTGAGCACCAGACATACGTTTTATCTTCCGTCTCCGATAGGACTAGGAATTCTATATCACTTACACTTAGTTCAGGGATCCATGGAAAAATATCCCGATGGCTCCACGAGGGAGCGAACCGGGTATCTTTGGCATGAGAGGCTAACACCTAACCTGTACGACACAGATCACCCTTCCCCAACAAAAAGATATCTACACATTAACCCTTAAAGTTGTTAAACTTCATATTAACTCTTAGAGTTCATTGTTAACAACCGCCCATGTGTGGCTGTTGCCTTCTAGGGCAGCAACGTACACTCGCTCTTAGGCTCAGATCACATACAGGTCACAAGTGGTTTAACATGTGTTCGATATTCAGCGTTCATAAAAGAAGAAGATTGTTATCTACATATTACTATTAACTATACAATTGTGTTAAGATTTTTCCACGAAAGAAGGTATACACAGAATGAGAATTCTATGAAATTAGAGACACCGAAAAATGTAATTATATTTCTATTTTTCTCCTTCACTAGGTTTCCCTTGTCTTCAAAGAAGAGCTGTCAACGAACTGAAGAGCAGATATGGTGTTTATCTTACATTATCAGATTCTCATGCTTCATTGCCTCATGTGGATGTTACTAACTGTTCCAGAACAACTGCCAGTCACTGTAGGTGAGATCTAGTTTCTAGTCCTATCGGAGACAGACAATGAAAAGTTAATCCCGTGTTCACTATGAGCACGTAAAAGAACTCTTTGTAGTTCAACATCGAGAATAGCAGGCTGGATAGCCGCTGCCCGGGCACAGTTCAAAATCGAGAATAGCAGGCTGGATAGCCGCTGCCCGGGCACAGTTCAAAATCGAGAATAGCAGGCTGGATAGCCGCTGTCCGGCACAGTTCAAAATCAGAAGCAGGCTGGATAGCGCCTGTCGAGACACAGTTCAAAATCGAGAATAGCAGGCTGATAGCCTGTCGTGCCAGTTCAAAATCGAGAATAGCAGGCTGGATAGCCGCTGTCCGGGCACAGTTCAAAATCGAGAATAGCAGGCTGGATAGCCGCTGTACGGGCAGAATTCATTAGAAAATATTAATAATAAAATAAGTACAAAATATCTTCACCATCTTCAAAAATTACATCGATGACCCTCGCCGACGCTACTGAGTTCGTGCACTGCAGCTGGAATCTTCCTGTGTAAGAAAGAGATTGGAGCACACATGATTACTCACCGAAGTGCAATGATGTTGCTCCTATCAATCAATCAATGAATTTATCCATCTTGAACTCCTCCAACAAAAATGCTTTTAATGCAAACCTGTCCGCTATCTCATTGCCGCAAACATACCACTGTCCAGAGCAGTAGATCCACATACGCCTCTGGATATTAAGCAAATTTTATAGACGACATCCAGTCATACCGAGACCTGCCATCTTGACCGTCCGAAGTATCGATTGAGAGTCAGATAAAACAACAACCACAGTAAAGTGTACACCAAAAAGAATGGAAAAAACCGAACAAAAACATCAATCTTGGCTTGTCGGATCAGATCAGATGTGGAGATAACCGATAGATGACTGCGGTGGTACTTTATAAATTGGCGTTTTCGGACAAAGACACGTATGTTTGGTATCACATAAGCAAGCAACATGAATATCCAAATCTTAAAACTAATAAAAATTCAACGTTTAGAGGATAAGTCTTTGTCAAGGAAACATACACAATGAATACTAAACAAACCAAATCATGGACTGATTTCACGAACGACTACTGCTTATCATCATCATCATCATCAAATAACTTATCATGGGCAGAACTTTGCCACCCGAACAGTCCTCCGGAATTACATCTCCTTTGATAGAGGTTTACTGCTTACAGATTGATAAAATACTTTAGTTTCCTCCCTGATCGTGGATTAAATACTTTAGTTTTTCTCTGATCGTGGATTAAATACTTTAGTTTTCTCGATCGTGATTAAATATTAGTTTCTGATCGTGGATTAAATACTTTAGTTTCCCCTGATCGTGGATTAAATACTTAGTTTCTGATCGTGATTAAATCTTAGTTTCCCCTGATCGTGGATTAAATACTTTAGTTTTCTCTGATCGTGGATTAAATACTTTAGTTTTTCTGATCGTGATTAAATCTTTAGTTTCTGATCGTGGATTAAATACTTTAGTTTCCTCCCTGATCGTGGATTAAATATGATTTATAACTGTTTTAACAGGTTGTCAACCAGGCTGGTTTGGAAACGGCTGCATGTATAAATGTCATTGTGCTACTTCTGAATTATGTGATGACGATGGAAAATGTCCTGGAATTGAAGTATGTATGGTTGGTTTTTTCGGACCAGGATGCCAGTACGGTTAGTTGCGTACTCCTTCTTCAATGTCTCAGTGGGTTTCTTTGGTGAGGTATTAAATATGTTTGACTGATTGATAGGACCATCATCATTGCACTTCGGTGAGTAACCATGTGTGCTCCGATCTCTTTCTTACACAGGAAGGTTTCAACAGCAGTGTCTAAGTCCCATAGCACCGGCGAGAGCCCACAAAGTAAATTTAGAAAATGATAAAATTATTATTTTGTAGGAACGTTATTTTTTAAATCTTCCTAATGAAGTTCTTCATGGCAGCCGTATGCTTTCCAGAGATCTCTGATCTCAGTGTAAGCAAGAACGAGTTCTCCATGGCAGCCGTATGCTTTCCAGAGATCTCTGATCTCAGTGTAAGCAAGAACGAGTTCTCCATGGCAGCCGTATGCTTTCCAGAGATCTCTGATCTCAGTGTAAGCAAGAACGAGTTCTCCATGGCAGCCGTATGCTTTCCAGAGATCTCTGATCTCAGTGTAAGCAAGAACGAGTTCTCCATGGCAGCCGTATGCTTTCCAGAGATCTTTGATCTCAGTGTAAGCAAGAACGAGTTCTCCATGGCAGCCGTATGCTTTCCAGAGATCTTTGATCTCAGTGTAAGCAAGAACGAGTTCTCCATGGCAGCCGTATGCTTTCCAGAGATCTCTGATTCAGTAAGCAAGATCGAGTTCCTAGTCCTATCATAGACGAACGATAAAATGTAGTTCCTGTGTTCAAATTAGGCACGTAAATGAACCCTTGGTAGCACAAAATCGAAAATAGCAGGCTTAAAAGCCGCTGCCGGGAAAAATTCATTAGAAAAAGAAAAAAAAATTCGTGCAAAAAATGTTTCACCATCTTCTAAGTTACAAAGTGATCCTCGTCCGGGCTACGGAGTTCGTGCACTACTGCTGAGATCTTCCTGTTTAAGAAAACAAATCGATGCACACATGATTACTTATGGCAATGCAATGATGATGATCATATCAATCAATCAATTAATCAATCAATCAATGAATCAATACATACATCAATCATTCAAGCACCAGCAAATTAATCTCAAATTAAACGTTTCTGATTTCAGTCGACTTAGCCAGTACTTTTGGTACAAATTCGACTCATGCTTACCTACGTGATTCGAACGACAACACTTGCAATCCACAGAGTGATGCCGTTGCAGTGGAGGTAGAACTGCAAACGCCTTTACCTTTCTTAGGTTTTAACATACACGTTGACGACAACTGTAAGATATACTTACTTTGTTATTGTCCTGTATTCTTTATGTCTTTTGTCCTTCTTTGTTTTGTTGCCGCTATGTGTTGCATATTTAACTTATTATCAGTTTCCGAGATAGCGTACACTTAGGTTACTTGATATACTGTGGTAATCTTGCGTTTTAAGATGTTTGTAATTTCATCAATCCATCTTTTTATTGGTCTGGCCCTTCCTCTTGATGATTCCATTTGTAGGTTGTACGTTCTTGCAACTGGTGTAGTCGGGTTCATGTTCACGAAGTGGTCAAACCATTTGAGCCTCTGATTTTCTAACAACAGGTGTTGTTCCAACTGTTCTTCTAATTTCCTCCTTTCTTATATGGTCTCTTCTTGTTTTATTTACCGCTTTCCTCAAACATCTCATTCCACAGGTGTTAATTTTCCTTTCTTGTTCTTTTGTCAGTGCCCATGTTTGGCACTGGCAGCGCAGTGTTGTTATGAAGATTGCATGCATAATCTGTATTTTAGTCTTTACTGGAATTACTGTTTCAAGATTGGGGTAAGTTGGTATGCAATGTTGCTGGCTTGCTGGATTCTAGTTTTGATCTCTCTGTCCAGTCTACTATGAGATGTGAAGAAGCTTCCAAGGAATCATCTCACCTGCTTTAGCTTTTGGACGTTTTTTTAAAAATGTTGATATCTTGATTTTTCTCTTTGAATGTTGATCTTCATGTTGTATTTGAGGCAGCTATTGTTGAGTAAGTTTATGTGTTCTTAAAGCTGTTCATTATTATTAAGGAATAGACACTGGTCGTCATCAGAGAGTAGTTCATTCCAGTGGTCTACGTCCAATGATGTTTTATCTATTTTGTTGGTCTACGTCCAATGATGTTTTATCTATTTTGTTGGTCTACGTCCAATGATGTTTCATCTATTGTGTTGGTCTACGTCTAGTGATGTTTCATCTATTTTGTTGGTCTACGTCCAATGATGTTTCATCTATTTTGTTGGTCTACATCTAGTGATGTTTCATCTATTTTGTTGGTCTACGTCTAGTGATGTTTCATCTATTTTGTTGATCTACGTCTAGTGATGTTTCATCTATTTTGTTGGTCTACGTCTAGTGATATTTAATCTATTTTGTTGGTCTACGTCTAGTGATGTTTCATCTATTTTGTTGATCTACGTCTAGTGATGTTTCATCTATTTTGTTGATCTATGTTTAGTGATGTTTCATCTATTTTGTTGGTCTACATCCAGTGATGTTTCATCTATTTTGTTGATCTACATCCAGTGATGTTTCATCTATTTTGTTGATCTACGTCTAGTGATGTTTCATCTATTTTGTTGATCTACGTCTAGTGATGTTTCATCTATTTTGTTGATCTACGTCTAGTGATGTTTCATCTATTTTGTTGGTCTACGTCCAATGATGTTTTATCTATTTTGTTGGTCTACGTTCAATGATGTTTCATCTATTTTGTTGGTCTACGTCTGGTGATATTTCATCTATTTTGTTGGTCTACGTCCAATGATGTTTCATCTATTTTGTTGGTCTACTTCCAATGAGGTTTCATCTATTTTGTTGTTCTACGTCTAGTGATGTTTCATCTATTTTGTTGGTCTACGTCTAGTGATGTTTCATCTATTTTATTGATCTACTTCTAGTGATGTTTCATCTATTTTGTTGATCTCTGACTAGTGATGTTTCATCTATTTTATTGATCTACGTCTAGTGATGTTTCATCTATTTTGTTGATCTACATCCAGTGATGTTTCTTCTATTTTGTTGATCTACGTCTAGTGATGTTTCATCTATTTTGTTGTCTACGTCAGTGATGTTTCATCTATTTTGTTGATCTACATCAGTGATGTTTCATCTATTTTGTTGATCATGTCTATGATGTTTCATCTATTTTGTTGATCTACGTCCAGTGATGTTTATCTATTTTGTTGATCTACGTCCATGATGTTTCATCTATTTTGTTGATCTACATCCAGTGATGTTTCATCTATTTTGTTGATCTACATCTAGTGATGTTTCATCTATTTTGTTGATCTATGTCTAGTGATGTTTCATCTATTTTGTTGATCTACGTCCAGTGATGTTTTATCTATTTTGTTGATCTACATCCAGTGATGTTTCATCTAATTTGTTGATCTCATCCAGTATATTTCATCTATTTTGTTGATCTACGTCCAGTGATGTTTCATCTATTTTGTTGGTCTACGTCTATGATGTTTCATCTATTTTGTTGGTCTACGCCCATGATGTTTCATCTATTTTGTTGGTCTACGTCAGTGATGTTTCATCTATTTTGTTGGATCTACGTCTAGTGATGTTTCATCAATTTGTTGTCTTCATCCAGTGAAGTTTCATCTATTTTTTGACCCACTCCAGTGATGTTTCATCTATTTTGTTGATCTACGTCTAGTGATGCTTCCCTCATTTTGTTGATCTACATCCAGTGATGTTTCATCTATTTTGTTGATCTACGTCTAGTGATGTTTCATCTATTTTGTTGATCTAGTCTAGTATGTTTCATGTATTTTGTTGATCTACGACTAGTGATGTTTCATCTATTTTGTTGATCTATGTCTAGTGATGTTTCATCTATTTTGTTGATCTACGTCTAGTGATGTTTCATCTATTTTGTTGATCTCTGTCTAGTGATGTTTCATCTATTTTGTTGATCTACGACTAGTGATGTTTCATCTATTTTGTTGATCTACGTCTAGTGATGTTTGATCTATTTTGTTGATCTACGTCAAGTGATGTTTCATCTATTTTGTCGGTCTACGTCTAGTTATGTTTCATCAATTTTTGTTGGTCTACTCAGTGTAGTTTCATCTATTTTGTTAATCTACATCCAGTGATGTTTCATCTATTTTGTTGATCTACGTCTAGTGATGTTTCATCTATTTTGTTGATCTAGTCTAGGATGTTTCATCTATTTTGTTGATCTACGTCTAGTGATGTTTCGTCTATTTTGTTGATCTACGTCTAGTGATGTTTCATCTAATTTGTTGGTCTACGTCTAGTGATGTTTCATCTATTTTGTTGGTCTACGTCCAATGATGTTTTATCTATTTTGGTGATACTGTCCATGTTATAATGAATAGTAGGGGATAAACAAAATCCTTGCCGTACTCCCGATGTCACTGGAAACCAATTTGTGAGTCCGATTCTTGTTCGTATGGCAGTCTAACTTTCCTTATATATGCCTCTAAACACAGTCTAGCAGAGTTCATTTTACTTGTCCTGTAAAATCTATCTATATCTCTTTCGTGCAGTGTTTGACACATAAAGATGTCAAAGAGATTTCCTTTACTGCTGTAGAAAGAGGTAACCGAGCAACAACGCTAGGAATCTCATATGGAATCATTTTCTGTCAAATGGGATCATTATCAAGTAACATATCCAATGTAGAAAGTCACTTTCATAAGAATCTGTTGGAAAGATTCACTGTCTCTAGCAAGTTCTCCGGCCTCTTCTAACGTCATGTTCAAGTTTTCTCTAATATCATGCTGTCACCTTCCCCGTTGTGATTCCCAGCCTCTGCTTCAAGGAACCATATCTTTCATTACTGTTCTTTCCAAATCACTGCCTATCAAACGGGACACGATCATGATATACATTGATTTAATTGATATGTACACATGTGTTTAAAAAATATATATATATACATTTCTCTGTTTAGTAAGATCAGCCAATCAGGAGCTACAGATGAGGACACTAATGAAAGGAGGATTAGGAAAGCCCGACACGCCTTTTCTATTCTACAAACAGTGTGTCAATCTATTGCAATGTCCACTAAACATCAAACTGAAAACAACAACAAAAACAATTCAGCTCAAATATGAAATCTGTCTTGTTATTTGGCTCAGAAACGTGACGAATTCCCAAGTTCAGACCTTTGTCTTCAGCGGATTCTCAGACTAAGATGGAATGATAGAAATGAAAACATAGACATTTGGATAAAAACATAACAGACACCCATGATGTCCCTGGTTGGAAGGAGAAAACGGCGAAAGACATAGTCGAGTATCACTAGGCAAGCACTTGAGTGGAATCCGCAAGAAAATGAAAGAGGGTATACTATACATATCTGGAGACGGATGTTTGTTGAGGAACTGAAGGATGCTGAACTATCATGGGAGACCATAAAGAAAACAGCGGTCGACATGAAAAAGTGGAGAACAACGCTGAGGCCCTATGCTCCCGAAGAGTGATGAGGAATATGTCAGTTAAGTCATGTTTATGACCCCTACATCATAATTGCTTTATAACATTTGTTTATCTACGCTAGCTTATGGTGTGATCGAATTATTTCTTTATTTCTTTATGCATTATCAACAAAAGGGCACTGTTAGTTTTACCGTAATGATAAACGATGAGCGACCGTGTGACAACCAACGGAGATTTCCGATTAACGAGAGAGCCGTTCAAGTGACATGTGACACTAACATTCTTCTGAGCAATCTGCGGATTGAAGGAAAAATAGCATCAACTGTCTGTTCTGTTTACATCAACGGAGGTAGGTACATCACATCTTCCACTCTTCTTCCTATTCTTCTTGGGGGTCTCTTTGGTGAAGTGGTTGATACCTTTGTCTGTTGTTCTTAAGATCGTGTGTAATCGAATTCGGAATCAGTCACATGCACAACTTTTTCAAGCGATCCCTACTATTCTTTCTAGAGGTATGTAGTTCGTGCTTTGTATAACACTCTCAGAAGATGGCAGGATATAGGGACGGAGACATTCGGCGAGACCCAGTGCATTGAATGGGTTTTTGTAGCGTAAAGGTTATGTGCTTGCCTCTCGTTTCAAAGGTACTCGGTTCGCTCTCTCGTGGAATTATCTGGATATTTTCCATAGATCTCAAATGTAAGTGATATCGAGTTCCTAGTCCTATCAGAGACGGACGATAAAACAGAGGTCCACTATTCAAGTTAAGCACTGAAAGACCCATTGGCAGTTCAAAAATGGAGACGATCAGGCTCGAAAGCCGCTACCCGGGCAAAATTCATTAGAAAGATTTCTTTTGTTAAAATTCCTTCAAATTATTTTCAAAATCTTTTAAATTATACCGGGGAGCCTCGCCGGTGCTACGGAGTTCTGCACTGTAGCTTATATATTCCGGTTTAAGAAATAGATCGGAACACACATGATTATTAAACGAAGTGCAATGATGAGGATTATATCAATCAATCAATCAATAAATAAATCATTCAATCAATCAATTACCTACGATTAAAACTATGAATGATTAGTACAAAGCGAAAGAAAGTTCTTTATTTTAGAAGACAATATAGTAGAGAATGGCACAATTGGTGCCCATTTCAACACAACTGTAAGGGTTAGTTGTATGGGATGAGTTAAGTTGCATTGTTTAGAAATATCTTAGAAACCAATGTTCCCTATGTCGCATACATTAACAATATATGCAGAAAACATCATGAGGAATCTTACAAAAGATAACGGAAAAGAACAATACGATCCTTTTATAATCGGAGGAAGAGAAATACCTGAACTAAGATATGCGGGCGATACAGTGTTACTGTCAACATCACATAAAGGCATTGAGAAATGATTAGGGGAAGTGAAAGTGAAAAACAAAATCTATATCTCAATGTGGCAAAAACAAAAGATAATGACGACAGATAAAACGAACATGACAAAAGATAGTTTTATCAACAGAGAGAAAGTAGAAACAGTTTTGAATATCTTGGTTCACTACTAACAACAGATGGAAATGGGTTGACGGAAATTAAAAGAAGAACAAACATGGCTTTACAAAAACTAAAAACAGTATGGAACGGAACTGATAAGAAAGCAAAGATCAGAATACTAATAGCATACATATTCCCAGTGGCAACGTATGGGTGTGAAGCATGGACATTTAATAAGGCAGTGGAAAAACATATATGAGCTTTTGAATATAAGTGTTACAGAAGAGTCCTCCGTATATCTTGGACAAAGAAGAAAACAAATAGATCTATACAGAAAGTACTCCGAATCAAAGAAAACTGGCTGATGCTATAGATAAGAAAGAGAAAATTGAAGTATTTTGGACATATAAAGAGACATGAAGGGCTGGAGAATACCATCACGAAAAATGCCATCACGGCAAAGAGGAGAAGAGGAAAACCACGGAGAAGATGGATTTAAGACCGATCTGATGGTTTGAGCATGACGGCTGCAGAAGCGGGGCATCTGGCCTATGAGAGAGAGAAATTCCAAAGTACTGTTAAGGTGGCAAAGTTCGGTTCAGAATAAGCTATTTGACGATGATGAGGATGATCATGATGATACACTAATATTCATATGTTATCATAGTGTTCACATTCCTCAGTCTCTTTTCTTTCACTAATGTTCAGGCTTCGCAACGTAGCTTTAAAACAGTCAGCAAGCCATGACCATTATTCACCTGGGCTGATGCATGCAGCATCTAACGCTGTTGATGGCAATACCGAAGGCAACTTTATGCAAGGTTCATGTGCACATACTGCACAAGTTTACAGTGGAGCAGAGTGGTCACTAAAATACAATCGCCCACATATCGTTATAAGAGTTAATGTTTATAGCACTACCTGTAAGTATTGATATGTAGTATTTGTCATCTTACATAGTTTATCTTTCATCATCATCATTATCATTATTTCTCATTTTACATAGTTTAACTTTCATCATCATTATCATTATTTCTCATCTTACATAGTTTATCTTTCATCATAATTATCATTATTTCTCATCTTACATAGTTTATCTTTCATCATAATTATCATTATTTCTCATCTTACATAGTTTATCCTTCATCATCATTATCATTATTTCTCATCTTACATAGTTTATCTTTCATCATCATTATCATTATTTCTCATCTTACATTGTTTATTTTTCATCATCATTATCATTATTTCTCATCTTACATAGTTTATCTTTCATCATCATTATCATTATTTCTCATCTTACATTGTTTATCTTTCATCATCATTATCATTATTTCTCATCTTACATAGTTTATTGTTCATCATTATCATTATCATTATTTCTCATCTTACATAGTTTATCTTTCATCATAATTATCATTATTTCTCATCTTACATAGTTTATCTTTCATCATAATTATCATTATTTCTCATCTTACATAGTTTATCCTTCATCATCATTATCATTATTTCTCATCTTACATAGTTTATCTTTCATCATTATTATCATTATTTCTCATCTTACATAGTTTATCTTTCATCATCATTATCATTATTTCTCATCTTACATAGTTTATCTTTCATCATCATTATCATTATTTCTCATCTTACATAGTTTATCTTTCATCATCATTATCATTATTTCTCATCTTACATAGTTTATCTTTCATCATTATTATCATTATTTCTCATCTTACATAGTTTATCTTTCATCATCATTATCATTATTTCTCATCTTACATAGTTTATCTTTCATCATCATTATCATTATTTCTCATCTTACATAGTTTAACTTTCATCATCATTATCATTATTTCTCATCCTTACATAGTTTATCTTTCATCATCATTATCATTATTTCTCATCTTACATAGTTTATCTTTCATCATCATTATCATTATTTCTCATCTTACATAGTTTATCTTTCATCATCATTATCATTATTTCTCATCTTACATAGTTTATCTTTCATCATCATTATCATTATTTCTCATCTTACATAGTTTATCTTTCATCATTATTATCATTATTTCTCATCTTACATAGTTTATCTTTCATCATCATTATTATCATTATTTCTCATCTTACATAGTTTATCTTTCATCATTATTATCATTATTTCTCATCTTACATAGTTTATCTTTCATCATAATTATCATTATTTCTCATCTTACATAGTTTATCTTTCATCATCATTATCATTATTTCTCATCTTACATAGTTTATCTTTCATCATCATTATCATTATTTCTCATCTTACATAGTTTATCTTTCATCATTATCATTATCAAGTAGCATAATCCTTATGAAACTTGGCTCCAAAGATAATAGTCTTGACAAAAATCTCTATTTTGTGCAAGATGACCGGCGATAGCGGCAGTCATTCTCAGATCATCAATGACATCTTGAACACATCGTCTTCTAAGTCTTCCTCTCAATCTTCTTTAAGGCACCACTCCCTCCAAAATTGTCTTCTCTATTGATCCATGTCATTTGATGTGTCCGAAATATTTAATTTTCTTTGTTTTTATGTTCTTTAATAGCCAACTCTCGTTAATATCAAGCTGTTGCACAACAGTAGCATTTATTCATTTCTCTGTACATGATATTCTAGTATTCTTCTGTAGCATGTGCATGCAAATGCATTAATGATCATCTCTTCCGTTTTGTCAATGGTCCATGTCTCAAAACCATATGTCCCCAAAGCAAAAATGCAGGCTCTTGATCACTCGATTCTTTTTTTCTATGATTGGAAACATAAGATACAGTGACTCGTAACCCAAAGGTTTTTATCACGCAAAGGATACAAATCAAACTGGAAACTACCATAGTATCCATTCTGTTTGTTCTGAATCTTGAGCTATATAACGCCCTTTTGATTGAAACACTGCTGTATCTTCTATTTTGTAGAACTATACTGCGTGCCAAAGCGAAAGAAATTAGAGGATAAGTAGTTTTAGTATCAAAGAGCTAATATTGACCCAGATCATATTACACCTTCACGCGTTCGTCATGATAACAGGCTTGAGTATCTCAAAGCGGATAGAAATTGATGGATATGTCATTCACAGGGTGTGGTGATAGTGTATGCGTTGCTAAGTATAGTATGAGAATTCCCGCATTTCAGTCAACCAGCTGAAAGTTTACCAGGGCACAGTGCTTCTTCTTCTATTACTTCTTCGGACGCTCCGTATTGATCACTTGTAAAACAACTCTTTGTGATTTATATGTGATCTAAGCATAAGAGCGATTTGTACGTTGTACCGGATATGCGCCTACAAGTAGACCAGCACATCCGATTTCTGCGACGCTTTTATTTACTTGGGTAGCTTTCCTAGGCACCTACCCCAATGGCCTCTTACGGCATGTCTTGTAGATCGCAGTGTTACTATTCTTTGCTCCTTGCGAGCCCGGCAACACACGGTAGGCCATAGTGCTAACCACGCTTTTGTACGCCAGGGAGACAAGGACAGTGTAAAACAGACTCGCAAGAAAACTAAACCACTTCTATACAAGCTGTCTACGCAGACTACTAAACCACTTCTACACAAGTTACATTAGTCCTAAACAGACTACTGAAAATAAACCGGTGGCACAAAATTCCAGATAACGAAGTCCTCATAAGAGCAAAGATCCCAAGCGTCAACACCCTGTTGCAGAAGGTCCAAGTGAGATGGGTCGGTCACTTTGCTCGAATGCCTGATAAACGCATTCCAAAACAACTGATGTATGGTTAGCTTGAAGGTGGCAGACGTTCATTTGGTGGACAGAAAAAACGCTTTAAAGACACTCTTAAAGTGTCTCTAAAATGATTCGATATAGACACCACGTGCTGGGAGTCACTTGCGCAATATCGCCAAATATGCCTCTGTAACAACGCAAGAGGAACTCTCATAGCTGATAAACGTCATGCCGTTGAAGAGCAGGGAAAGCGAGCTGCACCAAAAGACAAAACACACAACACTCACATGGTTAACCGTGATCATGTATGCCGCACTTGTGGTAGGGGATTGTGTTCGAGGATTGGACCGTAGAGTCACCTCTGCACATACCATAGAGTGGCAGCAACACACACCAGAGAGTGGTAGCAACACACACCAGAGAGTGGCAGCAACACACACCAGAGAGTGGCAGCAACACACACCAGAGACTGGCAGCAACACACGTCTGAGACTGTTGTCATCATCACTTGCGATGGTCGGATATTATTATTATTGAAGTGAAAATCGTGGCATATCCTTTACAGGACGTAGCCATCAACCACAGTAAACGTGTCGTTGATTTTCTAGGCACCACTTACACGTTCAGTAGGTTGCCATTGTTTTCTGAACAGTAAGGTCTATTTTTACCTTTGTAAAAATCCCATGGAAACGAATTTGCTTCCAAACTTGCCCACCGTGGGCTTTGAGCCAGGTACGCTTGGGTTGTGATCGAACTCACTACCGCTTGAGCTACAGACGCCCACCTACCTGCTTACTTTACTAACATAAAATACTGATATCGTACATCTTAATTTTGTATCCAGCATACTCGCACGGGTTACAAGGATTCTATCTGAGGACGTTTAGTAAGGATGCCAACCAGACCAACTATTACCATGACTCAAACTATACAAGTTTAAGGATGCACAGTGTAATCCTACCCTCAAGAATACCTATCACTTCATTAATAATCAAAGGATCACCTTTTGTTCCTATCAAACAACGATTTTTGACTATCTGTGAGGTAGAAACATATGGTGGTAAGTTGATATGTTTTTCTGTCAGCTAGAAACATATGGTGGTAAGTTTATATATGTACCTGTGAGGTAGAAGAAACATATGGTGGTAAGTTTATATATGTACCTGTGAGGTAAAAGAAACATATGGTGGTAAGTTGATATGTATATCTGTGAGGTAGAAACATATGGGGATAAGTTGGTATCTATTTCTGTGAGGTAGACACATATGGTGGTAAGTTGATATCCATTTATGTGAACTAGAAACATTTTATTGCAAGTGGGTATGTGTTTCTGTGAAGTAGAAACGTATGGTGGTAAGTTGGTATGTGTTTCTGTGAAGTAGAAACGTATGGTGGTAAGTTGGTATGTATTTCTGTCAGGTAGAAAAGAATGGTGGTAAGTTGGTATGTGTTTCTGTGAGGTGGAAACGTATGGTGGTAAGTTGGTATCTATTTCTGTGAGGTAGAAAAACGTGGTGGTAAATTATTATGTATTTCTGTGAGGTAGAAACATGTGGAGGTAAGTTGGTATGTATTTCTCTGTGGTAAAACATGTGGTGGTAACTTGGTATATTTCTTTGTGAGAAAAAGACATTATTTGAAACATATTCATATATACTTACGTGCTGAACTGATAGCAGTTACAGATATGTCAACAAAGTATATCTCACAGATATATTTTCTTTCGATTCCTACTCGCATAGTAAGATTACAATCTGTGATCTGTTTGATGGGTTCTCTATGGCGAAGTTGTTAAGACGTCTGCCTGTTGTTCTGAAGATTGTGGGTTCGAATATGGACCGAGTCACATGTGCAATTATTTTCATGAGATCACTAGAAATGTAGCTGGATAAACAGTTCAGGCTTTGCGTAACGCTCTATGCAGATGCCAAGAAATTTCTTCATACAGGGACGAAGATCTTGGGGAAACCGGTGCTATGTATTCAATATTTTGGCTTTAGACACCTTTAGATATGTTTCAACCTGCTGCCTTGCAGATCGGCTGGGGACAGTCAAGGGCTAAAGGAGAGCAGACACATCGCCGAAGGACAAGCACCAGAGTCCCAAATGGTACTGAAGATATGAAGTAAAACATACGTTCTTGGCAAAGGCTGTTTATATATCGCAATAAGAATGATCAAATTGGTCGAAAAAGATCGATCGAGAGAGAAAGATCTGTGTCGACGGAGAACCACGTAAATGTGGGGTAGGGTATTGGTAAGTACCAGCTCACTGACCCTAGCCCTACCTTGTCATTGTATACTATTTTGCTCATGGGTCAATACTTTCCTTCGTATGAGAATTAGAAAATAATCCTTTTTTAAAGGCCCGGTGTGAAGACCACATGTTGTATTTGGAAATGCCTGTGGGAAATGCACGAGATTTACTTCAAACACTAAAATGCATAGGGACATGAAATATTGCCGAAACTCTGAAGTATTACTTCGAACGATGCAGAAATCGCAACAGTACGGTCAACAATGTAAATTAAAAGTACACATTTCTCTTGCTATTTAGCTCCAACTACATACAAATCTTAGCAAGTCGTAACAACATTTTATTCAGGAACAAACATATTGATTGATTTAGCGGTGATTGATTGATTTAGCGGTGATTGATTGATTTAGTGGTGATTGATTGATTTAGCGGTGATTGATTGATTTAGCGGTGATTGATTGATTGATTAATAAGACCATCATCATTTCGCTTCGGAAAGTTACAAAGTGTGATCCGAACTTTTCTTACACAGGAAGATCTTAGATGCAGTGCACGAACTCGTAGCACCGGCGAGGGTCTCTGTGTAATTTAGAATGGGGTAAAGATATTTTTCTAAGAATTTTATTTACAAACTTTTCTAAAGAATTTTTTTCCTGGCAAATGATGGTACCAGTACTACATTTCTCGTTTGCTTATTCGAAGAGCCATCGATGTATTTATGGGTCCACTAGGATCGGGTATATGATGTGTCGTTGGTAACAAACATTTAAACAGTGAAAAGAGTCGTTAAAAATAGTTTTTTCAATGATCATTTGTATAGCTTTTGTGAGATAACAATGAGTTTTGTGACAAGAGAATAATGAGTTTTGTGAGAAGAGAACAATGAGTTTTGTGAGAAGAGAACAATGAGTTTTGTGAGAAGAGAACAATGAGTTTTGTGAGATGAGAACAATGAGTTTTGTGAGAAGAGAATAATGAGTTTTGTGAGAAGAGAACAATGAGTTTTGTGAGAAGAGAACAATGAGTTTTGTGAGATGAGAACAATGAGTTTTAGAGAAGAGAATAATGAGTTTTGTGAAGAACAATAGTTTTGTGAGAGACATTGAGCTTTTGTGAGAAGAGAACAATGAGTTTTGTGAGAAGAGAATAATGAGTTTTGTGAGAAGAGAACAATGAGTTTTGTGAGATGAGAACAATGAGTTTTGTGAGAAGAGAACAATGAGTTTTGTGAGATGATAACAATGAGTTTTGTGAGAAGAGAACAATGAGTTTTGTAAGATGATAATAATGAGTTTTGTGAGAAGAGAACAATGAGTTTTGTAAGATGATAATAATGAGTTTTGTGAGAAGAGAACAATGAGTTTTGTGAGAAGAGAACAATGAGTTTTGTGAGAAGAGAACAATGAGTTTTGTGAAGAGAACAATGAGTTTTGCTGAAGAACTACAGGAACATGGAAACAAAGAATAAGATCAACAAATAGACAGTGTATAAGAGCTTCCGAAAAAAAACAAATTGACAAACACAAGATACGAACCACATCCCCTTATTTCTTACTACACCCACTGCCTAACCGAGCAATATGAACGTTATTCCGAACAAAACCAGCGAGCCATAAAAAATGACATTACTGAGGAATGTCCTTCCCAAACGCTTGGTTTTAGCAAGACACAGAATAACCAGGTAGGGTTCGCTCGAACAGTGTTTGCACAAACACATGCTATAAGCTTATTGTATTTGTATATATTTGAGACGCTACAATATCATACATACACACAAGTATACACATATAACAAACATGCATACATCATTCAAAGTAGCTTCAAATTTGTGCAAACTTACCACCATTCTTTTGTTTCTTTCATCACAGAAGTCCTTTGTCCAGACATGTCTTATGGACTCTCATGCTCCGGCCAATGTAAATGTGATATTCGTACCAATGAAATATGCGATACTGTCACTGGATTCTGTGGACAGGGATGCAACAGAGGATGGTATGGATACAATTGTTCAAACATTTGCAGTGAGAACTGTCGTAATGGTGTCTGCTTTCAAAATTATGGATATTGCCTGAACTGTAATCCAGGATATCTAGGACCTTACTGCTCAAGAGGTAGATCTTGATTTTCTGGAGTTGACAGTGTATTATAATTTGTTATATTAAACTAAAAGGAGCGTCTGGCCGAATGTATTAGAGCGCGGCTCCCATGTGTGAGACCCGTGTTCAAGTCACGGTAAGGCCCAGGCAGTGAATTGTCTGTGTGCATAAATGAAAATCCTAACCGAACAGCGTTGCGGGACAGGCAACATGCGGCCTTAACTAGTTCTCTCACTGTATACAAACGGCCTAAAAGCGGTGCAACAGGCAGTGCAACAAGCGGTGCAACAAGCAGTGCAACAAGCGTGCAACAGGCAGTGCAACAAGCAGGGGCAACAAGCAGTGCAACAAGCAGGTGCAACAAGCAGTGCAACAGGCAGTGCAACAAGCGGTGCAACAAGCAGTGCAACAAGCGGTGAACAGTAACATGCAGTGCAACAGGCAGTGCAACAAGCAGTGCAACAAGCAGTGAACAAGCATGCAACAAGCAGTAACAACAGTTTTGTTTGAAATATTAGACTATAGACTAAGAGTGTCATTTCACCCGTGTGTTGCCGGAGCTCTCAAAGAATAGTAACACTGCAACCTACAAGGCATGTCGTAAGAGACGACTGAGGTAGGCGCCTACGGAAGCTATCCTAGTAAAAAAAAAGTGTCGCAAAAATCGGATGTGCTGGCCTACTTGTAAGAGCACATAACTGGCACAACGTACAATCTCTCTTAGGCTCGGATCACATAGAAAACACAGAGTGGTTAACAAATGGTCAATATAAAACGTTAGAAGAAGAAGAGTTGAAACCACAAGGAAAACTAAAAATGAGGACATCCTAAGCAGATATAAAGACGGAAATCCAAGTATGCTGGTCTATTCTATGAAGTCATAAAGAGGACATCCAGAGATTGTAAAAAGTGGCGAACATTTGTTGGGGCCCTAATGATGCACGAGAAGAGGAAGTGTATAATAAAGTATGTATGTAATTTTTTTCGGCGTCTGTGGTTTAGCGGTAGTCAGCTCGATCCCAACCCAAGAGTACCTGGTTCAAACTTCGCGGCGGGCAATTTGGAAGCAAGTTTGTCGTGGAATATTTATACGGTAAAAATATAAATTACCGTTCAGAAAGAAATGGCAAACTACTGAACATATAAGTGGTGCATAGAAAATCAACGAGTCGTTTACTTTGATTCATGATGACGTCTTGTAAAGGATATCCAACGATTTACATTTTCAAGTAATATTATGGAAAATGATAACTATTACCATACAACAAATCAATTTCACAGTCATAACAACATTTCCAGACATAGACAAAGTGATGGAGAAACAGATTCCATCCTGAGAGCGAGGAAACCTAAGCACAACGATACCTCATACACCCGACCCAAGTGGACCCATGGATCATCGGAAAATCACATTTTTGTTAGTACGCGGAAAGCATTATTGCAATTTTGCACGATTTTATAAGCCCATGCTTATTTATTAATTACAAAAATGTTGATAAAACTTTGATATTTCTTAGTGTTTGTGGAATAGTGCAACTTTTTTTTTCTTATCGCTACCTATCTATACCCGTTCGTGTATCGATTGACACATACGTCTTCCACAAGAGACTTCCCCTGTTGCCGTTTTATTCCATACGGGTTAGTCCTTCTCCGCAGAGATGGCACGTCATCTGCTGAGAGTATTGCAAACTCCGTAGCTCCAGAGTCTCGACTCACAAGGCAATGGGCTTAACCACTTAGCCACAGAGACCTTCTAAATTGTTAAGTATCTTGTTATGGTATTTGGCCACAACATTTGATGGATTCTTCTTAAGTATTTATTCTAAAACGTCTCCAATGTGTGTATTTGTGTGTTGGGTCCTTTTTCAGATAATTTATATTTACTTATTCTGATACTTTAAAATTGAATTTGTCTTGGTCTCAAAATACAGAGGTCATGAGAGATGGGAAGACTGATTTCTTGAAATTTTTACTTGGGTTAGTCGACTTTGAGTAACATAACTGGAGACTTAATTTTCTTAAGGAACTGATGGGTGCAGTGTTATTTGTGGAAGCAACGGAGAGCCGCAGTACATCAGTTGTTAGTGAACTTTCTTCTTAGTCTAGTGGTCCAGGTTCACTTCCACAGTAGGCGTGGACTATTTGTCATACCGTAACAGCTCTCATGTCGACCCAGGCTCAATTGGGAGACTTAAAAAAGCACTTGGAAGTTAAGTCGGCAGGCCTGATGTTGATCACATCACCCATCGTGTGCCGACGTTCAGTGACAAACATGAGTCTAAATACCGTATTACCCAATATACCTCGAAGCATTAAAGGTTTCCTTGAAAGAAATGATGAATGAAGGAAAGAGAAAAAAAGGCTGACAGAAGTGAAAGAAATGATAATAAAGAAAGAGGCTGACAGAAGTGAAAGAAATGATAATGAAGAAAGTGGCTGACAGAAGTGAAAGACAGCTGTTGAGTCCCTATGTTATACGAGAAGCGGAGAGGAATACGCTAAACTAAACTCGTCGACTTTGTACTGGAGAGGGCTGT
Organism: Arion vulgaris; assembly: GCA_020796225.1. NCBI lineage: Eukaryota > Metazoa > Mollusca > Gastropoda > Stylommatophora > Arionidae > Arion > Arion vulgaris. Next base: position 81,490,157 of record CM036755.1, read on the forward strand.
ATTAAAAGAAACATTTTACTGGCATATCTTGATCTTTCGTTACGTCTTCTCACTTACTTACTTACTTATTACTCTACGCTCCTCGTGGAGTACACGGACTCAACAGTTGTTTGCCACTTGTACCGGTCTCTGGCTGTTATCATTATGGTCTCCCAGAAAAGGTCGAACACCCTTCAGTTCATCAAGAAGATTTCGTCTCAAGAGAACTATATATAAATTGTCGGTGTTAAATTCCTTTGCTCCTCTGAGCTGATATGCTGGCTTGCAGTATTTGTTAAGATGACGCAAAGACAGTGTACTTGCGTACACTGTATACATTGAACAGAAGAGTTTCGGGGTCGTGAGTCCCACTTGCTGACCAGAATGAGAGAGATGGGTGTCGATATTGGTACAGGCCCAAAGAGAACGACATACCAAATTTGCAAAGAGATTGATTAATCAACATCGAACTTGCGTGTTCGGCCGCTGGACGCTCCTGGATTTGTCGAGACAGAGATCAAAGCACATATAGACATATCCACAGTGGTATGATGATAGTCTTCTGATAACTGATAAATGATAACTGATAACAGAATGCATTGCAATATAAATGCGTCCGGAGATACAAATCAAATTGTGAAGAGAAGTGAAAAAAAGAAAAGAGAGTTTTGTTGTAAGAACCCACAGAGGAAGCAACAGAAACAAAGAATATGATCAGTAAATAGACAGTGTACAAGTATTAAGAGCTTCCCGAAAAAAACAAATTGACAAACACAAGATTCGAACCATTTACCCTTATTTCTTACGACACCCATTTCCTAGCCTAGCAATCAGAGCGTGAAAGGATTAACGTTTTAGTCTCAGCCTATTTCCTTCTCGGTGTCACCATTAACACTACGCTCTTATCTCTTTTATAGCGTGTCATCCTGGGACGTTTGGACAATCTTGTTTACTTGAATGTTCCCCACACTGCTCCAACGTGTGTAACCATGAGTCAGGATATTGCCAGTGCCAGCCGAGCTATATAGGGGCACAGTGTACAGGTTGTTATGTAATTAGCATAATTGATATATTAAAAGTTTGTGCGTTTAAGTTTAGTTACTGAGATGGTATGATAAGATTACGAACGAGGAACTCAGAGAAAGAACTAAGCAGATACCAGTGGAGAAAGAGTTAAGGAAGAGACGCTGGCGATGGATAAGACATATTTTGAGAAGACTGACTGGAAGCATTGCAAGACAGGCACTGTTTTGGAACCCGCAAGGAAACAGGAAAAGGGAACGGTCTAGATCAGCGTTTCCCAAAGATAGCGTACCGCCCCATATGGTCGCTAAAGCCTTCCAGGGGGAGGAAAGTGTGTTCAGAAGTATTTTGGGGAGTATTTTTTCGTGATTTCGCGATTGAATAATCATTACAAATTTGAATTCTGCATTTTAATTCATCTTATGGCCACCTTACACGATCCATTTTTTCATCAATTTTCTATTTAAAATATATAATCAGTTTCAAAATTGAGCATGAATAACAGACATATTATCAATATTCTATGTCAAAGGGAGAAAAGAGCATGTATTTATATGGGAAGGGGGTGTTTGGGGGTTGGTAAACTGTTATAATGGGGAGAGGGGCGTTACAAAGTTTATGTCTTGCAAAGTGGGCGGTGGCCGAAAAAGTTTGGGAATCTATGGTCTAGATAAGCGTTTCCCCAGGTGGGTGGTACCGCCACCCAGCGGGCGCTGAAGCGTTCTAGAGGGGCGATAGTTTGCTCAGAAGCATTTGGGGGCGTTCAGGCGATCTAGGGGTCGGTGGCTCCTTTTAGAAAAAAATTAATAATATATATTTACAAATTAATTAGTTTAGTTTTTTGCGATTGAATAAATCATTTAAACTGTTAATTCTGCATTTTAATTCATCTTATTCCTGTTTTACAGATCCATTTTTCCAGCGCCAGAAAAATGTCTATACAGTAATCGCCCACCAGCTAAATATAATCACATCAACGATTGTGTCTGTCTTTGATCAAATTACAGTAGCAATGTAATAGACACTGAACGGAAATGATTCAATTCTTGACAAAGTGAAGCGATTATGATGACAGGGGTTTATAGGACTGAAGAATGAAAACTTAATCCAAATTGTTTATCTTACATTAGCTTTATCTTCCTTGTGTTGAAAGAGTATTAGCAATATAAGGGAGACTACGGTAAAACTATGTAACAATGGCGAAACACGTAAAAACAAAGTCGACTACTGTAGTTTGACAAAAACAATAACAATATCTGTTATTACGTGTTTCGTCTGTGTTGAAAGAGAGGCTATTGCAAAATTCAAAAGAGTCAAATACTTGGTTTTCATGTCTTTGAGGTCTGGATTAAAGGGGAAATCACCCATAAAGGCAATAGTCCCCCCATAAATTTTAGTTCTGGGGGGATGATTGCAATTGGTCAGATAGCGGGATTTTAGTATGAATGAAATGCAGCGTGACAGCAAATATATATTTGAAGTATTTTTACAACGAAGAGTGAGGTCGTTGGACTTTCATAGTAAGGTTATTGACCGATTTGGAAACAAAGAATATATTTTTGTTGGCCACGCCATAAATACAGAGAGAAGTAGCCTTATAGGACATCTTTACCCAATACCCTTACTGGTATATTCCGGCGGGATGTCAAATCTATAAATACCAGTTGTTTAGTAATAAGCTTCAATATATTTTGTGTGCTTTGTAACAATCATCAGTGGAAAAAATGTAATTAAAATAAGTGGAGTCATACAAAGTGTAATATATAAGTGGAGTCATACAGAGTATAATATATAAGTGGAGTCATACAAAGTGTAATATATAAGTAGAGTCATACAAAGTGTAAATTACATTTTTTATTTTGTGAATATTGTTGCAAACTTTATGACTTCATTAGTCTGAATCTAAGAAGAAATGTAGACAGTACAGTATTGAGTATTTGAAATACGGCTTTATTCAGTCTCCTACCAACAATTTATTACCAATGTGCTTGATTTGCTAAAAAGTATTTTCAAATGGAGTAATGAAACCTTCTAGGCTACGAGAACATTTAACTAAAATACACGCTGACAAAAAGGATAAAGATTTGTCCTATTTTCAAGTACTGGAAGAAAAATATTTAAAATGTTCAAATATATCAACATTTTTGCGTCGTCCACTAAACAAGATAATGACGGATTACAAGCGTCTTATAATATTTCATTACTAATCACAAAAGCTGGAAAATAACACATAATTGGTGAGGAATTAATCTTACCGGCAATAAAAGAAGTCATAAACACTGTACTTTATAAGCCAGCGTCAGATATCATCAGGAAAATTCCTTTGAGCAACAATTCAGTTCAGAGAAGAATAGATGAAATGTATGAAAACGTTGAAAAATCATTATGCGATTATTTGAAGACAAAGCAATTTTCCATTCAACTCGATGAATCAACTCTTCCAAATAATGAAGCACTGCTCTTATCATACGGTCGATTCATAATTTTAAAAAAAAGTGAGTCAAGAGTTATTATTTGCTAAAAATTTAGAAGCGGATACAAAGTGAGAAACAATATTTAATACAATGAATAAGTTTTTTCAAAAGAAAGACATTCCTATTAATAATATTTGTCTGCTCTACTGATGGTGCTCCAGCAATGACTGGACGCCACAAGGGTTTCATAGCGCATTAAAACAAGCAATACCAAATGTTCTTGCTATAGATTGCGTTCTTCATTGTCAACATTTGGTTGAAAAGAATTTAAGTGAATGTCTGCATACGTCGCTACATTACGTTATTAGAGCAGTCAACAAGATTATAAGCAAGTCATTGAGTGCCAGATTGTTTAGCCAACTTTGTAGTGAAAACGATGAAGAGTTCAATCGTTTGCTCCTTCACACAGAAGTTCTTTGGCTTTCAAAAGGTATTTGTCTCAATCAATTTTACAATTGATATGATTCAGTACTAGAGTTCCTAGAAAACAAAGACGACGGATTGCGGACCAACCTGATTACATCCAAAAATGACATCGCTTATTTGTCAGACCTCTATAAACTATTTAATGAAGTCAATCTACAATTATAAGGTGATGATTTGAATTTAATTAAAACGAAAAACATTATTGCCGCTTTTGTGGGGAAGCTTCTTTTGTTCAAACGGAATCTAGACCGAGGAGAATATAGCTCTTTTTCAGATTTATCAGCAGTGTCTCTCAAGAAGGATGATTTACTTTCATACTTCCAACACTTGGATGTTCTCCATGCTGATTTCAATGAGCGATTCAATGATATTTCAAACATGAATATACCAAATTGAGTTCTAGATCCTTTCTCACATGTAAACACAGCAGAATCATCAAATTTAGAAGTGGAACTTATAGAACTCGTAACAAACGAAGAACTAAAAATCAAATACAAAAGTGGATACCAAGAGTTCTGGCTTCAACAATCAATACCGAAACTGTAACCTGGATTATGGGAAATAGTGCATAGATTTTTAATTGCATTTCCATCTTCTTATTTGGCTGAATGTTTGTTTAGTGATGTAGCAAATTTACTATCTAAGGATAGGAACCGATTGCATATAACTGATCATGGCGATTTACGACTGTTTTTAACGAAAATTGCACTCGATATTAACAAGCTTTTAAGAATGCACCAGGCTCATCCTTCACATTAATTTTTATTTTTTTCTATGTATTTTTACTTGTAAATTCGAAAGCATCAACTTTGTAACACATTTGATGTTGTTTTAATTATTACAATAATATTCTTACTAATGTCATGCAATCTCTTAATATGTTATTCCTAATTTTCATAGTTAAACCATTGTATGAAACTGTGCATAATGTTATTCGAGTATACACTTTACAATCTTTACATATAAGGCTATGTTTCAGCAAAATCTGTATAGCAATAACTATGTTCAAGATGAAGCACATATTGGTCACTACGTTTTTCAATAATTTTACAACATAAGCAGTCATGTATCATTAGTTGCTATTTGGGGGTCTTAAAATGTATATCTGGTCTGTTATTGTAATTCTCTTTTTTTTTACCGATCCAAAAGAACTTGAGCTTTTCAGCTCTTCAGCTCGGTGTTGTGGACATCGTAACCCTTCGGTTCGGTGCCACGAACACCGTGAATCTGGTGAAACTTTGGCTTTTCTGCCAGTCCACGGAATTGAACCCGCACCCACAGCGAGCTTGTCACCTGTAGTCCAACACGCTACGAACACGCTGGACAAGCTGGCTATTGTAATGCTTAAGGACCTGGTATCTTGTTACCCACGTTCAATTGTTAATGCATGCCTAGTTGAAGCTTCAATCAATCAAGTGCCATGCCTGCCGGCGTAGGCGATCATGTCTCTCCACAACTCTCTTTGCTTGGTGCATGTAATCAGTTCTGACGTCGATATTTTGTCGAACCATGGTGTCAGGCCATCCATCATCTTCTCCCTCTGTCTTCCACGATCTCTCCTTCCCTGAATTTTACCTGTAGTCACCAAATGTTCTAAACCTTCTCTTCGCATTATATGCCCGAAGAACCTTGATTGTCGGATTCTTATTCTTTTGATAAGGTTTCTTTGTGTGCAGACCTGATTTAAAACCTCCACGTTTGTTTTCTTTGCTGTCCATGGAATTCTCAACATTCTTCTGTAAAACCACATCTCTGTGGCTTCCAATGATCGTATTGATTGTTTGTTCAGTGTCCATGATTCGCTGCCATACATAAGAATTGGTTCAATATAGCATTGGAGTACTCGTTTTCGCAGTGTCATTGGTAGTGAGTTCACGCATAGTGTGTTATTAAACACCAGCGTCTCCAGTCAACGGACAACTTTGCTTATCTTGGCAGCCTCCTATCCAGATCGGCAAACATAGATTCTGAGGTCCACAATAGGATATCCAAAGCCAGTGCTGCGTTCGGAAGGTTACGTGTCACTGTGTGGGAACGGAAGGGATAAGCATAGTCACAAAGCTGAAAGTTTACCAGGCCATAGTGCTAACAACGCTGCTGTACGCAAGCGAGACATGGACAGTGTATAGCAGACACGCAAGAAAATTAAACCATTTCCACACAAGCTGTCTACGCAGAATACTAAAAATAAACTGGCAGGACAAAATTCCAGACAGCGAAGTCCTCACAAGAGCAAAGATCCCAAGCGTCAACACCCTGTTGCAGAAGGCCCAACTGAGATGGGTCGGTCACGTTGCTCGAATGCCTGATAAACGCATCCCAAAACAGTTGATGTATGGCGAGCTTGAAGGGGCAGACGTTTAGCTGGTGGACAGAAAAACGCTTTAAAGACACTCTTAAAGTGTCTCTGAAATGCTTCGATATAGACAATACGTGCTGGGAATCCCTTGCGCAAGATCGCCAAATGTGGCGCTGTAACAACAAAAGAGGAACCCGAATAGCTGAGAATCATCGTATTGTTGAGTCACAGAGAAAACGAGCAGCGCGAAAAGACAGAGCACACAACACGCACATGTCTAACCTTGATCATGTATGCCCCACCTGTGGTCGGGGATTCTGTTCTAGGATTGACTCTACAGTCACCTCCGCACACACCAGAGAGGTGCAACAGTACACGTCTGAGATTGTTGTCATCATCGCTTGCGATGGACGGCTATTAGTGTGTTCTTCATTTTCTTAAAAGCTGCTTTCGTTTGAGCTATTCTACTCCCAATCTCTGTTGTACATCTTCCATCTGGTGTTAAGAATGTTCCTAGATACTTGAATCGATGGACTTGTTTCAGTGTTGTGTTATTTATTTTGATATTGCATGTTGGTGTTTCTTGTTTCTGGAGACAACCATAACCTCTGATTTCTTTATATTCATGCTTAATCCTTTCTTTTCACTTTCTCTCACTAGTTGAAGCTTGCGACTAAAATAAAGGAAAGTGAGAAATTCCGGAGCACTGTGTGGTGGCAAAGTTCTGCTCAGGACAAACTATTTGATAATGTTGATTACTATTTAGTTACCAGTAAAACGATTTGAATATATCTTGACGTGAACATCGTGTTCCGGTTCTATTTCAGCTTGTCGTTCCGGATTTTACGGTATTAACTGCTCACAGAGTTGTTTAAAGGTGTGTCAGAAATTAGTGTGTCACATAGAGACAGGTGAATGCATGTCGTGTGTAGGCGATCGTGTTGGAGCATACTGTCAAGGTAGGATTTCATCATCATCAAATAACTTGCACTGAACAGAACTTTGCCACATTAACAACCCTACGGAATTTCTCTCTCTCTCGTAGACCAGATGTCCCGCCTCTGTAGCCGTCATGCTCAAACCATCATTATATTTCCCGAATACATCTTATCCATGATATTTCTCTTCTCCTCTTTGCCAGGATGCCTCCTTCCATGATGTCTTCTCCATCAGTTCGTATCTTTTTATATGTAAAACATATTTTAATTGATAATAATAATAATAATTCCTCTCGTACCGTTATACGTTACATATTGCCTGCAAGTAATTTCTCAATACCGCTCTATCTTGGGCAACTCGCTCATTCTCCTCCATGGAACTGACCGATATTTCCTGCCTCTCTCAGCAAAGTTCGTTTCAGGGTCTCTTTAGGTCGACCTCTCTTTCTTGAACCCTTTGCATCCCACTTCAATGCCTGCTTTGATATTCGTTGATCATTTCTCCTCACATATATTTTAATTTGCTCATTCTTATTTGTAGCATCAACCAGTTTTCTTTGATTTTGAGTTATTTCTGATAAGATCTATTTGTTCTCTTCTCTGTCCTTGATATACGAAGAACTCTTCTGTAACACGTATACTCAACAGCACAAATATGTTTTTCCACTGCCTTGTTAAATGTCCATTTTTCACATCTACACCCCAATCCCAGGTAGGATTTTCTCTTTCTAACCTGAACTCAACTAGAGAATCAGAGGGCTAGCCAATGGACAGAGCTGACATCGTGAACGCCCACATAGAGCGTGGCCGCAGAGAAGACCTTCATCTAAACCAATCCACGTCAACTACTAGATTGCGAGAACTGGGTTTGAGGATTGGTGTGCAAGAAAAGAACGGTACAACAGGTATACGAGTCGGCTCATCAATCAAAATAGAACTGGTATGGTCAGTCGCTGGACGCTGTTGGAGATATTGCTAAGGAGATCGGAGCACCTATGGACATGTCCGGAGTGCAATGAAGATATTCCAAACTGAAACTGAAACTGAAACCCAACTAGAGAAAATTACAAAATACAAAAATACAAAAAGCAAGTATAAACGTTATATGGAAGTCGAATAAAATCAAAGCAAACACAAAGCTGATAATTTTTCAATCAAATGTGAAGTCAGTGATGTATTGTGCAAATGTGAAGTCAGTGATGTATTGTGACTCGGAAACATGGAGGACAACCAAAGAGATCACCAAAAAAATTACTGACTTTCGTAAATGAATGTTTACATAGAATATAGGGGCTGAGATGGTATGATAAGATTACGAACGAGGAACTCAGAGAAAAAACTAATCAGATGGCAGTGGCAAAAAGGACAAAGTAAGAGAGGCTGACGATGGATAGGAGACACATTGAGAAGACGGACTGAAGCATTGCAAAACACTTTGTTTTGGAACCCGAAGGTAAAGAGGAGTTGGGGAAGTCCTAGAAATACATTGAGAAGATAGCTGGAGACTGATATTAATAGTTGGGGAAGGTTTAGAAATACATGGAGAAGATAACTGGAGACTGATATTAATAGTTGGGGAAGGTCTAGAAATACATTGAGAAGATAGCTGGAGACTGATATTAATAGTTGGGGAAGGTTTAGAAATACATTGAGAAGATAACTGGAGACTGATATTAATAGTTGGGGAAGGTCTAGAAATACATTGAGAAGATAGCTGGAGACTGATATTAATAGTTGGGGAAGGTTTAGAAATACATGGAGAAGATAGCTGGAGACTGATATTAATAGTTGGGGAAGTCATAGAAATACATTGAGAAGATAGCTGGAGACTGATATTAATAGTTGGGAAGTCCTAGAAATACATGGAGAAGATAACTGGAGACTGATATTAATAGTTGGGGAAGTCCTAGAAATACATGGAGAAGATAGCTGGAGACTGATATTAATAGTTGGGAAGTCCTAGAAATACATTGAGAAGATAACTGGAGACTGATATTAATAGTTGGGGAAGGCCTAGAAATACATGGAGAAGATAGCTGGAGACTGATATTAATAGTTGGGGAAGGTCTAGAAATACATGGAGAAGATAGCTGGAGACTGATATTAATAGTTGGGAAGTCCTAGAAATACATTGAGAAGATAGCTGGAGACTGATATTAATAGTTGGGAAGGGCCTAGAAATACATGGAGAAGATAGCTGCAGACTGATATTAATAGATTAGGCAAGGGTTTGAATGAATTGGAAGGGATGACAAGAAAGAAGACGGCTAGAAGGTTTTGTTGAAAACCTGTGCTCCGTTGGTATTTGATAGGTGAAGAAGAAGAAGAGATAATTGACAGTGATGCTAGCACATATTAATGACTTCTCTCTCTCTCTCTCTCTCTCTATCTAGCCAGTGACGCCATTGGCGTTTAGCGCAATACGAAATACATCTAATCTTTCAGATTCTTCATATGCTACAATTCTGCCCAACGAGGTGTCTGCATTCACGCCCTATTTTACTGCTTGATATGACTAGAGCGCATTCACGCCCTATTTATGCTGTTATACCTGCGCTTACGCCATATCTGGTATTATGACCTAGAGCGCATTCACGCTATTTTACTGCGCTTGATTATGACCTAGGCGCATTCACCGCCCCTATTTTACTGCGCTTGATTATGACCTAGAGCGCATTCACCGCCCCCTATTTTACTGCGCTTGATTATGACCTAGAGCGCATTCACCGCCCCCTATTTTACTGCGCTTGATTATGACCTAGAGCGCATTCACCGCCCCCTATTTTACTGCGCTTGATTATGACCTAGAGCGCATTCACCGCCCCCTATTTTACTGCGCTTGATTATGACCTAGAGCGCATTCACGGCCCCTATTTTACTGCGCTTGATTATGACCTAGAGCGCATTCACCGCCCCCTATTTTACTGCGCTTGATTATGACCTAGAGCGCATTCACCGCCCCCTATTTTACTTCGCTTGATTATGACCTAGAGCGCATTCACCGCCCCCTATTTTACTGCGCTTGATTATGACCTAGAGCGCATTCACCGCCCCCTATTTTACTTCGCTTGATTATGACCTAGAGCGCATTCACCGCCCCCTATTTTACTGCGCTTGATTATGACCTAGAGCGCATTCACCGCCCCCTATTTTACTTCGCTTGATTATGACCTAGAGCGCATTCACCGCCCCCTATTTTACTGCGCTTGATTATGACCTAGAGCGCATTCACCGCCCCCTATTTTACTTCGCTTGATTATGACCTAGAGCGCATTCACCGCCCCCTATTTTACTGCGCTTGATTATGACCTAGAGCGCATTCACCGCCCCCTATTTTACTTCGCTTGATTATGACCTAGAGCGCATTCACCGCCCCCTATTTTACTGCGCTTGATTATGACCTAGAGGTTTCCTGCTCGCCTCTTGCTCCTAAGGTACTCGGTTCGCTACCTCGTGGAGCCATCTGGATATTTTTCCAGAGATCACAGATCCCAGTGTAGGTGAGATCAAGCTTCTAGTCTTATTCAAGACAGACAATAAAACGTAAGTCCCATGTTCAAGTTGAGCATGTAAAAGAACCCTTGGCAGTTCATAATCGAAAAGAGCAGGCAAGAAATCCGCTGCCGCTTCGACTGGGTGTGGTCACATTTTTCTTCTCAGTACACCCAGGATAGGGAGTATTGTATGACATGCTTCAGTGTTTGTTCCACCTGGTGACACTGACAGAGAACTGATTGACTTATTTATGTCTAGTCTATTTAAGTGTATGTTGATTCTGCGGTGTCAAATACATAGACGAAATCTAATGACCTGAAGCGACTGGCAGAATGTATTAAAGCGCGGTTTCCATTCAGGATACTCGGGTTCAATAATCGATAGGGTCAAGGAGTTTTTTCTGTCGGTGGCATAAAGAAAAGGAGACAGCACTAGCTATGCTGCCAATAAATTCCACAGTCCCATGTTCCCTCTGTCCTAGAGCGCCCTAAACAGCATGTTCCCTCTGTCCTAGAGCGCCCTAAACATCGGAATTATAGAGAGTAACTATAGATTTCTTTTGAGTATGTTTTAGAAAGTCTTTTGTAGAAACTTATTCAATATGTCTTGTTTGATAACGATCATCAGAGAAACATGATCGGATGGCCGTCACCTGCACGTCGCGAGCTCCCAAATGGTCAGTTCTATTAAAATGAGTGACTACATGGGTCACCACTTATACATTCAGTAATTTGCCACTGTTTTCTGAAGATGTGGTCTGTTTTTTATCGTTCATAAAATTTCACACGAACAAAGTTCATTCCAAACTCGCCCGCCGCGTTGTTTGAATCATGTACACTTTGAAAGGTTGTGAATCGAGCTTACTACCACTCTAACTGTCGTACACAGCCCATAATTATTCATGTTTATCTCATTGACTTTTCTGTCACATACAGATTGTCCTGAAAAGATGTATGGAGCAATGTGCTCAGCAAATGTTCTAAGTTGTCTACTGAACTGCGAAAAGTGACTGATACTGTTCCTGTGTGTACATATGGCTACACTGGGGATAAATGTCAATTTAGTAAGTATAACTCATCATCTATCAGTAGCGTGTCCTTCCGGACCTGTCTCCTATGACAGTAATCCTGAAAAGCTTCTATTCTATGTAGTTGAGCCGCGTCAGCAGCAGTCATGCTCAGGTCGTCAACTACCTCTGAAAAACTCTCTATTCTATGCAGGTTAAACCACGTCAGCAGCAGACATGCGCAGATCGTCAAGTACCTCTGAAGTCGGAGAAGGCACGCCTGTATGGCGAGGGACACTAATAATAAGGAAAGCATGCTTCACGCAAAACTCAATTAGAAGCGCCAGTACCAGGTGCCCTGACTACGCCTGAACTCATAGCCCACGACCGCAACAAGAAAAAGAAGATCGTCAATGACATCCTGCATCCATCGTCTTCTAGGTCTTCCTCTCATTCTTCTTCCCCTCGCCATTCCCTCCAAAATAATATTTTCTAGGCACTCATGTCGTTTGATGTGTCCGAAATATTTCATTTTCTTGTTTTTTTATATTCTTTAATATCTAACCCTCTTTAGTAAGTACATTACTGTACAAACCAATACTATCATGTAAATTTAATCGAGATATTATTCATTTAGTATGCGTTTTCACCGCTTATCACAAGGATATATGTTGATCGAGTGTCTCTGTGGATAAATAGTTCAGCCATTGTCTGGCTTCATTCCGAAAGTCATATGTTCAAATACGGATCCCAGTTTTCTGTTCACAACTGCATTTTTTCCCAGAGAACCCTAGGATTGATGCTGAAGCTAAAGAGGTTTTTCTTTAATGCAATACACTAGGCGGGTGGCGTGTTATTTCTGCAAAGAGAGACTAATCCATATTATGTAAAACACCGTGCAATGAAACAGAGCCAACTGTAAACTTATGGGCCTTCGGAAGAATTATGGGAAATCAGACCACAACTACATCACGTGACCTCACATTCCAGTATTGTTGTATATAGACGAATTCATTTTTAAATCAATACACAATGCTAAATCAAAGTTATATTATGCAACAATGAATTATATTACTAATAATAAGGAATATCAATATTATGAATAGTTTTCACCAATAAACAACTATATACTCACAGAATTGAGTAAAATTGCAAAAGAAAGCTTGCAGTGTTCTATCAAACATATACATTTTCTAGCTCCCTTCTCTGATCTAGGTCAGGGATTGCCCAGTCAGTTTTCTGCCCTAGTTATCTAGAGTTGGTTGTCAATGAAGTCAATTCTTCGGCTTTAGACAATTTAGCTGTTAACCGTTTGTCCCAAAGATAGATGTTGACCATTTGTCCCAAAGATAGATGTTGACCGTTTGTCCCAAAGATTGATGTTGACCATTTGTCCCAAAGATAGTTGTTGACTGCTTATCCCAAAGATTGATGTCGCTGATTGTTAGAAAAAATGATGATTATTGACCTCCAAGATGGATGAACGCAATCATAAGAACATGAAGTTAGACTTATTCCTTTGTTTTCTTAAGAATCATATGTGTTTATTTTTATTTTTTGTGTCCGTCCGTCCACCTAGCGTGTTCTTAGCGCGTTGGACGACGGGTGACAAGCCCCTTGTGAGTGTGATTCAATTGCGCAGGCTGGCAGAAAAAGTCACAGGTTCTCCAGATTTATGGTGTTTGTGGCACTGAACCGAAGGGTTACAATGTCCATGGCACCGAGCCGAAGAGCTGAAGGCTCGCGTGCTTCTGAATCGGAAGTAAAAAAATTAAAAAAATAGATTATTTGTGTAGCATTTTTTCATTTTAACATAAGTTAGAATTATTATTAAAATGACTAAAGATATATAACTTAAGTTGTCTGCATTAGACACCTGTGTGTTACGACTGCGCTTTGCTCATTGTCCATGTTTGGCTCTGGTGGCAATGTATGAAAATGCTGTTGATCATCTGTTGTTTAGCTGTCATTAAGATTATTGGGTGCCTTAACAATGGGGCTAGCTGGTAGGTTACAACATGTGCTCTTTGTACTCTGAGAGAAGGTTTAGAAAATTTGGTGACAACAGGTAAAATTCAGGGAAGGATAGATCGTGGAAGACAGAGAGAGAAGATGTTCGATGGCCTGACATCATGGTTCGACGCAAGATCGACAGCAGAACTGTTTACATGCACCAAGCAAAGAGAATTGGGAAGAGACATGATCGCCTACGCCGGCATGCATGGCAATTAATTTATTGACTCTAGCCTCGATCCCCCTGTCTAGTCTTCTGTATTATCTGAATATGTTTCTTAAGTATTTGCATTCTTGCACATAATAGGGATACAACATGTTTTAATTTTTAAAATTATCTTTGTAAGCATCCTCTTTTAAAAACATAAATAGCATGCACTGTTATTTGTACTTTCAGTGCGTACCAAAGAGAACATACCATGGTCATACATTATACTAACCCTCTTGATCAGCTTAATATTGGTAGTAATTTGTTTTAATTACTTATTGAATGAGATAGAATATGGAGACTCAACATAAATGCTTTTAAATCTCTGTGGACGATGTTTTAGAATGAGCCACAGTTTCAGTTCGGAATATATTCAATGTACTCCAGTTTCTGGTTAGTGGATACTAAACTGATGTCATTTCTCTCTGGGCATACCCATAGGTGCTCAGTTTCCTCCAACAGATATTGAATAGTATGCATACTGATGATTCCCGTGGCTCTCTGATTAAACATACTTCTCACTCTGCCCCTTAGGCATCCAGGTCTACTTGTACAAGGAGTAACTCCAAACTGCCTAAATAGCTGGATAAATTCAACATCAATTCTAGTATCTTCTTCCAACAGGCAGTCACGAAGAGATCGAAGAACATCTCGCTTATCCATCTTCAACTCCACAACAATCGATGCAATCGTGTCCGTTCTCTTATTTAATGCACTCCGGAAATTTCCTTAGGTACTCCGATCACTTGCAATATCTCCAGTAACGTCCAGTGACTGACCATACCAGTTATATTATGATTAATGCGCTTACTCATATACCTGTTTTGCTGTTCTTTTCTGGCCACTGTAATCTTTAATATCAGCTCCCGCAATTTAGTAATTGACGTGGATTAGTTTAAATGAAAATCTTCTTTGCGGCCACACTCTATGAGGACGCTAGCTTAGCATATAAAACTACCAAATACCGCAGCCAGTGCATGTTTGTCTGTTCTGTGTGGCCATATGCAATGAACTGCGCCGTGATTTTGTTAGTGTCAAATTAACTAATTCCATATTATTAACAAATACAATATCTTATAAATGAGCAGCAATGGCAACATTATTCACTTAGTGACATTTACATGTAGAACAGTGTGTTACCGGGTCTCACAAGGATAACAAAGAATAGTACCACTGTGTCCTGCAAGACATGTCGTAAGAGGCGTCTGAGGTACGGGCCTAGGGACGCTACCTTAGTAAATAAAAAAGCGCGCAGAAATCGGATGTGCTGGCCTACCTGTTAGCGCGTAACTGGCACTACGTACAATCGCTCATACTCAGATCACATACAAATCGCTAAAGAGTAGTTAACAAGTAGTCGATAAGGAGCTTTAGAAGAAGAAAACATGTAGAACATTCTTTCTCTTTGTATCAAATCTTCCACGCGGTTATGGTAACTATAAGTAGTAGACAC
The DNA here is from genome assembly GCA_020796225.1 of Arion vulgaris. NCBI lineage: Eukaryota > Metazoa > Mollusca > Gastropoda > Stylommatophora > Arionidae > Arion > Arion vulgaris. The sequence continues at coordinate 81,505,471 of CM036755.1, forward strand.
CAAAATGTAATATCAAAATAAATAACACAACACTTAAACATCTAATATCACAATAAATAACACAACACTGAAACATGTCCATCGATTCAAGTATCTGGGAATATTCCTGACATCATATGGCAGGTGTACAACATAGATTAGGAGTAGAATAGCTCAAGCAAATTAATCTTTTATGAAAAGGAAAAATACACTATAGCGGAAAGGAGTACTCCGTGCTATATTAAACGAATACTTATGTACGGCAGCAAATCATGGAAATCTACAAACAATTAATAAGATTATTAGAAACCACAGAAGAATGCTGAAAATTCCATGGACAGCGAAGAAAACAAATGGTGAAGTTTTAAATCAGGTCTGTACACAAAAAAGCTTTCTCAAAAGAATAAGAATCAGACAATCAAGGTTCTTCGGGCATATATAAACAAAAACATGGAAAAATAGTGCTTTTGACAAACGCATTTTCTGTTATATCTGAAATCTGAAAGGAGCACAGAATTAAATATCTCAAGTCAACCTTAGCCCAGTTGTCCCATGATTCCGAGAGTGTAGTAATCAAGGGGACACCCTCACACTGCAAGCTCAAGGGGAATAAAGCTGACAGAATGGCTGAAGAGGAAGCAGGGATACCTCAAGATAACAACCTGGTTAGATGCAAAAACTATCGCCAGAGGCCACTACACAACAAAGTTGGAGAAAGAACACATACAACACAACAAGCATGATGGATATTACCAACTGTCCAGAAGAGACCACATTATCATACTTTGCCTCCGGATGGGTCACAACAGAATAAGAACAGAACTAGATTCAAGATAGGCACTAAAGATATGTGCCCCTGTTGCTTGGCGAGTATGATGACAGAGCGTGTCCTACAGCACTGCCCTCAGTATGCAGACCTGAGAAGAAAGAGGTTGCCCTTTATACCAGCGTCCAAGAAAACTGTATGGCGTGACTGACAGTGGCCTTTATTAGATAATCCAAAATCACAGTTTAGTGAGCACGCAGTTGAAGAAGAAGAACATGTACCAATAACAGAAATATTTCTGGATGAAGAGTTGTTAGAATCGTCAACAAATAAAGTGTTGAAAATGAAAATTGAATAATAGATATCCAAAATTGTGGCTACAAAGTCAATTTCAATATTATATCTACGCTTATAGGCTGCAGTAAGAAGTTATTTATTGTATTCCCATCATCCTATTTATCTGAAAGAGAAGTTAGCATGGTCACCAGACTATTCACAAAGAAACGAAACAAATTGTCAATAGAGTAAGCGACGGTTTAAGATTATTGGTGACAATAATGGTACCAACCATCGACAAATTAGTTTCATCACATCAAGCTCAGCTCTAATTCATACATTATAATATAAATTGTGTCAACGATACTGTGAGGAATGCGGTAATATTGGTATTATTATCTTCTAATACAATAACTAAAAATATGTCCTTATTTTTCAATTTATAGTATATACAATATAGTTTACCCAAGGGGGCGCTAGCAAATTAGTCACTGAAAAAGAAGGGTGATCATTCAAAAAAGGTTGAGAACCTATGATCTAAACCATATGTTCCCAAAGTGGGCGGTACCGTCCCTCAGTGGGCGCTGAAGCCTTCTAGGGGGGCGATAGTGTGTTTAGGTGCAAATAAGGGGCGGTCAGGAGATTATGGGTTGATAGCTCCTTAAAGAAGTAATTAATAATATATATTTTAAAATAAATTATTTTCGTAATTTTACGATTGAATAATCATTTAAAATTCGAATTCTGCATTTTAATTCATCTTATGCCCGTTTTACACATCCATGTTTCATCAATTTTCTTTTATGTATATAATCATTTGAAAATTGACCAGGATGACATAAAATATATATCAATTTCTATATCAAATAGAAAATAGAGAATGTATTTATGGGGAGGGGGCGTTGGCAAACTGTTATAATAGGGAGAGGGGCGTTACAAAGTTTAAGTCGTGCAAAAGTGGGGCGTGAGTTGAAAAGTTTAGAATCTATGATCTAAACCAATCCACGTCAGCTGCTAGATTGCACGCACATAGATTGAAGATTGGAGTGACCAGAAAAGAACAGCACAACCCGGGTTTGAGAATTCTCATCAATCAACATCTAATTGGTACGGTTAGACGTTGTTGGAGATATTGCGAACGAGATCGTAGCACATATAGACATGTCCGGAGTGCAATGAATGTATTCCAAACTGAAACTGAAACTCATGATGGTGTACATATCAACAACGTGATATTAGTTATGACTGACTGTTACGATTATGTTGTATGTATGAGTGTACCTTCATAAATTATGTTGTATGTATGAGTGTACCTTCATAAATACACGCAGAATGCATTAAATGTACCTCCTCATAAACGGCACATTAAAAAACAATATTAGTACCTCATCTGATATTTTGCTTTCTTTTTGTATATCTTTGTTTATGTTGCATAGTCATTGCCTTAACAGAGAGAGAGAGAGAGAGTGAGAGAGAGATAGAAAGAGAGAATGAGAGAGAGGGTGTGAGAGAGAGAGTGAGAGTGAGAGAGTGAGAGGGCTAGTGAGAGAGAGAGAGAGTGAGAGAGTGGGAGAGAGAGAGAGAGACGAACATGAGTTGTGACGCATATATTCTATCACACAACTTTCAATGTTCATTTCTTGATCATCTAATTCTCTAAGAGAAAACATACGCTCTGAAGATTTCAACAAAAAAGATAAAGGGTATTTGCTATCTTCTTGCCAAGTTGTACATACGGATAGGTTCGATATGACAGGAAAAACCATGAGGAAACCCAGCAGATACATCAATCAACACAGAACGGGAGTTTTTAGTCTAAACATACTGAAATACATGCTTGGGAGGAGATCAGAGCATTTATGGACATGTGCGATGAAGATGATCTTCAAATGAACAATGAACAATAATCATCTTTATCGCAAATATGATATATCCATAATTGCTACCTACTACACGTTTATAAGAACAATAGAAATAGGCCTCACCGTTCAGAAATCAATGACACACTACTGAACGTATAAGTGATGCCTAGAAAAATAACGACTCGTTTACTGTGGTTGATGGCTACCTCCTGTAAAGGATTGTCACGATTTTCATTCAATATCAAATTCCTTCAATCTCTGAGCAGATTCGATGTCCAGGAGTAACTTCATAAAGAAGATCCATTTAGGGCACACATTTGTGACCTGTGACTACGCAGAATGCTGGGAGTAACAAGTAGAGGCCGGTTTGAAATAAAGACATCAGGAAACAAGTGTGTACAACATCAATACTGAACTTTATCAAGAAACATCAAATTAAATGATTCGGCCACATAAGCAGATTACCAACAGACAGTGTGCCTCACAGAGCAATATTACTCCCACATAAGCAGATTACCAACAGACAGTGTGCCTCACAGAGCAATATTACTCCCACATAAGCAGATTACCAACAGACAGTGTGCCTCACAGAGCAATGTTACTCCCACATAAGCAGATTACCAACAGACAGTGTGCCTCACAGAGCAATGTTACTCCCACATAAGCAGATTACCAACAGACAGTGCGCTTCACAGAGCAATTTTACTCCAACATAAGCAGATTACCAACAGACAGTGCGCCTCAAAGAGCAATGTTACTACGATACAGTGGATACAAAGCGAAAGGCCGTCCAAACAAAAGGGGGTCTCAGAGATAACAGAGGCGGCGAAAAACACTTGTAATGAAGCGCACACAAAAGACCGTTCAAGAAATTTCTTATCCTTGCGCTGAGATGTAAGACAAGATTAGAGTAAAGAAAGAAATGTGCGACCTTGCAGAAATCATATATTTGATGCCTTCTTCGTCTGCCCCTAGTCCTGCCTGAGTTGTCTCACATCGTCCTGATCAACTAGATTTCTAGAACGGGCGCTTCGCATATGCTGTCTTTCACTTCTTCTGTTTGTTTTATGTGGTCAACCTTCAATTTCAGTTTGGAATATCTTCATTGCACTACTGAATTTATCCACAGATGCTCCGATCTCCTTCGCAATATCTCCAACAGCGTCTATCCGTAGCAGTTAGATTTGGATTGATGAACCTACACATATACCTGTTATGCTGTTCTTTTCTTGCTACTCCAATCTTCAAACCCATCTCCTGCAATGTAGTAGTTGATGTGGGTTGGTTGACATGAAAATCTTTTTTGCGGCCACACTCTATGAGGGAGTTCAAAATAGTAGCTCAGTCCATTGGCTGGTCCGCTGATATGGTGCCAGAACCATTCAGCCGGTATGCTCTCTCGCCGCCAATGACACCCATGTTCCCCGGAACGGAGATAAATATAATTCTGCAAGTTGTTGACGCTTGTATTGGTCAACATTTTGAGTGCCCAACCTTTTGTCCTGTACATGACTGGCATTGCCCTCTGATGCAGACAATCTGTTGGTAATCTGATTAAGTGACAGAATCATTTATTGGTTTTTTGGGGGCGGGGATAAAGTTGAGTACTGATGTTGAACTATAAATGCGGTACTCTCTTCTTCTTCTTTTGTCGTCACACTGCTACCGGGTTGTTGCCCAGTGTCGTGGTTTTCTGTTTTTGTCTTGCGCTGTTCTGGTGGCCTGTGTGATTGTTATCTTTGCTCTTCACAGGATGCTGCCACGCCATCTAACCATCTTTCCGTGGTCTTCCTCTTGCCTTCTTTCCCGATGTTCTGTTGTAGAAGACTCTGTATACTGTGGAGTTTGGATGCATTCTTATTAAGTGGCCAAACCACTTCATTCTTTGTTTATCTATATAATTCAAGCACGGTTTTGTGCCAACTTTCTTTCTTATGCTGATGTTGGTGATTCTGTCTTTTCTTGTGTTGTTGGTAACTTTTCTCAGGCAACGCATTTCACATGTAGTTATTTTTGTGACTGCGCTTTGCTCAATGTCCATGTTTGGCTCTGGTAACACAAAGTAGGTACGCTCTCCTTTATGTGATATGTACAAGTCGTAGAAACTGGAACAAGTCCAAGAATTAGGAGTTAAGTTTGGACATGCCTGACAGGGGCCGTCTTTGTGGTAGAGAGAGAAGATATCCTAATAAACTTCTCATGTGGAATGTGAGCAAATGAAATTTAGGATAGCTGCTGCAGCGGAGGACAGAGCAGGCATGGGAATGTCCAATGAGTCATGACGTCGATCGTATAACATAACTGATATTTGACGTCATTATTTTAGGTATTGTACTCTCTAAACAAGTTGCATGTAAACAAAATTATGTTTCAAAACGTCATCATGTGTTCTGCGTTCTTTATTGTGATTTGTCTCCGCCATTGTCCATGTATTTGGCCATAACACATGCCTGAATCATCACGGTATGGGCACATTGAGATCTATCGATGGTGATACCAAAATGATCTTATCTGTGTACTCTATGATGACTTAAGGTGCTCACTACTGACGTCTTGTTGTCTATCTTTGAGCTGGTGTTGTGATATTGCTATGCAGTTGATATTTTCAAAGCAGATATTTTTGATCACAGCAGAGTTTGGTTAGCAATTCTTCAGATATTCTACCAGTCTTAACATTTCATCTGAGGGTGAGTGCCATAATGCTAACTTTTAGTCTCAATAGATGATATACCATTCATCATCATCACCAGGGGCCGTGTCGACAGGCGTTATCGATCATGGATTTGCGAAAATATGTTCCTGATGTTTATTATCATTTTATATGGTCTCGCCCTTCTGTGACATGAAGTTAGGCTGTAAAATGTTTTCTCTCTCTGTCTTCATCAGCCTCGTCTGCCTTCGATGTCACCGGTTGTCACAATGTGTTCTAATCCTCCCCTTCTAACTAGTGTCTATTGTCTATTCCCAGGTGGAAGATTGAGTTGGTTGTCCACTCTTTCCGTTAGGCGTTGGGATGGGAGCTTTAGTTTGCATTCTAGGGCCAGATGAGTCGCCTTGGTGCCCTTCTGACTACATGTTCGAAAAATGATGATTGCCTATTTCTTATATTGACAATAAGTTTTACCTGTGTCTTGGTTTCCTTCAACACCTCCACATTCGTAATTTTAACAGTCCATATGATTCTTATCATTCTTCTGTAAAACCCCATCTCTGGGACAATCATATATTTGTTTGTTTGTATACCATGCATGTCTCGCATCCGTATGTCAGTATTAACTCTATGTAGCACTGAATAACTCTCATTCTGATCTCAATCGGCAATGCATATAATGCTTCTCATTTTCTGGAATGCTGATTTGGCCTCTTATGGCCTTCATATTTACACAATATCGCACCAAATAAAATTGTTTGAAAAATATATAAGGTAGTAGTCAGCAAATGTATAACTTCTAAATATTTCCATATTTTGAAGACGCAAATAAGTAAATAATAAATAAATAAGAGAAAATGATGCAGATCTGGTCAAGCAAACAGCCTATCAAGAACTAACACGTCAAGTCTTCATCAGGACAGTAATCTGAATTGTCATTGAATCTGTTACTGGCCTACTTGTAGGAGCATAGATAGCACAACGTACAATCACTCTTAGGCTCAGATCACATAAACATCACAAAGAGTGGTTTAACAAGGGGTCGATATGGAGCGTGGGAAGAGAAAGAAAGTGTTAATATGTTAACTAATCTTGTTGTTACAAATGTCAATATAGACGTGATTTGTTCCTCTTCTCTATATTACGTGTTTCCTCCATCAAAAAAAGGGATCAAAGTGTTGACGATTGATGATGTCGGCTGTTCTTCAACAAGTGACTGTTCTGCTAACTAGCATACTGAAGCTTAGTGCGGTTGATCCAGGTAAAATATCAATCACTTTTTCTTAGGTCATGTCAATTTTGTTGAGTAACATGTGACATATACGGATCTGGTGTTCGCTAACTATAATACTTCATGTTATCATCATCATCAGGTGTTATACCGACTGGCGTGGAAAGGCGATCATGGATCTCCACAAATCTGTGTCCATGGTGTTTGCTATCCTCTCATATGTTGACGCTCTTCTATGCAATGAAGTTGGGCTATCCAAAATTGTCTCTTTCTATCTTCTTCTGTCTCATTTCCTTTCAAATTTACCTGTTGTCACAATGTGTTCTAAGCCTCAACTTCTTATTACATGTTCGAAAAACGATGATTGCTTCAATCTTATATTGACAACAAGCTTTAGCTTTCCTTGTGTTGCGGCCTCATTCAACACCTCCACATTCAACATTCTTGCAGTTCATGGAATTCTCATCAATCTTCTGTAAAACCACATATCTGTGGCCTCCAAAGTTTTTTCTATGTGTTTGTCTACTCTTAATGTGAGGTCTTTTATTGATTACTTCTGGTAGTACTATTGTAAACTATTGACGTTTCATACAACTTGTCTGAGAAAAATCTTGCATGGGTTCTGGCCAAGAACTATTTATAACAAAGAACTGCTTATAGGATATGAACGCCATCATCTATATGAGACACTGAAATGGATAAGCCATGTGTTATGCATGAAGTCTAAATGTATCAAGAAAACTGCACTGAGATGGACACTAGAGGGTAACCATTTTTACAAGTACAAAAACAATAACAATACACAACAATGTTTGAAGAAACGTCGAAGCGTATTGTAATTGCTTTTATACTTTGTAAAACTACAGTACTTTGTTTTGATGTGTTTCGTCTTTGCTTCATAATTCTACTACAGTCTTCCCTTATATCGGTAATACTATTCGATATATACACCACGTGCTGGAAGCCCTCACGCAAGATCGCCATACGTGACAGTGTAACATGATAAGCGAATCTCACATAACTGAGAATTGTCGTTCCGGTGAGGAACATAGAAAACGATCTGGCAGAAAAGACAGAACACACACCACTGACATATTTAACCTTGATCATGTACGCCCCGCCTGTGACAGAGGATTATGTTGGAGGATTGGTCTCTACAGTCACCTCCTCAGACACCGGAGAGGTGCAGCACACGTCTGAGGCTGTTGTCAACATTCTCCTGGATTTCCCAACCATGGAGTATAGACTCAAGATAGCTAGAGCACGTGCGTACCTCAATTTCAGTGCTAAAAAGGATCACCCATTGCACTAGTTGCTCAGCACCAGTGGAGGAAATCGATTAAAGTGGGGCAAGTCGTGGGTTGGCCGTGATGCAGACACTGTTCAGCTGGTATGCAGGCTCACAAATATCAATTATGGGGAAGAATGGATACCGATGCCTTCAATATACGGGAACACTTTCCCACCATCATTAAATTTGATAACAGTTGCAAAGAGAGGAATCCCGTGGCGTTGGATGCAGACGTTAAGGCTATCATTGATGAAAACTGCAACGAAGGTGCCATTGTGAATTACACGGATAGATCGGTAGTTTGTCACGAAAAGTCCACATGAGCCTTCTCTGCAATCTCATGTGGCAGAATGGTCCATGATGCCAGTGGTGCATTTCGTATGACAACAAGCAGCATGACAATGGAGGTAATGGCGGTGACTAATGCTTTACGTTGGCTGGAGTCACAAAACTACACTCATGCGAGCATTATGAGTGATTCATTGAGTATGATCTGCAAGGTGGAGGCTGGTTCAGTCGCAGGCAATGGACTGAATCACTACAAGCGTCAACAATTTGCAGAATCACACTTATCTTCGTTCCGGGGCACATGAGTGTCGTTGGTAAGAGAGAGCAGACAGGCTGGCTGGCTCTGCCACCATATCAGAGGCCAGCCAATAGATAGAGCTGATATTTTGAACGCCCTCATAGATTGTTTCCGCAACGAAGATTTTCATTTAAACCAATCCACGTCAACTACTAGATTGCAGGAGCTGGGTTTAAAGTTTGGAGTAGCAAGAAAAGAACAGCATAACAGGTACGTGAGTAGGTTCATCAATCAAAATCTAACTGGTACGGTCAGTCGCTAGACGCTGTTGGAGATATTGCGAAGGAGATCGGAGCACCTATGGACATGTCCGGAGTGCAATGAAGATATTCCAAACTTAAACTTAAACTGAAACTGTCAACATCGCTTGCGATGGACGGCTATTATTATATTATTATTTTGGAGGGGCTATGACACATACTTTTAAAAACTGGCAGGTTATTAGTTATAGACACCTGTCAGGTAACGTGAGTGGTTGGATTTGAGAAAGCCGTAGGTGTCTGAAGTACCAATGTGCAACCTATTCACGTTCTCGACACAACTCACATTGATCACACATTATTAACATAATTGAATAATGAAAACTTACGCAAATGTCATTAAGATGTGCCGAAGATTAAGATACTACACATCAGTTGGATCATTGAAAAAGATGAAGTATACTATTGTATTATACTGGGTGTTCAAGATAAAAGTAGCCTATCAATGGAGCATGTGATGAGGAGGGAGGTTTAGAACACATTGTGACAACCGGTAAAATCGAGGGTAGACGAGACAAGGGAAGACAGAGAGAGAAAATGTTGGATAGCCTGACTTCATGGCACGGTAGAGCGTCAACATCTGAGTTGATAGCAAACACCAATGACAGAGATTTGTGGAGATCCATGATCGCCTACACCAGCCGACACGGCACCTGATGATGATGACGATCAATGGAGCTAATCTGGTATATATTTATGAAAATGAAAAGGTTCAGTTATGACGTAATATAGATCAAGGTTGTGTGATGGTGTGCAATTGTAGTGTGGGAAAGGGCGATGAACAAATGTGACGTCTGACGAGCAAGAAAGAACTGGTTCTAATAGTAAATATACACGACGCAATACGTAACTGGCAACTTTTGATTTGTAAATGAGGTTTCTTTTATCTTGAACACCAGGCAGCTACACGGCCTTTTGCTTTGTACCCATTGTATCGGAGCAACATTGCTCTTTGAGGTGAACTGTCTGTTGGTAATCTGCTTATGTGGCCGAACCATTTAATTTGTTGTTTCTTGATGACGTCTAGTACTGATGTTGAACCCACTTTTTTCCTGATGTCTTCACTTCTGGAAAAAAGTGATAAATAATGAACATAAAATGGAACGTATTCAGGAAAATGGGATGTAATCAGAGAAATGTCAGGTCAACGACTAGTAAGAACTGTTATAAGAAAGAAAATGAGATATGTTGACACATTGAGAAGAAATGTCAGGTCAACGACTAGTAAGAACTGTTATAAGAAAGAGAAATGGGGATATGTTGACACACCTTGAGAAGAAATGATCAAAGAATACCAAAGCAGGCATTAAGTGGGAGGCAAAGGGTTCAAGAACGAGAGTACGCCCTAGGGATACCCTGAAACGAACTTTGCTGAGAGAGGCAGGAAACATCGGTCTCATTTTCATGGAAGAGATGGTCTCAGTTTCCCAGGATAGAGAGGTATGGATAAATTGCTTGCAGGTCATATGTAACGTGTAACGGTACGAACGTAATTATTATACTAATTGTCTGAAGGCTTTACTGCTCTTACAGAATGTCCAATGGGCTGGTTTGGAGACAACTGCAGGTACAAGTGCCGTTGCTCTAATACCGTGGCCTGCAAAGACAATGGAGATTGCTTCGATAATGCTGGCTGCTCCACAGGATACTTTGGTCCAGCGTGTCAGTACGGCAAGTGTTTCATGGCCCAGTAACACATGGGTACCTAGATACATGCTCGCATCTGGCCACATGCACATCGTAAACACACACGTGTAACACATACAGCGTACTAACAAAAATACAACACACATTCACAAACACGCGCACAAAGGATACACACTTGCAACACGTACACATCATCAGGTTCCGTGCCGGCTGGCGTAGGGGATCATGGATAACCACAATTCTCTATCTCTTGTGTTTGCTATTATCTCAGATGTATTCACTATTCCGTGTCATGAAGTCAGGCTATCCAACATTTGTTCTCTTTGTCTTCCTCTGTCTAGTCTCCCCTCTATTCTACCGGTTGTTACAATGTGTTATAAACCTGCCTTTCTTATTACATGTCGAAAACATTACATAAACTGCTATACAATGGTATTTTGTTTGTTACACATTACATAAACTGCTATACAATGGTATTTTGTTTGTTACACATTACGAAAACCTATGTCATTTTGATTGGTGATTGAGTGATTGGTGATAACGAAAGGATCGTAAAAGCATAAATAGCATGAAGATAGGAAAGTGTGGGTGAGTGACTGTCATCGAGACAGATTAAAAACACTTCCCTCGAGATTAAACCGGAAACCGTGCCCTACACGTATATGGTATTATACACAACAAGTAGGGAAGGGGCTATGAAAAGGGGTTTAATGTACAGTCGTTCTTATCAAGATCAATAATATATCACAGAAAAATAATGATAACATTGATCGCAAAGAACCAACGCTAAGAAGAAAAAGAAGAAATTGAGTGATATGACCATCATCATTGCATTTTGATGAGTAACCATGTGTGCGTCGTTCTCTGTCTTATAAAGGAAAATCTCAGCGAAAGTGCACAACTCCGTAGCACCGACAAGAGTCCCCACATGTAATTTAGAAGATAATGAAAAAAAAGTTTGTAAAATTTTATTTAAAAAATCTCGCCCGAATGGTTACCGGGGCATAAATTTGGGATGAAAAGAATAGAACCACTGTTACCTGCCACTCATGTCGTAAGAGGTGACTATGAAGGTTTGGATGAAATCGGACGCACGTGTTCGCTAGGGAATGCTAACCCGAAACAAATGCTTGCAGAAAACGGATGCACCAGGCCGTAAGGTGCATAACATGGTGCAACGACCCTCACAATGAGGAATGGGATAACGGATTCTACGGTCGTCAATCTGCCTTGGAGATTTAGCCACGCAGTAATAATGTCAGACCTACCAACACGAGGGTGGCCAAAACTTACTGCAGGAAGAGGTCGGCACAAACGGTGAAGCAGAAATCATAGGAATTATATCCTACAGAACTGCCCCCAGTATGCAGACTTGAGAAGAAAGAGGTGGCCCACTTACACTAACATCCAAGATAAACTGTATGGCGTGACTGATAATCTGAGGCAAACGGCTGTCTTTATTAGAGCATCTAAAATCCCAATCTAGTGAGAACGAAAGACAAACTGTGATGACGTGGTCTGATAATCTGAGGCAGACGGCTGCCTTTATTAGAGAATCTAAAATCCCAATCTAGTGAGAACGCAGAAGAAGAAGAAGATATAAAAAATCTTTAAATGAGTCTTGCCATGGGCAGCGAATTTTGAACCAGATCTTCTCGATCTTGAACTGCCAGTGGTTCTTTGAGGCGCTCAACTTGAACACAGGGCCTGCGTTTTATCATCCGTCTCCGATAGGAGTAGGAACTCGATCTCACCTACAATGAGATCAGTGATCTCTGGATAATATTCCGATGGCTCGACTGGAGCAATAGAGTATCTTGGAACGAGTACGAGCATAACTTAACCACAGACAACAAAGCTGACATTTAGATCTATTGAAAAAGTTAGACATATACTCTATAGACAGTTAGATCATATTGAACAATAGTTATGCACATATATCTATATGACAGTTAGATCATATTGAACAATAGTTATGCACATATACTCTATATAGACAGTTAGATCATATTGAACAATAGTTATGCACATATACTTATATAGACATTAGATCATATTGAACAATAGTTATGCACATATACTCTATATAGACAGATCATATTGAACAATAGTTATGCACATATACTCTATATGACAGTTAAGATATATTGAATAATAGTTATACATATACAAGACAGTTAGTCATATTAAAATAGTTATGAATATAATGACAGTTGATCATATTAAAATAGTTATACATATACCTATAGAAGACAATTAACAATATTATACTATAGTTGATCATGAACAAGTTATACATACATATAGAGTTAGACATATTAATAGTTATACATATACTATGACAGTTAGATCAATTAAAATATCATCTTATAGACAGTCATATTGAAATGTAGATATACTCATGTTTAGAGATACGAGAAGAGGTGATGAATAGACACACGTGATCAAACCCTCCCTAAAGCATCAAAGACATGCTCCGTTGGAACCCCAGCGCAATAGAGGTAAGGTAAGACCCAGGAACACATGGAGACGGAAGTTGGAGACGGAATGCAAGAAAATGGGTAGAGCGTGGAGAGATCTGGAATGGATGCCCTTGGATAGGAGGGTTTGGAAGGCCATGGTTGCAGACCTATGCTTCCCCAGGGGCGAAGGGTGAAGAAAAAGAAATGTATAGTTTTTAGAAGATTTAATGTCTGGTCAACCACTAGTGACAACTGTTATAGGAAGGAGAAGATGGAGATATGTTGGACACAACTTGAGAAGCAGTGATCGACGAATATCAAAGCAGGCATTGAAGAAGTGCAAAGGGTTCAATAACGATAGGACGACCCAAGGAGACCATGAAACGGACTTTGCTGAGAGTGGCATGAAATATCGGTCTCAGTTTTATGGAGGAAATTGAGTGAGTTGCCCAGGGTAGAGCGGTATGGAGAAATTGCTTACAATCAGTTAAAAAATCTCTTTGAATGCAAAAGCTACAGATAAGTACTCAGAATACTATGGACGGAAAACAACAAATTGGTCAATATTTCAATCGATTAAAATAGAAGAGAAGTGGCTGACAAAGAAGATAAAGATGATAGAAAGGACATATTTTGGACACATCCCCTTTTTCTTCTTGTTAGCCCGTTTGAAGTCAGGCAGGGGTCAATGCGCCTAGTATGACGCTTTGCATTGAGTTTTGCGTGAAGGCTGCCTTTCTTTATCATTAGTGTCTCTTGTTATTCAGGCTAATTTTCTCCAACTTCAGAGCCAATTTTGGACATATAAAATGCATGATTCTCCGGAGAATATCAGAGAAATCAAGAAATACATGGCAGGAAGAATATTCTAACGGAATGATACTTGACACAAGAAGAGAGGAACGATCAAGAAAAGATGGATGCAGGAAGTAATCATTCTAACGGAAATGATACTTGACACAAGAAGAAGAGGAAGATCAAGAAGAAGATGGATGCAGGAAGTAATCATTCTAACGAAATGAATTGACACAGAAGAAGTCAGAAGAAATGGTGGAGTAATCACGAAGAATGATACGACACGAGAGAAGTCAAGAAGAGATGGTGCAGGAAGTAATCATTCTAACGGAAATGATACTTGACACAAGAAGAAGAGGAAGATCAAGAAGAAGATGGGTGCATGATGTAATCACTGGAATGATACTTGACACAAGAAGAAGAGGAAGATCAAGAAGAAGATGGATGCAGGAAGTAATCATCTAACGGAATGATACTTGACACAAGAAGAAGAGAAGATCAAGAGAAGATGGGTGCAAGATGTAATCACTGGAATGATACTTGACACAAGAAGAAGAGGAAGATCAAGAAGAAGATGGGTGCAAGATGTAATCACTGGAATGATATTTGACACAAGAAGGAGAGGAAGATCAAGAAGAAGATGGGTGCAGGAAGTAATCATCAGGAATGATATTGACACAAGAGAGAAGAGAGATCAAGAAGAAGATGGATGCAGGAAGTAATCTTTCTAACGGGAATGATATTTGACACAAGAAGAAGAAGATCAAGAGAAGATGGGCAAGATGTAATCACTGGAATGATACTTGACACAAGAAGAAGAGGAAGATCAAGAAGAAGATGGGCAAGATGTAATCACTGAATGATACTTGACACAAGAAGAGAGAAGATCAGAAGAAGATGGGTGCAGGAAGTAATCATTCTAACGGAAATGATACTTGACACAAGAAGAAGAGGAAGATCAAGAAGAAGATGGATGCAGGAAGTAATCATTCTAACGGAAATGATACTTGACACAAGAAGGAGAGAAAGATCAAGAAGAAGATGGGTGCAGGAAGTAATCATTCTAACGGAAATGATACTTGACACAAGAAGGAGATGATCAAGAAGAAGATGGGTGCAGGATGTATTATATGAGATACGTATGTCTACGGCAGACTTAGGACACTTCACACGGGATGGGATGCATTTAAGCGCAGTCATGAAAGCCAAGTTCCAACAAGGATAGAGTAGATAAATATGGCGAGGGAGCTGTATTAGATAGTTTAAGATGGAACGACTTGGCAAGAATTGACTGTGGCTTATGAATCAACATAATATAAATCAAACAGCGCTAGAGGCACACAACGAGAAAGGATAAAGAGATAGATAGAAATTTGTTTAGATTTCCATATTCATGTCATAGTTTGCTAGTAATTTATAAACATTTTCTGGTTATTTAGTTGATTTAGCCAGCGTGTATGGTAGTAATGATACGCCATTCTATCTGACTGATGGAGATGAGTTTACATGCAACAATCGACCCCATGAAACAATATTGGAGATGTTTCTAACGAAAGCAGCACCCTTCTTTTGGCTCAGGCTGCACGTCAACAATATGAGTAAGATAGTCTTCTTTACTGGCAATTATATCAATTCGTATTAGTTAGTCTATATTTGTATTCTTGTCATGTTTTCTAGTTAGTTGTTATATTTGTTCTGATTTCTTTTTTGTTTGTTTAAGTGAGTTAACAAAGAAGTTCACCTGTCTCGCTAGATTTTTGGTATGTACTGGTTGTCCATGTGTTGCTGGGCCTTTCAGGGAAAACAAAATTAATAGCAACACTGCGACCCACAAGGCATGTCCTAAGAAGGACTGAGATAGAGACCTAGGAAGCTCTACTCCTAGTAAATAAAAAGCATCTCACAAATCGGATGTGCTTATTAAGAAAATGAATAACAGATTACAAAGTGCATTAAAATAAGCCCACACAAAATCAGAGCGTTATACAGAAGATCAAGGCCGGTTATGCACGAAGGCAGTGGATGTAATTAATAAAAAAACGCGACAATCCAGACACTTGCCTTCATCTTTGTCCCATGTCATTCTGGCAGGGTGAAGGACAATGAAATAGCGGATGCACCGGCGAGCAATGCTACGATTGAGAATTGGTCTTCTATTGACAAAAGCGACATTATCAGCGCTCTAAGAGAAAACATACGCTCTGAAGATTTCAACGAAGAAGATAAGAGGTATTCTCTGTCTCGGTTGCGCAAGTTGTGCATACCGATAGTGCAGGCAAGACGGGAAAACCACGAGAGAAAACCCAGTAGATACATTAATCAACACAGAACGGGAGTTGTTAGTCTAAACACACTGAGATACATGCTTGGGAGGAGATCCGAGCAATTATGGACATATCCGATGTACGATGATCCTCAAATGAACAATGAACACACAATATTACTACAGTTTTCTCCAGCACTTCTATAAAGAATAAATTGGGGAAGAGAAAAAGAACTTGTCATATGTATCTTCATAATATTTTTGTAACGGTATAAGAGAAATATTATAACTAACTGACTGACATACTGACTAATTCATCTCCGCTCCTCGTGGAGCATAGGGCATCAACAGTTGTTCGCCACTTTTCCCAGTCTCTGGTTATTTTCTTTATGACCTCCCAGAATAGTCGAGCACTCTCAGTTCTTCAAGAAGACTTCGTCTCCAGGTCTGTTTAGGACGTCCCTTATTCCGTTTTCTTTGCGGGTTTCCTCCAAGTGCTTGTCTAGTGACACTCGACTGTGTGCTCTGTAGGGTATGCCCAACGCATCGCCATTTTCTCTTCTTGACTTGGATCATCATGGGTTCCTGTTCTTTTTTTATCCACATGTCTGTGTTTGCAAAACTGTCATACTATCTCAGTCTGAGAATCTGATAACGACATTCACTGACAAATGAATATAATAACTGAAAGATTAAAATCGTTGTCTATCCTTTACAGGATGTCTCCATCAAACACAGTAAACGAGTTGTCGTTTTTCTAGACATATCCTTTACATGACGTCTCCATCAAACACAGTAAACTAGTCGTTGATTTTCTAGGCACCACTTAAACTTTCAGTAGTTTCTCACTGCTTTCTAAATAGTGAGGTCTATTGTTAACGTCCGTAAACACCCACGGAAATAAATTTGCTTCCAACCTGACAGCTGCGGTGTTTGAACCAGGTACACTTGGGCGGTGATCGAGCTCACTGCCGCTTAAGCTACAGACGCCCTTCTATATATAATAACTAGTAGAAATGTAACTAAATTTAGATTTATGTTTTTCTGATTGATAAAAGATAACTCACAATTCTGCTCTCTCTTTGTTTCTTATGCAGAACATTTGTTTAATTTTACTTTGGAGTTGAACAACATGAAGACTTGCAGCAACCAGAGACGGTTCAGGGTCTCTGTAACAGCCGTGGACGTGACTTGCGATACCAATGTTTTGTTACATAAGTTGGTGATACGAGGTGCAATAGTAGGATATATTTGTTCCATCTACATCAGTGGAGGTTAGATATAAGTTATTTCATTTGTTAATGGAAAGTTCTATTACATAAGTTGGTGATACGAGGTACAATAGTAGGATATATTTGTTCCATCTACATCAGTGGAGGTTAGATATAAGATATTTCATTTGTTAATGGTAAGTTCTGTTACATAAGTTGGTGATACGAGTGACAATAGTAGGATATATTTGTTCCATCTACATCAGTGGAGGTTAGATATAAGTTATTTCATTTGTTAATGGTAAGTTCTGTTACATAAGTTGGTGATACGAGGTACAATAGTAGGATATATTTGTTCCATCTACATCAGTGGAGGTTAGATATAAGTTATTTCATTTGTTAATGGTAATTTCTTTTACATAAGTTGGTGATACGAGGTACAATAGTAGGATATATTTGTTCCATCTACATCAGTGGAGGTTAGATATAAGATATTTCATTTGTTAATGGCAAGTTCTGTTACATAAGTTGGTGATACGAGGTACAATAGTAGGATATATTTGTTCCATCTACATCAGTGGAGGTTAGATATAAGATATTTCATTTGTTAATGGTAAGTTCTGTTACATAAGTTGGTGATACGAGGTACAATAGTAGGATATATTTGTTCCATCTACATCAGTGGAGGTTAGATATAAGATATTTCATTTGTTAATGGTAAGTTATGTTACATAAGTTGGTGATACGAGGTACAATAGTAGGATATATTTGTTCCATCTACATCAGTGGAGGTTAGATATAAGTTAATTCATTTGTTAATGGCAAGTTCTGTTCTTCTTGTTTTGTCGTGACACTGCTACCGGGTTGTTGTCCAGTGTTGGGATTTTCTGTTTTGTTTTCCTGTTATAGTGGCTTTGAGTGATTGTTACCTTTGCTCTTTACAGGATTCTGATATACCATCTAGCCATCTTTTCGTGATCTTCCTCTTGCCTTCTTTCCTGATGTTCTGTTGTAGAAGACTCTGTATACTGTGGAGTTTGGATGCATTCTTATTAAGTAGCTGAACCACTTCATTCTGTTAGACATAATATATTTAAGTTGTTAATGGTAAGATCTGTTAAATATAAGATATGTCATGAAATAAATGGTATGTAGCCTAGAAGTGCTCGTCTCTCGTGCCAAAGGGAAAAAGGTTCGCTACCTCGTGACGTCATCTGGATATTTGGTCTAGAGATACCCGATCTCAATGTAGAACAGATCTAGTTTCGTGTTCTATCTTAGACGGGTGATAAAATGTAAGTCCCTTGATCAATGTGAGTAGTCCATAGATGTTCCTATTTCCGTCTCAGCTAATCCAGCAGCGTCCTGCGGCCTAACACGACATGATGTTGATTCTTTCTTCTTATCTCGTTCGTTCTTTACGGCTGTTGTTATCAGTCTAATGTGATATATAAACAGTCAAACACCAAGTACGAGTGAATGTTCATAAACTTCAGAACCAGTTGGAGCTTAGGTGCTTATCCATCGGCGGTATGTTCGGTTTCAACCAGCTGATTATTTCCCAGGGTAGTTCGCCCTAGGGTACGATACATTCTACAGTATATGTTGGCCCGGATCTACGCCTTTTCGATCAACTCTTGCCGTGGCATTTTTCTGATCTGAGTCATGGTGTGTGGACGTCATCTCTCTCTGTGTAGGATGATCGAGTCCAAAAGTATTGCCCTTAGTCAATGTTTTGGTCAAGCCTTTGCATTATCGGCCTTTCCTTTCTATCCACGGTTAGTTCATCCTGAGTAGGAGTATTCTCAGCCGTTTTGGGGCATGTGTCGGTACTCAACAATTTTAACTGTTTGCATTTACCCTGTCCCTCGGAAACACTAGACTGGGACTGCGCACATATATTCTAAAAGGTCGTTTCAATCGGAGCTGGCAACGCAACTGAAATTTTGCGCTCGCCACGATCACCCACCTCAGTTCATCCGGGGATGTTTGTTGTAAATGCAACAGAACCTTGCCCAGTTGTTCCAGTGAGGGCAGTCCCTTTAGTCATCACCCCCCTCAGTTCCTCCGGAGATGTTAGTCGTTAGTGCAACAGTATCTTGCCCGGTTGTCCCAGGGAGGGTAGTTTCGTTAGGCACTAAAACGCAACTTTAGGATTTGCGCTCGGTCAACTTTACCCAATAGATTTCTCTTCGCTAGCCCCCATGTGCGGAGTTTACCGCAGTTTTGTACTGGGTTCAAGCCTCTGCTGTGCTTTCCAGTTTTCACCTGCTCATCTGGGTGGTCCGTTCACTCTTACGTTTGCCACATCTTCCCGTCGCACCATCAACAGCACTTGGCGTGTCTGCCCGGGTCTGTGTACTCAGCCAAGATTTTTGATTTGTTACGCTTCGTTCTAACTGATTCTTGCCTCACAGCTGGCAACTTGCTTTCGACCCTTTACGCCGGGGGAGTTGGGAGTACTTCACTGACGTCTGTTGTTTCTCACCGTGCACACCTTCACAATGCCTCTAGCTCGTCGGGACACAGATCTCAATTTGGGCCCCCTTCTCTGAGCAGCGAGTTTAGCGCTATGTGGGCTCACGTGCAACTCAACCGGTCCGGCATATCGGAATCTAGGGGGACGAGAGAGAGAGAGAGAGAACTAGAGCTATACGGACTGTGAGTTTCGTCCCACGTGGGCCCACACCTCTTCGGTGGATGCACCTCTCATCCCTTTAATTTTGGTGCGGTTATTTGCTCCAAAGGAGTTTGCATTCGGTTACCGACGACTCGTACACTGCTGTTTCTTACTTTTCGTCAACTTGAGCAAGTTTTATCGGAAAGGCCAGGAGATTCGTGCATTTTGTTCGTAGATTTTGGACCTGCATTACTTTTTCGTGCGTGCTCTACTACCACTACCTGTAGTTTTCCTTCGATCCCTCTGCACCCATAGACAGACCGGAACCAAAGTGTGTTACCAGGATCACTGGAGGTGGGACACAGGGTCAGTGGCGTCTCGTGGTCATTTTTGTTGGTGGGGCCAGACAAAAATTTCTGAAGAATCATGATTTTTAGGCTAGGCTTATATTTTAGTATTTACTATTATTTGTCTATTCCGCGAAGTTATTCCCCTTTACTATAATGATTTGGCGCCGCATGCGCAAATAGCAAACGGGAAAAAGTTACGTCAGGGTAAGTGAGCTGGCACTGATCAAGACCCTACTCCACCTCCTCGTGGTGACCCTGGAAATAGACAAAAGATCATGTCTGACTAAATGGGTAAGGATCGAGAGAAAGCTACTCTGGTATAGGTAATAAAGCAAACGCAGACACGCCTCTTGGGTCCTAAATACTAGTGAATGCACGCATCTTCTGCTGATGTCTAATGAAAAAAAGTTTCATAAATGCAAAGCAAATGTAAGAAGTAACAACGTACGAGTCGCGTGTAAGCGTATACTCTCATCCAGAATCAATTGTCAGCAATAATTGCCAGCTCTCATTGCAAGAAAGCCGGGCACTCTCCCCCACGCTCTATAGGCAAAATGGTGAAAACTCATAATTCCTGGGGTTCAACAACAACTAAAATATATACCATATACCTTTAAGGTACAAAAGAGATCCCTACAACCTACCGTTACCACAGTCCTTCACCATGAAATAGCAAACAATAAAAACAAAAAAACTTTGCTTTTCCTCATTGACAGTTAACCACGATTTTTTACTAAACCACTTATTATTGAAAGTCCTCTTTTCTTGCCATTTTGTTGCACATATAAGCTATTTGTTAAAGTTCACTCATTTGAATTCTTTTGGGTGTGCACCTAACCGTTTAATTTCAAGCTTTTCTTCTATCTTTAACGAAGGAAACGGATTTCGTAATAAATAATCCACTTGATTCGTTTTGAATTTCGAGTAACCCACAACTTCAAAAGTAGGTCACAGCTTGTGTGCGTTGTAGAAGACATTTGTATATTGAATACGAAACGGACGATTACCGTTAACGATTATAATAATAGTTAGTTACATATTTATATTAATGCATATCTTTTTCTACTATTTTATATATAATTTTTGATTCAATCGATAATTATACAAAGTACTATTTAATAAAGAGTCGTCGTTTAACTGTTAATTGGTTGATAGCGTAGGAACTCAGCTTTCGGTGAATAAAATGATTTGGCAATTATTATTAAAGGTAGCGGTCAAAGGTCAGAGGTCGCAATGTTACATCGTCAGTAGAGAATTTTAAAACGACCCCAAAAAACATGGTGCGCTGATACGTTATATAGAGAAGCTACATTTGAAACCGTATATATAATAGTTTTTAAATAATAATATTTATATATTATTATGATTGTTATATTATTATGATATAATATTTATATTTTAGTGTTAAATATTAAACTTTCAAAGTTAATCAGAGTCAAGTTAACAATAATAATTACGAACAAATTTGTTTAAATAATAAGTACACGTTAATTATTTTTGGTTTGGTAGGCATGTTCTTACTGGCCCCAAATGACCATGGGTATTTACTAATTGTAGGAAAAATATGTTGAATTTTAGATTTCAGAATGTGTGTGATATTTTAGCGCTATATATCAACTTTCAAAGCTAATCAGTATCCTGTTGAAAGTAATAATTATAAATAAATAATGTCTGAAATAATAAGTACACGTTACTCAATATTTTTGGTGGGCCTGGCCCCACTGGCCCTTAATGACTTACCGCCCCTGCACAGGGTTATAATTAGTGCCCCTTCACTACCTCTGACGCAACGTTGACCCCATGCGCCTTTGACCACCGATGTTGATTAATCAACCTTTTCACATATTTGGTATGTCGTTCTTTTCGTACTGTTTTTTTTTAAAACGACATCGATCTCTCTCAATCTGATAAGCGAGTGGAATTCACAACCCTGAAACTCGTTCGGAAAATCTCAATGTGTGGATAATGTCATTTCGATCCATTGAAGCTCCTTCTGATATCGTAGCGATGCCAGTCAATCTATCACCTTGTTCATTACCCTTGACTCCTGCGTGCCCATGGACAAAAATGAATGTGATTTCTCTGATCCCTGTCTGTACCCAGTTTTGTCTCACCATTTCTGTTTCGACTTTAGGAATCATACTCATGGAATTACTGATTATATAAACACGAGAGTATAATGATGAGATTCAACCACGTCATCGCCTCTGTAACCGCCCTTACCTCCATGGTCAAGCTACTGGTTATTGTCGCGTAGACCCCACTGGTTTTTCTTATTATTTTTCTTCCTTCGTGCTGAAAAAGTACATCTATATTTTTAATGTTTTGGTTTGTGTGTTAATTTGCATAACATTGATACTACTAGAAAGTCTTGTCAGATGGTTTGCCGTATTGTGGGAGTTTATTAAATGCTTCTTACTTGTGGTTTGCTTTGAATTAAACTGAAATCTTGTCCGTCATGGCAGGTAGAAACGTAGCTCTTAAACAAGAAGCCTCTCAGTCTAGTGACGGTAAACCTGATATGGAACAGAACAAGGCATCTAACGCCGTTGATGGGAAAACGACAAAAGATCATCTTTTAGCAACCTGTTCTTGCACAGACATTGAATATGCGCCAGAGTGGGTGCTCAGATTTAATCGACCACAAGTGATCATCGCGGTTATAGTACATAATAGATATGGTATAATTTAACATATATTTTAAACTTTGTATTCAGTGGTGGCTGGTGGTTATGTTTGTTGGTGGGGCGAGACCAAAAATTTCGCTAAAATCCTGGTCTAAATAGACCACATTTCCACTAGCACTAAAAATAGTTCTCCGGAAATGCGGGATGTATACTAATTAGGGCGGAAAGACGGTGAATTTCAGACTGTATATACCGGAATCGCGAGAGAGAGACTGTATATACCATTTTAGCTTATATGTTTAAGTTTCAAAGCTGATAAATATCATCTTAAAAGTAATAATTATAAACACATAGTGTATAAGTAATAAATACACTTATACATTATTTTGGTGGGGTCCGGCCCACTTGTACTTAATGACGAGCCGCCACTGGTTGTATTAATTGTTTGTGGGATTGATTGATTGATTGATTCTAACATCATAATTGCACTTCGGTGTATAACTATGAGTGATCCTATGTATTTCTTACACACACAGATCTAATCTGCAGTGCATAATCTGCATGCATACTCGGAAACTGACATAGTCCACGAATGTATTCTGTGAGAAAGGCAACAATTTATGGATATTTGATTTTCATTTTAAATGAAGTTTGCCTAATCAGTGACTTTTTAGTCTATTCTTATCTATTTTCAGACTATTCTTATCTTCTATTCTTATCTCTATTCATTCTATTACTCTTATCTATATTCAGTCTACTCTTATCTATTTTCAGTCTACTCTTATCTATTTTCAAATGACAATGGCTTTTGCGTGTCCATCTTGAATAAATTATCTACGTTTTATTGTTCGTCTCTGCTAGGACTAGGAATACGATTGTACCTACACTGAGATCAGAGATAACTATACAATTGACTTTACTATTGATTGATATCACCATAATCATTGCACTTTGGTGAGTTCTGATCGTGTTCTGATCTCTTTCTGACACAGAAAGATCTCAGCGGCAGTAACAGTCCTCGTTGCACAGGCGAACGTAGCCGATTAATTTAGAAAATGGTGACTATCTGTGTAGGAATTTTAATATTTTAATCTTTTCAATGTTTTTTGTCCTAACAGCGTAGTGTTCTCGATTTTTAACTGCCAAGTGTTCTTTAACGTGCTCAACATGAACACAAGACCTGCGTTTAATCATCCATCTCCGAGTGGACTAGGAACTCGATATCACCTACACTAAGATCATGGATATCTGGAAAAATATAGCGATGACTCTACGAAGGAGATAACCGCGTGTATTTGAAACGAAAGGCGAACAACTAGCTTATACGCCGCAGAGAACCATTGTTTCATTGGGAAAACAAAACTTTAGTTGTTGAGAAAGTGGAGAATACGTCTCAAGCCAAATTAACAATTTGTTCTTGTCATGAACAAAACTCAGTTGTTGAGAGAGCACACCAAGAAGAGATCCTTTAACAATTTGTTCTTTTGTCAGAAGTAAACTCACCGTAGAAGATATTCTTTGTAATCCGGACGTCACCCATCATACATAGAAGACAGTGATATTTCGTTAGCAGCCCTCCATTGCAAGCGATGTTGACATCAGCCTCAGATGTAACTTGTCGCACCTCTGGTGTGTGCGGAGATGATTGTATATATCCCAATCCTGGGATATATACCTGAGGAGTATTTTTTCAGCAAACGGAAGAATAACTAATAAAATTCAACATAGATACAACAAAGCAAATCACATGATAGGTCAAATGGCGCCAATTTTAAAACGCAACCATTTCATCATGAAGACATAAAGAGCAATGTTCAACATAATCTTTCTCTCGCATTATGCTACCACTGCAAAACCTGGACGATGACAAGAAACGATAGAAGAAAACTAGTCACGACAGAGATGAAAGGTCTACGCAGAATGCTGGGTGTAACAAGAAGAGACCGGTTGAGAAATGAAGACATCATGAAAACAGTGGTACAACATCAGCACTAAACTTCTTCAAGAAACAACAGATTAAATGGTCAGGCACATAAGCAGATTATCAACATACAAAGAGCAATGTTGCTCCGATACAATGGGTACAAAGCAAAAGGCCGGCCACGTAAAAGATGGACCTCAGAGATAACAGAGGCGACGAAAGACACTATCTATGAAGCGCACACAAAGGCCTGTTTTAGACATCTCTTCTTGACCTGACGCTGTGAGGCAAAATAAGATTGAAAAAATAAAGAAGAATAATCCCAATCCTGAAAAAATAATCTTCTACCACAAGTGTGGGATATATGATCAGTGTTGTAATTGTGGGTGTTGTGTGTTCTGCTTTTTTGCTCAGCTTGTTTTCTCTGAGCATTAGCGGTACCATGATTCTCATGTATGAAAGCTATTCTTGTTTTGCTGCAGTATCACATTTGACGATCTTGCACAAAGGATTACCAGCACTTTGTCTATAATCATAATAATAATAATAATGACCATTCCTCTCGTACCGTTATACGTTACATAGGACCAACAAGCAATTTCTCCACACAGCTATATCATGGGCAACTCTCTCCTTATGGAACTGAGATCGATATTTTTGCCTCTCCAGCAAAGTTCGTTTCATGGTCTCATTAGGTTGTACTCTTTTTCTTGAACCCTTTGCATCCTACTTCAATGCCTGCTTTGATATTCGTTTATCATTTCTTCTTAAGGTGTGTCTAACATATCTCCATCTTCTCTTTCTTATAACAGTTGATACTAGTGGTTGACCAGACATTTTTTTTCACGGTATGTCCATTAAATCTCGAAGAAGAAGAAGAATCACTAGAACAAAAGTTATAATTATGTTATGTTACGTTACATTATGTTATGTTATGTTACGTTACTATTATAGTTATGTTATGTTATGTTACGTTCATATATTATGTTATGTTACGTTACGTTATTTTATGTTACGTTATTTTATGTTACGTTATGTTATGTTACGTTATGTTATGTTATGTTACGTTATGTTCCTATATGTTATGTTACGTCATTTTATACGATCGACGTCATGACACATTGAGCATTCCCATGCGTGCTCTGTTCTCCGCTGCAGCAGCCATCCTTAAGTTCATTTGCTCACCGAACCCATGAGAAGTTGATTAGTGTACCCTTCTCTCTCTACCATGAAAACGGCACTGTCTGGCATGTCCAAACATTACTCATAATTCTCGCAATCGTTCCAGTGTCTGAGACTTACCCATATCACAGAAATGAAAGCGTACCGCATTGATGATATCGGCTCTGTCCATACTTCTTCCCGCTTGAGTCGGGACATTGTTTGCAAGAAAGAACAGAGTGCTTGCTTCAATGAATTACTTTTTTCAAATAATTTCGCAACATACTTTCATTGCTTTCTCACAACTTTCAATTTCAGGATTTTTGTCTAAACTACACGGTTTTACTGTGGAGACGTTTAACCAAGAAGGCAATAGAACGAATTACTTCAAGGATTTCTCTATATTCCCTTTGTTTGTATACGAGATTTACTTGTCAACAATAATCCCAATTTCTACTATATCGATCAAAGCTTCACCTGATATTCCAATAGAGAATCGACTTCTGACGCTCTGTGAAGTAGAAGCGTTAGGAGGTTAGTATTTGCTAAAGGTTAATCTTCTTCTTGCTTTCCTTTATGTATTTTATAAAGCATGACACTTAACATCAGTTCTGGAAGATTTAGATTATGCTGATGATATTGGTCTTTTCGTCAACAGATACGAGGATGCTCAGAGGAAATTAGATATACTTTCCAGAATAGCTCAAACAATAGGACTTAAAATAAATCTAGCGAAAACGAAGGTAATGAGAAATAATCATAAATTTGAAAACCCAATTGTATTACAAAATGAAGTTATAGAGGAAGTCCATGATTTTGTATACCTGGGAATTACAGTATCCAGATTGAGATTCAGAAAAGAATATCATCTAAAAAATCAAGAAGGCAAGACAAACTTTGCGATGCTCAACAAAATTTGGAAAACAAAAGGACTAAATCTTAGGACAAAACTTAAAATATATAGAAGTAATATACTGAGAGTGCTATTATACAATAGTGAATGCTGGAAAATGACCCAACACATAATACTAAAGTTGGAGACATTTCAGAATAAATGTTTAAGAAGAATCCTGCACTTTTTCTGGTCAAATACCATAACAAATGAGGAGCTTTTGAAGCGAACAGATTGTACATTCTTGGAGACCATCATTAAGAGACGAAGATGTAGATAGTTTGGACATGTATGTCTAGTGGCAGTGGGGCATTGGGTAAGCTAGTACAGCTCCCAGATGGACAGCGGACATGAAGAGAAGGTCTGGACGTCCAAAGGAAACATGGAGAAGAACGGTGGAGATAGTTGAAGGAGTGAGGCCTGACGTGGGATGCGGTTGGTAGAAAGGCAGCAGACGGCAAAAGTAGAAGTCATTTGATGGAAACCTCTATGTGTCAATCGGGACACGAAGAGGATATATAATAGATAAAGCATGAAGTATTTAGCATCAGCATCAATTTTAAGGTTCCTGGGAAACAAAATGCAATTGTGAACAGAACGTTGCTGTCTGGATTCGAACCCACGACTTTTGGATCGCTGGATATAAATCCTTGTGACAAGTGGTGAACAGCTATCCTTGTGACACATGGTGAACAAGTGGCATAATAAATCAATAATATCTTCTTCATTGTCGTCACACTGCTATCGGGTTATTGACCAGGTGGTGGTTTTCTGTTTTCTCTTGCGCTGTTCTGGTAGCTTGTGTGATTGTTATTTTTGCGCTTTGATTGGATTTTAATCAATAGCACTAAAACCGAAATAATGAAAATGGGAAAAAAAACATAATAAACTAAATATCCATGTCAATGAAACTAGAAGCAAAAAAAACAATCACCCAAGTCACCAGTACAGCACAAGACAAAAACAGAAAATCACGACACTGAGCAACAACACGGTAATGGTGTGACTACAAAAGAAGAATAAAGAAGAAGATAAGATTTTGTTATGTCATCTAAAAATCGTTTTCTTGGTTTTTCTTTCGCCTTCTTTTCTGTTGTTTTATTCTAGAAGACTCTATATAATGTGGAGTTTAAATGTATTTTTGTTAAGTGGCCAAACAACTGCCTTGTTTGTTTCTCAATGTAATTCAGCCAAGGTTCGTTCCAACTTTCTTTCTTATGCTGATGTTGGTGACTCTGTCTTTTCTGATGTTGTTGGTAACTTTTCATAGGCATTGCATACTATCACAAGAATAGTGTGAAAATATGAACATCGTGACATACCATTTACAGGACATCGTCCATCAACCACAGTAAACGACTCGTCGTAGTTTTAGGTACAAGTTGTACGTTCAGTAGTTTGCAATTGCTTTCTGAACGGTGATATCTATTTTTACACTTTGGTTATGATCGAATGTACAGTCTCTTCTACAACAGAATACAAGAGAAAGACAATGAACAAAGATGGAAAGATGACAGCACAATCCTATAAATCCGTAAAAGATAAATATAACTATCACCCAAGCCACTAGATCAGCGCAAGACAAAAACAGAAAACCCCGACACTTTGCAACAACCCTCTAGTACTCGATAATTAAATATACATTGCAATATAAGTACATTGTCTAGTAACAATAACGTCATCATCATTATCATCAGGTGCTATGCCGGTTGGCATAGGCGATCATGGATCTCCCCAAATCTCTTTCACTGGTGTTTGCTATCGTCTCAGATGTTGACGCTCTGCAGTGCGGTGAAGTCAGGGTATCTACACTTTTCTCTCTATGTCTTCCTCTATCTCGTCTCCCCTAGAGTTTACCAGATATTAAAATATGTTCTAAACCTCCCATCCTCATCACATGCCCGAAAAATAATGACTGCCTCTTTCTTATATTGATGATAAGCTTTTTCTGTGTCTTGATCGCATTCAACACCTCCACATTAGTCATTTTAGCAGTCCATGGGATTCCCATCAATCTTCTCTAAAACCACATCTATGTGGTCCTCAGAGATTTTTCGATCTGTATGTTTATTGTCCATGACTCGTTTCCGTAAGTCAGTATTGGTTCTATGTAGCACTGTATAACTCATTCTGATCTCAATTGACAATGAATTGTTGCATATAATGCTTCTCATTTTCTGTAACATTGCTTTCGTCTGTCCTATTCTACTCGATTTCTCATATCGACATCTGCCATATGATGTTACCATGATGCCGTATGTAAATTTCGAACAAAAACAAAGGCAGTCAAAGAGTTCATAACTAAAATGCTTTTGCTGAAAATGTTTCCCACCTTCAATTTACAACAGTGGTTCTGAACCTAGAAGGCACGCTTCCTCAGAGTGACATGAAGCAGTATCAGTGGTCTCTGTAGCGTAGAGGCTAGGTGATCGTCTCTCGTCTCCCGGTTCGCACCGTCGTGGAGCCATCGGAATAGTATCCAGAGATGTCTGATCTCAGTGTAGGTGAGATCGAGTTCCTAGTCCTATCGGATACGGACGATAAAACGTACCTCTTGTGTTCAATTTGAGCACGTAAACAAACCATTGGCAGTTTAAAATGGAAAGGATCAGGCTGGGAAAATTCAATAGATTTAAAGAAAAACACATTCCTACACAATATCTTCACCATCTTCAAAATTACATCGAGAATCCTCGCCGGTGCTACGAGGTTCACTGCAGCTGAGATCTTCTTGTGTAAGAAAGAGATTGTAGCACACATGGTTACTCACGAAAGTGCTATGATGATGATCCTATCAATCAATTAATTAGTTTTATACCTTTCCTGTTGAAATACATTTTTTTCAAAAAAAAACACTTCAAATTCTAAATAAAAAAAACAAAAAACAAGAACATCATTCTCGTTATGACTAATGGTGGCATTTTTCTTAAAGTTCTTGCCTTGGTAATCATGAGGTCAAATATATGTTTGTTATGACTAGTGGTGGCATTTTTCTTAATGTTATTGCCTTGGAAGACTATTGACGTGGAAGACTAGCTATAACATCCAAGATCCGTGGCAAACATGCTCAGATATGTGCAGACTTGTGTACCAGCACTTGGCATGCTCTGATATGTGCAGACTTGTGTACCAGCACTTGGCATGTTCTGATATGTGCAGACTTGTGTACCAGCACTTGGCATGCTCTGATATGTGCAGACTTGTGTACCAGCACTTGGCATGCTCTGATATGTGCAGACTTGTGTACCAGCACTTGGCATGCTCTGATATGTACAGACTTGTGTACCAGCACTTGGCATGCTCTGATATGTGTAGACTTGTGTACCAGCACTTGGCATGTTCTGATATGTGCAGACTTGTGTACCAGCACTTGGCATGCTCTGATATGTGCAGACTTGTGTACCAGCACTTGGCATGCTCTGATATGTACAGACTTGTGTACCAGCACTTGGCATGCTCTGATATGTGCAGACTTGTGTACCAGCACTTGGCATGCTCTGATATGTGCAGACTTGTGTACCAGCACTTGGCATGTTCTGATATGTGCAGACTTGTGTACCAGCACTTGGCATGCTCTGATATGTGCAGACTTGTGTACCAGCACTTGGCATGTTCTGATATGTGCAGACTTGTGTACCAGCACTTGGCATGCTCTGATATGTACAGACTTGTGTACCAGCATTTGGCATGCTCTGATATGTGCAGACTTGTGTACCAGCACTTGGCATGCTCTGATATGTACAGACTTGTGTACCAGCACTTGGCATGCTCTGATATGTGCAGACTTGTGTACCAGCACTTGGCATGCTCTGATATGTACAGACTTGTGTACCAGCACTTGGCATGCTCTGATATGTACAGACTTGTGTACCAGCACTTGGCATGCTCTGATATGTACAGACTTGTGTACCAGCACTTGGCATGCTCTGATATGTGCAGACTTGTGTACCAGCACTTGGCATGCTCTGATATGTACAGACTTGTGTACCAGCACTTGGCATGCTCTGATATGTGCAGACTTGTGTACCAGCACTTGGCATGCTCTGATATGTGCAGACTTGTGTACCAGCATTTGGCATGCTCTGATATGTGCAGACTTGTGTACCAGCACTTGGCATGCTCTGATATGTGCAGACTTGTGTACCAGCACTTGGCATGCTCTGATATGTGCAGACTTGTGTACCAGCACTTGGCATGCTCTGATATGTGCAGACTTGTGTACCAGCACTTGGCATGCTCTGATATGTGCAGACTTGTGTACCAGCACTTGGCATGCTCTGATATGTGCAGACTTGTGTACCAGCACTTGGCATGCTCTGATATGTGCAGACTTGTGTACCAGCACTTGGCATGCTCTGATATGTGCAGACTTGTGTACCAGCACTTGGATGTTGATTTATAATTTAGATTTTGACTTGCCTTAAATTAAGTTAATTGCATATCCTTTATAGTACTTTGCGAATCAACTCCCAGCTTTTAACGCTGTTTGTGATTTTTCTAGGCATTAGTTCAGTAGATTGCCATTGCTTTCTTTGGAAGGTGCATCATCCTTTTGCCAAAATACACGCAAAACAATTTGCAACCAAACTGTCCAAATAGACCGAGTCACTATCCCCTAAGCCGCAGACGCCACCTGCCTTAAGTTAATTGTCAAAATATAAGTTTTTGTGGGTAATGTTTACATTTAACGCTGTCAATGTTATCTTGTTTAAGGAACAGTTATTTTATATCGTTCATAGTGAGAACCATTTTATTTTACTCATTTTCTATTTGAAAATTACAGCTAATTCTATGAGGGAAAATGGTGATTTGAAAAGGGATAATGGGAGTGAGAGTCTTGCCTCATTTTCTAGAGAAGTGTTAGTTGGGAAAGGTTGAGATCCACTAGTGTTTACTATTTACTTACTTACTCATTCCTCTCCTTTCCTCGTGGAGCATAGGGACTTGTGCAGCACCTTGTGTGCACCACTTTTTGTGTACCACTTTTTCCGGTCTCTGGCTGTTTTCTTAAACCGTCTCACAGGATAAACCTTCAGTTCATCAAGAAGACTTCATCTCCAGGTCTATTTAGGGCGTCCTCTTTTCCATTTTCCTATCGGGTTCCTCTCAAGTGCTTGTATAGTCGATTATGTCTTCCGTAGTGTATGCCTGACCCATCGCCATTTTCCTTTTTTAACCTAGATCAGCATGGGTTCCTGTCCTGTTTGTGCTTGCAACTCTGTCATGCCGTCTAGGTCTGAGAATCAACTCTGTCATGCCGTCTCAGTCTGAGAATCCACAGCTGGATCAACATGGGTTCCCGTCCTGTTTGTGCTTGCAACTCTGTCATGCTGTCTAGGTCTGAAAATACGCAGAATACGTTTTTTATATGTATTTGCCGCTCGTGTGGTGGCGCATCCCGCAAAGGAAGGAAAGAATATTACAACTGTGACCTACAAGGCATGTCGTAAGAGGCGACTGATGTATGACATAAGGAAGCTAACCTAGTAAATAAAACGCGTCGCAGAAGTCGAATGTGCTGACGTACTTGTTGGCACATAACTGGCACAATGTACAATCGTTCGTAGGCTCAGATCACATACAAATCACACAGAGTGGTTAACAAGTGGTCGATACTGAGCGTTGGAAGAAGAAGAAAATGAGTATTTAAATGAGTAAATTAGTGTCAAAGTCTGTAGTTGTATTGTCTGTCTTGCAGAGACTATTTGTACGGATGGCTTTTACGGATTGTGGTGTAGTGGACAATGCCGATGTTCGGCAAAGGAAGTATGCAACACCGTAACCGGTGCATGTTTAGTCGGTTGTTCGGACGGGATGTATGGATTCAACTGTTCGTCACAGTGCAGTAAAAATTGTTATGGAGGAACATGTCTACAGCGCATGGGGACGTGTCCCCGTTGTTTATCTGGGTTCGCAGGAACTTACTGTGACAATGGTATGCTGTTGTTATTGATGTTTAATTCTCAATGAACTTACTGAAACGACAAACTTGTTTCAACCAGTGGCGACTCGTAAATTAAGGGTTAGTGGGTCCTGGTCACATCAAAAATAAGTTTAAAATGAAACATATAACGCTAACATATCATATATAGCATACAATGCTAACATATCATATATAGTCCACAACGCTAACATATCATATATATCACACAATGCTAACATATCATATATAGCATACAATGCTAACATATCATATATAGCATACAATGCTAACATATCATATATAGCATACAATGCTAACATATCATATATAGCACACAACGCTAACATATCATATATAGTACACAACGCTAACATATCATATATAGCACACAACGCTAACATATCATATATAGCACACAACGCTAACATATCATATATAGTCTGAAATTCAGCGTCTTTCTTCATTAATGTGTATACTTCCCGCATTTTCAGTGCATTTTTTACAGCCAGTAGAAATTTGGTCTATCTAGAACGTCTGTTAACATAGTTACATCTGACCTCTCTCTCTCTCTCTCGACTTGTTACTTAGAACAGACAAGTATATAATTTTTATTTATTCAGTAGAGAAATACTTACGCCAGTCCAGTGCACAGATACACGGTGTTAGTGCGCAAAAACATTAGTCTGTGTGCGTAAATACCGAATGATATGTATACAAATAATAAAATAAAATATAAAAATAGTTAACTAACCATCATATAATAGTTTACGGTAATTGCCCGATCAATCAATATGCATCTGTGTACGACAATGTACGGGATGATAACTTCCCGGAATAGACAAATAATAGTAAACACTAAAATATAACCATGATTTTCTAAAAATGTTTGTCTGGACCCAGCAACAAAAATAATAACGAGCCGCCACTTGTTTCAACAAATGTAGTAGTGTTTAGAGCAACGAGCCGCCACTTGTTTCAACAAATGTAGTAGTGTTTAGAGCAACGAGCCGCCACTTGTTTCAACAAATGTAGTAGTGTTTAGAGCAACGAGCCGCCACTTGTTTCAACAAATGTAGTAGTGTTTAGAGCAACGAGCCGCCACTTGTTTCAACAAATGTAGTAGTGTTTAGAGCAACGAGCCGCCACTTGTTTCAACAAATGTAGTAGTGTTTAGAGCAACGAGCCGTCACTTGTTTCAACAAATGTAGTAGTGTTTAGAGCAACGAGCCGCCACTTGTTTCAACAAATGTAGTAGTGTTTAGAGCAACGAGCCGCCACTTGTTTCAACAAATGTAGTAGTGTTTAGAGCAACGAGCCGCCACTTGTTTCAACAAATGTAGTAGTGTTTAGAGCAACGAGCCGCCACTTGTTTCAACAAATGTAGTAGTGTTTAGAGCAACGAGCCGCCACTTGTTTCAACAAATGTAGTAGTGTTTAGAGCAACGAGCCGCCACTTGTTTCAACAAATGTAGTAGTGTTTAGAGCAACGAGCCGCCACTTGTTTCAACAAATGTAGTAGTGTTTAGAGCACAGCCATTTCTAGTTTTGTTCGCTCACTATGAATTCAGGTCTAGTCAGGACGCTTAACATGAAACCTCTGACACGCTTTTGCGTGAAGGCTTGCTTACTTATCACCAGTGTTCCTCGCTATTCAAGAGAGCCTTACTACGATTTTTTAAAGATATTTATAATTGAGTGTCCCAAGCAATAGATGAGAAAACCTGTGGTCCAATCGAGTACAACTCACAGCCTCCAGAACGACATGTCAACTACTAAACTACTTCGCTATGAGGATACTTATTATCAATGTAATAAAGAGGTTTTCTCTGACAATAAGTGTCTCCAAAACAGTTGTATTATGTCAAGGAGGTAACACATCAAATATCACCTTAAATGGCAACCATCTAACACCAGTTCACAAATTCTGCTATCTTGGGTCCACGGTCACTGCCAGCCTTTCTCTTGATGAAGAAATCAACGCTCGTGTAGGGAGTGCGGCTACTACATTCGGCATACTATCAAAGCGATCGTGGGACAACACAAAACTGACATTGCAGACGAAGATCCAACTATATCGAGCCTGTGTAATTAGTTCTTTACTATATGGCTCAGAAACATTGGACAGCCTACTCAAGACACGAGAGGAGACTTAACATATTTCACCTTCGATGTCTCCGCAAGATTATGAACATCAGGTGGTACGACAAGATAACCAACTCTGAAGTACTGCAACGTGCAAAACTGCCTTCCATCATTGGCATGATCAGCAGTAGACGACTAAGATGGTTGGGACTTGTGAGAAGAATGGAAACTTGCCGCATACCAAAACAAATGTTGTTCTGTGAACTTTCGGAGGGAAGAGGCACCAGGGCAGACCACTGCTCAGATATAAAGATGTCTGCAAAGCCTCAATGAAAAATTGTTCTATAGATCCCAGCACATGGGAGGGACTAGCTGATGACAGAGCTGTGTGGAAAGCCAAATGGTGGAGTCTTTTGAGAAGAGACTTATATACGAGCTGAACGACAAGAGAGAAAAGCGAAAACTCAGAAGTTGTCACAGTAAAACACTTGCCATTGCCGTCTGTAAAGACGAAAAAGGCCATATAAAGAGGTAATCTTTTGTAGGGAAATGTGATGAGAAGGGGAGGTATATAACACATTCTGACAACCGGTAGACTTGAGGAAAGACGAGACAGAGGAAGACAGAGAAACAGACAATTCTGGATAGTCTGACATTATGGCACTGAAGAGCGTCAACATCTGACATGAAACACCAGAGACAGAGATTTGTGAAGATCAATGATCGGACAGAGATTTGTGAAGATCCATGATCGTCTACACTGTACAGCTTTCTAACATATATCAAATATAACTTACATCTGTGGCACAATGTGAAGTGCTCTGCTGTTTAACATATAAAATAGAACTTACATCTGTGGCACAATGTGAAGTGTTCTGCTGTTTAACATATAAAATATAACTTCCATATGTGGCACAATGTGAAGTGCTCTGCTGTTTAACATATCAAATAGAACTTCCATATGTGGCACAATGTGAAGTGCATATATAAAATAGATCTTCCACCTGGAGATATTGTGAAGTGTTCTGCTGTTTAACATATATAACCTAGATCTTCCACCTGGAGATATTGTGAAATGTTCTGCTGTTTAACATATAAAATTGAACTTATAACAATGTGAAGGAAAGACCCAGGAACATCTGGAGACGGGTAGTTGGAGACGTAATGCAGAAACATGGCAGAGACTGGAGAATATGGAAAAAAGATAGCCTTTGATAGGCAGGCTTTGAAAGGTTGCAGACCTATGCCTCCTAGTGGCGAAGGTAAAAGAAGATCCCATTGTGAGCCTGGAAACACACGTGCGGTTTAACATATAAAATAGAACAATTGCTTGTAGTTTGGGACAATCAAAGACTAGAGGAGTAAACCGTACACAAAACTGGACGGCAGGCAAACCGAGTAGTTCAAATAAAGACTGGTTACCTGGGTCGCTACCCTAAAAGAAAAAGGCAACCTGCTGCCTTGCTTGTCGGCTGGGGACAGTCAAAGACTAACGAAGAGCGAACCCAGTAAACGCTGGTTGAAATCGGACACGTCGCCGAAGGACAAACACCAGAGCTCCAAATGGCACTGATGATGTGACGTAAAACTACGGTTTTGGCAAAGGCTGTTTATATATCACAATAAGAATGATCAAAACAACCGAAAAGGAAGATCAGAGAGAGAGAAAGAGAGAGCGAGAAAACAGTCTCCATCTGGGGGTACATTGTGAAACAAAAGGAAGATCTAGAGACGGAGAGAGAGAGATAGAAAGATCTAGAAAATAGAGTCTCCATCTGCGGGTACATTGTGAAACAATCTGCTCTTTAAGGTTAAACAAATAATTGTTGTTAGAACAGCCACTATTTATTCTTTCTATAAATAAAATCACAGTAAAACGTTATTTTAGTGTGGGTATCACCATCACCCTCATTATCAGGTGCCGTGCCTGCTGACGTATGCGATCATGGATCTCCACAAATCTCTGTCCCTGGTGTTTGCTATCATCTCATACATTGACGCTCTTCCTCGTCAAGAAGTTATGCTGTCTAAAAATGTCTCTCTCTGTCTACCTCTGTTTCGCCTTACCTCGATTTTACCAGTTGTCTACTGCGGGTATAAATAAACTACCGCTACTGTCTGTAATAACGCTTTGTGTGCAGTGTAGGACAGAAGGGACATAAATCTGTCGAATGTAATGCTCGCTCGCATGGCTAGTGAAATCGCTGCGAAATTGTTCGAGTTAGGACTTTTTCTTTATGCTTGCCACAGAAAAAATTTCTCGGTCATGCCGTGGATTGAACCCTGGTCTCCCGCATGGAGTCCGCGATCTAATCGCAATGTGGGTATATTAACTGCTAATATCAAATGTTTTGCAGCTTGTGTATCGGGATACTTTGGATTAGACTGCATGTTCAATTGTTCTGTGCACTGCGCTACTGTATGTGATTCGCAGACCGGGTACTGTTCGTGTAAGGAAGGATACAGCGGGTTACAATGTACAGGTTCAGAATGACACTTCCCTTCAATGTTTGAAACGTAGTCTAGACGGTGCACCTATATGTCGTCTATGTGTGCGTATGTGTGTCAATCTAACCATGTTTGAGACGTAGTCTACACTCTGCATTGACCCGTCGTATATGTGTGCGTTTGTGTGTGAATCTAACCATGTTTGAAATGTATTCTAAACGGTGCACCTACATGTCGCCTATGTGTGTGTGTATAAGCGTGTGGGTGTGTCATTCTAACCATGTTTGAGATGTAGTCTACATGGTGCATGTACATGTTGTCTGTGTCTGCGTGTGTGTTTGTCAATCTAACCATGTTTGAGATGTAGTATACACGGTGCATGTACATGTTGTATGTGTCTAAGTGTGTGTGTGTGTGTGTGTCAATCTAATCATGTTTGAGATGTAGTCTACACGGTGCATGTACAAGTCGTCTATGTGTGTTGTATGTGTGTGGTGTGTCATTCTAACCATGTTTGAGATGTAGTCTACACGGTGCATGTACATGTTGTATGTGTCTGCGTATGTGTGTGTGTATGTGAATCTAACCATGTTTTAGATGTAGTCTACACGGTGTATGTACATGTTGTCTGTATGTGTGTGACAAATTAACATGTTTAATTCACGGTTTTTGTGTCTATTCAAATTCGTAACGACTTTGTATTGACATACTTATTCGACTTTATGTATTGTGCTTATATAACTACTCGACTCTATAGTTTCTGTTAACATAACAAATCGACTTTCCTTTCTATGCTTAAATAACTACTCTACCCACAGTACTTTGCTTACATAACTACTCTACCACAGTATGTACTTTGTTTACACAACTACTCTACCCACAGTACCTTGCTTACATACCTACTTTACCCACAATACCTTGCTTACATAACTACTTTACCCACAGTACCTTGCTTACATAACTACTCTAACCACAGTACTTTGCTTACATAACTACTCTACCCACAGTACCTTGTTACAAACTACTCATACCACAGTCTTGTTACATAACTACTCTACCCACAGTACCTTGCTTACATAACTACTATATCCACAGTACCTTGTTTACATAACTCTAACCACAGTACCTTGCTTTCATACTACTCTAACCACAGTCTTTGTTTCATAACTACTCTAACCACAGTACTTTGCTTTCATAATCTCTAACCACAGTACTTTGTTACATAACTACTCTAACCACAGTCTTTGCTTACATAACTACTCTAACCACAGTACTTGCTTCACATAACTACTCTACCACAGTCATTCTTAATAATTATTATCCACAGTACTTTGCTTACATATCTACTTCTACCCACAGTACTTTGCTTAATACTCTCTACCACAAGTACTTACTATATAACTACTCTACCCACGTAATATGTTACATCACTACTCAACCCACAGCTCTGTGGTTACATCACTATTCGACGTTATGTCGTGTTTTATCATAACAGCTCGGTTCTCTGTCTTCATATCTTCATAAAGACGACTTCTGGTCTTCTTATCTCACTAACCGTTCGATTATATATATTTATATTTATTTATATTTATACATATATATGTGAAAGATAATAATAATTCCTCTCGTACCGTTATACATTAAATACAGCCTGCAAGTAATTTCTCTACACCTCTCTATCCTAGGCAAC
Organism: Arion vulgaris; assembly: GCA_020796225.1. Taxonomy (NCBI): domain Eukaryota; kingdom Metazoa; phylum Mollusca; class Gastropoda; order Stylommatophora; family Arionidae; genus Arion; species Arion vulgaris. The sequence continues at coordinate 81,544,464 of CM036755.1, forward strand.
TAGCTCAATCTCTTTTATGAAATTGTGACCGATATGTCTTGTATCTTGCAACAAAATTCGTTTCATTATCTTTCTAGGGCGTCTTCTCCTTCTTGAACCATTTGCATTCCACTTGAATGCCTGCTTCAGTTATCTTTGATCATTTCTTCTCAAGGTATGTCCTATGTATCTTCATCATCTTCTTCCTTCTTATAGTGAATACTTATCTGTTATAGTATCTGTGTGATTTCCCAACATCTTTATCTAAGCCTATGTGTTTACTTTAATGCACTCATTATGTGTCTATGTCTATATATATGAAAGTCAAGTTCGTATCTATCTTCTCCGTGGTATTCCTCTTCTTCTCTTTGCATTCCTGCCTTTTCATAATGGTCTTGTCCAACCCTTCTTGTCATATTTAATGTATAACCAACTTGAATTTTCTCATACTTATTTGAAGCATCAGCCAGTTTTCTTTGATTTTGAGTTCTTTCTAGATAGATCTATTTGTTCCCTTCTCTGTCCATGATATACAGATGACTCGTTTGAAACACTTAGATTCAAAATCATATATGTTTTTTCCACTGCCTTATTAAATGTCCATGTTTCAAACCCATATGTTGCTACTAGAAATAAAAATGCTCTTAGTATTCAGATGTTTGTTTTCCAATGGCTTCCATTCCATACTGTTTTTAAGTGTAAATTTGTGTTTTTTCTTCACCTTTCAACTTCCAACAGAGCACATGCCACCTTCTTTCCACCCTTTCTCTCTCTTGACATCCTCTTTCCTTGTGGGTTCCAAAACAGTGATTGTTTTTAATGTTTGCTGTCGGTCTTCTCAATGTATTCCTATCCTTCACCAGCATCGTTTCTTTCCTCCTTTACCAATGGTATCTGCTTAGTTCTTTCTCTGAGTTCCTTGTTCGTAATCTTATCGTACTATCTTAGTCTCTCTATTTTACTTAAACATCTACTTACGAAGGTCTGAAGTTTTCTGGTGGTTTCTTTTGTTGTCATGTTGTCATCATGTTACTGAGCCATAGAACAGCACTGACTTTCACATTTGATTTAAATATTCTCAGCTTTGTGTTTGTTTTGATCTCCTTTGACTTCCATATCTTACTCAATGCAATGCAATTTTCCCTTGCTTTTTGTATTCTTATTTTATCATCTTTGTTTGGTCCTCATTCAAATCTTTTGATGCTGACATGTAAAAATAACAAAACGTCTGAGTAATAACATGGGATAACTTCTTATTCTTTGCGTTCGGTTTCGTATGCTCGTTTAAACCATGAGATGGATTGCCTCTATGAAGCTGCATGTCCGTTAGAGCTCTTTGAGAGTTCCCAATAGCTTGCTTTGTATATAAAGCGACTGTTTGTCTCATCTAGTTATATCTAACCTGTTACAGAATGTCGAGCGAGCAAATATGGGACGATGTGCACAATGTCATGTCCGAGAATGTGTTTGGATAGCATATGTCACATTCAAACTGGCAATTGGTGCGTGTGTGGTAACAAGTGGTGATGATTGCGAAGGTAAGTTGTTGACATTCAAACTGACAGTTGTCTGGCGTGTGTGGGTAACAGAGTGGGTGATGATTGCGAAGGTAAGTTGTTGTCATTCAAACTGGCAGGTGTCTGGCGTGTGTAGGTAACAGAGTGGGTGACGTTTGCGAAGGTAAGTTGTTGTCATTAAAACTGGCAGGTGTCTGACGTGTGTAGGTAACAGAGTGGGTGATGATTGCGAAGGTAAGTTCTTGTGTTCGTTAAAATTATATCTTATTGTTTTTATCACCGTTTCAGTTTTAAATATATCAACCCCTGTGTGTTGTCAGGACTCACAAGGGGAGCTAAGAATAGTAACACTGTGACCTACAAAGCATGTCCTAAGACGCAACTCAGGAAGGAACCTAGGGAAGCTATCCAAGTAAATAAAAAGCATCGCAGAAATCTGATGTGCTGGCTAACGTGTAGTCATATAACTGGCACAACGTACAATCGGTCTTAGGCTCAGTTCATATACAAATCCCAAAGAGATTGACAAGTGTTCAATATGGAGAGTTTGAAGAAGAAGAAGTCTAGTCCTGTAGATGTATACATGTGGTAGTCTATGTGACATATAGGTAGTCCAGTCCTGTAGATGTATGCATGTGGTAGTCTATGTGACATATAGGTAGTCCAGTCCTGTAGATGTATGTATGTGGTAGTCTATGTGACATATATGTAGTCCAGTCCTGTAGATGTATACATGTGGTAGTCTATGTGACATATAGGTAGTCCAGTCCTGTAGATGTATGCATGTGGTAGTCTATGTGACATATAGGTAGTCCAGTCCTGTAGATGTATGTATGTGGTAGTCTATGTGACATATAGGTAGTCCAGTCCTGTAGATGTATGCATGTGGTAGTCTATGTGACATATAGGTAGTCCAGTCCTGTAGATGTATGTATGTGGTAGTCTATGTGACATAAGGTATCTAGTCCTGTAGATGTATGCATGTGGTAGTCTATGGAACATATATGTAGTCCAGTCCTGTAGATGTATGCATGTGATAGTCTATGTGACATAAAGGTAGTCCAGTCCTGTAGATGTATGTATGTGGTAGTCTATTGACATATAGGTAGTCCAGTCCCGTAGATGTATCATGTGGTAGTCTATGACATATAGTAGTCCAGTCCTGTAGATGTTTTATGTGGTAGTCATGTGACATATAGGTAGTCAGTCCTTAGATGTATGATGTGGTAGTCATGTGACATATAGTGATCCAGTCATGTAGATGTGCACATGTGGTAGTCTTGTGCATATAGGTAGTCAGTCCTGTAGATGTATGTATGTGAGTCATGTGACATATAGGTAGTCAGTCCTGTAGATGTTGTATGTGGTGTCATGTGACATATAGGTAGTCCAGTCCTGTAGATGTATGCATGTGGTAGTCTATGTGACATAAAGGTAGTCCAGTCTTGTAGATGTATGCATGTGTAGTCATGGAACATATAGGTAGTCCAGTCCTGTAGATGTATGTATGTGGTAGTCTATGTGACATATAGGTAGTCCAGTCCTGTAGATGTATGCATGTGGTAGTCTATGTGACATATAGGTAGTCCAGTCATGTAGATGTATGTATGTGGTAGTCTATGTGACATAAAGGTAGTCTAGTCATGTAGATGTATGCATGTGGTAGTCTATGGAACATATATGTAGTCCAGTCCTGTAGATGTATGCATGTGGTAGTCTATGTGACATAAAGGTAGTCCAGTCCTGTAGATGTATGTATGTGGTAGTCTATGTGACATATAGGTAGTCCAGTCCTGTAGATGTATGCATGTGGTAGTCTATGTGACATATAGGTAGTCCAGTCCTGTAGATGTATGCATGTGGTAGTCTATGTGACATATAGGTAGTCCAGTCCTGTAGATGTATGCATGTGGTAGTTTATGTGACATATAGGTAGTCCAGTCCTGTAGATGTATGTATGTGGTAGTCTATGTGACATATAGGTAGTCCAGTCCTGTAGATGTATGCATGTGGTAGTCTATGTGACATATAGGTAGTCCAGTCCTGTAGATGTATGTATGTGGTAGTCTATGTGACATATAGGTAGTCCAGTCCTGTAGATGTATGCATGTGGTAGTCTATGTGACATATAGGTAGTCCAGTCTTGTAGATGTATGCATGTGGTAGTCTATGGAACATATAGGTAGTCCAGTCCTGTAGATGTATGCATGTGGTAGTCTATGGAACATATAGGTAGTCCAGTCCTGTAGATGTATGTATGTGGTAGTCTATGTGACATATATGTAGTCCAGTCCTGTAGATGTATGTATGTGGTAGTCTATGTGACATATATGTAAAGTGCTCTCCTCTCCCTCCAATGATACTCGGCTCGTTTCCCGTTTGATGTGATCAGGATATTGATACAAAGATACATGATAGTAATGTACATCAGATCAAGTTTCTAGTCCTGTCGAAGATAGAGACGATTAAACGATATCCGTGTTCAGTCGAAGATAGAGACGATAAGACGCATGTCTTGTGTTCAAGTTGGGCACGTTTAAAGATACATGATAGTAATGTACGTTAGATCAAGTTTCTAGTCCTGTCGAAGATAGATACTGTTTTTTTTTTATTTGTTTAAATTGTTTTGTAAAGCCATGATTGTTCTTCTTTTAATTTCCTTTTTCCCATTTCCATCTGTTGTTTGCAGTGAACCAAAATATTCAAAACTGTTCACATTTTCTACTTTCTCTCCGTTGATAAAAATATATTTTGCCCTGTTCGTTTCATCCGTTGTCATTACTTTTGTTTTTGCCACATTGTGATATAGATTTTGTTTCTCGCTTAAATCTTGCATTTCTCCTAATAATTTTAAATACATTTCAATATTAATACTTCTGGTTGAAACATACAATGCGGAGTGAAATGTAATACTAAAGTAGTCAGGAAGTCAGAGTTGTTGTTATATCTTGCATATGTCTGTGTGCCTTAGCTCAACTTATTGTTCTCTCTTAACTTAAACATCAGACTGTCCACCCAAGATTATGTCTGTGTGTCTTAGCTCAACTTATTGTTCTATCTTAAACATCAGACTGTCCACCCAAGATTGTGTCTGTGTGTCTTAGCTCAACTTATTGTTCTCTCTTAAACATCATACTGTCCACCCAAGATTATGTCTGTGTGTCTTAGCTCAACTTATTGTTCTCTCTTAAACATCAGACTGTCCACCAAAGATGTATGGAGCACAGTGCTACTCTATATGTTCTGAATATTGTTTAAATGGCACGTGTGATCAGATCGCAGGCAACTGTTCTGTGTGTACACATGACTACAGTGGAGGCAACTGTCGAGTTGGTAAGTGTAATATGACTGGCGTGTAGAAATACTAGATCATATATGTAATATTGTGTTAGTAAGTTAAGTAACGATGGAATACAACCAACAACCAATAACAGCATACAATAAAACGAGATCAAGTACTAGAGCCAAGGAAAGACCAAGAAAAAAGATGGGTAGACAGTATCAAGATCATAGTACATAACCACAGTTATAACGCACTAAGGGGGGCTTGTTTGTACCTGAAACACAAATAAAGCTCCCACCCTAAGTTAAATGTATAAGAATAGACAATCAATCCCATCTGCTCCCTGGGGAAAGATAATAGACAATAGATAGTTTGGTAGAAATTTATCCAACTTACTGAAACAATTTGTGTTTTCTTTATATTCGAGTATGTGTAAATGAATCTTTATTTACGAGCGAGTAAAGAAAGACAGAATGAATATGAATCCTGGTTATCGCTGAGTTTGAACCATGGTTATTTTTACGCCCACTATGAGTTCAGGCGACGGAATGAAATTAATATACGCTTCAGACTTCTTTTTGAGTGAAGGCCTGCGTGTATGATCACTGGTGTTCACTGCCCTTTATGCGAGGCTTACTCCGACCACAGGGGTAGTTGTAACTTCAATCCCAAAGTAAGGTAGCAGAGTATCATTTAGTCAAAGTAAGGTAGTAGAGTATCATTTAGTCAAAGTAAGGTAGTAGAGTATCATTTAGTCAAAGTAAGGTAGCAGAGTATCATTTAGTCAAAGTAAGGTAGCAGAGTATCATTTAGTCAAAGTAAGGTAGCAGTGTATCATTTAGTCAAAGTAAGGTAGCATAGTATAATTTAGTCAAAGTAAGGCAGTAGAGTATCATTTAGTCAAAGTAAGGTAGCAGAGTATCATTTAGTCAAAGTAAGGGAGCGTAGTATCATTTAGTCAAAGTAAGGGAGCAGAGTATCATGCAGTCTGACTAAGTGCCGTGTACACCGGGACATTTTCCTATACTGACCTCAAACCCAGCCTAACTTGTGTACCAGGAAAAGCAATGGAAATTAAAAGCGGCCGGCTGTTGACCAAATATATCGTGTGCCGACGGTCAATGAAAAACACGTTTCTAATATATCTTATTACCCTACATACCGTGGTATAAAAGGGTTAATTTATTTTCATTTGTTGACGTCAAACGTCCCCTAGCATGTGCCCACTAGAACAAGATGTCTTCACCTTCACCTTCACCTTCCATATAACTTGTCTACAAAACTCTTCACCTTCCATATAACTTGTCTACAAAACTCTTCACCTTCCATATAACTTGTCTACAAAACTCTTCACCTTCCATATAACTTGTCTACAAAACTCTTCACCTTCCATATAACTTGTCTACAAAACTCTTCACCTTCCATATAACTTGTCTACAAAACTCTTCACCTTCCATATAACTTGTCTACAAAACTCTTCACCTTCACCTTCCATATAACTTGTCTACAAAACTCTTCACCTTCCATATAACTTGTCTACAAAACTCTTCACCTTCCATATAACTTGTCTACAAAACTCTTCACCTTCCATATAACTTGTCTACAAAACTCTTCACCTTCCATATAACTTGTCTACAAAACTCTTCACCTTCCATATAACTTGTCTACAAAACTCTTCACCTTCCATATAACGTGTCTACAAAATCTCTTCACCTTCCATATAACTTGTCTACAAAACTCTTCACCTTCCATATAACTTGTCTACAAAACTCTTCACCTTCCATATAACTTGTCTACAAAACTCTTCACCTTCCATATAACTTGTCTACAAAACTCTTCACCTTCCATATAACTTGTCTACAAAACTCTTCACCTTCCATATAACTTGTCTACAAAACTCTTCACCTTCCATATAACTTGTCTACAAAATCTCTTCACCTTCCATATAACTTGTCTACAAAACTCTTCACCTTCCATATAACTTGTCTACAAAACTCTTCACCTTCCATATAACTTGTCTACAAAACTCTTCACCTTCCATATAACTTGTCTACAAAACTCTTCACCTTCCATATAACTTGTCTACAAAACTCTTCACCTTCCATATAACGTGTCTACAAAATCTCTTCACCTTCCATATAACTTGTCTACAAAACTCTTCACCTTCCATATAACTTGTCTACAAAACTCTTCACCTTCCATATAACTTGTCTACAAAACTCTTCACCTTCCATATAACTTGTCTACAAAACTCTTCACCTTCCATATAACTTGTCTACAAAACTCTTCACCTTCCATATAACGTGTCTACAAAATCTCTTCACCTTCCATATAACTTGTCTACAAAACTCTTCACCTTCCATATAACTTGTCTACAAAACTCTTCACCTTCCATATAACTTGTCTACAAAACTCTTCACCTTCCATATAACTTGTCTACAAAACTCTTCACCTTCCATATAACTTGTCTACAAAACTCTTCACCTTCCATATAACTTGTCTACAAAATCTCTTCACCTTCCATATAACTTGTCTACAAAACTCTTCACCTTCCATATAACTTGTCTACAAAACTCTTCACCTTCCATATAACTTTCTACAACTCTTCACCTTCCTACTGTCTACAAATGATCATAGGCGTTTTTTGACCTGGCGCTGTCTCTGACTGGGAGCTGATTGAGAAGTGTCAGCAGATGAATATTAGTACCATCCTCCAGGGAAATTGCTAGGAATGGAACAGACGCATGGAGACTAGCCTTGTCGTTGGGCCTGCACTGAGATGGGCACCGGAGGGTGAACAAGGTGTGGAGGGTCCGAAACGATCTGGTGGCGACCTGTGGAACGGGAACTGAATTTCGGCTTCCTCTTTAAACGCTCCATATCGACCACTTACTAACCACTCTTTGTGATTTGTATGTGATCCAAGCCTAAGAGAGATTGTACGTTGTACCAGTTATGCGCCTACAAGTAGGCCAGCACATCTGATTTATGCGACGCTTTTTATTTACTAGGGTAGCTTTCCTAGGCCCCTACCTCAGTCGTCTCTTACGGCATGCCATGTATATCGCAGTGCTGCTTTCTTTGCTCCCTTGAGAGCCCCAGTAACAGGCGGATGGGAGCTGAAGGAAATGAATCACAACTGGTAGACAAAACAGAGAACAACCAACAGTAAAGAATAGTGGACATTTGTTGCTGCTCTAAGCGTCAAGAGTCCAGACGAGATAGAGAGAAAGAGAGTGTGGTCACTAAAGAAGCATGTTATCAGCTTCGCTATCGACGAGTACGGTTATATGTATGTTTGTCAGTTCGTACGCATGTGCGTCTGTATCAAATCATATTTATACGTTCTGATTGAGTGATTCTGATTGAATGATTGGTAGGACCATCGTCATAGCACTTCGGTGAGTAACCATGTGTGCTCTGATATCTTCCTTGCACTGGAAGACATTAGCAGCCGTGCACGACCTAGGGAACATGCGAGAGTCCCCAATGTCAGTTTTGAAAACGGTGAAGATAATTTTGTAGGAATTTTATTTTTAACAACTTTCTAATGAATATTTGTCCGGGCAGCTGTTTTCCATCCTGATCTTCTCAATTTTGAACTGCCAAGGGTTCTTTTACGTGCTCAAATTAAAGACGGGACCTAAGTTTTATCTTCTGTCTCTGAGAGGACTAGGAACTCGATCTCACCTACACTGAGATCAGGGATCTTTGGAAAAAATCCGGATGACTGCCACGAGGTAGCGAACCTGGTACCTTTGGTGTTAGAGACGAGCACCTAACCCCTACGCCACAGAGACTCCGTTGATATTTATACGTACTGCCATCTACTGATGAAGTTCCTTATATTCCTCAGCTCCACGTGAGACTTTCAGTTGGATGTATTATATCATGCCGTTGACAGCCATGATGGTGACATTACTGATCCTTTCTCTTTGCTGGCTGGCTCTTCATAAATACTCTGGTAAAAGATTCAGCAACGTTTCTGAGGAAGAGGATAAAGGTAAGTAATTGGGCTTAGAAGGTTATTGGTTATTGTTTATTGGTTATTGGTTATTGTTTATTGGTTATTGGTTATTGTTTATTGGTTATTGGTTATTGTTTATTGGTTATTGGTTATATGTTGCTAAACTGACGGCACTGCAATTCGGTCAGACCCATTATTGCGCAGTCTCCCCTAACAGATATCGAAGAGTTTGCCACCCGTTTGGTGCCGGATAGAAGGAATCGAAGAATATAATTGCAACACAGGACTGAGGGTACTACCTGAAGAATCAAGAATAGTACTATTGCAACCTACAAGGCGACTGAGGGTACTACCTAGAAGGAATCAAAGAATAGTACTATTGCAACCCACAAGGCGACTGAGGGTACTACCTAGCAAGGGAATCAAAGAATAGTACTATTGCAACCTACAAGGCGACTGAGGGGTACTACCCTAGCAAGGGAATCAAAGAATAGTACTATTGCAACCTACAAGGCGACTGAGGGGTACTACCCTAGCAAGGGAATCAAAGAATAGTACTATTGCAACCCAAAGGCGACTGAGGGTACTACCTAGCAAGGGAATCAAAGAATAGTACTATTGCAACCTACAAGGCGACTGAGGGTACTACTAGCAAGGAATCAAAGAATAGTACTATTGCAACCTACAAGGCGACTGAGGGGTACTACCCTAGTAAGGGAATCAAAGAATAGTACTATTGCAACCTACAAGGCGACTGAGGGGTACTACCCTAGCAAGGGAATCAAAGAATAGTACTATTGCAACCTACAAGGCGACTGAAGGGTACTACCCTAGAAGGAATCAAAGAATAGTACTATTGCAACCTACAAGGCGACTGAGGGTTACAATACCTTAACTCAAGATGAATCAAAGAATCAAAGTGACTATTGCAACCTACAAGGCGACTGAGGGTACTACCTAGTAATTCAAAGAATGACGGAAATCGGATATGCTGGTCTGCTTGTAGGTGCATAACTGACACAACGTACACTCACTCTTAGGCTCAGATGACATACAAATCACAGAGTGGTTAACAAGTGTTCGATATGGAGCGTTCGAAGATTATTGGTTACTCAACTGATGTCATTGCACTCCGGCAAACCTAAGTTCTCAGTCTTCTCCATCAGATACCGAAGAGTATGCATACTGATGGTTAATGTGGATCGTTAGTTAAACACCTCCTGCCACTTCTCCTCATGCATCCATTTCCGTGTTTTATCATGTACCTCTCAGCGGAGCCGGTCTTCCATCCTCTACCATCTCATCCATCCTACCATCCTTTTCAACTCTTTCCACGTTTTATCTATCCTTTTAATATCAGGTTCCAGCTCTCTTCTCCAGGTATGTCTAGTTTTCCACTACTCCTCTGTCCTGCGGGTTCAAAGCAGTACCTGTCTTGCAATGCTTCCGGTCGGTCTTACCATCCAGTTCTTCCTGTACAATACCTTATATGTAGGACCACATAATTACATATGATAACAGAAAATCATCAATGCGGTACGCTCTCAATTGTGTGACATGGGCGGGTCTCAGACACTGGAATGAGTTTGAAAATTAGGAGTTAAGTTTGTACATGCCAGACAGTGTCATTTTCGTGATAGAGAGAGAAGATATAGTAATCAACTTCTCATGGGTACTGTGAGCAAATGGACTTTGGAATGGCTGCTGCAACGGAGGACAGAGCACGAATGGAATGCCCAATGTGCCATGACGTCGATCGCATAACATAACATATGAAAACAGAAAGATGTGGAAAACAAATTAGGAAAAGAGTGAGAATAGATAACAAGATTAACAATATCGAGGAGCATCTAGTCGCGTGTATAAGAGTGTGAGCTCCACTTCAGGAGACCCAGGTTCAATCCCCAATAAGATGGGATTAATGAGTTTATAAAATGAATGAATGAATAAATCAATTAGTGATCTAATAAACATGAATAAATCAATCAGGTAATCAGCTTATAAAATGTATGGATGAATTAATCAATAATTCAAGGAACTGTTAGACATGAATAAATCAATCAATAAATGAGCTGATAACATAATCAATGAGCTGTTAATTATGAATCAATCAATCGTTGCGTTGATATGAATTAATCAATCAAAACTTGATCAAAGTCGACTATAACTCACTTGTCTTCTTTTCTTCTTTAGCTTCAGATATCACTGAGAAAAAATCACAAATATGGGACCGCGCTAACCAAAGTGACAGTACTTCTGTAGGAACCAGTCGAATATCATAGTTTTACTGAGCAATCACATCATACTATCGACTAACGACTTGACCATGTCATATATATTTGCCGATATGTGTATCCATAGGACCATCTTCATGTAACGTATTTTCAAGTAAGGGATCTGAAGTGTATATTCTCCTGTATCACAGAACAATACGGCTATTATTCTTAAAGACATTATGAGGGTAGAACCGAGCTTGAAATCTATCGTAATGGACATGGGCATTCAACATTATGCAACTGACATATCTTGGCCATTTGCTCAAGTTAACCAAGGTTTTTGTTTGACAAAAAGTGAATAGGTTTTAAAGCCGAAGGATTGACTCCATTGCGCTGGGTTTTACCACATAAGGCCCGGTCCCTCTCTGCAGAAATGAAATGTCACCTGCCCAGAACATTGCACAAAGCACGAACTTCGTAGCTCCGGTAACATTCATAGGGTCTCTGTAAACAAATGCACTCATGAACAGAACGGGTGGTTCAGTTCGAACCCACGACCTTCGACTCGCAAGGTCACTTCATCACTTAGCCACAGAGACCTTCGACTCGCAAGGTCACTTCATCACTTAGCCACAGAGACCTTCGACTCGCAAGGTCACTTCATCATAGCCACAGGCTTCGACTCAAGTCACTTCATCCTTAGCCACAGAGACCTTCGACTCGCAAGGTCACTTCATCACTTAGCCACAGAGACCTTCAACTCGCAAGGTCACTTCATCACTTAGCCACAGAGACCTTCAACTCGCAAGGTCACTTCATCACTTAGCCACAGAGACCTTCAACTCGCAAGGTCACTTCATCACTTAGCCACAGAGACCTGACTCAGGTCACTTCATCCTTAGCCACAGGACCTTCGACTCCAAGGTCACTTCATCCTAGCCACAGGACCTTCGACTCGAAGGTCACTTCATCCTAGACAGAGACCTTCGACTCGCAAGGTCACTTCATCACTTAGCCACAGAGACCTTCGACTCGCAAGGTCACTTCATCACTTAGCCACAGAGACCTTCGACTCGCAAGGTCACTTCATCACTTAGCCACAGAGACCTTAAACTCGCAAGGTCACTTCATCACTTAGCCACAGAGACCTTCAACTCGCAAGGTCACTTCATCACTTAGCCACAGAGACCTTCGACTCGCAAGGTCACTTCATCACTTAGCCACAGAGACCTTCAACTCGCAAGGTCACTTCATCACTTAGCCACAGAGACCTTCGACTCGCAAGGTCACTTCATCACTTAGCCACAGAGACCTTCGACTCGCAAGGTCACTTCATCACTTAGCCACAGAGACCTTCAACTCGCAAGGTCACTTCATCACTTAGCCACAGAGACCTTCGACTCGCAAGGTCACTTCATCACTTAGCCACAGAGACCTTCAACCAAGTTATGTATACAGGTTTGGTGCCAGTATGTTGGACATTTGGTTTTGGATGTATCCTCCACAGCAACATAAGCAAGATTGGAAGAATGGTGACATACATAAAACATGCACATTGGAAAAATTCACGAAAGACAGATGTAACTGGAGAAAGAAGGTGATGAGTAGCCTGTTGCATTTTGAGCGCAGACTGTTCAAACAAGCAGAAGAAACGAGTCTTAGAAAGAAATCCCATCTCGATGAACATGCACAGTGCTTACGTTATTCATAAAACGAAGAGTCCAATAAGGAAGGGCTGTCTTCAATGCACCGGGTTTCCACATCCAGATCTGTCACTCTTAGCTGAAAAAGCACGCCATCTTCCGAGAGTGTTACAGAAGGCAAAAACTAGGTAGCTCCATCAACAATCCTTACTGATTTTCTGACAAATATTTGCACATGGGACTCGGTCCAGACTCGAACCCAAAAACGTCATAATACAAGGCAAGCATCTAACCACTTCTCCATAGAAGCCCACAATGTATAAATAGTATAGATACCATAATACAAGGCAAGCATCTAACCACTTCTCCATAGAAGCCCACAATGTATAAATAGTATAGATACCATAATACAAGGCAAGCATCTAACCACTTCTCCATAGAAGCCCACAATGTATAAATAGTATAGATACCATAATACAAGGCAAGCATCTAACCACTTCTCCATAGAAGCCCACAATGTATAAATAGTATAGATACCATAATACAAGGCAAGCATCTAACCACTTCTCCATAGAAGCCCACAATGTATAAATAGTATAGATACCATAATACAAGGCAAGCATCTAACCACTTCTCCATAGAAGCCCACAATGTATAAATAGTATAGATACCATAATACAAGGCAAGCATCTAACCACTTCTCCATAGAAGTCACAATGTATAAATAGTATAGATCCATAATACAAGGCAAGCATCTAACCACTCTCCTAGAAGCCTACAATGTATAAATAGTATAGATACCATAATACAAGGCAAGCATCTAACCACTTCTCCATAGAAGCTCACAATGTATAAATAGTATAGATACCATAATACAAGGCAAGCATCTAACTTCCCATAGAAGCCCACAATGTATAAATAGTATAGATACCATAATAGCACATTAATTATCGTAACGAATAACATGGATCTGGTTGTATTCAATATTGATCACCTTTGACACACGGCACGTTTATGTACATGTTTAACTGTTCATATTTTTCCACGAAATTTGATTTATTTTGTAGATTCATAAAGTTACTTAGATTATAAGTTTATAGAATATGAAAGAATACGTCAAAACCATTAACAACGTAATGAGTTAAACGTACATGTTCAGCTAGTTTGACAAGCGAAACAAGTCGTGGCGCATCTGCGGCACATGGCCAAACCATACAAACAAACGAACTTGGTCTGCGGCATTTGGTAGCTAATGTGTTAAAATAGAGTTAAAAGCTATGCTAGATTGAACGTTGCTACATTGTTGAATAGCACATGGGATGTTGGGGATCAATGCTCCTTCTGGATGTTAAGTTAAATATAGTTCCCTTTCTTTCAATAATTCAAACTGTAAAAAAACAACTTTATAGCTATAGATATTTCTCTTCTTCATCTGCTTCACCCTTCACCCTTCACCCTAACCTAGGAAGGCATATGTCCGCAACCAAGTCTTCCAAGCCAGCCTATCCAAGGTCATCAATTCCAAATCTCTCCACTCTCTCCCCATTTTTTGCATTCCATCTCTAACTTCCGTATCCATGCGTTCCTTGCTCTTCCCCCACCTCTTGCCCTGAGGGTTCCATCGAAGAGCCTGTGTCGTGATGATGTTAGGGGTTTCCTCAGTGTGTGTCCTATCCATCGCCATCTTCTGCTCCTTATCTCTTGTTCCACCTGTCGTTGTCCTGTTCTATCCCAAAATTCCCTGTTTGTAGTCCTGTCATACCATCGCAGATGGAGTATCCTCCGCAGGAATCTCTTGATGAATGTCTGTAACTTTTTGGTGTTCCCCTTAGTTGTTCTCCATGTCTCCGTTCCATATAGAAGGACAGCCTTGATATTTGAATTAAATATATTTATCTTAGTTTTATTCCTGATCATTCTTGAACTCCATATTTTCTTCAGAATGACAAATGTTGATCTTACCTTTGTATTATACATATTTGTCTACGTTGGGTGGGGGTGTATTCTTTATAGAGTAAATCACGAAAGATGTATGTATAACAGTAAAATACTGCATCGTTTATATTCTATTCGCAAACCGTTGGTTTCAACCCAGTTAACTTGCAACAATGTTGGTTTCACCCAGCTAACTTGCAACAATGTTGGTTTCCACCAGTTAACTTGCAACAATGTTGGTTTCCACCAGTTAACTTGCAACAATGTTGGTTTCCACAGCTAACTTGCAACAATGTTGGTTTCCATCTCCAGTTAACTTGCAACAATGTTGGTTTCCACCCAGCTAACTTGCAACAATGTTGGTTTCCACCCAGTTAACTTGCAACAATGTTGGTTTCCACCCAGTTAACTTGCAACAATGTTGGTTTCCACCCAGCTAACTTGCAACAATGTTGGTTTCCACCCAGCTAACTTGCAACAATGTTGGTTTCCACCCAGCTAACTTGCAACAATGTTGGTTTCCACCCAGTTAACTTGCAACAATGTTGGTTTCACCAGCTAACTTGCAACAATGTTGGTTTCCACCCAGTTAACTTGCAACAATGTTGGTTTCCACCCAGCTAACTTGCAACAATGTTGGTTTCCACCCAGCTAACTTGCAACAATGTTGGTTTCCACCCAGTTAACTTGCAGCAATGTTGGTTTCACCCAGTTAACTTGCAACAATGTTGGTTTCCACCAGCTTAACTTGCAAGCAATGTTGGTTTCACCAGCTTTAACTTGCAACAATGTTGGTTTCACCCAGTTAACTTGCAACAATGTTGGTTTCCACCAGCTAACTTGCAACAATGTTGGTTCCACCAGCTAACTTGCAACAATGTTGGTTTCACCAGCTAACTTGCAACAATGTTGGTTTCCACCCAGCTAACTTGCAGCAATGTTGGTTTCCACCCAGCTAACTTGCAGCAATGTTGGTTTCCACCAGTAACTTGCAACAATGTTGGTTTCCACCCAGCTAACTTGCAACAATGTTGGTCCATCCAGCTAACTTGCAACAATGTTGGTCCAGCCAGCTAACTTACAACAATGTTGGTTCACCCAGCTAACTTGCAACAATGTTGGGATGCATTTAACAGGGATCAGTGCAGCGTGACAGGTCTATTTTCAGATGTATATTTCATAACAGAGTGCTGATACATGGAATTCTAACTCTCATGATGACCTTCAGTATCTGGAATTTAGTTTTGCCGTTTTATTTTGAGCTTCTTCTTCCTCAAACATTCCATATAGACCACTTGTTGACCACTGTTTGTTTATTTGTATGTGATCCGAGCCTAAAAACGAGTGTACGTTTGCCCAGCTATGTGCCTCAAGTAGGCCAGCAGATACGATTGCGGCAACGCGTTTTATGTGTTATTGTATCTTCCGTAGTCCCTACCTCAGTCGCCTCTTGCGACATGCTTTGTAGATTACATTGTTACTATTCTTTGCTCTCCTTGCGAGCCTCAGCAACACTCGGGCTGTTTAAGCTACATATAATCAATGATTTTCTTTGTCCAAGACAAAATATCGCGCTTATGTTGAATAGTATAGTATGTATTAACGTGACTTATTTCTCTCCATGATGTTACGCCTTGTTAATTCAACATAGACATGCAACTTGTAATAAAATTTTACTGAGATATTCGGTATGTGTTTTTCTTTCCTGTTGACTTCAAACAGATCATATATTATATCGTTTGAAGAAAGTCGCATTCATCACATCACGCATATACGACTCTTGGCCTCTCCTTCTTCTTCTTCATCCTTCGTCAATAGGGAGATACAGGTCCGTAAACAGGACCTTCCAAGCCGCCAATCCGAGGCCATCTTTTCCAGATCTCTATACTTTCTCCATACTTTCTTGCATTCCGTCTCCAACTCCCTTTCTATAGGTGTTTCTTGGTCTTCCCCTATCTCTATGAGCATGTGGGTTTCATCGTATAGCCTGTCTCGTGATGCTGTCATTGGGTCTCCTCAGTGTATGTCCTAGCCATCGCCACCTTCTGCCCATTATTTCTTGTCCTATCTGGACAGTTGGTAATATTCATTGTTGTGTTTTTGGTGTTCTTTATCCCATTTTGCTTTGTAGTGTCTTTTGGCGATGGTTTTTGCTTCTTCATTGCTAACCAGGTTGACATCTTGAGGCATTCCTGCCCCTCTTTAGCCAGTCTGTCAGCATCTTCTTCATTTCCCTTGATCCTGCAGTGTGAGGGTTTGAGAGAAAAGAATAACCACAGCAGACAACAGTTAATCACTGCATATTGCACCACAACTGAATATGGAACACTTTTTTCCTGACGTCATGTACGTTGTTTTTCCCATTTGTTATTAGTTATTGGTTACTAAACTGACGTCATTGCACTCCGGACCCATAGGTGCTCAGTCTCCCCAACAGATATTGAAGAGTATGCATACTGATGGTTCCGTGGCTCGCTGATTAAACACACCTCTCACTCTGCCTCACAGGCATCCAGTTCGACTTGTACAACGGGTAACTTCAAACTGCCTAAATCGCTTGATTGATTCAACATCTATTTTAGTGGCCTCATCCAACAGACAGTTGCGAAGAGACCGAAGAACATCCCCCCTTATCCATTTTCAACTCCCTAACAATCGATACTGTTGATGCAAGCCTGTCCGCTCTCTCATTACCGTAAACACCAGCATGCCCAGGACAGTATATCCACTTGAGCCTCTGGAGGTTAGAAACTTCTATAGACGACACCCACTCCTACCAAAACCTGCCCTTCTGGATCTTGTGAAGCATTGACTGAGAGTCAGATACAACAACGGCCCCAGTAAATGAAGTCTCAGAGAGCCAATAGAGCAATTTCCATGTGTTCTACAAATGAAGTGTGAACAGCATCGATTGTTGGGGGAGGGGGTTGAAGATGGATAAGGGGATATTCTTCGGTCTCTTTGCGACTGTCTGTTGGATGAGTATACTAAAATCGATGTTGAATCGATCAAGCGATTTAGGCAGTTTGGAGTTCAAGTTGAACTGGATGCCTGAGAGGCAGAGTGAGAGGTGTGTTTAATCAGCGAGCTACAGGAACCATCAGTATGCATACTCTTCGATATCTGTTGGGAAGACTGAGCACCTATGGGTCTGCCCGGAGTGCAATCAGTTTAGTAACCAATAACCAATGAAGTGTGAGACTTTACAAATATCCATTTTGTAATCTAGATAATGACTTGGATTGGCATATATGAATGTCCTCTTTGTGGAGAGAATACTCTATAAGGGTATTCAGATGAATGACCGATCTATCTATTAGCTGACGTTCCGATATATTTGCAGAGTTAGGCAATCTCTCATTTCCATTGAAACCCATGTGTCCCAGAGCGAACATCGATGTAATAATGTTAATTGTTGACTCTTGTTAGGACTCAGTACATTGTTTGAGCACCAAACCAGCCTCCACCTTCCGTATCATACTCAATGAATCACTTAGAGTGCACGCATGAGTGTAGATTTGTGATTCTAGCAAGAGTAGTGCCTTATTCACCACCAGTACCTCGATTGTCATACTGCTTGTTGTCATCTAAATTCTCACTTTTTCCAGAGATTTCTCTTAAATATTGGAGGTATGATTGACTCCCATGGATATTATGCCAAGAGATAGGGTCTTTATTCTGTTTCAGGGTCACCACGTGGAGGTTTGGTAGGATCTTGATTAATGTCACCTCACTAATTCTGGCGCTGTGTTGTCCCTATGCACCTTTGACTCCTGTCCATGATATACGGATGACTCTTCAGTAACATTTATATTCAAAAACACATAAATGTTTTTCCACTTCCTTGCAAAATGTATAATCTTACATCCCATACGTTGCCACTTGAAAAATGCATGCTTTTAGTATTCTGATCGTTGTTTTCCTGTCAGTTCTGTTTTTAGCTGCTTAAATAGTTGTCATTTCCGGATACGAAAATTAATGTGACTTTCTGAAATTCCGATTTCAACAATGACTTCAGTGGCCGCTGACTACTCATACAACCCGGAAGAATCTTCAAAAACATGCTCATTAAGTCACTAATTTCGACCTGACGCTGAAAGGCAAACAGGATTAGTGAATAGATAGATAGAATATACACTGTTGGCGTCTGTAGCTTAAGCAGTAGTTAGCTCGATCACAACCCAAGAGTAACTGGTTCAAACCCCACAGCAGGCAGTTTGGAAGAAATTTGTTCTCGTGGACTTTACTAATAGTAAAACAGACCTCACAGTTCAGAAAGCAATGGCAAACTACTGAACGTATTAGTGGTGCATAGAAAATCGACGATTCGTTTACTGTGGTTGATGACAAAGTCCTGTAAACGATATGCAACCGTTTTCATGTTTCAATGCACACTACATTAGCACGTTATGTACATATGTCAGTTAATGGTAGTAGTGTAGTAGTATAGCAGCGCGCAGCAGCGCATGAGTAGCGGTAGCGGCAGCGGCAGGGGCAGGGGTAGCGACAGCGGCAGGGGCAGCGGCAGTGGCATGGGTAGCAGCAGGGGCAGGGGTAGTGGTAGCTGCAGGTGTAGCGGTAGCGGCAGCGGCAGGGGCAGAGGTAGCGGTAGTGGTAGTAGTAGTAGTGGTGGTTTTGCAGAAATCTAGACGAGTAAACCTTGACCAGAAATTAGTAGTGAGGGACCCTTAGACACTTTAAAGTTATGTGTGTCTTTAATTTCATCTTCTGGAAGCCCCTGCACACCCTGCTTGATTTCAAACGTATGGACTCTGTCATTCCCTTGGATGAAACACTAGGGACGCGAGGGTGTTTGTGCAGAATGGGCAATGCACATTTTTAATATCAGCTGCCCAGGCTAGGCATACAGGAGAGGACACTTCATCCTTGCTTTCAGTTCGGATACAACATGGAAAGAAGCAGTCAAGGGTTATAATTCCTCCCAAACTGACATTTGACTTATACAATCTTCTACAAGAGAACATCAGGAAAAAAGATGAGAGGAAGACCAAGAAAAAGATGGATAGATGTATATCAGAATCTTGTCAAAGAGCAAAAATAGCTACATTATTTCTGCATTATTTTAACTTGCGCATGCAAATTAAGTTACCAAGTAGTGAATCCCAGTCGCTGACCAGATTGAGAGAAATGAGTGTTGATATTGGTGCAGCCGAAACAACGACTTTTGAATGTGGAAGAAGATTGACTCAACATCGAACTGGCGTGTTGGACCGCTGGCAACTAATTTGTTGAGGAGGAGATCGGAGCACATATGAATAGGTCCGGAGCACTATGATGATAGTCTTCAAATAACTGAAAAATGGTTAACAATTTCATGCATGAGTTTTTAGGATGAATATTGAGAAAGTTAATAGCATATCCTTTACATGACTTTGCGAATCAACCCAAGCTTTTAACGCTGTTTGTGATTTTTCTAGGCATTATTACGTTCAGTAGTTTGCCATTGGTGGCGTCTGTGGCCTAGGGATTAGTGACTCGGTCTATTAACCTCGACGTTCTGAGTTCGAATCACGTTGCGGACAGTTTGATTGCAAATTGTTCCGCGTGGATTTTAACAAAAGGACGATGGCACCACCGTTCAGAAAGCAATGGCAAACTACTGAACGTAAAAATGCCTAGAAAAATCACAAAGAGTGTTACAAAGCTGGGTTGATTCGCAAAGTACTGTAAAGGATATGCAATTAACTTTTGAGTTTGCCATTGCTTTCTGAACTAGTGATGTCATCGTCCGTTTGTAAAAACCTAAGCCACAGACGCCACCACCCAGTAGAAGTACACATTAATTTACCGCTCCAGTAATAGTACACAGCAAGCACTTAGCAGTAGACTGCGTGCGTCAGAGGTAACGAAACACGCATGTGTAGCTATGAAACGAACCAATAGTAGTTGTTTACTACATGCAGTGGACCACTATGCGTGAACGGTTGGAAGGTCTTCAGCATGTGAGAGTATCCGGCTCTCTGTTTTCTCAAATATTTCAGACCTGGTCCCAAGCATATAACAAGTTGCAAACCCTAGAACAATCACAATATAGAAAAGATTGCCGTAAAACTATTTGATTAGCAAATCACGTAATCATAAAGTAATAGAGTTTACTTAATGGACAATATAATCTGAACATCGAACAGTTATTGCCTAAAACGACCAATATTCTCTTTGACATCCGAGCGTGTTGAGATTACTTGGTTCGCGCAGCTTTTCATTTGGCCCCAGAAATGGGAAATTCCGTTTGCTTTCGACAACCGCAAGGTTCTCGTGGAAACGAAGACAGAATATATTCATTCAATAGCGACATTGAAAATTCACGCCGTATGACTACGCTGAAACGAAAAGGAAAAAATGGATTTGATCTGATTGGAAAGTTCAAGAGTTTAAGCCACAAATTTTCGCGTACCAACTTATTTGAAGTACATGCCGACTCGGCTGAAAACCATTCTTTCCAATGTAAGAATTGGCACATCCGATGCAAATCGATACATGATCTTTTTATTTATGTTGATGAACAAAAAGAAGTCAATATAACTGGAAGTTCGTGTGTCGGTCTTCAAGCTTTCATCGGTCGTAAACAACGTGAAATACAACTTGGAAGTATCTCTAAGGATATTAACATCAGGATACTTGGGCCGAACGGTAGCGGGGAATACCGGATCGACCGTTGTATCCAGGTGTTACCTGTTGAAGGATCGATTAATGCTGCACTGAAATCCCAAAAGCATCGGAAGATCCGTATAGAAAGGTCAGCTTAGAACAGAACTTGGATTGCTGGGAGAGAGAGTGCATCTGTTTAAACCCTTCCAGCCAACTTTATGTTCATCGTTCGTATTGTACTGTAAATGTTTTTATCGAAGCATATAATGCTGTTATTTCTTCAACCAAAATGTCACTGGGACCAACCTAGTTTGAACACTGTATACCAGCCTCAATTTTAATTTTTTTATTTCCGTATTTGTCGTAGTTACCTCCAAATACTGGAAACAGCTTCAAACCTGGTTGGTGCCCTCTTGTGATGGAGAAATAGCCATGACAAAAAATAAAAAGGGCAGGTAAGTAAGTAAGTAACCGAACTCCGCAAAGGCGGTCCCAAAAAAAAAAATTGGTAACTCCACCAATACCGGTCCCAAGTCCGGATGAAAAAGGAGGAGAGCCTCAGTCTCTAAACTGGAAATAAATCCATTAGAAATAAAAACTGAAGAAAAGTAGCCTGAACTGTTTACCCAGGCATTAATCGAATCTCAATTGGAAAATTCTAATCTCAAGGAAACAATATAGAACAGTATCCTGAAGCGTATATCTAGGCATTACTCGTGAACGTCTCAATTGGAAAATTGGCAACTCAAAGAAAAATCGAAGAACAGTATCCTGAAGCGTATATAGGGACAACACAAAACTGACATTGCAGACGAAGATCCAAATATATCGAGCCTGTGTAATGAGTTCTTTACTATATGGCTCAGAAACATGGACAGCCTACTCAAGACACGAGAGGAGACTTAACATCTTTCACTTTTGATGTCTCCGCAAGATTATGAACATCAGGTGGTACGATAAGATAACCAACTCTGAAGTACTGCAACGTGCAAAACTGCCTTTCATCATGGGCATGATCAGCAGTAGACGACTAAGATGGTTGGGACATGTGAGAAGAATGGAAACTTATCGCATACCAAAACAAATGTTGTTCTGTGAACTTTCGGAGGAAGAGGCACCAGGGCAGACCACTGCTCAGATATAAAGATGTCTGCAAAGCCTCAATGAAAAACTTTTCTATAGGTCCCAGCACATGGGAGGGACTAGCTGATGACAGAGTTGTGTGGAAAGCCAAATTACGAAAGGGCGCAGAGTCTTTTGAGAAGAGACTCATATACGAGCTGAACTTATTTCTCTCCATGGTGTTACGCCTTGTTAATTCAACATAGACATGCAACTTGTAATAAAATTTTACTGAGATATTCGGTATGTGTTTTTCTTTCCTGTTGACTTCAAACAGATCATATATTATATCGTTTGAAGAAAGTCGCATTCATCACATCACGCATATACGACTCTTGGCCTCTCCTTCTTCTTCTTCATCCTTCGTCAATAGAGAGATACAGGTCCTTCCAAGCCGCCAATCCGAGGCCATCTTTTCCAGATCTCTATACTTTCTCCATACTTTCTTGCATTCCGTCTCCAACTCCCTTTCTATAGGTGTTTCTTGGTCTTCCCCTATCTCTATGAGCATGTGGGTTTCATCGTATAGCCTGTCTCGTGATGCTGTCATTGGGTCTCCTCAGTGTATGTCCTAGCCATCGCCACCTTCTGCCCATTATTTCTTGTCCTATCTGGACAGTTGGTAATATTCATTGTTGTGTTTTTGG
The DNA here is from genome assembly GCA_020796225.1 of Arion vulgaris. Lineage (NCBI taxonomy): Eukaryota > Metazoa > Mollusca > Gastropoda > Stylommatophora > Arionidae > Arion > Arion vulgaris. The sequence continues at coordinate 81,567,382 of CM036755.1, forward strand.
TGTTCTTTATCCCATTTTGCTTTGTAGTGTCTTTTGGCGATGGTTTTTGCTTCTTCATTGCTAACCAGGTTGACATCTTGAGGCATTCCTGCCCCTCTTTAGCCAGTCTGTCAGCATCTTCTTCATTTCCCTTGATCCTGCAGTGTGAGGGTTTGAGAGAAAAGAATAACCACAGCAGACAACAGTTAATCACTGCATATTGCACCACAACTGAATATGGAACACTTTTTTCCTGACGTCATGTACGTTGTTTTTCCCATTTGTTATTAGTTATTGGTTACTAAACTGACGTCATTGCACTCCGGACAGACCCATAGGTGCTCAGTCTCCCCCAACATATATTGAAGAGTATGCATACTGATGGTTCCGTGGCTCGCTGATTAAACACACCTCTCACTCTGCCTCACAGGCATCCAGTTCGACTTGTACAACGGGTAACTTCAAACTGCCTAAATCGCTTGATTGATTCAACATCTATTTTAGTGGCCTCATCCAACAGACAGTTGCGAAGAGACCGAAGAACATCCCCCCTTATCCATTTTCAACTCCCTAACAATCGATACTGTTGATGCAAGCCTGTCCGCTCTCTCATTACCGTAAACACCAGCATGCCCAGGACAGTATATCCACTTGAGCCTCTGGAGGTTAGAAACTTCTATAGACGACACCCACTCCTACCAAAACCTGCCCTTCTGGATCTTGTGAAGCATTGACTGAGAGTCAGATACAACAACAGCCCCAGTAAATGAAGTCTCAGAGAGCCAATAGAGCAATTTCCATGTGTTCTACAAATGAAGTGTGAACAGCATCGATTGTTGGGGGGGGTTGAAGATGGATAAGGGGATATTCTTCGGTCTCTTTGCGACTGTCTGTTGGATGAGTATACTAAAATCGATGTTGAATCGATCAAGCGATTTAGGCAGTTTGGAGTTCAAGTTGAACTGGATGCCTGAGAGGCAGAGTGAGAGGTGTGTTTACTCAGCGAGCTACAGGAACCATCAGTATGCATACTCTTCGATATCTGTTGGGAAGACTGAGCACCTATGGGTCTGCCCGGAGTGCAATCAGTTTAGTAACCAATAACCAATGAAGTGTGAGACTTTACAAATATCCATTTTGTAATCTAGATAATGACTTGGATTGGCATATATGAATGTCCTCTTTGTGGAGAGAATACTCTATAAGGGTATTCAGATGAATGACCGATCTATCTATTAGCTGACGTTCCGATATATTTGCAGAGTTAGGCAATCTCTCATTTCCATTGAAACCCATGTGTCCCAGAGCGAACATCGATGTAATAATGTTAATTGTTGACTCTTGTTAGGACTCAGTACATTGTTTGAGCACCAAACCAGCCTCCACCTTCCGTATCATACTCAATGAATCACTTAGAGTGCACGCATGAGTGTAGATTTGTGATTCTAGCAAGAGTAGTGCCTTATTCACCACCAGTACCTCGATTGTCATACTGCTTGTTGTCATCTAAATTCCTCACTTTTTTCCAGAGATTTCTCTTAAATATTGGAGGTATGATTGACTCCCATGGATATTATGCCAAGAGATAGGGTCTTTATTCTGTTTCCAGGGTCACCACGTGGAGGTTTGGTAGGATCTTGATTAATGTCACCTCACTAATTCTGGCGCTGTGTTGTCCCTATGCACCTTTGACTCCTGTCCATGATATACGGAGGACTCTTCAGTAACATTTATATTCAAAAACACATAAATGTTTTTCCACTTCCTTGCAAAATGTATAATCTTACATCCCATACGTTGCCACTTGAAAAATGCATGCTTTTAGTATTCTGATCGTTGTTTTCCTGTCAGTTCTGTTTTTAGCTGCTTAAATAGTTGTCATTTCCGGATACGAAAATTAATGTGACTTTCTGAAATTCCGATTTCAACAATGACTTCAGTGGCCGCTGACTACTCATACAACCCGGAAGAATCTTCAAAAACATGCTCATTAAGTCACTAATTTCGACCTGACGCTGAAAGGCAAACAGGATTAGAGAATAGATAGATAGAATATACACTGTTGGCGTCTGTAGCTTAAGCAGTAGTTAGCTCGATCACAACCCAAGAGTAACTGGTTCAAACCCCACAGCAGGCAGTTTGGAAGAAATTTGTTCTCGTGGACTTTTACTAATAGTAAAAACAGACCTCACAGTTCAGAAAGCAATGGCAAACTACTGAACGTATTAGTGGTGCATAGAAAATCGACGATTCGTTTACTGTGGTTGATGACAAAGTCCTGTAAACGATATGCAACCGTTTTCATGTTTCAATGCACACTACATTAGCACGTTATGTACATATGTCAGTTAATGGTATTAGTAGTAGTAGTATAGCAGCAGCAGCAGCAGCAGCAGCGGCAGCAGCGGCATGGGTAGCGGTAGCGGCAGGGGCAGGGGTAGCGACAGCGGCAGGGGCAGCGGCAGTGGCATGGGTAGCAGCAGGGGCAGGGGTAGTGGTAGCTGCAGGTGTAGCGGTAGCGGCAGCGGCAGGGGCAGAGGTAGCGGTAGTGGTAGTAGTAGTAGTGGTGGTTTTGCAGAAATCTAGACGAGTAAACCTTGACCAGAAATTAGTAGTGAGGGACCCTTAGACACTTTAAAGTTATGTGTGTCTTTAATTTCATCTTCTGGAAGCCCCTGCACACCCTGCTTGATTTCAAACGTATGGACTCTGTCATTCCCTTGGATGAAACACTAGGGACGCGAGGGTGTTTGTGCAGAATGGGCAATGCACATTTTTAATATCAGCTGCCCAGGCTAGGCATACAGGAGAGGACACTTCATCCTTGCTTTCAGTTCGGATACAACATGGAAAGAAGCAGTCAAGGGTTATAATTCCTCCCAAACTGACATTTGACTTATACAATCTTCTACAAGAGAACATCAGGAAAAAAGATGAGAGGAAGACCAAGAAAAAGATGGATAGATGTATATCAGAATCTTGTCAAAGAGCAAAAATAGCTACATTATTTCTGCATTATTTTAACTTGCGCATGCAAATTAAGTTACCAAGTAGTGAATCCCAGTCGCTGACCAGATTGAGAGAAATGAGTGTTGATATTGGTGCAGCCCGAAAACAACGACTTTTTGAATGTGGAAGAAGATTGACTCAACATCGAACTGGCGTGTTGGACCGCTGGCAACTAATTTGTTGAGGAGGAGATCGGAGCACATATGAATAGGTCCGGAGCACTATGATGATAGTCTTCAAATAACTGAAAAATGGTTAACAATTTCATGCATGAGTTTTTAGGATGAATATTGAGAAAGTTAATAGCATATCCTTTACATGACTTTGCGAATCGACCCAAGCTTTTTAACGCTGTTTGTGATTTTTCTAGGCATTATTACGTTCAGTAGTTTGCCATTGGTGGCGTCTGTGGCCTAGGGATTAGTGACTCGGTCTATTAACCTCGACGTTCTGAGTTCGAATCACGTTGCGGACAGTTTGATTGCAAATTGTTCCGCGTGCATTTTAACAAAAGGACGATGGCACCACCCGTTCAGAAAGCAATGGCAAACTACTGAACGTAAAAATGCCTAGAAAAATCACAAAGAGTGTTACAAAGCTGGGGTTGATTCGCAAAGTACTGTAAAGGATATGCAATTAACTTTTGAGTTTGCCATTGCTTTCTGAACTAGTGATGTCATCGTCCGTTTGTAAAAACCTAAGCCACAGACGCCACCACCCAGTAGAAGTACACATTAATTTACCGCTCCAGTAATAGTACACAGCAAGCACTTAGCAGTAGACTGCGTGCGTCAGAGGTAACGAAACACGCATGTGTAGCTATGAAACGAACCAATAGTAGTTGTTTACTACATGCAGTGGACCACTATGCGTGAACGGTTGGAAGGTCTTCAGCATGTGAGAGTATCCGGCTCTCTGTTTTCTCAAATATTTCAGACCTGGTCCCAAGCATATAACAAGTTGCAAACCCTAGAACAATCACAATATAGAAAAGATTGCCGTAAAACTATTTGATTAGCAAATCACGTAATCATAAAGTAATAGAGTTTACTTAATGGACAATATAATCTGAACATCGAACAGTTATTGCCTAAAACGACCAATATTCTCTTTGACATCCGAGCGTGTTGAGATTACTTGGTTCGCGCAGCTTTTCATTTGGCCCCAGAAATGGGAAATTCCGTTTGCTTTCGACAACCGCAAGGTTCTCGTGGAAACGAAGACAGAATATATTCATTCAATAGCGACATTGAAAATTCACGCCGTATGACTACGCTGAAACGAAAAGGAAAAAATGGATTTGATCTGATTGGAAAGTTCAAGAGTTTAAGCCACAAATTTTCGCGTACCAACTTATTTGAAGTACATGCCGACTCGGCTGAAAACCATTCTTTCCAATGTAAGAATTGGCACATCCGATGCAAATCGATACATGATCTTTTTATTTATGTTGATGAACAAAAAGAAGTCAATATAACTGGAAGTTCGTGTGTCGGTCTTCAAGCTTTCATCGGTCGTAAACAACGTGAAATACAACTTGGAAGTATCTCTAAGGATATTAACATCAGGATACTTGGGCCGAACGGTAGCGGGGAATACCGGATCGACCGTTGTATCCAGGTGTTACCTGTTGAAGGATCGATTAATGCTGCACTGAAATCCCAAAAGCATCGGAAGATCCGTATAGAAAGGTCAGCTTAGAACAGAACTTGGATTGCTGGGAGAGAGAGTGCATCTGTTTAAACCCTTCCAGCCAACTTTATGTTCATCGTTCGTATTGTACTGTAAATGTTTTTATCGAAGCATATAATGCTGTTATTTCTTCAACCAAAATGTCACTGGGACCAACCTAGTTTGAACACTGTATACCAGCCTCAATTTTAATTTTTTTATTTCCGTATTTGTCGTAGTTACCTCCAAATACTGGAAACAGCTTCAAACCTGGTTGGTGCCCTCTTGTGATGGAGAAATAGCCATGACAAAAAATAAAAAGGGCAGGTAAGTAAGTAAGTAACCGAACTCCGCAAAGGCGGTCCCAAAAAAAAAAATTGGTAACTCCACCAATACCGGTCCCAAGTCCGGATGAAAAAGGAGGAGAGCCTCAGTCTCTAAACTGGAAATAAATCCATTAGAAATAAAAACTGAAGAAAAGTAGCCTGAACTGTTTACCCAGGCATTAATCGAATCTCAATTGGAAAATTCTAATCTCAAGGAAACAATATAGAACAGTATCCTGAAGCGTATATCTAGGCATTACTCGTGAACGTCTCAATTGGAAAATTGGCAACTCAAAGAAAAATCGAAGAACAGTATCCTGAAGCGTATATAGGGACAACACAAAACTGACATTGCAGACGAAGATCCAAATATATCGAGCCTGTGTAATTAGTTCTTTACTATATGGCTCAGAAACATGGACAGCCTACTCAAGACACGAGAGGAGACTTAACATCTTTCACTTTTGATGTCTCCGCAAGATTATGAACATCAGGTGGTACGATAAGATAACCAACTCTGAAGTACTGCAACGTGCAAAACTGCCTTTCATCATGGGCATGATCAGCAGTAGACGACTAAGATGGTTGGGACATGTGAGAAGAATGGAAACTTATCGCATACCAAAACAAATGTTGTTCTGTGAACTTTCGGAGGAAGAGGCACCAGGGCAGACCACTGCTCAGATATAAAGATGTCTGCAAAGCCTCAATGAAAAACTTTTCTATAGGTCCCAGCACATGGGAGGGACTAGCTGATGACAGAGTTGTGTGGAAAGCCAAATTACGAAAGGGCGCAGAGTCTTTTGAGAAGAGACTCATATACGAGCTGAACTTATTTCTCTCCATGGTGTTACGCCTTGTTAATTCAACATAGACATGCAACTTGTAATAAAATTTTACTGAGATATTCGGTATGTGTTTTTCTTTCCTGTTGACTTCAAACAGATCATATATTATATCGTTTGAAGAAAGTCGCATTCATCACATCACGCATATACGACTCTTGGCCTCTCCTTCTTCTTCTTCATCCTTCGTCAATAGAGAGATACAGGTCCTTCCAAGCCGCCAATCCGAGGCCATCTTTTCCAGATCTCTATACTTTCTCCATACTTTCTTGCATTCCGTCTCCAACTCCCTTTCTATAGGTGTTTCTTGGTCTTCCCCTATCTCTATGAGCATGTGGGTTTCATCGTATAGCCTGTCTCGTGATGCTGTCATTGGGTCTCCTCAGTGTATGTCCTAGCCATCGCTACCTTCTGCCCATTATCTCTTGTCCTCAATTCAGAAGTTGTCACAGTAAAACACTTGCCAATTGACCGTCTGTAAATACGAAAAAGGTCATATAGTATATATATATCTTTGTCAAATACACAAGGTGAATTGCTAAGATATAACTTTCAACTCGGAATATATTCTCACTGTTGTTACATAAAGAGATATCTCTAAAATATAATTTTCAGCTCGGAATATATTCTCACTGTTGTCACATAAAAAGATATCTCTAAAATATAACTTTCAACTCGGAATATATTCTCACTGTTGTTACATAAAGAGATATCGCTACAATATAACTTTCAACTCGGAATATATTCTCACTGTTGTTACATAAAGAGATATCTCTAAAATATAACTTTCAACTCGGAATATATTCTCACTGTTGTTACATAAAGAGATATCGCTACAATATAACTTTCAACTCGGAATATATTCTCACTGTTGTTACATAAAGAGATATCTCTAAAATATAACTTTCAACTCGGAATATATTCTCACTGTTGTTACATCAAGAGATATCTCTAAAATATAACTTTCAACTCGAAATATATTCTCACTGTTGTTACATAAAGAGATATCTCTAAAATATAACTTTCAACTCGGAATATATTCTCATATTCTCAAGGTTGTCACATAAAGAGATATCTCTAAAATATAGCTTTCAACTCGGAATATTTTCTCATATTCTCAAAGTTGTCACATAAAGAGATATCGCTAAAAACTAAAGATTAGATTTATATTATCCAGAGGATATATGTATTTTGACCAATGATTACGACATAGATGAGATGTCTTAGAAGAGATGCAGTTGTGACAATAAAAAACAAAATTAGAAATGAAGAAATCACAACTAAGTTTAATGATATACTTTGGATTCTCCGAAATGAGTTAGTTCTTATTTATCATGTGTGTTAACCTACACGCTCTGATTTAACCAACAAAATGTTCGTCTTAGGTTGAAAGGAGCGCTCCTCGGCTTAAAGAGGCTTTACTCCACTACATAACAAACAACAAGAAATTAGAAGAAGACTAAATGTGAAATCAGTTATGCAATTCATAAAAGAGCAACAGATTAAAGGGTTTGGAAACCTGACAAGAATGTCCTCGTATCGTCTACGACAGAGTCACAAATAAAAAGTTTAACGAGTACAGAGCAAAAGAAAGACCATGCACAAAATGGAGCGACGGAGTGAAGAAATCACATAAATGTCTGGTCAACCACTAGTGACAACTGTAATAAGAAAGAGAAGATGGAGATATGTTGGACACATCTTGAGTAGAAATGATCAACGAATATCAAAGCATGCATTGAAGTGGGATGCAAAGGGTTCAAGAAAGAGAGGACATCCTAGGGAGACCCTGAAACGAACTTTGCTAAGAGAGGCAGGAAATATCGGTCTCAGTTCCATGGAGGAGATTGAGCGAGTTGTCAAGGATAGAGTGTTATGAAGAAATTGCTTGCAGGCCCTATGTAACGTATAACGGTACGAGAGGAATTATTATTATTATATATATATAATATGTGTCTAAGATAATGAGCATGTCGTGCCATTATTTCAGACACGAATAAGTCCTTCAGTATCCAATCAATATTGACCACTTTAAGACATCGTATTTGTCTACGGTCAATATTATATCGACATAACTTTCTTGTGTATGTCCTCCCGAGTAAATTGTGAGAGAATAAGATGCCAGTGATTGCTAAACAATCTTGTGTATGTCCTCTAGAGTAAATTGTGAGAGAATAAGATGCCAGTGATTGCTAAACAATCTTGTGTATGTCCTCTAGAGTAAATTGTGAGAGAATAAGATGCCAGTGATTGCTAAACAATCTTGTGTATGTCATCCCGAGTAAATTGTGAGAGAATAAGATGCCAGTGATTGCTAAACAATCTTGTGTATGTCCTCTAGAGTAAATTGTGAGAGAATAAGATTCCAGTGATCGCTAAACAATCGTGTGTATGTCCTCTCGAGTAAATTGTGAGAGAATAAGATGCCAGTGATTGCTAAACAATCTTGCGTATGTCCTCCCGAGTAAATTGTGAGAGAATAAGATGCCAGTGATTGCTAAACAATCTTGTGTATGTCCTCTCGAGTAAATTGTGAGAGAATAAGATGCCAGTGATTGCTAAACAATCTTGCGTATGTCCTCCCGAGTAAATTGTGAGAGAATAAGATGCCAGTGATTGCTAAACAATCTTGTGTATGTCCTCTCGAGTAAATTGTGAGAGAATAAGATGCCAGTGATTGCTAAATAATCTGTTATAATATTTGTCAAGAGAAAATTGTAGCTCAATAAGAAGCTGTTAGTGAATTCGTTTCTTAGAATTGGGGTTCAATTCCACAGTTGGTGTGCAATATTTTCCGACTGTAATGTCTCTCAGGTAAACCAAGCTTCAATTGGGCACCAGTAAAAGCACTGGGAAGTAAAGATAACCGACGTAATGTTGACAACATCACCCATCGTGTGACGACGGTTAATGAAAAATATAGATCTAACACCGTATTACCTTATATTCACAATAAATATATTAGACTGCAGTAAAACTATTTGATTGGCAAAACACGTAATCACAAAGTACTGTAGTTTTACATATTACAAAAACAATGACAAAATACAGCAACGTTTCGACCAACAAGGCCTTTATCAAGCAAACGAATAACAGGAGTGACAAATTTTAAAAAACAAATGGACGACCAAAAACAAACGTTTCTGGTGTTTCATATGAAACGTTTGTTTTTGTCGTCCATTTGTTTTTTTAAAATTTGTTACTCCTGTTGTTCGTTTGTTGATAAAGGCCTTGTTGGTCGAAACGTTGCTGTATTTTGTCATTGTTTTTGTAATTTGTAAAACTACAGTACTTTGTGATTACGTGTTATTACCTTATACCATGTGATATAAAAAGGGGTCCTTTCTTTTTTACTACAAAACAAAATGCAATAAAGAACTATATTTTCGCCAATATTATGCTATCAATCCTTTCGCATGAAGTCATTAACTCTTAGTGAACCAGGGCAAAGTCATGATTTTACAGGCCATTTGTATTTAGAACAAAAATTCCCTTTTGGTGGCTCCTAGTAAAACGGCGTCCCAAACCTAAAGACACATAGCGTGGCGTTTGGTCAGCGAGGAATTAAGTTGTAATGTTGGGAAAGGGGGTGGAAAGTTGGAGAACTTGATTCTATATGATAAACTATACTCATTAGCCCAGTAAAGTACAGTTGACAATAAAACTATACTCATTAGCCCAGTAAAGTAAGGATGACAATAAAACTAAACTTATTAGCCAAGTAAAGTAAGGATGACAATAAAACTATACTCATTAGCCCAGTAAAGTACAGTTGACAATAAAACTATACTCATTAGCCAAGTAAAGTAAGGATGACAATAAAACTAAACTCATTAGCCAAGTAAAGTAAGGATGACAATAAAACTATACTCATTAGCCCAGTAAAGTAAGGATGACAATAAAACTATACTCATTAGCCCAGTAAAGTAAGGATGACAATAAAACTAAACTCATTAGCCAAGTAAAGTAAGGATGACAATAAAACTATACTCATTAGCCCAGTAAAGTAAGGATGACAATAAAACTATACTCATTAGCCCAGTAAAGTAAGGATGACAATAAAACTATACTCAATAGCCCAGTAAAGTAAGGATAACAATAAAACTATACTCATTAGCCCAGTAAAGTAAGGATGACAATAAAACTATACTCATTAGCCCAGTAAAGTAAGGATGACAATAAAACTATACTCATTAGCCCAGTAAAGTAAGGATGACAATAAAACTATACTCATTAGCCCAGTAAAGTAAGGATGACAATAAAACTATACTCATTAGCCCAGTAAAGTAAGGATGACAATAAAACTATACTCATTAGCCCAGTAAAGTAAGGATGCCAATAAAACTATACTCTTTAGCCCAGTAAAGTAAGAATGACAATAAAACTATACTCATTAGCCCAGTAAAGTAAGGATGACAATAAAATTATACTCATTAGCCCAGTAAAGTAAGGATGACAATAAAACTATACTCATTAGCCCAGTAAAGTAAGGATGACAATAAAACTATACTCATTAGCCCAGTAAAGTAAGGATGACAATAAAACTATACTCATTAGCCCAGTAAAGTAAGGATGACAATAAAACTATACTCATTAGCCCAGTAAAGTAAGGATGACAATAAAACTATACTCATTAGCCCAGTAAAGTAAGGATGACAATAAAACTATACTCATTAGCCCAGTAAAGTAAGGATGACAATAAAACTATACTCATTAGCCCAGTAAAGTAAGGATGACAATACAACTAAACTCATAAGCACAGTAAAGTAAGGATGACAATAAAACTATACTCATTAGTCCAGTAAAGTAACGATGAAGAGAAGAGACACAATAAAACTATACGAGTTTCTGTATGATGTATGTAAGACAGTGAAGACAAGAGACACAATAAAACTATACGAGTTTCTGTATGACGTATGTAAGACAGTGAAGACAAGAGACACACAATAAAACTATACGAGTTTCTGTATGATGTATGTAAGACAGTGAAGACAAGAGACACAATAAAACTATACGAGTTTCTGTATGACGTATGTAAGACAGTGAAGACAAGAGACACACATTAAAACTATACGAGTTTCTGTATGACGTATGTAAGACAGTGAAGACAAGAGAGACAATAAAACTATACGAGTTTCTGTATGACGTATGTAAGACAGTGAAGACAAGAGACACAATAAAACTATACGAGTTTCTGTATGACGTATGTAAGACAGTGAAGACAAGAGAGACACAAAAAAACTACTGTCGTCACTGTAATACCGCTTGGTAGGGCGGTGTAGGACATGGATAACATGAACCTGTAGAAGGTAATGGCTGCATTGCTAGTGTAAAAACTAGTCTCCGATCTAACTAACTGTTGCCGAGAAACTAATCAGGCTCGGATTTTTCGGTATACCCCGACAGAAAAAAGCTCATTGACCTTAACGGGTTGAACCTGGTCTCTCGAAAGGTAGCCATGCTCTAATCTATTCGGCCAGAAGACATTGAAGTTTATACAAAAGTCAATTTAATATACGCACAATATCTCAAGTGATACAGTTTATATTGTAAACTGCAAAGTTAAGCTCTTATTTTGGTATGGTATTAGTCTATTCAAGCTGCGAAGGTTCCTGTTGTGGTGTAAAAACTTGTCTCACTCTAACAAATGTGGAGAACAGATATTTTTCAGGTACTTTATCCCAGTGTAGAAGAATTAGTTCTAATCGATTGAGATGTCTATCTAATATAGGGAAGATCATTGAATTTATCAAGTAAACATTTATTCCAATATAAGGAAGATCATAATTTATCCAGAGATGATGTTATCATATAAGGGAAGATCATAATCTTATAGAGATGATGTTATCAAATGGGAAGATCAATCTTTTCAGTGATCATTATCAGTTAGGAGATCATAATCTTATCAGAGATGATGTTATCAATATAAGGGAAGATCATAATCTTATCAGAGATGATGTTATCAATATAAGGGAAGATCATAATCTTATCAGAGATGATGTTATCAATATAAGGGAAGATCATAATCTTATCAGAGATGATGTTATCAATATAAGGGAAGATCATAATCTTATCAGAGATGATGTTATCAATATAAGGGAAGATCATAATCTTATCAGAGATGATGTTATCAATATAGGGAAGATCATAATCTTATCATAGATGATGTTATCATATAGGGAAGATCATAATCTTATCATAGATGATGTTATCAATATAAGGGAAGATCATAATCTTATCAGAGATGATGTTATCAATATAAGGGAAGATCATAATCTTATCAGAGATGATGTTATCGATATAGGGAAGATCATAATCTTATCATAGATGATGTTATAAATTTATAGGGAAGATCATAATCTTATCAGAGATGATGTTATCGATATAGGGAAGATCATAATCTTATCAGAGATGATGTTATCGATATAGGGAAGATCATAATCTTATCAGAGATGATGTTATCGATATAGGGGAAGATCATAATCTTATCATAGATGATGTTATCGATATAGGGGAAGATCATAATCTTATCATAGATGATGTTATCGATATAGGGAAGATCATAATCTTATCAGAGATGATGTTATCATATAGGGAAGATCATAATCTTATCAGAGATGATGTTATCATATAGGGAAGATCATAATCTTATCATAGATGATGTTATCATATAGGGAAGATCATAATCTTATCAGAGATGATGTTATCGATATAGGGAAGATCATAATCTTATCATAGATGATGTTATCAATATAAGGGAAGATCATAATCTTATCAGAGATGATGTTATCAATATAAGGGAAGATCATAATCTTATCATAGATGATGTTATCAATATAGGAAGATCATAATCTTATCAGAGATGATGTTATCATATAGGGAAGATCATAATCTTATCATAGATGATGTTATCAATATAAGGGAAGATCATAATCTTATCAGAGATGATGTTATCAATATAAGGGAAGATCATAATCTTATCATAGATGATGTTATCAATATAAGGGAAGATCATAATCTTATCAGAGATGATGTTATCGATATAGGGAAGATCATAATCTTATCATAGATGATGTTATCAATATAAGGGAAGATCATAATCTTATCATAGATGATGTTATCAATATAGGGGAAGATCATAATCTTATAAGAGATGATGTTATCAATATAAGGGAAGATCATAATCTTATCATAGATGATGTTATCAATATAAGGGAAGATCATAATCTTATCAGAGATGATGTTATCAATATAAGGGAAGATCATAATCTTATCATAGATGATGTTATCAATATAAGGGAAGATCATAATCTTATCATAGATGATGTTATCAATATAAGGGAAGATCATAATCTTATCAGAGATGATGTTATCAATATAAGGGAAGATCATAATCTTATCAGAGATGATGTTATCAATATAGGGAAGATCATAATCTTATCATGAGATGATGTTATCAATAAAAGGGGAAGATCATAATCTTATCATAGATGATGTTATCAATATAGGGGAAGATCATAATCTTATAAGAGATGATGTTATCAATATAAGGGAAGATCATAATCTTATCATAGATGATGTTATCAATATAAGGGAAGATCATAATCTTATCATAGATGATGTTATCAATATAAGGGAAGATCATAATCTTATCAGAGATGATGTTATCAATATAAGGGAAGATCATAATCTTATCAGAGATGATGTTATCAATATAAGGGAAGATCATAATCTTATCATAGATGATGTTATCAATATAGGGGAAGATCATAATCTTATAAGAGATGATGTTATCAATATAAGGGAAGATCATAATCTTATGAGAGATGATGTTATCAATATAGGGGAAGATCATAATCTTATCATAGATGATGTTATCGATATAGGGAAGATCATAATCTTATCAGAGATGATGTTATCAATATAAGGGAAGATCATAATCTTATCAGAGATGATGTTATCAATATAAGGGAAGATCATAATTTTATCATAGATGATGTTATCGATATAGGGAAGATCATAATCTTATCATAGATGATGTTATCAATATAAGGGAAGATCATAATCTTATCATAGATGATGTTATCAATATAAGGGAAGATCATAATCTTATCATAGATGATGTTATCAATATAAGGGAAGATCATAATCTTATCAGAGATGATGTTATCGATATAGGGGAAGATCATAATCTTATCAGAGATGATGTTATCAATATAAGGGAAGATCATAATCTTATCAGAGATGATGTTATCAATATAAGGGAAGATCATAATCTTATCAGAGATGATGTTATCGATATAGGGAAGATCATAATCTTATCATAGATGATGTTATCAATATAAGGGAAGATCATAATCTTATCAGAGATGATGTTATCAATATAAGGGAAGATCATAATCTTATCAGAGATGATGTTATCAATATAAGGGAAGATCATAATCTTATCAGAGATGATGTTATCGATATAAGAAGACTGCAGTAAAACTATGTAGCAACGGCGAAACACGTGATAACAAAGTACAAAAACAATATCAATACACGCAACGTTTCGACCAGAAGACTTTTATCATGCAAACGATACATCAAGCGTGGCGACTGTCACAGCGCACTACTTAAGATGAAGATTATCATAGAAAATGAAGCGGAACCACACAGTCTGGTTACATCCTGCAGATGAAAATATATATGGATAATAATAAAACAGGATGTTTCAGAACACTTATGAAAACGATTACAAGTGAGGCATGTGCAGCAAAGTTCTGTGAGCGGGTTAGCAATACATATACATTATATCTTTCTTCCTCGTCTGGTTTCTACAGTTATGTTTTGTCTTACAGTGTCACAATATGTATTGTCTTCTACTGCTTCCCACAGTTATGTTTTGTCTCACAGAGTCACGATATGTATTGTCTTCTACTGCTTCCCACAGTTATGTTTTGTTCCACAGAGTCACGATAAGTATTGTCTTCTACTGCTTCCCACAGTTATGTTTTGTCTCACAGAGTCACGATTAGTATTGTCTTTTAACCATTTCGCTGCTACATACTTTCTGAAGTCTGAGCTAAAAATAGCTACTCTTTGTTTCTAGGTCACAAACGTGAATGTATGCCTATAGCAGTGAAATTAGCAATGTATAACGTGTTAACACATCTTTAGCCCACAGAGGAGAGATAATAACAGACGTGTTAATGCGTCTTTAGAAGTAAATTGAGAAAAAGTATATATACGTCCTTAGCAGCTAAAGGGCTAGAGTGACTAGTGTGTGTGATTTGAATCATCGTGTCTTTCATTTAACCCTTTCACTCCGTACATTATTGTTTGACATCTGGAAGTATTTATTTGACAATGTATAATGAATTAGCCAGTATGCTTAGCTTTGCGTTATCTTTAAGAAAAAGTACAGTTAGACAGTATATCGGCTCAGAAGGGTGCAAGAGTTAATTTATTTTATCATAGCTCCACATTTTGCGTAGTTGAAGCTATGCCTCGTATCCACTGTATTTGAATTGCATTGCTTTTGAAGGCGTTTATCTAGTTAGTCTAGTTATGTAACCTAAACATTTTATTTGTTGTTTATTGATAAAGTTCAGTATTAGTGTTGATTCTTTATTCTTTTTAAGGGGAAAAAGTGTGTAAAAACGTTTTTAATTATGTGCATGCAAAGAATTTTACTTAACGTTTTCTGCTCCTCAGTGTATGTGTATATGTTAAATGTATATATACTATGTATGTATTTTATTATTATTATTTATATTCTTTCTTCCATTTCTAGTTTTTCACATTTATGTCGTTTTTCGTCACATATTTTCATCTTAAGGTTAATAAGGAAGTATTGTATAATTGTTTCTGCTATGACTGCCGTGCAAGAAGTGAATTTCTTTCCTTCTGGTGTATCCTTTGCTTGATAAAGACATTTTGGTCGAAACGTCACTCTGTATTATTATTGTTTTGTACATTGTAAAACTACAGTACTTTGTTTTCACGTGTTTCGCCCTTGCTACATAGTTTTACTGCAGTCTTCCATTATATCGCTCTTGCTACATAGTTTTACTGCAGTCTTCCATTATATCGCTCTTGCTACATAGTTTTACTGCAGTCTTCCATTATATCGCTCTTGCTACATAGTTTTACTGCAGTCTTCCATTATATCGCTCTTGCTACATAGTTTTACTGCAGTCTTCCATTATATCGCTCTTGCTACATAGTTTTACTGCAGTCTTCCATTATATCGCTCTTGCTACATAGTTTTACTGCAGTCTTCCATTATATTGATAATGCCTATCGACTAGTAAAACAAGTGAGTTGTGAGTTCAATCCAATACTCGACGTTCCACATGTGTAGAAAGGATTTGACCCTCGTACCTCGTGCGCATTAGGGACTATAACTTCGAAATGACAAACACTTCATATTCTAAGTTCTGAAAAAAGATACGGAACATGTTTTTTTTATATTTGAAGTAGATATATATATATATATGATTTTGAATATACCTGTTACAAAAGAGTCCTTCGTGTACGGTCGACAGAAATTATAAACTTCGCAGGGAACTACTGCTGCCTTGTAGACTGATTGGGGACAATCAAAGGCTAGCGGAGCAAACCGTAAACAAACCTGAACGGGCGGCAAACCAAGGTGTTCATTAAAACGACCGGTTTGCTGGGAAGATGGCGCTCATAAGCACGGGAGGGCAGGCTGTCTAAGGGTCGCTGCCCTGAAAAAATAGCAGCCCACTGCCTTGTGGGTCGGGCTGGGGACACAAAGGCTAGCGGAAGAAACGAATCCGCACACAATAGCTGGCTGAAATCGAACACCCCACCGAAGGATAAGCAAGTGAGCTCAAATAGGTGCTGAAGGTTTGGTGCACGTACATCACGTTCTGATGTATGGCTGTTTATATATCACAAAGAGAATGATTAAAACAGGCCTAGAACGATCGAGAGAGAGAGAGAGAATGCGAACGATTGCTCTATATTCGATTGAACCAAACAAAACTACGTTCAGAAGAATATGTTCATTCGAGGGATGCTATTGCGATAGATGGCCAGGCAAACAACTATGGCAGGTTGGTTATTTTGCCATCAACGTTTACCGGAGGTCCGCGGTATATGCATGAATATACCCAAGATTCGATTACTTATTTATGAAAAGGTTCGCCTTAGGTTGAAAGGGCGTGCCTCGGCTTAAAGAGGCTTTAATCCCCTAATAAACAAACAAAACAAACTTATGTTCGCAATTATGGAAAATCTGATCTCTTCATAACGTTTACATGTAACCCAAAATGGAAAGAAATACAAGATGAATTACTACCAGGACAGTCACATTTGGATAGACATGATCTAATTGCACGTGTGTTTTGTCAAAAGTTGATTAAATTCATGCAACTTATAACGAAGGGAGAGATCTTTGGTCCTGTGAGATGTTGATTGTCTTCAACATAATGGCAGAAACGGGTTTGCCACATGACCATTTATTATTTTGGTTATTAAATAAGATTGACCCAAATAATATTGTTCGCATTATTAGGGCAGAGATTCCTGATCCGAACTTAGATCCACAACTACATAAAAACGTTATAGAGCAAATGGTGCATGGACCATGTGGAAGCATCAATCCGAATTCCCCATGTATGAAGGAAGGCAAATGTACCAAACGATATCCGAAGAGTCTGTTACTCGAAACTCAAACTGGAGAAGATAGCTATCCATCTCTCTCTCTCTCTCTCTCTCTCTCTCTCTCTCTCTTGCATCCGGCTAGACTGATGAACCAACTTTTTCATGAATTTTACCGTGTTTTTAAGGGACTCCGTTCCTCCGTACAGCTTCTATGGAGGATTAGAAGCAACTAAGAAACTTAAGAGAGGAAATAGTTCAGTTGAATTTAACATGGACAATAGATGGATTGTTCCGTATTGTCCAATGTTGTCACGAATGTTTGATGCACATATTAATGTTGAGTACTGCAATTCAGTCAAATCGATCAAATATGTGTTAAAATACATACACAAAGGTTCTGATCAAGCTGTGTTTGGCATTCAAAAGATGGAGAATTGATTGATGAAATAGAAGGTTATCGTGCTGGTCGCTACATCAGCAGCAATGAAGCAGCTTGGTGGATATTGGATTTCCCAGTTCATGAGAGATATCCCTCCGTAATGCAACTGTGCGTCTACCTTGAAAAGGGACAGAGAGTTTACTTCAATACAGAAAATTTCCAACAAAGAGTTCAGCAACCTCCAAGAACAACTTTAACTGCCTTTTTTGAGCTTTGTCAAAACGACGACTTTGCAAAGACTTTACTTTACTTTGAAGTTGCTAAATATTACACATGGGATAGGTTAAAGAAAGCTTTTAATAGAAGAAAGCAAGGAGTCACAGTTGTTGGGTTCGATGGAGTTAAATCTAGCGATGTTTTGGAACGTGTTTATACTGTTCATCCAAATAATTTCGAATGTTTCTACCTTCGCATCCTACTTCATACCGTTAGAGTTCTAATATCATTTACTGAATTAAAGACGGTTGAGGGTCAAGTTTGTGCAACATTCCGTAAAGCATGCCACAAGCTGGATTTACTGGAGGACGACAATCAATGGCATGCTACGATGGCAGAAACAGTTGCATCAGAATCACCACAGAAGATCAGATCACTTTTCATCATTCTTATTACCTCATGCAATCTATCAAATCCACAAAATGTATGGGACACATTCAAGGAAAGTATGTCTGAAGATATTCTTAATCGTACAAGAGAACAGAATCCTGACTTGCAAATTGATTACAACGAAGACATATTTAACGAAGTCTTAGTCATATAGGATAAAGTTATTGACATGGTTGGTAAAACTTTACAAGAATTAGGGCTTCCACATCCAGCAAGAAACAACTACAATCATTTGCAGAGAGAAATACTTAAAGAAACTGCTTACAACGTCGGCGACTTAGAGCATTACGTAACCATCAATGAGCCACTATTAGTTCATGACCAAAGAAATAATGTTTACTATATAATTCTGAGCCGAGTGAATGGTGGTACAGGCGGTCTATTCTTTATTGATGCACCAGGAGGGACAGGAAAGACGTTTGTGATGAATTTACTCCTTTCAAAATGTCGCTTTCAATCGCATATTGCAATTGTCATGGCTTCTTCTGGAATAGCAGCAACTTTGCTTCAAGGAGGACAAACTGCCCACTCTACTCTTAAATTGTCACTCGATTTAGCACGTACCGAAGAGATAATTTGCAACATCAGTAAAGGAAGAGGCAAAGCGGCAGGTTTTACAACAATACAAACTGATCGTTTGGCTTGAATGCACTATGATTCACAAGCGTGGACTAGAAGCACTCAACATGTCTCTTCAAGATATTAGAAACAATCAACAACTTATGGGTGGAGCAGTAGTGGTTCTTGCTGGTCATTTCAGGCAAACACTTCCTATTATTCCTAGAGGAACAATGGTTGATGAGCTCAAGGCGTGTTTGAAATCATCCCATCTTTGGAGACATGTTCAAAATTTAAAATTAACTACCAACATGAGGGCTATTTACAGCAGGATATCAATGCTGGTCGATTTGCTGATCAATTGCTTGCTTTAGGAGATAGGCGGCTTTGCAAGGAACCAAACACTGACACAATCAAGTTACCAGAAGACTTCTGCAATATTGTTCACTCAATAGAACAACTTCAAGACAAGGTGTTTCCAAATATTCTACAGAATTACCAAGACCATTCGTGGCTGTGCCAACGGTGCTATACTTGCTTCAACAAATAAGAGTGTCAATAAAATAAATGTTGATTGCCAAAAAAAATACCAGAACTGGAAACCATGTACAAATCAATCGATACCGTTATTGATATGAATGAAGCAGTTCATTATCCAATAGAATTCCTTAATTTTCTCAATCCCAGTGGAATGCCCCCTCACGTGTTATCATTAAAAGTTTGTTCGCCGATTATACTTCTACGAAATCTAGATGCCCCCAGGCTTTGTAATGGGACGAGGCTTTGTATCAAGTTCTTGAGGCGGAATGTTATAGAAGCAACTATTTTAACTTGCTGTGCTAAAGGAGAAGATGTTTTCATTCCCAGGATACCATTGATCCCATCCGATACACCATTTGAATTCAAAAGGCTACAGTTCACGATACGACTTGCTTTTGCTATGTCTATAAACAAAGCACAAGGCCAATCACTTAAGGTTGCTGGGATTGACTTGAGATTGGAATGCTTTAGCCATGGTCAGTTATATGTAGCAATGTCTAGAGTTAGAAGTAGAAAAAATGTATATGTGCTTGCAAACGACGGGAAAACAAGGAATGCTGTTTACTATCAGGCCCTAACTGATAAATAAATATAACGTACAATAATTAGAAGAAGATGATATCTCTTGGAATGGCTTCACCAATTCCTCATCAAGGATTACTAACAACTTTCACCGTGCGAAGCCGGGTTAATCAGCTAGTATATATATACATATATATATATATATATATATATATATATATATATATATATATATATATGGTGGAGGGGCGTTATAAAGTTTATGTCATGCAAAGTGTACGGTGGACCACAAAAGTTTGCGAACCTATAATATAGAGAAGAAGAGAGAAGAATTATCCCCCGAAATCTCTTCGCTACTTTTACTAAACATTTAACCCTTACATTTGTAATCCTTCAAAAAAAACAAGTATCATGTCTCCTACATGGGTGGAGCTTTTGCTACTGGGCTCATTTGTAACCAGGATATATATATACGCTTCGTCACGGGACTATAACAAGGAAGTTAATTGTTAATATGTACTTATAATGACCCAAACATTACCAGTATTAAAACTGTTCTTCCCAAGTGTCCGTTTTTAATAATTAAACCATCTACGTAAGTGTTGGATTTATTTATAAAATTCACAGTTTGTTGTACAAATAAATTAAGTTTAACTTTCGTATAAAGAAATGTTGTTGGATGTAAGTTTTTGTTAAATGTGATTTCTCGATATCATGTTTGGATATTGTGTCTGTTAAATGTTATTTCTCGTATTCGATTACGGATAGATATATCGTGTTTGTTAAACGTGATCTCTGAGGTGTAGAGGTTCGGTGCTCTCTCTCATCTCTCTCTCTCTCTCTCTCTCCCTCATCTCTCTCTCTCTCCTCACTTTTCTCTTTCCCTCTCTCTCTCTCCCTCATCTCTCTCTCTCTCCCTCTCTCTCCGTCTCTCTCCCTCTCCTCTCTCTCCTCTCTCTCTCTCAATCTCTCTCTCCCCTCCCTCTCTCTCTCTCTCTCCCTCTCTCTCTCTCTCTCTCTCTCTCCCTCACTCTCTCTCTCTCTCTCTCTCTCTCTCTCCCTCTCTCTCTCTCTCTCTCTCTCTCTCTCTCTCTCCATCTCTCTCTCTCTCTCCCTCTCTCTCTCTCTCTCCATCTCTCTCTCTCTCTCTCCATCTCTCTCTCCCTCTCTCTCTCTCTCTCTCTCTCCCTCTTTCTCTCTCTCTCTCCCTCTTTCTCTCTCTCTCTCTCTCTCTCTCTCTCTCTCTCTCTCTCGCAATCGTTCATTTTAGCCATTTTGATCATTCTTATTGTGATATATATAAACAGCCATTGACAAGAACGTATTTTTACGTCACTTCATTCAGCGCCATTTGGGGCTCTGCAGCTTATACTTTGGCGACGTGTTCGATTTCAGCCAGCGTTTACTGGGTTCGCTCTCCGTTAGCTTTCGACTGTCCCCAGCCGACCTGCAGGGCAGCAGGTTGTTATTTTCTTTTAGGGTAGCGACCATTAGACAACCTTTCCTCCCGGGTTGTTGAGCTTCATCTGCCCAGGTTACCTTTTTTTTTGACTACTGGTTTGCCTACCGTCCAGTTTTGTGTAAGGTTTGCTCCGCTAGACTTTGATTGTCCCCTATCTAACTACAAGGCAGTAGTAGTTCCCTCATCTAAAAGGTATTCAATATGCTCTCTCGTAGATACTACCGTCGGGATACTTTCCCAGAGATCCCTGATCTCAGTGTAGATGAGCGCCCATGTGGTGCCGGGTCCCGCAAGGGAAGCAAAGAATAATACCATTGCGATCTACAAGACATGTCGTTAGAAGTGACTGATGTAGGACAGATGAAGACATCTAGTCAATAAATTGCATCGCAGAAATTGGATGTGCTTGCTTACTTGTAGATGCCAAAATTGGCGCAACGTGCAATCGTTCTTAGGTTACGATCACATACAAATTACAAAGAGTGGTTAACAAGTGGTTGATATTGATCGTTCAAAAAAGAAGAAGAAGAAAAAGAAACCTCTTAGAAACTAAGTGTTTTTGTAACTTTTTTTTGGTTCTCTGACCGATCGTTTACGTTAAGCTATCTCGCCATATCAACTGTTATTTGAAATGTGTTTATCAAGAATACTTGCAAACATGATCTGCTCGTCTCAGCTTTCAATATTTTCACCATCAACAAACTGACATCAGAGACACTGACTGGTGCTAGACATTTGTGCAATGTCGCTTAGATTTGTCTATATAAGGAAGAGATTCGATCACATATAGTTATTTAACCAAGTGCAATGATGATGTCTCTATCAATCAATCAATTAATCAATCATTGTTTAGGATTTCTATCCTTATTGTCTATTGTCTGTTTCCAGGTGGATGATGGAATTGGTTGTCCACTCTTTCCGTTATACGTAGAGGTGGAAGCTTTAATTTGTATTCCAAGGCCAGATGAGCCGCCCTTGTTGTGTTTATTTAGTGAGGTTTTGATATTGTCTATCCAACCTTTTTCTTGGTCTTCCTTAGCTCTAGTACCCGATCTCTTTTTATTGTATGCTATTATTGGTGGTTGATTGTATTCCACTCTCATTAAATGTCCAAACCATTGCATTTGTTGTATGTCAATGTATTCGGTGCATGAAGTTATGCCCAGTCTGCTTATGATGTCCTCTTTTCGTAGTCGATCTTTCCTGGTGATCCCCACGGCCTTCCTCGATCATTTCATTTCACACATGTTGAGCTTTCTCTAATGTGCTGCTGTAAGAGACTAAGTTTGGCACAGGTAACAAAGTGTTGGTAGAAAAATACTTTCGATAATCTGTCTTCACTTCCATCTTGATATTTGGGTGTTTACATGGTTTAAATACGATTTAGACACAAGAACCACTCAGTATTAAGATAACGGGCGATATTCCCATCCAATTGATTATTCTTATTGGTTAATGAACTGACGTCACATCACTGGACAGACCAATTCGGGCTCATTCTCGACCAACAGATGTCGAAGGTATACATACTTATGGTTCCTGTGACTGCAGGTTAAACACCATGCCCTTTTCTCTGCCCCTCAAGCATCCAGCTCTACTCTTGCAGTGTGCAATTCCAAACTCCGTAAAGTGTTGGATTTATTTAACATAATAATGAGTGCCCTCATAAAACAATAGGTCGCTAAGAGATCGAAACACATCCCCATTATCCATCATAAACTCCTCAAAAATCGATGCTTTCAATGCATGTCTATCTGCTCTCTCGTTGCCACGAACAACCGGGAGCTACCCTGGACAGCAGATCCACCTGAGTCGCTGAAGATTGGAAGCTATAGACGACCTTCACTCATACCCCAACCTACCATTCTGGATCTACCGAAGCATTGAGAGTCAGAAACAACAACGCCACCAGTAAATGGAGTCCCAGAGAGGAAATCAGTGAGTCAATAAAAGAGATATTCAAGTTGTATGTCACTTGTCGTAGTCATCAAGTGTGTAGCAATTGACACAGAGATTTATGGAAATACATGATCGGCTACGCTGGCCGGCATGGCATCTCATGATGATATATACTTTATGATTTTTTTACTTCCGTGTACACTTTGATGCGTCTGTAGCTTAAGCGGTAGAAATCTGGATTTACAACCCAAGTGTATCTAGTCTAAACTCCGCGGCAGATGGTTTGGAAATAAATTCATTTCCATGGAATTGTTACGAAAGGTAAAAATAGACCTCACCGTTCAGAAAGCAATTGCAAACTACTGAACGTATAAATAGTGCCTAGAAAATCAACGACTGGTTTACTATTGGTTGGTGGCTACCTCCTGTAAAGTATATGTCACGATTTTAATTTCACACTTTGATGACGTCAAATTGAATATATTCGTACTACACAATTGCTATATTAAGACTGTCGAAGCACATTAAACAAAGTACTGTAGTTTTACAAAATACAAATACAATGACAATACACAGCAACGTTTCGACCAAAAAGGCCTTTATCAAGCAAAACGATACAACAAACATGTCGAATAACTCAGAACACTATATATATATAATTTAACAAAGATATAGCAACGGTGAACAACCATGGTTCTTATGTAATCTTTAGGTTGAAAGGTTGTGCCTCGGCTTTAGTCCTCTATCAAATAAACAAATAAAAATGTTTTCAGCGAGCACAGCAAATCTTTTAGTGTGTGTGTTTTTTTAGAGATAGTATGTACTACGATGTTATATTGCCGGAGTATATTGATGTGTAGTATTATACCAGTGTCAACACAGTTGTCTTATCAACTCTGTGCTATCAGTGACAGATCTGCACAGTGATAACAAATGAGAAAAGTATGTTGTAGTTGGGTCCTAATTTCCTCTCGTTTGGGTTTATTATGGTTTGTGGATTGCTCTTCTTATAGGTTATTGTCGTAGATGGTTACCCACTGGTAGCATTGTTATAGTTATATAATGATCGAGACATAGCCGATGATGTTAACCCCTTTGAACAAGATGGTAATAAGACAAACTCTTTGTTTGTAGATTAAATCATGGCTTTATTGATGGTCTTCTTTTCTGGACAATAAAACAAAACACGTCCTTTCAGGTCTCATGTTTATATCGTTCTTCTATCGTTGCTACGCCGTCATAACCTCCTTGGTTTTATTAAGTCAGGTCTCGTCTAGTATTGCCACTCTGCTTATAATGAACATATGCAGATTTAGTGTGAAAATACTCTGTCAAATGATAAAATATATAAACTACACACTAAAGCTAACTGTCTGGTCTGCCAGCTACCACTTGGAGCTGAGGGACTGGCTGCATGCCTTCTACACTTCCCGGGCGACTTCGCCGACGCCACGGCGGCGAAATCCCCTATGTGCACAGGTAACGTCCATCAGGGTCCATTAGAAGTGTTTAAGCTGAATGGTAACAAGTCACCACACGTCGCTAAACGTGGCTCAACAACAACTAATCTTCAATAGCCAACAACGGTCGGAAGGAAAGGAAAATCCTGACGGGATCTCGAAAAGATCCAAGTTGAATGAGCTAATGGGAACAAGTCACCACACGTCGTTAGACGTGGCTCATCAACCGGTCGTGCGTGACCATGGTTAACAGCAAAGTAAACCCTCTGTGCTCTTCTGCTGAAACAAAGTATAAATGAAAAAAATCATACAGCAAAATGTCATAGGAAAATATAATATAGGCCATTCACGTCTCTGAAGATGACCCAACAGCATATCGATTGCATCAGGCAGTGAGAGCCAACCAATCGGTCAAAGTGAGGCGACTGTACTTGGATATCCTATCCTCACCTGTCGTAGGATGGGCAAGGGCATCTCACACTAACTGTCATGTCACTATGTCACTCTCGCTTGTCAGAATCTTGTCGTGCAATCTAAAAACTAAAAAAAAAACGCAAGTTACAAATTGAATAGGACATGAAAAAAAACATATATATATACTGTTCAAATTAGCAACAGTATATGACCTCCACGAGGTAATATTAACCAATTCCCAATCCCAGGGGTATGATTGACCCCCCAAAAATCAACAATGCTCTACTATCTGTCATAGAGAGCAATAACATTCTTAATAATAATATTCAAAGCATTAACATGATCTGACCTCCATGAGGTAATATTAACCAACCCCCAAACTCAGGGGAATGAATGAACTCCCTAAAAGATGAACTTCGCTCCACTGTCTGCAAAGAATCTAAACGACAGAGATAAAGTGTTTACGACGAATTCTAAATGTTACCAGAAGTGATAATATCAGAAACGGGGTCAAAGGCTCATGGCGACAATATGTGCCAGGGTTAGCGAAGGGCGCGCTAACAAGACCCTGCCCCCACCTCCAAGTTGTGACCCTGGAAACAGACTCAAGTTCCGGTCTTGCTAAGGGGGGCAGGAATCGGGGAGACCTACAGGTAGTGGTAGTAGTGCAAACGCTTAAAAACAATTACAGGGGCTGATAATCCATGAACAAGCACGCATTTCGTGGCCGATGTCCGATAAAGTATGCCCACATTCAAAAGTACGAGTCAGCAGCGTACGAGCGTCCGCGAACAAAACAGTGGTGGAATTGCAAACACAGAAAAGCAATCCAGCAGGGGCCGGAAATCTCTGAACAACGCACACATTTCCTGGCCGAAGTCAGATAAAAGATCCCCAAAAGCCGAGACATGAAGTGAAACTTGGCGCCATGTCCACGTGAATATTTTGGTAGTATCAGCTTCCCAGCGTGCCCTGGCACTACCGATGCACGGTAAATGTAAACCGATGCACATCAGGTAACGGTGGCAGAAGGGAAGATTGCAATAAAACTCCGTATATGTGACCGAGCGCGGAGTAAGATACTGGGTAAAGTTGGCTGAGCTAAAAACCAAAAGTTACGTTCTAGCGCCTTACGAAACTGTCCTCACTGAGACAGCCGGGCAGGGTACGATTGTTCACGCAATTAACATCCCCTAAATATCAAGGCGGGTGATGAACGGCGAGTGCAAAACCTAAAGTTGCGCTGATAGCACCAAATGAAACGACCCATACATTACGATGTGCTGGGCCCCAGCCCAGGGTTTCCCGGATCAAAGGAAACAACAGAGCCAATGCAAATTGCCTAGTGCCGACCCGAGCGTCCATTAAGCGTTCCAGGACTCTGTTCTCTTCGTAGGAAACCACTGCTGCCTCGTAGTTTTGGTTGGGGACAACCAAAGGCTAGCGGAGTAAACCGTAAACAAAACTGGACGGTAGGCAAACCAAGCAGTCCATTAACAAAACAGGTAAAGCTGGGAAGATGACACACATCAGCCAGGGAGGGCAGGTCGTCTAAGGGCCGCTGCCCTGAAAGGAAATAGCAACCCGCTGTCTTGTGGGTTATGGCTGGGGACAGTCAAAGGCTAACGGAGAGTGAACCCAGTAAAAGTTGATTGAAATCGGACACACGGCCGAAAGACAAGCAACTGAGCTCCAATTGGCACTAAAAGGTGTGACGTAGCTACCCATGCTAAGGTTGCATGGACCAAATTTTATCATGAATATTTTTAATACATAATCTCGATGTGGTGCTAACCCCAGAGGAAGTAACGAATATGATCAACAAATAAACAGGATACGAAGCTCTTCTTAATACCTGTACTTTCTTTATTTGTGCAACATAATTTATGAGTTTATGACTAACTGGGAAATGTCTAGGGAGGAATGGGGTTAAGTGATTAGTATGCAGTATATATATATATGGGACTGCAGTAAAACTATTTGATTGGCAAAACACGTAATTACAAGTACTGTAGTTTTACAAATTACAAAAACAGTGACAAAATACAGCAACGTTTCGACGCTGTATTTTGTCACTGTTTTTGTAATTTGTAAAACTACAGTACTTTGTAATTACGTGATTAGTATGCAATGTTTCAATTTGTGTGTAAAAGTTGTGTTTTGTTTTATTATCATACAAAACCTAGGGTCTCTTTGGTAACATTTACTACATGCCCCGCTCTAGCTTAACCCGGCACTGACCAGTGTCGTTGTTTTCTGTTTGTGTTTTGCGCTGTTCTGGTGGCTTGGGGATTGTTATTTTTATATTTGACAAGATTCTGCTATGCCATTTAACTATCTTTTTTGTGGTCTTCCTCTCGAATTCTTTCCTGATGTTCGGTTGTAGAAGACTATGTTTACTGTGGAGTTTGGATGCATTCTTCTTAAGTGGCCAAACCACTTCATTATTTCTTTCTCAGTGTAATTCAAGCAAGGTTCTGTGGAAAACTGTCTTTCTTATGCTGATGTTGGTGACCTGGTGTATTTTCTGATGTTGATGGTAACTTTTCAAAGGCAGACAATTTTCATGCTGGTGCTATATCATATCAAGAAACAACATATCAAATGGTTCGGATACATATCAAGGTTATAACAAGACAGTCTCCAACAAAGAGAACTAGCACCTTGTGATACTCTCTACTTTCTCTCTACTAGAGAGAATAGTATTACACAGTATCTCATTGCGTTGCATACAACGACAACTGACCCAGAGGACGACCACGTAAACGATAGATAAACGAAATATCCGAGGCACTCAATTCTACCATGTAAAAATTGCACAAGGAGGCTCGCTCTATTTGTCTCTTTCTCAACCTCACTCTGAAAGACAAAACAGGATTAGAAAATAGATAAAGTATTATAACTTGAGATACAAGTTCTCACAAAATGAGACCTAACCACAGATTAGAAATGGTTGTTGTCAAATTGTATAAATTGTCATTCACTAAACATCTAACTGTGTTGAACCCTGCAGGAAAAGGACTATGGGAAGGCCTAGACAGACATACCTGGAGAAGAGACAGATCACCTGGGGAAGAGACAGATCACCTGGAGAAGAGACAGATCACCTGGGGAAGAGACAGATCACCTGGAGAAGAGACAGATCACCTGGGGAAGAGAGCTGGAGACTGTTATTAAAATGATAGGTCAAACATGGAAACATTGGAAAGGATGGTAGTAGAGAGACAGAGCTGGAAGAAGTTTGTTGAAGACATGTGGTTCATTGGGAGTTGAAAGAGAGACAGAGCTGGAAGAAGTTTGTTGAAGACATGTGGTTCATTGGGAGTTGAAAGAGAGACAGAGCTGGAAGAAGTTTGTTGAAGACATGTGGTTCATTGGGAGTTGAAAGAGAGACAGAGCTGGAAGAAGTTTGTTGAAGACATGTGGTTCATTGGGAGTTGAAAGAGAGACAGAGCTGGAAGAAGTTTGTTGAAGACATGTGGTTCATTGGGAGTTGAAAGAGAGACAGAGCTGGAAGAAGTTTGTTGAAGACATGTGGTTCATTGGGAGTTAAAAGAGAGACAGAGCTGGAAGAAGTTTGTTGAAGACATGTGGTTCATTGGGAGTTGAAAGAGAGACAGAGCTGGAAGAAGTTTGTTGAAGACATGTGGTTCATTGGGAGTTGAAAGAGAGACAGAGCTGGAAGAAGTTTGTTGAAGACATGTGGTTCATTGGGAGTTGAAAGAGAGACAGAGCTGGAAGAAGTTTGTTGAAGACATGTGGTTCATTGGGAGTTGAAAGAGAGACAGAGCTGGAAGAAGTTTGTTGAAGACATGTGGTTCATTGGGAGTTGAAAGGTGAAGAAGAAGAAGAAAAATGTAAGGACCGAAGTAGCGTAACAAAAATAACAGTTCTAAGGTTGTACCTAAAGTCTTTACGAAGAAAAATTATTGGTCCTACTGGGACCAGAATACAACAAAAGTGCAGTCTACACGTTCCTTGTCGTTATTCATAACAATATTTTTTTTGTGAGCAAGAAAGTCTTTCTTCTACTTGGACACACACTGCCTCTTTTCAACCCCTCCATCCCCATATATTTTAATTGACTGAAATAATTGTTCTTTACATTCGAATCTTAAAAACAGAAACTTAAATCCGAAACCAAAAATCAATACGAACCAGAAACTGAAAATAAATACGAATCCGAAACCGAAAATAATTAAACATCCGATACCGAACATAAATACAAACCCGAAACCAAAAATAAATACGAATCCGAAAATAAATACAAATCTGAAACCGAAAGTAATTACAAACTTGAAAACAAAAATAAATCCGAAAATAAACGCAAATCCGAAAAATAAAAATCAAGTTTTGTCTTTTAGGTGGTACCGAAAATAAATGACTATACCGTAACGAACGATACACTATCCAATCTGTCATGTTCCCATGTAATATACTTACTTATGTTTAAATACGTATTACTAGCTCCCGTGTGGTTTCATAAGTCACAAAACTTAGACCCACAGTCTAGTTGCGTATGTCGTCAAAGAGGTTAGGGAGGGTTTGGTTATTACCGTCGACACCAATCAAAGTGCAACAGGACAATCAAAGACGTAAACGAATCAAAGAGCAACATGACAAAACACTTTAACGCTGCCCATGAAGATACGAATGCATGATCATAGTCACAAGATTTATCCATACAGACTTGGGCATCCTGCAGTGTAGAGCAACAAACGTGTTGACTTTCTTGTAAATAATACCCGGACTCAAGCCGACAGAAGTATGGACAGAACCGATGTGAGAAATGCGGAAGGCTCTCATTTATGTGATATGGGCGAGTGTCAGACACTGTAACGATTGCGGGGTTTGGAGTGAGATCCTTTACTCTTCTGCGCCAATAAAAGATGTGCCACGATTTTCCATTCAGTTTATCTAAGCCCCTACCTCAGTCGCCTCTTACAACATGCCTTGTAGGTCACAGTGGTACTATAATGTGTACCCTTGCAGGCCGTGACATCACTAATCACATAATTAATTGCTGAAATAAAGCAAATCATGCACATTTTTCTGACTAAATAAAATGTACGATAAAAAAATTAATCATTTTTCAAACGAACTGGCAATTATCATGAAACAAGATGGTGGTAATTCGTATGGCAACAGAGGTATTAAACCACAATCATAAATTATCTTGCGGTTAAATTCACTTGGAATTGTTTTTTACCTAATCAATCATAAAGTATAACGTTGGAAAACGACTAATGAAATAGAAAGTAAGTTGAATGCATTTGAAAATATATGTCTGCGAAAAATAATGAACGAGTTCAGAAGACTTGATGAAATCAGAGAAATGTTTGACCAACCACAAGTAACATTTGTTATAAGATGGAGAAGATGGAGATATGTTGGACGCACCTTGAGAAAAAATGGTCAAAGAATATCAAAGCAGGCATTGAAGTGGGATGCAGAGAGGGTTCAAGAAAGAGAGAACGATCTAAAGAGACCCTGAAACAAACTTTGCTGAGAGAGGCTAGAAATATCGGTCTCGGTTCAATGCAAGAGATTGAGCAAGTTGCCCAGGAAAGAGCGGTATGGAGAAATTGCTTGCAGACCGTACGTGTCGTGTAAGGATACGAGAGAAATTATTATTATTTATATAAAGTAAACATGTTAGTAATTTTTACTATTTTGTTTTCTTCCCCATGTTTAGCTGTGATACCAGTAAACAAGTCGTTAAGGCAACATTTAAGAATGCTTCTTCTGTTCTACATATGGAGCTTGCTACTATCTCAGGCAGCAGGTGAGCGAGACAAGACCTAATGTATTACTAAAACTCACACACGATTGGGTACGTTAGTTCTCAGCCAACTAATATTGGGTTTTATAACTGACCGGGGAAACTCTGACTTAATTTTGAGTTGGGGGCTGGTTTTTGTATATGTTTGATAGAACAATGCAATCTTTTTTGCAATTCTACTCGATTCTGTGAATCTATGGTTATTTATTGATGACAAATATTAATAATACTGATATTCCTTAGTGTTAAACTACATTTTGCTACATAATATAACCTTGATTTAGCATGTTGTGTTGTTTTTCACATGAATTCATCTTTATACAACAATTATGGAATGCGAGTTAACGCTAAGGTTATGGTCTTATTTCCTAGAATTTTTACCTGAGCCTGCTGGCCGTATGGTTATCGTAGGCTACTGTTAGTTGTATGTGTCCGTATACAAGTTGCCCACTTTAGTAAGTCTATGTACGTACACGTCTGAATATTTATATAAGGATTCAGTTGAGACATGTTGATATTATAGTCATATATGATTTATTTATATTTGTATGTATATAAGAATATATATCTATATCTTCTTCTTATTCTGCGTTATTACTATCTCAGTGTAGGTGAGATCGAGTTCCTAATCCTATCGGAGACGCACGATAGGACGTAGAGACGTGCTCAATTTGAGCAAGTAAAATAAGCCTTGGTAGTTCAACAACGAGAAGAGCAGGCTGAAAAGTTGCTGCCCGAACAAAATTCGTTGAAAAAATAAAACAATTACATTACTACAAAATATCAAAATCTTCAGACCTACATCGGGGAAAATCGCCGGTGCTACGGAGTCCATGTACTGCAGCTGAATTCTTCTTGTGTAAGAATGACATCGAAGTACACATGGTTGCTCACCGAAGTGCAATGATGATGTTCCTATCAATCAATCAATTATAGTGGTTGCAAAAAAAAAACATTGCAAAAACTTGTAGATCGTATTCATGGTAGTGCTACAAAACAAAGCTGAAAACTAGTTCGTTTTCTTGAAATCTGATCGGCAGGGTAGATTAGGGAGCCATAAATGTATGACACGAGCACCACGGAGGCATCAAGAACAGCGGTAAGAAAAATTAGTAACAGCTTACAAAGTGCAGTAGAATAAGCACACACAAGATCACTACACCCCTTCCACCACAAATACATATATAAAGAAGTCAATGTTAGAAGAGAAGAAGTGCTCTGCTGTCGGTTCACTAAGCAATAACAAAATAATAAAAATATGAATAATTGTTATTTCTGTTAACGTAAACATACGTATCTATTAACTCTTTCTTCGTCATGTTACTATCAGCTTGTGACAGTGGATGGTTCGGTTTAGGCTGTATGTACAAGTGTCATTGTTCCGGAGACCAATGTCCAAATGCAGATGGTCAGTGTAGCAAATGTGTACCCCGTTGGTTTGGTCCAGCCTGTCAGTACGGTCAGTTTTTCCTTAAATTTATATTTTTGTTTCGTTTTATATATTTATCAATAAATACTTTTTTATGTTATTGTCTCGTACCGGTATACGTTACCATGCAAACAATGTCTCCATAACGCTTTGACCGTGGCAATTTGTTAAAGATATTCTATAGCATTGAGTTCTTATTTCTTCTCTTTTTTTCTCTATTGAACCCGTTGCCTCCTATTTCAATGTCGGCTTTGTGATTCTTTGGTCGTTTTTTTTCAGAGTATGTTCAATATATCTGCATGTTATTTTTTTAACAGGTGATACTAATGATTGTCCTTACATTTCTCTGATCTCATCACTTCTTCTGTATTCGTCATGAGATATCAATATTTTATCACCAAAAAAAAGATAAAAATAACAGCACTTCATCTAGATGTGTAGCGAGAGAGGAATCAATGCCCATAGCAACAAAGCGACTGCAAGATACGCTTAACAAACTGGAAATCTGGTCAGAAAAGTGAAACATAAACATTAACGCTTCTAAAACCACCTACACTGTGTTCTCGCAGAACAACCACAATCACAAAATAAAGCTCAAAGTCAACGAAAAAGACCTTCCGGAAAGCGAAAACCCGACGTACCTGGGAGTCAGACTAG
Source organism: Arion vulgaris (assembly GCA_020796225.1). NCBI lineage: Eukaryota > Metazoa > Mollusca > Gastropoda > Stylommatophora > Arionidae > Arion > Arion vulgaris. The sequence continues at coordinate 81,600,596 of CM036755.1, forward strand.
ACCGAAAGTTGACATGGTGCTCCCAGATAGAAAATGCTATGCTAAAGGCCAGAAAGAGGCTCGATATGATGCGTAAACTCGCAGGCTCCACGTGGGGAGCAAACAGGAGAATCCTAAAAACGTTATACTCTGGAAGAGTGCTACCTGTCCTGGAGTACGGCATTGTAGCTTGGAGTAGTGCATCCAATAAACAATTCGAAAAAGTGTGTAGCAGTCAGAGCCGAGCAGTACGTATTATCACAGGTGCCATGAAGTCCACGCCCATCAAGGCGATGGAAACAATCACAGGCCTCCAGCCAATGGTAGACTCCAAGGACAGAAAAGTTTTGATATTGGCGGAAAAACTGAAACGGCGTCATTCCCACAGTATGCAGGTCAGAATGAACGGACTAGAAAGGGGCAGGATAAAGAGAACCAGCTTCGCAAAAAATGCCAAAGCACTGACCACAGACCATCCGGTCCTAGCAAAATCTAAAGCCAAATCAATACCGACAACCGATAAGAGCCCGCCGTGGTAGACCAATATGCCGGAATAAAGAGAATCAATTCCAGGTATACTAAAGAAAGGGGAGCAAGAAAACTGCGAAAGAAGAGCGGTCACAGAGAAATACATAGCGACCAAGTACCTGGAGAGTGCGTGGGCACACGTGTACATCGATGGATCAGTCAAAAATGCAATTAGTGATGGCGGAGGAGGAATGGTGCTCAAATTCTCAAAGAAAGTTACGATCAAGAAGGCGATTGCCACAGGTAAGTTTTCAAACAACTACCGGGCAGAGGCAATAAGAACAGCCGCTGAAATTATCCTAGAGAGAAGAAGCGCCTCACGCAACAAAGTCGTGATATTCACCGATGCCCCCTCGGTTATCACGGCACATAAACGCGCAGCTAAAACATAGCTCAACGATCTAAAAGCGATCCTCTGTGTACTAGTAAACTCACTTAAGTGCACAGTCATTCAATGGATACCATCACACTGCAATATAAACGGAAATGAGGGAGCCAACAGGCTAACCAAAGAAGGCGGGCGATTACCGCAAACCGATCACGAGATCAGCTATGAGGAGGCCAGAACAACCATCGGCTGGCAGTATAAAGAAAAGTGGTAAAAAGACCACCCACAACACAGCATAAGTGATGGGTACTATGGTCTGTCCTGCAGCGAGTTGCTATATTCCGCCTCCGTACCGGCCACAACATTCTTCGAGCCCATGTGTTCAACAAATTTTAAATCGGCACATCTAGCCTGTGTCCCTGTGACGGCAGAGCACATACTGCAAAACTGTCAAAAAATAGCAGGCTTTAGAAAACAAACCTGGCCAAATAACACCGAGCTTCGCGAGAAGCTGTACGGAAGGATGGAGTCCCTTAAAACAACGGTAGCATTCATGATAAAATCTGGTTCATTGGTCTAGGCGGGGATCGAGAGAGAGAGAGAGAGATGTAGCTATTTCGAATGCACAAAAGATACGTTTTAATTTTTTTTAATGACATAAGTTGTCAAAGCAAAATCAGACTTTAAAACCAAAATACTATATTTTAAGTTATATACAAAATACGACATATATATGGTGTAGAACGGGTTGCGGGAGTCACATGTAAAACCTATGCTCAATAACAAAAGTTGCTTTATGAAACCATACAGTACGGATATGTTTCACATTAGCATATCAACATAATATAATCAATCACTTGTAAACATTGTGACACACTATATATAGGGGAAGCTGGCAAATAGTTGAGTGACCGTTTCGATCGAGATTTACGTCATAAACAAAAACGCTATGTGACCCCAAAAAACTTATTTCAATGGAACTGACAATTTGGGAACTCACGATATCCCGGGCATTGCCGTCCGATCATGTTCGTCTGATGATGCGAGACAATTTGCTCTAGAAAAATCGTTTCATAATTTTAATTGTTACCTCTTGGACTTGACGCTCAATTTCTTTTTTCTATTTATTTACATTTCTAGTTCTTTTTTTTTACATTTAGTTTGTTTATCGTTTGTAGTTACTATTTTCATTGTCGATCAGTTAGGGATTTATCGTCTGACTGTGTCTGTGATGTCTATTGTATAAGACATTTCTTAATCTGGTCGTTTGTTTTGTATCCTTTGCTTGATAAATGCCTTATTGTCAAAACTTCGTGGTATCTTGCTTTTGTTCTTTGAAAAGCTATAGTACTTTATTTTCCATGTTTCGCGTTAGAAGAGATTGAACGTGCTGTTTCGGGATAGAGGGGTATTGAGAAATTGTTTGCAGTCTATATATAACTAATAACTGTGCCAGAAACATATATAAAAATAAATGAACTTGTGTCATCTTTAAAGACGTTCAAATGACAAGTGTTTTACTGTGACAATTTCTGAGGTTCCCAATGTCTCTCTTACCTTATATCTCACCTTTAAGTCCCTTTTCAAAAGATTCTGCACCTTTGCGCAATGTGGTTTTCTACAAAACGTGATCATCATCTTGTTGTTCCCATTCGATGGGACCGATAGAAAATGTCCTCACTGAGACCTTGCAGATATCGTTATATTTGAGCAGCGGTCTGCCTTATAGACTCTTTCTTTCTGAAAGTTCACAGAACAACACCTGTCATGGTATGCGTACATTTTTCATTCTTCTCACATGCCCTAACAATCATATTCTTCTACTGCTGAGCATGCCTATGATGAAAGACGAGTTTGCAAGTTGCAGTACTTCAGAATTGGTTATCTTGTCGTACCACCTGAATACATAAATATTATAATGTGTATGGTTTTTTCGTCTTTACAGAGGTCAATTGGCATATGTCTTAGTGTGACTTCTGAGTTTGAGCTTGTCTCTCTTGCCTTTCAGCTTACGTATGTCTAGCCTTGACAGTTGATATGGGGAATGTGCGTTGCCCATCTTGCGCAAACCCCCTCTCTACTCTACTGTTTCATCCAAAGGAAAGACTTGCCAAAAGATAGAATGAAATATACACATAACCATCAATTGCTTTGAGAGCCGCTGTAGCGTAGTTATTAGTGAACTCGCTTCGCAAGGCTGGTGGTCTGGGTTCAACACCCGCAATGCGCGTGGAATTTTTCCCGACCGCGACGGCTCTCAGGTCGACACAGCCTCAACTGGGTACCAGACATGCTCTGGGAAAGTAAAGGCGGCCGGCGTGATCATCATGTGCCGACGGTCAATGAAAAATACAGACCTAACACTATTGACCTATATACCACAAGGTATGAAAGGGTTCCTTTACTTACATCAATTGCTTTAGGGCCCCTTCCTCCGGATTTTGGGTCAAGGCTTACACTCTAGCTTTCTGCATAAGCTGTAGCCAAACTCTGCCCTAGCTTTCTGCATAACTTTGCTGACCCACCTCTAGCTTTCGCAACTTGCTGACCCACCTCTAGCTTTCTGCATAACTTTGCTGACCCACCTCTAGCTTTCTGCATAACTTTGCTGACCCACCTCTAGCTTTCTGCATAACTTTGCTGACCCACCTCTAGCTTTCTGCATAACTTTGCTGACCCACCTCTAGCTTTCTGCATAACTTTGCTGACCCACCTCTAGCTTTCTGCATAGCTTTGCTTGACCCACCTCTAGCTTTCTGCATAACTTTGCTGACCCACCTCTAGCTTTCTGCATAACTTTGCTGACCCACCTCTAGCTTTCTGCATAACTTTGCTGACCCACCTCTAGCTTTCTGCATAACTTTGCTGACCCACCTCTAGCTTTCTGCATAACTTTGCTGACCCACCTCTAGCTTCTGCAACTGCTGACCACCTCTAGACTTGCAACTTGCTGACCCACCTCTAGCTTTCTGCATAACTTTGCTGACCCACCTCTAGCTTTCTGCATAACTTTGCTGACCCACCTCTAGCTTTCTGCATAACTTTGCTGACCCACCTCTAGCTTTCTGCATAACTTTGCTGACCCACCTCTAGCTTTCTGCATAACTTTGCTGACCCACCTCTAGCTTTCTGCATAACTTTGCTGACCCACCTCTAGCTTTCTGCATAACTTTGCTGACCCACCTCTAGCTTTCTGCATAACTTTGCTGACCCACCTCTAGCTTTCTGCATAACTTTGCTGACCCACCTCTAGCTTTCTGCATAACTTTGCTGACCCACCTCTAGCTTTCTGCATAACTTTGCTGACCCACCTCTAGCTTTCTGCATAACTTTGCTGACCCACCTCTAGCTTTCTGCATAACTTTGCTGACCCACCTCTAGCTTTCTGCATAACTTTGCTGACCCACCTCTAGCTTTCTGCATAACTTTGCTGACCCACCTCTAGCTTTCTGCATAACTTTGCTGACCCACCTCTAGCTTTCTGCATAACTTTGCTGACCCACAAGGCAGAGAAATGTTCTTTCAGGGTTTACTCCCTAGCCTTTAGCTCTCCCAAGCCGCTTCCCTCCACAAGACACTGGGTTTAACAATTGCAGATGGTACTGTCTACTGTCATACGGAAGCAGATGAGACATCTGACATATATATATATATATATATATATATATATATATATATGGATTGAAATATGTATGTTTTGACAAAAAAAACATACTGTGATGTATTTTATTCAGATGAATAAGGGCATTTATTTGTCAGAAAAAGAGTTTTAAAGCTGAAGGATTTACTTCATTGCACCGGGTTTTACCCCATATGGCTCGGTCCCTCTCCGCAGAAATAGAATGCCAACTTACTAGAATATTGCACAAAGCCCGAACTCCGTAGCTATTTCAGATATACAGGGGGTGTCTGGAAAAAATGCATTCGTGAACAGAACGGCGCTGATTGATTCGAACTCACGACCTTCGACTCGCAAGACAACGAGCGTAACCATTTAGCTACAATTGATTATGTGACATGGGCAGCTCTCAGACACTAGTATGGGTTCGAGAATTAGGCGTTAAGTTTGGACATGCCAGACAGTATCGTCTTCGTGGTAGAGAGAGAAGATATACTAATCAACTTCTCATGGGTACGGTGAGCAAATGGACTTTGGGATGGCTCCTGCATCGGAGGACAGATCACGAATCGGAATGCCCAATGTGCCATGACGTCGATCGCATAACATAACATAACATTTAGCCACAAAAAACCCCCATAATCAAATATACAATAATTAACTACTTGACTAATTTGTCTTGATATTTCTGTTAGCTGACTTGCTTCAAGAGTCTCAAAGAACACCGGTTATCCAAAAACTGGCCGACAATAATGATAACACTTGCCTTGACCGGAATACGAAGGAAGTAAATGTGAGCTGGAAAACACCGTATCCTTTCTCGTGGATGAGGATAGTCGTACAGAATCCAGGTTAGTAGAAAATGCATTTTTCTTCTTCTTCTTCTTTTTCGTTACACTGCTACAGGATTTTTGACAAGTATCGTGGTTTTCTGTTTTTGTCTTGCGCTGTTCTAGTGGTTTGGGTGATTGCAATTTTTGCTCTTTGACAGGATTCTGCTATGCCATCTAACCATCTTTTTTGTGGTCTCCTCTCGCCTTCTTTCCTGATGTTCTGTTGTAGAAGACTATGTACACTGTAGAGTTTGAATGCATTCTTATTAAGTACCCAAACCACTTTATTCTTTGTTTCTCAATGTAATTCAAGCAAAGTTCTGTGCCAACTTTCTTTCTTATGCTGATGTTTGTGATTCTGTCTTTTCTGGTGTTATTGGTAACTTTTCGCAGGCACGCATTTCACATGTAGTTTTTTTTCTGACTGCGCTTTGCTCATTGTCCATATTTGGCTCTGTTAACACAAAGGATGTATGAAAATACTGTCGATCATCTGTTGCTTAGCTGTCAGTGACATTTCTGACATCTAGGCAAACATTGACGATCATTAAGAACACCTTGCAAATGTAGTTACTGATGTACCTACGTAGTATTTGTATTTATTATTTTTATTTACGTGTGTTATTATTATGATTTATTTGCATTCGTTCGTATCAGCATAGTTAATTATTTTATGTGTGATCTATGTGGTTTGAGGCCAGTGCATGAGTACCAATTTGTGGCCAATTAGACACCAATGGCAGGTAGGACAGACGCATCCCAATTTCGATTAATGCGTAAGCATATTATCCAACTGTGTAATTAGTTCTTTACTATGTGGCTCAGAAACATGGACAACCGACTCAAGGCACGAGGAGACTTAACATTTTTCACCTTCGATGTCTCCGTAAGATTATGAACATCAGGTGGTACGACAAGATAACCAACTGTGAAATACTGCAACGTGCAAACCTACCCTCCATCATGGGCATGCTCAGCAGTAGACGAGTAAGATGGTTGGGCCATGTGCGAAGAATATAAACTTGTCGCATACCAAAACAAATGTTGTTCTGTGAACTTTCGGAGGGAAAGAGGCACCAGGGCAGACCACTGCTCAGATATTAAGATGTCTGCAAAGCCTCAATGAAAACTTTTCTATAAGTCCCAGCACATGGGACAAACTAGCTGATGACAGAGTTGTGTGGAAAGTGATATTGTGCAATGGCGCAGAGTCTTTTGAGAAGAGACTTATGTATGAGCTGAACGACAAGTGAGAAAAGTGAAAACTCAGAAGTTGTCACAGTAAAACACTTGCTAATTGACCGTCTGAATAGATAGAATAGATAAAAACACACATTAAATGTGTCACATCTGACGTTTTACTGTAGCATGGTATTAAAGCGTATTGGTCATAGAGCGACGGTTAGACCTCACCATTCCTATGTTTCTTGATACAGCCTCTTCTAATGCTCAATAAAATATATATATATATATTAAATGTATATATTTTATGTATACATGTTCAATGACAGTGCGGAAAACAATTGCGTCAGTGCTATAATGAACCTATACTGGCGTGTTGTGTCGCTGGACTCTGTTGGATTTGTTGAGGCGGAGATCGCAGTACTTATGGACATGTCCGGAGTCCTGTGATGATAGTCCTCATATAATTGATAACTGAACCAATACTTATTTATGTCCGCGAATCATGGACAATGAACAAGAAATCAATAAGAACATTGTAAGCCACATATATATGGTTTCACAGAAGAATGCTTAAAATTCAATGGCCAGCGTAGAAATCAAATGATGATGTTTTAAAACAGGCCTGCACTTAAAGAAACCCTATCAAAAGAATAAGAATTAGACAATCAAGGTCCTTCTGGTATATCATGAGAAAAGGAGGTTTAGAACAGTTGGTGACAACGTATAAAATACAGGGAAGTAGAGATCGTGGAAGACAGAGGAAGAAGTTGCTTTATGATCTGGCATCGTGGTTTGACAGATGATCGACGTGAGTACTGATTAAATGCACCAAGGAGAGAAAGAGTTGGGGAAAGACGTGATCACCTTCACCGACAGGCAAGGCATGTTATTGACTGATAAATTTCTCCTTCATTTGCAATGTTTCCTTCATCAACCAAGATATTCACTCTTTGTGATTTGTTTGATTTGTGCCGAGAACGGAAATATTGTGCGCCTCGGTTCGTAGACTTCTACGCATGTAGGACATTCCGTGGCCCCCAGCAACATAAGTCCGACTAGCTCAGATGGGAAATTGAAAATTCCTGTTTAATGTGGGCTGTTTTTAAAAGTGGTTGATAGAACACTGTAATGTTTTCTACAATTTTACACAATTCTATGAGTCCGTGGTTATTTATTGATGAAAAATTGTAATAATAATGAAATTCCTTATCTTTAAACTGAATTTGCAATATAATATAACCTTGAATTAGCATGTTGAGATTTTTTTTAAATGAATTTGTCTTTATACAACAACATTGGATGTGCGAGGATCACCCGACAATTGTGGTTTTATTTCCTATAATTTTTACGCGAGCTCCTCCTCCCCTTCCTTCCCGGCCGTAAATTGTCGGAGATCACGGACAGGCACATCCACACAAATTTCGGCCAAAAGAAATGTTTGGACTTGTCTGACCTGCTAATCCCTTAAATCTTAAGGTCATGTAGCCTCGGAAGGAAAAATGCAGAAAACCTAGTTAGCAATGGGGAAACACGTAAGAGATACTGTAGTGATACTATGTAGCAATGGGGAAGAACGCAAGGAAGACTGCAATAGAACTATGTAGCAATGGGGAAAGATGTACAAAAAACTGCAGTAAAATTATGTAGCTCTGGGAAAACACGTAAAGAAGACTGCAGTAAAACTATATAGCAATAAGGAAAGACGTAAGAAAGACTGCAGTAAAACTATGTAGCTCTGGGAAAACATGTAAGGAAGACTGCAGTAAAACTATATACCAATGAGGAAAGACGTAAAAAAGACTGCAGTATAACTATATGGCAATGGGGAACACGTAAGGAAGACTGCAGTATAACTATATAGCAATGGGGAACACGTAAGGAAGACTGCAGTAAAACTATGTAGCAATGAGGAAAGACGTAAAAACAAATTACTGTTGTTTTACAAAGTACAAAATAGTTTACAGCGACGTTTCGACATAAAGGCCTTTATCAAGCAAAGGATACAAAAGAAGCAAAGAAATTAAGACTTCCTATACATCAGCCATATAACATATACAAATTAGACAATAAATCCCTAACGGTACAAAAAAGAAAATATGTGACACAAAACGAAATAAATGTGAAAAACTAGAAATAGAAAACAAAAGATAAAACAATAATAATCACAGATATATATTTAACATATACATATATATTATAGAGAATGAGAAGAAACAAAATTAAGAAGCATTAGAATGCAGTCAATTTCATCATCGTTCGTTTCAGGGCTTATCTATGGGGTCTTCTCTTTCTTGAACTATGTGCTTCCCACTTAAATGCCTGTATAGTTATTCTTTGATAATTTGTTTTCAGAGTAGTTCCAATATATCTCTATCACCTCCTTTTATAACAGTTGTTACTAGTGGTTGACCAGACATTTCTCTTATTACATCACTATATTGCATCTGCAAAAAATATATACAACTCTGCTAATGTCGGTTGCAAGCCCGGATGAAAAAGGAGGAGGGCTTGTGCGTGAGGCCAGCTTCCTCATCACAAGAAATTTAAAGAACTGCAGAAACTTGCAAGAAAGGATGCCATACAGGTATAATAAACATAAAATAAAGCGAATTCAGAAGAAGTGATGTAATCAGAGAAATGTCTGGTCAACCACTAGTAACAACTGTTATAAGAAGGAGAAGATGGAGATATGTTGGACACACCTTGAGGAGAAATGATCGAAGACTACCAAAGCAGGCATTGAAGTGAGATGCAAAAGGTGCAAGAAAGAGAGAAAAACTCTGACAACTCTGGAAAACTAGGGAAACTCTGAAACGAACTTTGTTGAGAGAGGAAAGAAATATCGGTCTTAGTTCCACGGAGGACATTGAGCCAGTTGTCCAGGATAGAGCGGTATGGAGAAATTATTTACAGGCCCTATGTACCGTATAATGGTACGATAGGAATTATTATTATTAATAAACTAAACACGCTGGTGTGATATCACTACATCATCATCATCAGGTGTCGTGCCGGTTGGCGTAGGCAATCAATGATCTCCACAAATCTCTGTTTCTTGTGATTGATTACATATCAGATACTGACGCTCTACAGTGCCATGACGTCAGGCTATTCACAATTTTCTCCCTCTGTCTTTCTCTGTCTCGTCTACTCTCGCATTTTACAAAGTTGTTACAATGTGTTCTTAAACCTCCCTCCTCATCACATGCCCGACAAATGATGACTGCCTCTTTCTTATATTGTTGATATGCTTTGTCTGTGTCTTGATCTCATTCAACACCTCAACATTAGTCATTTTAGCAGTATATAAAAGAAAAAGTAAAAAAAGGAAGGAACCCTTTCATACCTTGTGGTATATAGGTCAATACAGTGTTAGGCCTGTAGTTTTCATTGACCGTCGGCACACGATGGGTGATGTGGTCAGTATCACGCCGGCCGCCTTTACTTTCCCAGAGCATGTCTGGTACCCAGTTGAGGCTGGGTCGACCTGAGAGCCGTCGTGGTCGGGAAAAATTCCACGCACATTGCGGGAGCTGAACCTAGACCACCAGCCTTGCGAAGCGAGTTCACTAACAACTACGCTACAGCGGCTCTCGATTTTAGCAGTATATGGGATTAATTAATTCTTCTCTACAACCATATCTCTGTGGCCCTCATATGTTTTTCGATATGTTTGTTTATTGTCCATGACTGGTATCCGTATGTCAGTATTGGTTCTATGTAGCACTGTATGAATCTCATTCTGGTATCAACTGACAATGACTTGTTGCATATAATACCTATCATTTTCTGAAACGCTGCTTTCGCCTGCATTATTCGGCTCTTTACTTCTGATCTGCATCTGTCATCTGATTTTACCATGACTCCAAGATATTTATTGTAGATATGAGATATGTATTAGTACATAACATCGAGTATTCATTGATAGAAAGACATTATTGAATTCCTTCGCAGATGTGTTGTCTAGTTTCAACGTCAGTTTCAACAACAGTATCACACCAGTACTTTGCACAAATGTAAGAACTTCTACAGTCACAGATCGAACAATTGACATTTATTGTGACCTACCAGGACCGGTTATACAGATGACTCTTACAGGGAGTGTGGTCAGTTCTCTCTGCTCACTTTACATCAGTGGAGGTATGTGGAAGAATTAAGTTAGTCTAGACATGCCCTGTCTAACGTGGTGCCCCTGGAGGCCATGGCGCCCGTGTTATACATTTATGGCGCCCTATTTTACTCTGCAGGATTTAACGTAAATTATATTTCTAAAGGAACGTCTAGAGGAGAGTCTGACTGAATAGATTAGAGCGTGGCTTACATGCAGAAGACATGTGTTCAATTCACGGTGATGCAATGGATTTTTTTCTGTTGTGGGCATAAATGAAAAATCTTAACCTCAACAGCTTTGCGGTGACTGCACTAGCCATGCGGCCATTAAATTCTTCAGGCCCTCGTTCCACCTGTCCTACACCGTTTTAAAAAAAAGCGGTACAACAGACAGTACCGACACATTTACATTTCTAAAAAAGCAATACAACAGACAGTACAGACACATTCATATTTCGAAAAAAAAACTGTTTTCTGTTTTTTTGTACCACTCCCATGAACACGATATTTCCTCTTTTGTAATTTTTCTTTCTTTTGTAACCATTCTACTTTATACATAATTATTTTTACATAATTACATCATTTCTACATAATTACATCATTTCTACATAATTACATCATTTCTACATAATTACATCATTTCTACATAATTACATCATTTCTACATAATTACATAATTTCTACATAATTACATAATTTCTACATAATTACATAATTTCTACATAATTACATCATTTCTACATAATTACATCATTTCTACATAATTACATCATTTCTACATAATTACATCATTTCTACATAATTACATCATTTCTACATAATTACATCATTTCTACATAATTACATCATTTCTACATAATTACATCATTTCTACATAATTACATAATTTCTACATAATTACATAATTTCTACATAATTACATAATTTCTACATAATTACATAATTTCTACATAATTACATAATTTCTACATAATTACATAATTTCTACATAATTACATCATTTCTACATAATTACATAATTTCTACATAATTACATAATTTCTACATAATTACATAATTTCTACATAATTACATCATTTCTACATAATTACATAATTTCTACATAATTACATAATTTCTACATAATTACATAATTTCTACATAATTACATCATTTCTACATAATTACATCATTTCTACATAATTACATCATTTCTACATAATTACATCATTTCTACATAATTACATAATTTCTACATAATTACATCATTTCTACATAATTACATCATTTCTACATAATTACATAATTTCTACATAATTACATCATTTCTACATAATTACATAATTTCTACATAATTACATAATTTCTACATAATTACATCATTTCTACATAATTACATAATTTCTACATAATTACATCATTTCTACATAATTACATAATTTCTACATAATTACATCATTTCTACATAATTACATAATTTCTACATAATTACATAATTTCTACATAATTACATCATTTCTACATAATTACATAATTTCTACATAATTACATCATTTCTACATAATTACATCATTTCTACATAATTACATCATTTCTACATAATTACATCATTTCTACATAATTACATCATTTCTACATAATTACATCATTTCTACATAATTACATCATTTCTACATAATTGCACATGTCCCTATTTTACGTTCTGATTCAATCTTCTTCTTCTTCTTTGCGTTCGTTCTTTACGACCAATTTTAATCACTCTTTGTGATATGTTTGATCTTTGCCAAGAACGTGTATACTTTGCACATTGGTTTGGTAGGCTCCTAAACGCATAGACTTCTACACATTTAGGACATGTGCATCCGATTTCAGCCAAACCTCCTTAGTCGCCTCTTACGACATGCGTGGTAGGTAACAGTGGTTCTATTCTTTACACCCAAAATTTGGGTAACCACTCGTTCTGATTCAATCAATACGAATCTACTGTCCCTTAATCTCACCCGTTGCTTTTTTTAACTGTAGTTTCCGTCTGAATCTCAACTACATTAACACTTCTCTTGTTCTCTTGTTTTTATTGTTTATTGTTCACATGAGGGTCATCTGCATTGCACATCGCACATGTCCATAATTGCTCGGATCTTTTCCCAAGCTTATATTTCAGTGTGTTGAGCCTAACAGATGCTAACAAAAAACGTTCTGTGTTGGTTGATGTAACTACTGGGGTTTCTCTGGTTGTTTTCCCTTCTTGCCGCAACTATCGGTATGCATAACTTGCGAAACTGAAATAGAGAATACCCTTTATCTTCTTCTGCGAAATTTTCAGAGGGTATGTTTTCTCTTAGAGTTGCTTTTGTCCATATAAGACCCATTCTCGATCGTAGCATTGTTCGCCAGTGCAACCGCTCTCTCATTACCCTTCACCCAAGAATGACCTGGGACAAAGATGAAGGTAAGTCACCTAATTGTCACGTTATGTATAAATTGCATCCACTGCCTTCGCATATATCCGGTCTTAATCTTCTATATCATGCTCATAGAGTCGCTGAGCATGTACGCATGAGTGAATGCTTGCGTCTGTATCCCCACCAGGGATTTTGTCACCTATATGACCTCCATAGTCATGCTGCTGGTAGTTGTCGCAAATGCGCCACTTTCCTTTTTGACGAACTTTCCTTTAGTACTTGCAGTAAAAGCCCATGCACTCCGACGCTGCTGAATCACATAACCATCAGTGTAGGCAACATCATCTTTCACCTTTGTGTAGTCAATTATTGTTTTTATTAGCAGTAATTGTATTATCACATTGCGCTGCACGAGCGGTTACCGAGGCCCCAATTTTATTTTGGGTGGGGGGAAGAAAAGAATCAGTTACCTACCACGCATGTCGTAAGAGACAACTAAGGAGGTTTGACTGAAATCGGATGCACGTGTCCTAAACGTGTAGTAGTCTATGCGTTTAGGGGCCTACCGAACCAATGTGCAACGTGTACACTTTATTGGCATAGATCAAGCATGTCCCAAAGAGTGATTAAAATTGATCGTAAAGAACACACGCAAAGAAGAAGAAGATCACATCCCGAACCTTCACAATCATCAGTCAGATGCGCCCAAATATATAAAAAATGTGGATGGAAACTGGGGATAATGAATGCAAGCCTTTGCGCAAATATCAGTCAAATCCGCCTAGCTTCAGTAGAGTGTGAACGAACAACAAAGTTATAATATATTCGTTACTTGTAGAACTCAGTTACAAGGGATTCTAAAGTTGGAATAAGACTCGTCTGAATTGCGAGAGACACTGGTGATAATGAAAGCAATACTTCACGCAAAAGTCACTCATAGGCGTCATCTGGTTTAGACTATGTACTACGAAATAAATAAAAAAAAAGTATTATTAGTTGCTCATACACACATGTTATGTATATCTCTATATTCAATCAGAAACATCTCCCTTGATAATCGTTGCTGTTATCACAGTAAGCCTGAAAACTCTCTTTCAGAGTCATGTTTCTTTGATGTCCTGCTGCCACCTTTGTCTTGGTCATCCAAGCCTTGTACTCCAGAAAGCATGCCTTCTACTACAGTTCTATCCAAACCACTGTGACTTTTAACGTGGTCAAAATATTTCATCTTCTGGGACATGATAGTATTTATGAACCAATGCTCCCCGATATGCATTTCTCAGCTCATGATGTTATAAGAACCTTTCTGTAACATGTTGTTTCGTAAACTTCTATTTTGTTCCTTAATGTGTGTGTTATAGTTATATTTCGTAAGTACAACATATATTGAGTTAATTGTTAGGATTAAGTTTTCATCTCTTGTTATTTAAAAAAAATTAATATTGATATAATTATTAAAAATAATTAGTTATTATTATTAACCTTTTTTACTACGTCAGTTTTTTGTTCCGGTGTTTCGAAATCTCTTCATAATTCTACGAGCACAGATTAGATTATACCACTGACAGCTTGCTAGGCCTGTCCCAGTGGCTTGCTTGGCTTGTCCCAGTGGTTTGCTAGGCTTGTCCCAGTGACTTGCTAGGTCTGTCCCAGTGGCTTGCTAGGCTTGTCCCAGTGGCTTGCTAGGTCTGTCCCAGTGGCTTGCTAGGCTTGTCCCAGTGGCTTGCTAGGTCTGTCCCAGTGGCTTGCTAGGTCTGTCCCAGTGGCTTGCTAGGCTTGTCCAAGTGGCTTGCCAGGTCTGTTCCAGTGGCTTGCTAGGCTTGTCCCAGTGGCTTGCTAGGCCTGTCTCAGTCGCTTGCTAGGCTTGTCCCAGTGGCTTGCTAGGCTAGTCCCAGTGGCTTGCTAGGTCTGTCCCAGTGGCTTGCTAGGCTTGTCCCAGTGGCTTGCTAGGTCTGTCCCAGTGGCTTGCTAGGTCTGTCCCAGTGGCTTGCTAGGCTTGTCCCAGTGGCTTGCTAGGTCTGTCCCAGTGGCTTGCTAGGCTTGTCCCAGTGGCTTGCTAGATCTGTCCCAGTGGCTTGCTAGGCTTGTCCCAGTGGCTTGTTTTCCAGTGGCTCGTCTGTCCCAGTGGCTTGCTAGGTCTGTCCCAGTGGCTTAGGCTGTCCCAGGGTCTGTCCCAGTGGCTTGCTAGGCTTGTCCCAGTGGCTTGCTAGGCTTGTCCCAGTGGCTTGCTAGGTCTGTCCCAGTGGCTTGCTAGGCTTGTCCCAGTGGCTTGCTAGGTCTGTCCCAGTGGCTTGCTAGGCTTGTCCCAGTGGACACTGACAAATAAATGATAGAAGAAAACTAGTCACGTCAGTAATGTAGCGTCTACGCAGAATGCTGGGTGTAACAAGAAGAGACAGGTTGAGAAATGAAGACATCAGGAAAAAGTGGGTACAGCATCAGTACTAGACTTCATCAAGAAACAACAAATTAAATGGTTCGGCCACGTAAGCAGATTACCAACAGACAGTGCGCCTCAAAGAGCAATGCTGCTCCGATACAATGGGTACAAAGCAAAAGGCCGGACACGCAAAAGATGGACCTCAGAGATTACAGAGGCGATGAAAGACTATCTACGAAGCGCATATAAGGGCCCGTTTTAGAAATCTATTCTTGACTTGACGCAGTGAGGCAAACAAGATTCGAGAAAGAAAAAAAAAGAGAAAGTTTTTTGTTCTTTCGGACTCAGTTATATTGCAGTGTTTACCGAAGTAGCCGGTATATTTGCTTTGCGTCTTCGTACATAAATACAGATAGTAACTATATTGGCTCAGAAGGATGAACGGGTTAATATTATTATCTTCTTGTGTAAGAAAGAGATCGGAGCACACATGGTTACTCATCGAAGTGCAATGATGATGGTCCTATCAATCAAACAATCAATTATTATTGTTAGTATTATTATAGCAATCATCATATTGCGCCCGGGACGCCTCGATCATCGGCCAAGATGCGCCATAATATATATAAACGGTGGACAGCACTGTGTTACATTTATACAAACGTGTATGTCTTCCTTACATTTATACAAACGTGTATGTCTTCATTACATTTATACAAACGTGTATGTATTCCTTACATTTATACAAACGTGTATGTCTTCATCACATTTATACAAACGTGTATGTCTTCCTTACATTTATACAAACGTGTATGTATTCCTTACATTTATACAAACGTGTATGTCTTCCTTACATTTATACAAACGTGTATGTCTTCCTTACATTTATACAAACGTGTATGTCTTCATTACATTTATACAAACGTGTATGTCTTCCTTACATTTATACAAACGTGTATGTATTCCTTACATTTATACAAACGTGTATGCCTTCATTACATTTATACAAACGTGTATGTCTTCCTTACATTTATACAAACGTGTATGTCTTCATTACATTTATACAAACGTGTATGTCTTCCTTACATTTATACAAACGTGTATGTCTTCCTTACATTTATACAAACGTGTATGTCTTCCTTACATTTATACAAACGTGTATGTCTTCATTACATTTATACAAACGTGTATGTCTTCCTTACATTTATACAAACGTGTATGTCTTCATTACATTTATACAAACGTGTATGTCTTCATTACATTTATACAAACGTGTATGTCTTCCTTACATTTATACAAACGTGTATGTATTCCTTACATTTATACAAACGTGTATGCCTTCATTACATTTATACAAACGTGTATGTCTTCCTTACATTTATACAAACGTGTATGTCTTCATTACATTTATACAAACGTGTATGTCTTCCTTACATTTATACAAACGTGTATGTCTTCCTTACATTTATACAAACGTGTATGTCTTCCTTACATTTATACAAACGTGTATGTCTTCATTACATTTATACAAACGTGTATGTCTTCCTTACATTTATACAAACGTGTATGTCTTCATTACATTTATACAAACGTGTATGTCTTCATTACATTTATACAAACGTGTATGTCTTCCTTACATTTATACAAACGCGTATGTCTTCCTTACATTTATACAAACGTGTATGTCTTCATTACATTTATACAAACGTGTATGTATTCCTTACATTTATACAAACGTGTATGTCTTCCTTACATTTATACAAACGTGTATGTCTTCCTTACATTTATACAAACGTGTATGTCTTCCTTACATTTATACAAACGTGTATGCCTTCATTACATTTATACAAACGTGTATGTCTTCCTTACATTTATACAAACGTGTATGTCTTCCTTACATTTATACAAACGTGTATGTCTTCCTTACATTTATACAAACGTGTATGTCTTCCTTACATTTATACAAACGTGTATGTCTTCCTTACATTTATACAAACGTGTATGTCTTCATTACATTTATACAAACGTGTATGTCTTCCTTACATTTATACAAACGTGTATGTCTTCCTTACATTTATACAAACGTGTATGTCTTCCTTACATTTATACAAACGTGTATGTCTTCCTTACATTTATACAAACGTGTATGTCTTCCTTACATTTATACAAACGTGTATGTCTTCCTTACATTTATACAAACGTGTTTGCCTTCCTTACATTTATACAAACGTGTAAGTCTTCATTACATTTATACAAACGTGTATGTCTTCATTACATTTATACAAACGTGTATGTCTTCCTTACATTTATACAAACGTGTATGTCTTCCTTACATTTATACAAACGTGTATGTCTTCATTACATTTATACAAACGTGTATGTCTTCCTTACATTTATACAAACGTGTATGTCTTCATTACATTTATACAAACGTGTATGTCTTCATTACATTTATACAAACGTGTATGTCTTCATTACATTTATACAAACGTGTATGTCTTCCTTACATTTATACAAACGTGTATGTCTTCCTTACATTTATACAAACGTGTATGTCTTCCTTACATTTATACAAACGTGTATGTCTTCCTTACATTTATACAAACGTGTATGTCTTCATTACATTTATACAAACGTGTATGCCTTCCTTACATTTATACAAACGTGTATGTCTTCATTACATTTATACAAACGTGTATGTCTTCCTTACATTTATACAAACGTGTATGTTTTCCTTACATTTATACAAACGTGTATGTCTTCCTTACATTTATACAAACGTGTATGCCTTCATTACATTTATACAAACGTGTATGTCTTCCTTACATTTATACAAACGTGTATGCCTTCATTACATTTATACAAACGTGTATGTCTTCCTTACATTTATACAAACGTGTATGTCTTCCTTACATTTATACAAACGTGTATGCCTTCATTACATTTATACAAACGTGTATGTCTTCATTACATTTATACAAACGTGTATGTCTTCCTTACATTTATACAAACGTGTATGTCTTCATTACATTTATACAAACGTGTATGTCTTCCTTACATTTATACAAACGTGTATGTCTTCATTACATTTATACAAACGTGTATGTCTTCCTTACATTTATACAAACGTGTATGTCTTCCTTACATTTATACAAACGTGTATGCCTTCCTTACATTTATACAAACGTGTATGCCTTCCTTACATTTATACAAACGTGTATGTCTTCCTTACATTTATACAAACGTGTATGTCTTCATTACAATTATACAAACGTGTATGTCTTCATTACATTTATACAAACGTGTATGTCTTCATTACATTTATACAAACCTGTATGTCTTCATTACATTTATACAAACGTGTATGTTTTCCTTACATTTATACAAACGTGTATGTCTTCATAATTTACTATGACTTTCGTGGATCTACTTTCCTGGTCGTGCCGGTGTTCAGAGAAACGATAGAGCGGACGTGCTTGCATGAAATGAGGACGCTGTTCGGTGTATTGGTGACTAACTATTGAATGAAAAATGAAGGGAGCTTCTGTAACTTAAGAGGTAGTGTGCTCAATCACAACGCAAGCGTACCTGGTTCTAACTCAGCGACGGACAAGATTACCTGGTTTAAACTCAGCGACAGACAAGTGTACTTTGTTTAAACTCAGCAACGGACAAGTGTACCTGGTTTAAACTCAGCGACGGACAAGTGTACCTGGTTTAAACTCAGCAACGGACAAGTGTACCTGGTTTAAACTCAGCGACGGACAAGTGTACTTGGTTTAAACTCAGCAACGGACAAGTGTACCTGGTTTAAACTCAGCAACGGACAAGTGTGCTTGGTTTAAACTCAGCAACGGACACGTGTACCTAGTTTAAACTCAGCAAAGGACAAGTGTACCTAGTTTAAACTCAGCAACGGACAAGTGTACTTGGTTTAAACTCAGCAACGGACAAGTGTACCTCGTTTAAACTCAGCAACGGACAAGTGTACCTAGTTTAAACTCAGCAACGGACAAGTGTACTTGGTTTAAACTCAGCAACGGACAAGTGTACCTCGTTGAAACTCATCAACGGACAAGTGTACTTGGTTTAAACTCAGCAATGGACAAGTGTACCTAGTTTAAACTCAGCAACGGACAAGTGCACCTAGTTTAAACTCAGCAACGGACAAGTGTACCTGGTTTAAACTCAGCAACGGACAAGTGCAATTGGTTTTAAATCAAGTCGGACAAGTGTCGACTACGTCCTGTAAAGAGGATATTACACGATTTATTTTATTTGTATCAACTCATTTACTGTTGGATGAGGACATTAAAATAGACGTTGAATCAAATGAGCGATGTGGGGAGTTTGGAATTACACGTTGAACAAGTAGAGCTGGATACTTGAGGGTAGAGAAAAAGTGTGTTTAGCTAGCGAGCAACAGAAAACTTCAGTATGCATACTTTTAGAAATCTGTTGAAAGAGAATGAGCGCCTATGGATCTTCCCTTAGTGATGTGATGTTAGTTTAGTTACAAATAACCAACCAATAATGCACTTTGATATTTGGAAATATTTGAATATATTGTTTTTTCCACAGGTCGAAATGTTGCTCTTCTTCAAAATGCAACACAATCTAGTACTTGGTCTAGCAATAAAGCAGAAAAAGCAGTGGATGGAAATAATAATCCATACTTTAATAATAATTCTTGTACAGCTACCATCTCACAAACGAATCCTAGCTGGTCTGTCAAATTTCGACTTCCTTCCATAGTCAACAGATATGTTTTATACAACAGAGACAGTAAGAACTTGTTTTAATAAATGTGTCTTCTTCTTCTTCTTTTGTCGTCACACTGCTACCGGGTTGTTGCCCAGTGTTGTGTCGTCACACTGCTACCGGGTTGTTGCCCAGTGTTGTGTCGTCACACTGCTACCGGGTTGTTGCCCAGTGTCGTGTCGTCACACTGCTACCGGGTTGTTGCCCAGTGTCGTGTCGTCACACTGCTACCGGGTTGTTGCCCAGTGTCGTGGTTTTCTGTTTTTGTCTTGAGCTGCTCTGGTGGCTTGTGTGATTGTTATTTTTGCTCTTTCACAGGATTCAGCTACGCCATCTAACCATCTTTTTTTTTGTGGTCTTCCTCTTTCTTTCCTGATATTCTGTTGTAGAAGACTATATACTCTGGAGTTTGGATGCATTCTGATTAAGTGGCTAAACCACTTCATTATTTGAGTTTCAATGTTTAACAAATGTATACTTTCTTTAAATTCAAACAAAATCAAATCTGGATTAATAAAACATGATTGCTTTGACACACTGAATATTAATAATAATAGCCGTCCTTCGCAAGTGATGATGACAACAGTCTCAGACATGTGCTGCTACTCCTCTCTGCATTTTCGGAGATGATGTAGAGTCCAATCCTAGAACACAATTCCCTACCACAGGTGGGGTATACATGATCAAGGTTAGACATGTAGATATTGTGTGCTCTGTTCTTTAGCGCAGCTCGTTTTCTCTGTGCCTCAACGGCACGACGATTTTCAGCTACGCGAGTTTCTTTTGTGTTTGTTAAACCGTCAGATTTATCGATTTTACGCGAGGGATTTCCAGCCCGTGATGTCTATATTGAAGCATTTCAAAGACAATTTAAGAGTGTCTTTAAAGTGCTTTTCTCCTGTCCACCAGCTGAACGGCTGCTCCATTCAAACTCGCTATGCATCAACTGTTTTGGGATGTGATTATCAGGCATGCGAGCAACGTGACCGACTCATCTCACTTGGGCCTTCTGCAACACTGTGTTGATGCTTGGGAGCTTTGCTCTTGTAAGGACTTCGCTATCTGTAATTTGTCCTACCAGTTTCTTTTTAGTATTCTGCGTAAACAGCTTGTGTGAAGGTGATTTAGTTCTCTTGCGTGTCTGCTATGCACTGTACATGTCTCGCTGGTGTACAGCAACATGGTTAGCACTGTGGCCTGGTAAATTTTCAGCTTTATGGCTACGCTTATCCCTTTCCCCTCCCACACAGTGACACGTAGCCTTCCGAACGCAGTACTGGCTTTGGATATGCTATTGTTGACTTCAGAATATATGTGTGCCGACCTGGATAGGATGCTGCCAAGATAGGATAAGTTATCCGTTTGCAGGAGACGCTGGTGTTTAATATTGATGACTGTATCATAGTACTGCTCTCTATGGGTGGGCTGAAACATGACCTCAGTTTTCTTGGTGTTAATGGTAAGGCCAAACATATCAAAGGCCATGGAGAACTTGTCCATGTAGGTTTGCATTTCTTCCTCAGAATTGGTAGCGAGGGCGCAGTCCTCAGCAAACAAAAGATATGAGATAGTTGATTATTTTACCTTGGTTTAGGATTTTAACCTCCAAAGATGTAATAGATCTACTGTAGCGGATGAAATATCTGATCTGAAAGTAAGTTTTACAGAATGTAACATTATGTAACGTATAAGAATGTCATATTAATATGTGAATATAAAACTGTTGCCTGGTTTGTCTAATTTCATTTAGATATTCAGTATCGATTGCATCGATTTGCTCTCAAAAGTTTCGATGTCGGAAATGTCCTGGTGTATAACTACACAGACACAAGTGAGAAACCTCAAGGTGTATACACAATAACAACACAGCCTGTGTCAGTCTCTAGTGTAACTATACAACTAAATGTTGTGGACGTGCTTACACTGTGTGAAGCTGAAATCTATGGGGGTAAGTTTGTTATACTTGAATTTTTTTTTTTTATACATAAGAAGTTGTTTAGGCTCATAAAGTAGATGCACATTACCTATAACAAAGTAGATGCAAAACTCTCACTTCTCTATTCATAGAGTGGTGTATATCTGGCAAACTGGTTATCCCTTTTGCCTTGCGTTCTGAAAGCTGGGAGTTCGAATCCGGCCCGAATCAGTAGTATCATTTTTTCCCGATATTCATATGATTCTTGATAGAGCTAAAGTTTATATTTATCTTCTTCTTCGAATGCTCTACAATTATCACTTGTTAATCACTCTTTGTGACGTGTACGTGATCTGAGCATAAGAGCGATTGTACGTTGTGCCAGTTATGGGCCGACAAGTAGGCAAGCACATCCGATTTCTGCGAAGTTTTTTATTTACTAGGGTAGCTTCCTAGGTTTCTACGCAATCGCCTCTTACGACATGCCTTATAGATCACAGTGTTACTTTGTTTTGCTCCCCCTATGCGCCCCGGCAACACATGGGCGTTTTATACGCAATAAGTTGTTGTTTAGGTTAGCAGAGCAGAGATATATTACCTATAACAAAGAAAATGCAAGGCAACCCCTTCTCTCTATATAAGATTTCTACATTTCTGAAGTGGTTGCGATTTTAGCCACACGTTATGAAGCATGTGAGTTCGAATCCCGCCCGAGTCAGAGTTGTAATTATTTTGCGATATCCAAATGATTGTTAGAAAGCTAAAGTTCATGCATTATAAACACCACTCTCGGCAGGTGGTTTGCCATTTCTTCTGAGAAGGACGGAGTCTTATGGAGAAGCCCAGTGGAAACCCATAGACACTTGCTATCCGTCTCTACGCTAGTCTACGAGATATCAAAAGGCAATATGCAGTACTTGTTTAGCCGGTTGCCTCCATCCCTTGCAGGGTAACGTAAAGTCATGGGAGCAGTTGGTGAATGACTGCGGATACAGACGACAATGTGTTATTGGTTATGAGAAGTTGGTGAATGTGTGCGGATACAGACGACAATGTGTTATTGGTTATGAGAAGTTGGTGAATGTGTGCGGATACAGACGACAATATGTTATTGGTTATGAGAAGTTGGTGAATGTGTGCGGATACAGACGACAATATGTTATTGGTTATGAGAAGTTGGTGAATGTGTGCGGATACAGACGACAATGTGTTATTGGTTATGAGAAGTTGGTGAATGTGTGCGGATACAGACGACAATGTGTTATTGGTTATGAGAAGTTGGTGAATGTGTGCGGATACAGACGACAATATGTTATTGGTTATGAGAAGTTGGTGAATGTGTGCGGATACAGACGACAATATGTTATTGGTTATGAGAAGTTGGTGAATGTGTGCGGATACAGACGACAATATGTTATTGGTTATGAGAAGTTGGTGAATGTGTGCGGATACAGACGACAATATGTTATTGGTTATGAGAAGTTGGTGAATGTGTGCGGATACAGACGACAATATGTTATTGGTTATGAGAAGTTGGTGAATGTGTGCGGATACAGACGACAATATGTTATTGGTTATGAGAAGTTGGTGAATGTGTGCGGATACAGACGACAATATGTTATTGGTTATGAGAAGTTGGTGAATGTGTGCGGATACAGACGACAATATGTTATTGGTTATGAGAAGTTGGTGAATGTGTGCGGATACAGACGACAATATGTTATTGGTTATGAGAAGTTGGTGAATGTGTGCGGATACAGACGACAATATGTTATTGGTTATGAGATGTTGGTGAATGTGTGCGGATACAGACGACAATATGTTATTGGTTATGAGAAGTTGGTGAATGTGTGCGGATACAGACGACAATATGTTATTGGTTATGAGAAGTTGGTGAATGTGTGCGGATACAGACGACAATATGTTATTGGTTATGAGAAGTTGGTGAATGTGTGCGGATACAGACGACAATATGTTATTGGTTATGAGAAGTTGGTGAATGTGTGCGGATACAGACGACAATATGTTATTGGTTATGAGATGTTGGTGAATGTGTGCGGATACAGACGACAATATGTTATTGGTTATGAGAAGTTGGTGAATGTGTGCGGATACAGACGACAATATGTTATTGGTTATGAGATGTTGGTGAATGTGTGCGGATACAGACGACAATATGTTATTAGTTATGAGAAGTTGGTGAATGTGTGCGGATACAGACGACAATGTGTTATTGGTTATGAGAAGTTGGTGAATGTGTGCGGATACAGACGACAATGTGTTATTGGTTATGAGAAGTTGGTGAATGTGTGCGGATACAGACGACAATATGTTATTGGTTATGAGAAGTTGGTGAATGTGTCGCGATACAGACGACAATGTGTTATTGGTTATGAGAAGTTGGTGAATGTGTGCGGATACAGACGACAATATGTTATTGGTTATGAGAAGTTGGTGAATGTGTGCGGATACAGACGACAATATGTTATTGGTTATGAGAAGTTGGTGAATGTGTGCGGATACAGACGACAATGTGTTATTGGTTATGAGAAGTTGGTGAATGTGTGCGGATACAGACGACAATGTATTATTGGTTATGATCTCAAAACTCGCGAGTGTAAGCAGAGGGTCTCTTTAGTAGAGACATATGTTACGGTCATTGAACAGTTTGCTCACTGGCGCAATGAAAGCAATAGCAGACTACCTTCCAAGAAAATGCATAGATAACCATAACAGCAATATCGAATATAACACCAACTGTTGAAGAAGATCATTATGAAAGGAAGCATCACAACAAAAGGAAGAAGAGGATGACCACTGAGAGATATATTAGGAATGCA
The DNA here is from genome assembly GCA_020796225.1 of Arion vulgaris. Taxonomy (NCBI): domain Eukaryota; kingdom Metazoa; phylum Mollusca; class Gastropoda; order Stylommatophora; family Arionidae; genus Arion; species Arion vulgaris. Next base: position 81,625,455 of record CM036755.1, read on the forward strand.
ACTAATTATTTCGCCCGAGTGGTTACGGGGCCCAAATTGGGGATGTAAAGAATATAACCACTGTCACCTGTCATGCATGTCGTAAGAGGCGACTAGGGAGGCTGGTAGTGGGGCTGGTTACCCCACACCGAAAAACACCAGATAGCTACAGAAACCACAGCCAAGAAAATTCAAAGCTCATCACCCGAGGAAGAAGAGGGACCCCAAATGGAGGGACTCATGAAGCGACCCGGTGAAATTCGAAAAAATCGGCTGCCGACTCACCTTCTTTCAACCCGGAAGATCTCCAGGATTGGCACCTCGAATGTCCGCACGATGTTCGAAACTGGGAAGACGCCACAGGTGGCACGGGAAATGAGGACATATGGACTGGCCATCCTGGGACTAGGCGAAACCAGCTGGACAAATGTAGGACGCACTAGACTTACAACGGGGAATCAATACTGTACTCCGGAAGAGAGGAGGAAGACGTACCACACATGGAGGGAGTAGCATTGATATTGATCAAACAAGCACAAAAGGCATTAATTGAATGGGAGCCGTTAGGACCAAGAATGATCCGGGAAACTTTCAAAACTTCCAATGCAAAAATTAAACTGAACATAGTCCAATGCTACGCCCCAACAAATGACAGCAAAGAACAAATAAAAGAAGAGTTTTACAATAAGTTACAGGGTGTATTAGGCAAATTTAAAAGTAAGGATCTTACTATTTTGCTAGGAGACTTTAATGCAAAGATAGGCAGAGACAACTGGGGCTTCGAGGAAACCATGGGCAAACATGGACTAGGGGAAATAAATGTAAATGGAGAGATGTTCGTGGATCTTTGCGCAGCAAACCAGTTGGTTATAGGAGGTAGCCTCTTTCAGCACAAAAGAATCCACACAGATACATGGATATCACCAGACCACAGGCCAGAAAACCAAATCGACCACATCTGCATAACAGGGAAGTTACAACGTAAAAGTCTATAGAGGAGCAGATGTGGCCTCTGATCACCACCTTGTTATAACAAAGGTGCGAATGAAACTCAAGAGATTCATGACGACCACGCATGGTAACAGGGTGAGATACAATGTGGGACATCTGAAGGAGAAGAAGGAAAGGATATATTTAGTGTCACGATTTCCAACAAATTCGAGGCCCTAGAAGTTGATGAAGGAAGTAGTGAAGACCACTGGCATAAAGTTAAAGAAGCCTGGACTAGTACATGTGAAACTACCCTTGGAAAAAAGACACACTACCACCAGGAATGGCTATCAGAGTCAACGTTAGATAAGATAACAGAGAGAAGAGGCAGACATGCTGACCACCGTAATAGCAGAACAAGATCAGCAAAGGCCGCAGCACAAGAAAAGTACACAACAGCCAACAGGGAGATGAAGAGAAGTATAAAAGCAGATAAAAGAAAGTATATAGAGGACCTGGCAAGAGAAGCAGAAAAGGCAGCAGCTAAGGGTAACCTGAAAGATTTATACGATTACACAAGGACATTGACAGGGAAATATCAACAAACAAATAAACCGATTAAGGACAAGGCTGGAAGATTACTCGGCACTGCTCAAGAACAGATGCAGAGGTGGACGGAACACTTCAAGGACCTTCTAAACAGGCCAGTTCCCCAAGGCCAACCGGACATAGATACAGCTGCAAAAGATCTAACAATCGACTGTAGCAAGCCAAGCAAAGCGGAAATAAAAAAGGCCATTCTCCAACTACGAAATGGTAAAGCTACAGGCCCAGATGGTATACCTGCAGAGGCCATAAAAGCAAATGCTGACATCTCAACAGACATGCTACATGACTTGTTGGGAAAAATTTGGGAGAGGGAAGAAATACCAAAAGACTGGAGAGAGGGCTATATAGTCAAACTACCTAAAAGGGTGATCTCCAAGAATGCCCGAACTATAGAGGAATAATGCTCCTGTCTGTACCAGGCAAAACACTAAGTCGAATCATCCTAGAGAGACAAGAAAACTACAGATGCAGTACCAAGGAATGAACAAGCAGGATTTAGGCAAAACAGATCCTGCACAGATCAAATATCGACGCTACGTACCATAGTGGAGCAGAGCATCGAGTGGAAATCATCCCTCTATATCAAATTTGTGGACTATGAAAAGGCATTTGATAACCTAGACAAGGAAACACTCTGGAAACTTCTACGACACTATGGCGTCCACCAGAAGCTAACCAACCTAATAAAAAAGTGTATGAGGAGACAACGGCTAGAGTACTGCATGAAGGAAAACTGACAGAGGCCTTTGAAATAAAGACTGGTGTGCGACAGGGCTGTCTTTTATCGCCCTTCCTTTTCCTGCTGGCTATTGACTGGATAATGAGATCAACAACTGCCAGGGAAGAAATGGAATACAATGGACCATGATGAGTCAATTAGAGGATCTGGATTTTGCAGATGATCTAGCACTCCTCTCTCACAACCATCATCAGATGCAAGAGAAAACAACAAAACTAGAAACAGTCTCACAGCAACTAGGCCTGACTATTCACGGGGAGAAAACAAAGATCATGAGATTAAATGCTGGTTCCAGAGACCCAATCTTACTGAGAGGATCACCACTAAAAGAGGTTGTCACATTTACATATCTGGGAAGTGTCGTCAACATTAGAAGTTAGGGTTAGGATTAGAATACAAAAGGCAAGATCAGCATTTGCCATTCTGAAGACATATGGAGTTCAAGAATGATCAGGAATAAAACTAAGATAATGATATTTAACTCAAATGTCAAGTCTATCCTTCTGTATGGAACGGAGACATGGAGAACGACTAAGGTGAACACCAAAAAGCTGCAGACATTCATCAATAGATCAATAGATGCCTACGCAGGATACTCCATTTGAGATGGTATGACAAGACCACAAACAGAGAACTGTGGGATAGGGCAGGACAACGGCAGGTGGAACAGGAGATAATGAGCAGAAGGTGGCGATGGATAGGACACACACTGAGGAAACCCCTGACAGCATCACGAGACAGGCTCTCCGATGGAACCCCAGGGCAATAGAAGTAAGGGAAGACCTAGAAACACCTGGAGACGGGAGTTAGAGATGGAACGCAAAAAACGGGGAGAGAGTGGCGAGATCTGGAAAAGATGGCCTTGGATAGGCGGGCTTGGTTGCGGACCTATGCTTCCCTAGGGGCGAACAGTGAAAAAGAAAAAGAACTAATTATTTGAACATGTCGGCTGCATAAACGAACATCTGACCTAGGAGAGAGATTTTGAAGGATTGGTAGGGTAGCAACGGTCTGCTCAGAACAAGCTACTGCGTGATGATTAATAAGTTGCTACGAGGCGTGTTCAAATGAAAACGGGACTTGTGGATTTATTTAAAACGGATCATACGCAAATTAACAGTTTCAACGGAATTAAACAAAGCAACCACTTGTGAATAAGAATGCACCTGGGTTCATCAGAAAAATCTCCGTATGCATTTAGGCAAGCATCCCACTGTTTAGGTAGACGTCGAATGCCGTCCGAGAGAAAGGTGCGTGGCTGCTCACTGAACCATGTGGTCACCGCTGTCTTCACGTCTGCGTCGCTGTTGAATGGCTGTCCCTTTAGTGCTTTCTTCAACGGTCCAAACAAATGGAAATCACACGGGGACAAATCAGGACAATAGGCTGGGTGATGAAGAACTTCCCAATTCTTCTTTGCCAATGTTTCCTGCACAATTTTTATGACGTGCGGACGAGCGTTATCAGCAGATCTTGCACGGCCAGGTCAGGCGCATATTGTTGCAACAGAAGAAGCCATAGCCTTGCTTGATAAAGCAGTACTGACTGATCGTCGTCGGAGCATTCGTTCGCTTGCAGAAGAATTCCATATGTCAATTGGGACAGCCCACATGGTTGTTCGGAAGAAATTGAACTATCGGAAGGTGTGTTCACAGTGGGTCCCACGGATGTTGACTGACCACCATAAGGAAGAACTGATGGGGTGGAGTTTGAACCACTTGATGCGTTACAAGACAGAGGGTGATGCATTTCTGTAAAGCATTGTGGCAGGTGATGAATCGTGGTGCCACCACTATGAACCGAGCAGTAAAATTGACAGCATGTAATGGAAACATCCAGGTTCACCAAAACCCAAAAATTCAAGACACAGGTTTCTGCTGGGAAGGTTATGGTGAAACGTTTTTTTTTACCATGAAAGGCTTTTGTTGGCCGATTTTAAGGAACCTGGTGTCAACATCAATGCCGCCCATTATAAAGACACTTTAGACAAGCTGCATAAGGCCATCAAGGCTAAGCGACCAGGCAAGCTTTCTCAAGGTGTGATTCTTCTCCACGACAACGCTCGTCCGCACATCGCAAAAATTGTGCAGGAAACATTGGCAAAGAAGAATTGGGAAGTTCTACATCACCCAGCCTATAGTCCCGATTTGTCCCCTTGTGATTTCCATTTGTTCGGACCGTTGAAGAAAGTACTAAAGGGACAGCGATTTAACAGCGACGCAGACGTGAAGACAGCGGTGACCACATGGTTCAGTGAACAGCCATGCACCTTTTTCTCGGACGGCATTCGACGTCTACCTAAACAGTGGGATGCTTGCCTAAATGCATACGGAGATTTTTCTGATGAACCCAGGTGCATTCTTATTCACAAGTGGTTGCTTTGTTTAATTCCGTTGAAACTGTTAATTTGCGAATGATACTTTTTAAATAAATCCACAAGTCCCGTTTTCATTTGAACACGCCTCGTATTTTTATTAATTATTTGTCAAGCAATATTTGCACAAATCTGAAATAGTGTAGAATGGCAAAGAAGATGGACATCCAAATACATTCTCATCCAAAAGAAATGGAATTAAGGTTGTGCAACAACTACCAGACATGCTCTGGGAAAGTAAAGGCGGTCCGTGTGATGCTGACCACATCACCCATCGTGTGCCGACGATCAATGAAAAATAATGGCCTAACACTGTATTGCCCTATATACCAGAAGGTATGAAAGGGTTCCTTTACTACTTTTATTTTTATCAACTATCACACACTATTTAGATTTTGAATAAGCTGGATTTCTAATAAAAAAAAGAAATTGTACACAAGAAATCAGAAACAGACTAGCAATGATATTTCAGAGAGTTGTTAGTATGAAGAAACTATGGCATAACACAAGTTAAAGAAACAAAAGTAAAACTGCAGAGTACATGTATTTTTTCCGTGACAACATAAAGATGTAAGTTAATCATGGATCATAACACAAACATTAAAGAGGTGGTTTCTACGGGGAAGGGGTTCAGACGTCCGTCTGTAGTTCTAAAGGTTGTATGTTCGAATCTGAACGAGTCACATGTAAAATTTTAAAATGAGATCCCTATGATTGTTGTGGAGCTACGATGTTCGTGCTTTGTGCAACATGCTCAGTAGATGACGTGCCATTTGTGTCGATGGGGAAGGAGCCATATTGGGAAAACCCGGTTCAATAAAGCTAATTCTTCGCTTTTAGATACTTTAGGCCAGCGTTTCCAAAGTGGGCGTACCTTCCCCTGAGGGCCCTGAAGCTTTCCAGGGGGGCGGTAGTGGGTTCAGGATAATTTTGGGGAGTTTTTTATCGTGATTTCGCTATTGAATAATCATTACAAATTTGAATTCTGCATTTTAATTAATCTTATGCCCACCTTACACGATCTATTTTTTCATCAATTTTTTATTTGATATATTAAATCATTTGAAAATTGACCATGTATGACAGAAATATATATCAATTTTCTATGTCAAAGTGAAAAAAGAATATGGGGGCCGTTGGCAAATTGATATAATGGGAAGGGATGGCATTACAATTTTATGTCTTGTAAAGTGTGCGGTGGACCATGAAAGTTTGGAAATCTATGCTTTAGACAAACATTAAAGATTAAAATCGACATTGTAGAACAAAGTGGTTATTGGTTATTGGTTACTAAACTGACGTCATTGCACTCCGGGCAGACCCATAAGTGTTCAGTTTCCCAACAGATATCAAAGAGTATGCATACTGATGGTTCCTGTGGCTCGCTGATTAAACACACCTCTCTGTCTCAGAGGCATCCAGTTCGACTTGAACAACGGGTAACTCCAAACTGCTTAAATTGCTTGATCGATTCAACATCGATTTTAGTGTCCTCATTCAACAGACAGTCGCGAAGAGACCGAAGAATATCCCCTTATCCATCTTCAACTCCCCAACAATCGATGCTGTTGATGCACGCCTGTCCGCTCTCTCATTACCGTAAACACCCGCATGCCCAGGACAGTATATCCACGCAAGCCGCTGGAGGTTAGAAACTTCTATTGACGACATCCACTCAACCGAAACCTGTCCTTCTGGATCTTGTGAAGCATCGACTGAGAGTCAGATACAACAACTGCCCCAGTAAATGAAATCCCAGAGATCCAATGGAGGGCAGCAGTAACGGCCTCAACCTCCATCCTCATACTAGAAGTAGTTGTCTGTATGCCCCACTTCGCTCTGCAACAACCCTACCATGCGCATTAACCAATAAACCCCAGCTGGGTTTCTCACCACGTTGAACCGACCCATCGGTATATACAACAACATCATCATCCCTTGCATTATCTTCTATCAGCTGCTTAACTGCGAGATCAGCCTTCATGTTGCCCCAATCTCTACATTCTCTTCCATGAGTAATGATAACGTTGAGATAGTTCACCATGCCACCATCTGTTGGGATCCATTCTTTCCCTTTTGGTAGGGTCGCAACCGTAGACACCTGGCCAATTGTTCTCTCAGCCTGGGCCATCCAAGACATGTCACGCTTGATTCTCGTGCCGTTAACATCATTAGTGTTCTTGTGTAGTGGATGTCTCTTATCCGCAGTGAGCCGCATATATGCCTTGGTTTGGGCGATTGCATGACGGGAGCGCAGTGACAGAAGGCCAAGCATATATCTCATCTTCACAATGGGAGTATCTCTAGTGCAGCCAGGACTATACGCATACCTTCATTTTGAACCCGTTCGAGTTGTTCACTTTGTGATCTTGATATCGTAAGAATTCCGAGTCCGTTATCTACCACTGACATTACCAGTCGATCGAACAAAAGGGCAAGTAGTCTCTGCTCAAGGTATGCGGCCACCATAACTGTGAGAGCCGCAAGACCACGCTTGCACCGTTGTATCGTCTGTTCAATATGGTGTTTGAAAGATAGACTACGATCAAAGGTTATTCCAAGATAGCGCAGCCTGTCTCTGCGCTCGATGGTATGTTCATCAAAGATTACACGGGGTAGATCAGTCTTGACGATGTGATTATTCAACGAGCACCACAATATACACGCTTTTTCAGGACTGACCTGAGGGCGAGACTCCCTACACCAATCCGAGATGGTACGCAATGTTTTCTGAATGTCGTCAACCATCTCTCGTCTATCTGACCCAGTCCTATATATTTTTTTTCCGATCCAGAAGCACTTGAGGTTTTCAGCTCTTCGGCTCCGTGCCATGGACATCGTAACCCTTCGGTTCGGTGCCACGAACACCGTAAATCTGGGGAATCTGTGGCTTTTTCTGCCATCCCGCGGAATTGAACCCGCACACACAGAGGATAGTCACCCGTAGTCCAACGTGCTACAAACACGCTGGGCAGACGGGCGTCCTATATATTAAGATATCATCTGCAAATGTCAATGTCCGACCCAATCCGGTTTGGCTGAATTTTAGCTACATTTGCTGTGTAAATATTAAACAACACGGGTGATAGAGGAGAACCATGGGGTAATCCCGGGCATATACGTGCAGGATCCAATGTCCATGTTCCTAAACGGAGTGCAACGGTTCTCTCCATTAAAGAAGCAGCTATCCAGTTCACCAGCCAAGGATTAACTTCACATTTAATCAAAGAGCGCATCATTATTGAAAACTTCACCTTGTTATAAGCATCCTCCAAGTCGATGTCCACAGCAACAGTCTCTTGCTTGGATTGGAAGCCTTCATAAACATCATATGCAGAAGAAAAATTCTTCTAAAGTTTTGCACAGAAAAGTGAAATAAATATGGACATCCTGCAAGAACTGAAAATCGTAGTATAGTGACTTCTAAACCACAGCACTTTCCGGAATATTTGCCACATTGAAAGTACCTGTGATTTCGAGAGAACAGTAATGGATGACATGGATTCTGGAGAGCACTTCATGCTAAAGAAAATGAACAAAGGAAGATCCAAGCCGACAAGATCAAAGAAAATGATGATTACCAATAGAAGTATAATCTTCAAATACCAAGAGGAATCAAGTAAATTGTAACCTAATACAACAACACAAATATCACAGCAACATACACTGTACACTATAAAATTCCAGACATTGAAACAAGTGATGAAAAAAACGCTAACTGTTCTGAAAACGAAAACACACTGGGTCACTCCAACAACTAATATAATAACCAGTGGTACTTCAGTTTAGTTATTCGAGCAGTAGATGATCCCCAGGTAAGTTTGCTAGGCCAGTAGCAAGTTCTGGACATACTAACACTCACCCAGGGGTGTTCATTCCTGTAGGCTACCCAGAGGCTCATTGACCTCGCCGATGACGCTTTCTGTTGTACACAACTGGGATGTGGTATTAGTTTGTGAGTTCTATGGATCGCCAGCAGGCTACTAATTTTCGTTTTCCGTTCCTTCTAAGAGAGACTAGACAATGTCCTCTATTGAATGCAGATCCAAACACAGAACATATAATGTAGACCTCTTTGGGAGAGGACGACCATGCAATCGCTGGCCTAATGAAATTGCAAACTCATTTAACACATGAGTACTGTATATGAAAATCGTGACATATCCCTTAGAAGACATAGCCTTTAACCACAGTAAACGAGTCGTCAATTTTCTAGTCACCACTTATACGTTCAGTAGTTTGTCATTACTTTCTGAACGCTGAGGTCTATTTTTACATTTGCTAAAAATCCCACGGAGAAGAATGTGTTTCCAAACATTTCCACGGCTTAGTTTGAACCAGTTGCGCTTGGATTGTGATCGAGTTCACTACTTCTTTAACTACAGACGCCCACCTACTGTATATACGAAGTACAAAAGAACATCATCATTCACACTGTATACTTCATGTCGACACCACAAGGGTACAAGAGGAACAAGATTAGAACATCATCATCCACACTGTATACTTCATCTCGACACCGCAAGGGTACAAGTGGAACAAGATTAGATTTGATAAGTAGAACTAGTTTACCCTTCTTTATCCTTGTAAAATATTGAGTCTATATCGTTTGGTAATGTTGAAAGCTGCAGTAGCATAGTTGTTAGTGAACTGGTTTATTGAGTCTATATCGTTTGGTAATGTTGAAAGCTGCAGTAGCATAGTTGTTAGTGAACTGGTTTATTGAGTCTATATCGTTTGGTAATGTTGAAAGCTGCAGTAGCGTAGTTGTTAGTGAACTGGTTTATTGAGTCTATATCGTTTGGTAATGTTGAAAGCTGCAGTAGCATAGTTGTTAGTGAACTGGTTTATTGAGTCTGTATCGTTTGGTAATGTTGAAAGCTGCAGTAGCATAGTTGTTAGTGAACTGGTTTATTGAGTCTGTATCGTTGGTAATGTTGAAAGCTGCAGTAGCGTAGTTGTTAGTGAACTGGTTTATTGAGTCTATATCGTTTGGTAATGTTGAAAGCTGCAGTAGCATAGTTGTTAGTGAACTGGTTTATTGAGTCTATATCGGTTGGTAATGTTGAAAGCTGTAGTAGCGTAGTTGTTAGTGAACTGGTTTATTGAGTTTATATCGGTTGGTAATGTTGAAAGCCGTAGTAGCGTAGTTGTTAGTGAACTCGTTTATTGAGTCTATATCGGTTGGTAACGTTGAAAGCTACAGTAGCATAGTTGTTAGTGAACTCGTTTATTGAGTCTATACCGGTTGGTAATGGTGAACGCTGTAGTAGCGTAGTTGTTAGTGAACTCGTTTATTGAGTCTATACCGGTTGGTAATGTTGAAAGCTGTAGTAGCGTAGTTGTTAGTGAACTCATTCCTCAGGCTTGTGGTCCAGGTTCAATTACAAAGTTGGCGTGGAATATTTTTTTCCGCGGTAAAAGTTCTTAGGTCGACCTAGCTTCAATTACGTACCAGGAAAAGCGCTGGGAAGTAAAGGCGTCATGCGGGATGTTGACCACATCACATATCGTGTGCCGATGGTCAATGAAAAATACGGACCTTACTCCGTATTATCCAGTATGTTATGTTACGTCATGGCACATTGGTCATTTTCATTCGTGCTCTGTCCTCCGCTTCAGCGGCCATCCCACAGTCCATTTGCTCACCGTACCCATTAGAAATTGATTACTATATCTTCTCTCTCTACCACGAAGACGACACCGTCTGGAATGTCCAAACTTAACGATTAATTCTCGAACTCGTTCCAGTGTCTGAGACTTGCTCATGTCATATAATTGAGAGCTTACCGCATTGATGTATTATCCAATGTACTCCAAGGTAGGAAAAATAGGAAAAAGAATTATAAAATAAAAATAAAAATATGGTAATAATGATAGGCGCTATCAAACACATCATCTCACACACCGTGATCGTCTTTTTTTGCGCCTTAGTGTTCATGTTTCATGTTGACACTTTACCTCATATGCATATTATCTAAGATCTGTGCAAATCTTCTCTTACAGACACAGACTGTACTGCAGGGAAGTATGGGCGAAATTGTGATCAAAGATGTAACTGTGCTAACTCAAGCGTTCCATGTTTTGTTAGTACTGGTGGATGTCCATCTGGATGTGCTGCTGGTTACCATGGCGAAGATTGTAAACAACGTAAGTTATGGGAATCTAATCAATAAAAACTGTTTTTATTTACCCTTTTTCTTGTGTCCTCTCTTTTTGCCGCTAGGCATCGCATGTTTACCTGATGATCGGTTTCCGAGACAGTGCGCACTCGGTCGCTTGATATGCTGTGGTTTTGTCGAGTTTTAAGATGTCTGACTTCATCAGCCCATCTTTTTCTTGGTCTGCCCTTTCCTCTTGATGATTCCATTTTCAAGTTGTAAGCTCTTGCAACTGGTGTATTCGGGTTCCTTCTCACCATGTGTCAAAACCATTTGAGTTTCTGTTTTTTAATAAATCTAATAGCAAGTGTTGTTCCGACTGTTCTTCTATGTGTCTCATTTCTTATATGGTATCTACTTGTTTTATCTACCGCTTTTCTCAGAGGATAGTGACTCGGTCTATTAACTCCGACGTTCCGAGTTCGAATCACGCTGCGGACAGTATGGTTGTAAATTGTTTCGGGTGGATTTTTACAAAAGGACGATGTCACTCTCCGTTCAGAAAGCAATGGCAAACTACTAAACGTAATAATGCCTAGAAAAATCACAAACAGCGTTAAAAGCTGGGGTTGATTCGCAAAGTCCTGTAAAGGATATGCAATTTACTTTTTTTGTCCCCTCAAGCATCTCATTTCACAGGTTGTAATGTTCCTTTCTTGCTTGTTTTTGTCAGTGTTCATGTTTGGCACTGGTAGCATAGTGTTGGTATGAAGACTGCATTGTGTTGGTATAATGTTAGTAGCATTAATAGTGAAGAGTTGATCATCATCAAGTGCCATGCAAGTAGTCGTAGGTTGTCATGTGCTTTCCCTAATTGATGACTCATGTTCCAGCTATGAGTTCCGATACTGTTTTCATGCCGTGTCATAATATAGAAATATAGATTATTTTCATTCTGTCAACTTCTTTATCTTTTCTTTCGTATATTGCTCGGTGTCACAATGTAATTCGATCTTCTCTTTTTACATAGCATGTACAAACCGATCATCACTTAAACCTGCTACTACTAGCGGCAAAAAAGCAGAGAAGGACAAAAGAAAGACAGAAAGAATGAAGAGTACAACGAATTTTCATTGTAACTTTCTGATGCGTTGTGCAATATGTTCTGTCTTATTTTCTCAAGTACATTATCGTTTGTCATCTTTCCCGTCCGATATATTCACATGGACAGAGAATAGAACAAATAGATCTATCGAGAAAGAACTCAAAATCTAAGAAAACTGGATGATACTTCAAATAAGAAAGAGAAAATTGAGATATGTTGTACATATAAAGAGAAACAAAAGGCTGGAGAAGACCATCATGGAAGAAGACATCTTGGCAAAGAAGAGAAGAGAAAGACCACGGAGAAGATGAATTCAGGATGTAACTGATGGTTTGAGCATGACCGTTGGAGAAGCAGAACATCTGGCCTATAAGAGAGAGAAATTGCCAATGACTATTAAGGTGGCAAAGTTCTGCCCAGGACAAAAGCTATTTGATGTAGATGATATTCTTATAACTTTTCTTCGAAACGATACACTGTAGTCTATAATAGTTTATTACTTTGTTTTTAATTGCTGTCCATGACTCGCATCTTTATACCAGAACTTCTTCTTCTTCTTCTTCAAACACTACTAATCGACCAGTTGTTAACTACTCTATGTGATTTGTATGTGATCTGAGTCTAAAGGCGATTGTACGTTGTACCAGTTATACGTCTACAAGTAGGCCAGCACATCCGATTTCTGCGATGCTTTTTATTTACTAGTCAAAATTAACTAGAAGCGTTTAAAAATTAAATCCCTACAAAATATCTTCATGATCTTTCATATTACATCGAGGCCCTCATCGGTATTACGGAGTTTGTACACATCCGCTAACATCTTCCTTTGTAAGAAAGAGATTGGAACACATATGGTAACTCACAGAAGTGCAATAATGATGGTCCTATCAGGCAATCAATCAATCAATAAATCAAGTCAGACCTACCATTACTTATAGCCTGTTTTTCCTTGCCAACACTTTGTACAACAGCAACCAAATACATTGTGTGATACAATATGTTTTATAATCATAAACAAATATATTGTCAATAAATCAATCATATATTTGTGTTTCTCTCACAGCATGTGAAAATGGAACGTATGGCATTGACTGCAAACTTAACTGTTCTCAGTTTTGTATAGCAGGCAATATTGGTACTGCAGCCTGTGACAATAAAAGTGGTGCTTGTCTGAAAGGATGTCAAGATGGATATATGCCTTCGTTATGTGATAAAAGTAAGTCATTCGTGCATCTTTAAGACCTTTTTATGGTAGTATGATTATGAGTAAGATATGGAAGATAAAGAAGATGAAAACAAACACAAATCTTTCAATCAAATGTTAAATCAATGCTGTTGTATGGCTCGGACAACATGGAAGACAACAACAGAAACCACCAGAAAACTATAGACCTTCATAAATGGATGTTTACGTAGAATAGAGGACTGAGATGGTATGATAAGATTACGAACGACGAACTCAGAGAAAGAACTAAGCAGATACCAGTGGAGAAAGAACTAAGGAAGGGACGCTGGTGATGGATAGGACACATATTGAGAAGACCAACCGGAAGCATTGAAAGAGATGCACTGTTTTGGAACCTGCAAGAAATAAAAGATTATGGGAAGGCCTAGAAATCCTGAAGAGACAACTGCTTGCTGATATTATAAGGATAGGTAACACATCTAAATAATTGGAATTTATGGAAGGAGAGAGGAAGAGCTGGAAGACGTTTGTTGAAGACCTGTGCTCCGTTTGGGAGTTGAAAGGTGAAGAAGAAGAAGTATGATGCTGATGAAGGTTGAGGCTGCCTTACAGAGATTCTCTAGACTCCATTTACTGGTGTCATTGTTGATTAATCTGTCAATCAATGCTTCGAAATGTCCAAAGTGGCAGATTGAGAGTATGTGAGTATGTCGTTTATCGAGGTCTACAACTGCTAAATAGTTACATGGATTTACTGCCGCGGACATTATTTACATGCTTATGGATAATTTTTTTCAGGAAATGGAAGAATAACTATCGAAATTCAACATATATATAAATAAAGTTCATCAAATCATAGAACAAATGGCACCAATCTTGAAATGCAAACATGTCACCATGAACACTAAAAGAGCATTGTACAACACATTCTTTCTCCAATCAATATGTTTTACGTGCCAAATCTGGACGTTAACATCAAACGATAAAAGAAAACTAGTCACGGCAGAGGTGAAATATGTACGCAGAATTCTGGGAGTATCAAGAAGAGAACGCTTTAGAAAAGAAGACATCAGGAAAAAGTGAGTACAACATCAGTACTGAACTTCATCAATAAACAACAAATTAAATGGTTCAACCACATAAGCAGATTACCAACAGGCAGTGTGCCTCAAAGAGCAATGCTACTCCGAAGCAGTTGATACAAGCAAAATGCTGTCAATGCAAAAAAGTGGATCTCAGAAATAACAGTGATAGTGAAAAACAATATTTATGAAGCGTACACAAACGTCCACTCTATAAATCTCTTCTGACCCTGACGCTGCCAGGCAAAACAGGATTAGAGACACGAAATGCTGCCGTAGACATGCATGTATTCCGGCACCGTTAGAGATGATGAGCATGCATTAACAGCATCGATAGTTTTGGAGTTGAAGATGAACAGTGGTGGCTGGCATCTGTCACTTTTTCGTCTTCCGTCTGTTGAATGAAGACACTAAGAGTGATAGGGGTTTCGTCTTCCGTCTGTTGAATGAAGACACTAAGATTGATAGGGGTTTCGTCTTCCGTCTGTTGAATGAAGAACTAAGATTGATAGGGGTCTTCTGTCTTCCGTCTGTTGAATGAAGACACTAAGATTGATAGGGGTTTCGTCTTCCGTCTGTTGAATGAAGACACTAAGATTGATAGGGGTTTCGTCTTCCGTCTGTTGAATGAAGACACTAAGATTGATAGGGGTTTCGTCTTCCGTCTGTTGAATGAAGATACTAAGATTGATAGGGGTTTCGTCTTCCGTCTGTTGAATGAAGATACTAAGATTGATAGGGGTTTCGTCTTCCGTCTGTTGAATGAAGATAGCTCAAGATTGATAGGGGTTTCTGTGGCGTAGAGGTCCCTCGTGCCAAATGTAACAGGTTCGCTGCCTCGTGAAGCCATCCGGATGTTTTCCAGAGATTCATGATCTCAGTGTAGGTGAGATTGAGATCCTAGTCCTATCGGAGACGGACGATAAAACGTAGGTTCAGTTTGAGCACGTAAGAGATCTCTTGACAGTTAAAAATCGAGAAGATCTCCTGGAAAGCCGCTGCCAGGGTAAAATTCATTAGAAAAGAAGATTAAAATAAAATTCCTACAAAAATATCTGCAACACCTTCAAAATTATATTGGAGACCCTCGCCGGTGCTACGTATTTTGTGAACTGCAGCTGAGATCTTCTTGTGTAAGAAAGAGATCGGAGCACATATGGTTACTCACCGAAGTGCAACAATGATGATCCAATCCATCAATCATTCCCAAGATAACAGTAAGATTGATATTGAATCTAAACATCCATTATGAGGGTGTTATTGCATGGTGTACAAGCAGAACTATAAGTTTGAGAGGCAGAATGAGAGAATTGCTTAACCAATGAGTCACGTTAACCATCAATATGTATACCTTTTGTCACGGTAACCATCAATATGTATACCTTTGTCACGGTAACCATCAATATGTATACCTTTGTCACGGTAACCATCAATGTATACCTTTTGAAATTGTCAGGAGAGACTGAGTATCAGTATGACTTCCCAAAGTGCTTTGATGTCAATTAAATAACCAATAATTCATAGTCAAATGCCAACAAAATCAATCTTCTTATACTTCTTTCAAAGCTCCATATCGACCACTTGTTAAATTATTCAATGTGTTCTGTATGTTTGTTTGTTTGTGTGTTTTCGTTTGTTCTTCTCCATCATTTTGATCATTCTGATTGCGATACATGAACAGTCTTTGCCAAGAACGGTTAGAATGTTCCTTACTGATGTAGGACAAGCACATCCAGAAACCGAAGTTTACAGCTTATCTGTATGTGATCTCTGCCCAAGAGCGATACCAGAAACCGAAGTTTTCAGCTTATCTGTATGTGATCTCTGCCCAAGAGCGATACCAGAAACCAAAGTTTTCAGCTTATCTGTATGTGATCTCTGCCCAAGAGCGATACCAGAAACCGAAGTTTTCAGCTTATCTGTATGTGATCTCTGCCCAAGAGCGACTTTTGTTTACTGTATGCGCCAGTACACGACCCCAAGTAGCAGCAGTATGTGATCTCTGAGAGGCCATTTGCATCTTACTAGTGATCTTCCAAGACGATACCCAGTCACTTTTCGAAGTATTTTGTAGGACCCACCAGGGTGACTATTCTTCGCCTTATCTGTAATCACGCCCAAACTAAGATAATCAAGTTTCAGCTTATCTGTATTTCTCTGAAAGCTATACTAGAAAAAAGTTATAAAGCTATTTTATGTGATCTCCCAGGCGTTTACTGCCTTAGATATAAGTTGCCAAAATTTTCATTTCTAAGGCTTTTGTTTTACTGAGGGCAAGTGATCTGTATTTTTTAAAATATTTAACACAATTTCATTGCTATGCGCTTGATACCTGTACATGTCGGACATATATTCAATAAATTTTTTCACAGAAAGTTATTAGATAAATGAACATTTTGATACTTGAGGCATTTATCTGTTTTATATTTAATTTCCACAATTTCATTAGCTAATGCATTGATACTTGAGGGCAAGTCGATCTGTATTTCTTCTGAACCGTCTCTGTTCAGCTCGTCTCTTACGTCCATTTCACTTCTCTCCTCTACCTCTTCTTTTGTATGCATATTTTCTTGTCGGATCTGATGGAGGACCAGTCAACGGGGCACGAACCCCGTAGCATCGGCTGGAGCGCATTACATATAATACAGATTAAACCATTCAGCCATTCAGTTCTATGTATACAACGGGTAACTCCGAAATGTTTAAATTTCTGGAAGCTATTCAACATCGATTTCAGTGTCTTTATCCAACAGGCAGTCGTGAAGAGACCGAAGAACATCCCCCTTATCCATCTTCAGTTCTACAACAATCGATGTTGTTGATGCAAGACTGTTCGCTCTCTCATTGCCGCACACACCCACATTCCCAGAACGTAAGCCCATGGATGTTAGAAACTTCTATAGATGACATCCACTCAAACCGAAAAAAGCTAATTAAAGCTATTTGGCCACAATGTTTTCATTTAAAGGAGTAATTAATGAAAGCAGATTACCAACAGGCAGTCCAACACAGAGAGCAATGTTTCTCCGATACAGTGGATACAAAGCAAAAGGCAGTCCACGCAAAAGAAGGACCACGGAGATAACAGAGGCGACGAAAGACACTATTTAGAAGCACACAAAAAGCCCGTGCTAGAAAATCTTCTTGCCCTGAAGCTGTGAGGCAAATCAGGATTGGAAAAGAGAAAGAAAGACAAGGCGCATAGAGAAGCTAACTCCAGGTGTCTCCTTTTTCGACCTTTCGCTGAAAGGTAAAACAGGATTAGAGAATAGATAGATAGATAATAATAATAATAAATTCCTCTCGTACCGTTATACGTTACATAGGACCTGCAAGTAATTTATCCATACCGCTCTATCCTGAGCAACTCGCTCAATCTCCTCCATGGAACTGAGACCGATATTTCCTGCCTCTCTCAGCAAAGTTCGTTTCAGGGTCTCCTTAGGTCGACCTCTCTTTCTCGAACCCTTTTTCATCCCACTTCAATGCCTGCTTTGATATTCGTTGATCATTTCTAGTCAAGGTGTGCCCAACATATCTCCATCTTCTCTTTCTTATAACAGTTGTCACTAGTGGTTGATCAGACATATCTCTGATTTCATCACTTCTGAGTTCATTCCATTTTATATTCATTATTTTTCGCAAACATCTATTTCAAATGCATTCAACTTGCTTTCTATATCTTTAGTCATTTTCCAACTCTCACTGGCATATGTTAGGATTGATATAACATTTGAATTGAAAATTCGTAATTTAGTTTTAATACTATATAACTTGCAGTTGCATATTTTATTTAGACTTTTAAAAGCTGATGTTGCTTTGCCAATTCGTATCATAATTTCTTTTTAACATTTCCTGTGCAATCAAAATTGCTGCCTAAATAGGTGAACTGATGTTAGATAGATGATGATAGATAGATAGATGTGTTAAAATAATTGACGAAAATGTACATATCTAAATTGTATTTCTCCACAGTTTGTTCCCCTGGAACATTTGGAAAATTGTCAGTTTACATGCTCTCAATTCTGTAAGACTGACACAAGTGGTACTCCAGTTTGTGATCATGTTAATGGAACTTGTTTAAATGGATGTCAAGATGGCTACTTAACTTCAATGTGTAATCTCAGTAAGTATACTCAAGTATTAGTATGCCTTTGTGGAACGGGCATTAATCCCAGCCCGCCTGACAAACTCTCTGTCTCAAGCAAGTACTCTCCACTCCTTCAACGTCATGTTCAATGTTTCTTTGATGTCCAGCTCTAAGCTTGGTCTTGGTCGTCCCCTTCAATGTACTCCAGGAACAAAGCCTTCCATTATCGTCTCTCTAAACCACTGTGACGTTTTACGTTGCCAAAATATTTCATCTTCCAGACATGATATTTATGAGCCAATGCTCCTCGATATGCAGATCTTGTGGATGTCTTTATTTTTCTATTCTCTGTTCAGGATGTTCTAAGAACTTTTCTGTAACACCTTGTTTCAAAAGCTTCAATTGTATTCTTTAATGTTTGTGTTATGGTATACTACTAATATAATAATAATTCCTCTCGTGCCGTTATACGTTACATAGGGCTTGCTAGTGATGTATACATAGAGCTCTGTCCTGGGCTACTCGTTCAATCTCTTCCATGGAAATGAAGCCGATATCTCTTGCATCTCTCACCAATATGGTATACTACTAACATAATAGTATAATACTGTTCCGATAGGGGATACTCTTGTATTCTGAAGCAGTTTAGAAAAATGGATGTTGATATTTCACATTTCAAATCTTGTTCTACAACGATCTCTAGTCATGCACTTAGTTTACTGTGGACCACAAACTGGGCAGTCAGCTTCAGATCTGTTAGGTTTCCCCAGAGCTTAGTTTTTAGGTCGACTGGGTGTGGCCACATGTTACTTTTCAGCTCACACAGGAGAGGACAGTCTTGCAGGACATGCTTTGGTGTCTGTTCCACCTGCTGACACTGGCAGAGAGCTGTTTGACTTGTTCCTAGTCTATGTAAGTGCTTGTTGAGTCTGCAGTATCTGGTACGTTGGCGAAACGTATTGACCTGATCTGCTCTGCTGATGTCTTTGAGGAAGTCTTTTCCAGTTAGTACTGATGTGGTACCCACTTCTTTCTGATGTCAGCATTTCTAAACCGATCTCCTCTTGATACTCCCATTATTCTGCGTGGACACTTTATCTCTTTCGTGACTAATTTTCTTCTAACATTTGATGTCAGCGTCCAAGACTGAACCTGATATCATCATGTCGTGAGAAAAATGAGAAGAACAAACATATCATAAACAACTTGTAAAATACAAATGTGACTATGAATCTGATATGATCATGTCGTGAGAAAGATGAGAAGAACAAACATATCATAAACAACTTGTAAAATAAAAATGTGACTATGAATCTGATATGATCATGTCGTGAGAAAGATGAGAAGAACAAACATATCATAAACAACTTGTAAAATAAAATGTGATTTTTGATATTAGTTTATGATAATTTCTTCTCAACCCTGTCTTCATGCATATTCGATTTAGAATAATGCTGAAAATATATTAAATTATATTTGACCCGTGTGTTGCCTGGTCCCACAAGGGAAGCAAAGGATAGTAACACTACAACCTACAAGGCATGTCGTAAGAGGCGACTGAGGTAGGGCCTATGGAAGCTACGCTAGTAAATATAAAGCGTCGTAGATATCGTATGTGCTGTCCTACTTATAGGCGCATAACTTTCAAAACGTGCAATCGCTCTTATGCTCAGATCACATGCAATTCACAAAGAGTGGTTTAACAAGTGGTCGATATCGAACGCTCGCAGAAGAGGTAGAAAACATTATATTTTGTGCTGGTAGCAGTCAGCTCTGACGGTCACTCTATTGCCACTCAGATCTGATGCCATGTGACAGTATAATTCCAGATGTAATACGAGTACTTTAGAGTAGAATTTTTCTGTTTGTCAAATCTAAGCTACCCGTCTGTACAAATGTGTGTCCTGTTGGGTAATATACATACATTGTGTCCAAAATTTGAATGTGCACGTCTCACATGCTGTAGGGAACTAATAATTACTTACTTCTCTCCGCTCCTCGTGGAGCATAGGGCATCAACAGTTTTCCGTCACTTTTCTCGGTCTCTGGCTGTTTTCCTTATGGTCTTCGAGGATAGTCGAGCACCCTTCAGTTCCTCAAGAATACTTCGTTTGCAGGTCTGTTTAGGGCGTCCTATTTTTCGTTTTCATTGCGGGTTCCACACACGTGCTTGTTTAGTAATATTCGACTGTGTCTTCCGTAGGGTATGCCCGATCTACCACCATTTTCTCCTCTTAAACTTGGCCATCATGGGTTCTAGTTCTGTTCTTATCCCCAGGTATGTGTTTGCAACACCATCATACCATCTCAGTCTGAGAATCCGCCAAAGAACATCAGCTGACAAAGGTCTGAATCTTATTTGTATTTATCTTGTTAACTCGCCACGTTGCCGAACCATACAGCAAAACATATTTCACATTTCAGCTTAATATCCTGAGCTTTGTTGTCGTGGAGATGTCAGTGGATTTCTACACTGTGTGTAGGATAGCAAAGGCTATAGGGGACTAATAGTTGGATAAAACGTACTCCAGATCTCGGTGCAAACCACAAAGATAACAAGTTAATTGGTTTCATTATAAAGATAACATATTCTTTGTCTTCTTCTTTTCAGACTGTCCAATAGGAAAATTTGGTCAAAATTGCAACTTCAGTTGTTCTCCTTTCTGCGTTGCTAACAAGCAGAACATAGCAGAATGTAACCATGCTACAGGAAAATGTGAATGTCAATATGGCTACGAGACAGCTTGGTGTAACAAATGTAGGTCATTCTTGTATCTTCTCCTACACGCTCTGATATAACCAATAAAAGGTTCGCCTTAGGTTGAAAGGGCGTGCCTCGGCTTAAAGAGGCTTTAATCCCTACTAAACAAACAAACAAACAAACAAACATCCACTGTCAATTCAGGAGGTAGTCATTACGCATGGTATTGCGCTTCTTACTGATTTTTTCGTGAGGCCTGGTTACCATTTGACTGGTTTCTCTCATCATAAAGATGAGCCTTCTCCGGCTTCACAGTTATGTTTATATCTATCACACTTTGTGAATATCTCTGTCACATGATCTTGTCTTTATTAACATATCTCTGTCACGTGATCTAGTTTTCATTAACATATCTCAGTCACGTGATATAACATTCATTGTCTTATCTATGTCATATGATCATATATTCCTTGACACATCTCTGTCACATGATCGTTCAATCATTGACTCATTTCTGTCACATGATCATGTATACATTGTAACACCTCTGTCACATGATCATGCATACATTGTTACACCTCTGTCACATGATCATGCATACATTGTTACACCTCTGTCACATGATCATGCATACATTGTTACACCTCTGTCACATGATCATGCATACACTGACACATCTCTGTCACATGATCATGCATACATTGTTACACCTCTGTCACATGTCAGTACCGTACGGACCATCCCTAAGTAACGAGTTCACTAACAGAGCGGACAGAATTACATCAACATCATCGATTGTTGGGGAGTTAAAGATGGATACGGGAATGCTCTTCGGTCTCATCGCCACTGCCTGTTGGTTGAGGAAACTAAGATACATATTGAATAGATCCAACGATTTCAGCTGTTTTTAGTTACCGTTGTTCAAGTAGAACTGGATGTCTGAGGGACAGAGTGAGGAGTGGGTTTAATCAGCGAGCAACGGGAACCACCAGTATGAATACCCTTCAATATCTGTTCGGGGAGGCTGAGCATTTATGTGTCTGCTCTGAGTGCAATAACATCAGTTTAGTAACCAATAACCAATAACAGATAAGCTAATGTGATTCTAATAATACAAGTATAGTTGCTATTTATTTGTTTCTGTATGAACATTATATTGATGATTGTAAGATTGAGTCACTGAATGATTGTTCGGCCATGAAGCTGGTTGGGACTGACCCGGATGAGTATGATTTTCTGTATCAATCTCTAATCATTCTGCTTATTTAGATCTATGTTTTAGTTTATTTAGTATTCCTTGTGTCTATGTGTCCCATTGAAAAAGACCTACGGTCGAAACGTGGGATTGTCGTTAGTTTTATATTAAATTAAATTCGTTCTTGTTTATATAATACTATACATACATGTCTTTGTCCTTAAATGTCAATGTAATTAGTTTTACCGCAGCCTCCCCCACGGTTTTCTCCAGATCTGATATGGTCTGGTCTCACCACCTCAGATTTGTATTTTTCCGTACATCGTCGAATATCCTAGTAATTTCTAGGACATGCCTGCTCATAAAGTAACCGTATCAAAAGAATAAAACAATCACGGTTTTTCGTGCATGTAGTGAGAAGTGGAGAATAATTCAAACGTGTCTATCCCACATTTTTCATGCATGTAGTGAGAAGTGGAGAATAATTCAAACGTGTCTATCCCACATTTTTCAAGTTCTGGGAAAACAACATTCACAGTTTGTTGTGTCCATTAAATATTTATTTTCATCTTGTCTTCAATAATACAAATAAAAATGATTGGCCTATCCCACAAAAAAGAACTTCTGAAGATACACACTACATGATTCCAGCTATAGTATTATGAACAAAACTCATTTTAATGTGAAAGAGTGTGATATGCCCTTTTTCCACTAATTCCTTCATTGAAACATTTTCATGAAAACAGGTAAAATTCTGGAAGAAGAGATCATGGAGGGCAAAGAGAGAAGATAGTGGATGGTCGGACATCGTTGTTGGAGGAAATATCGACGTCAGAACTGATTAGCTGTATCACGGAGAGAGAGTTGTGGAGAGACATGATCGTCTACGCCGCAGGAATGATATTTGATTTATTTGAGTAAATTTTCATTTCAGCATGTGATGCAGGTAAATATGGCCAACGGTGTGGTTCTACCTGTTCAAAGAACTGTTTAGTAGTCAACAGTACATATTGTTCTCACATCAATGGGACATGTCTGCAAGGCTGTCAGACTGGGTACACAGATCATTTTTGTGACAAATGTGAGTGCACGTTTTTCTTTATTTGCGAACTGTTACACATTTTTAACATATAGGTGTGAAGCATGGACATTTAACATATAGGTGTGAAGCATGGACATTTAACATATAGGTGTGAAGCATGGACATTTAACAAGTCAGAGACAAAAACATATGTGCTTTTGAAAATAATTGTTGCAGAAGAACCCTCCGTATATCATGGACAGAGATAAGAACTAGAATATATATACAGAAAGAACTCAAAGTTAAAGAAAACTGGCTGATGCTACAAATAAGAAAGAGAAAATTAAAGTATTTTGGACATATAAAGAGATACGAAGAACTGGAGAAGACAATCATGGAAGAAGGCATTCCGGCAAATAAGAGTAGAGGAAGACCACGGAAGTAATGGATTCATGATGTAACTGATGGTTTGAGCATGACCGCTGCAGAGGCAGGATTTATGTCTTATGAGAGAGAGAAATTCAGAAATACTGTTAAGGTGGCAAAATTCTGCTCAGAACAAACTATTTGATGATGATATACATATTTGCTTCAAAGTAAATAAATAGACCGTTAATCCAGTGAATACCCTGGTACTGTAAGCTCAAGGGAATGAAGAAGATGCTGACAAACTGACTAAAGAGGAAACAGGAATGCCCCAAGATGACAACCTGGTCAGCTATGAAGAAACAAAGACATCGCCAAAGGGCACTAGAAAGCAAAGAGGGATAAAGAACACTCAAAACACAATAAGGATATGAATGAGAGGAAGACCTAGAAGACGATGGGTGCATGATGTCATTGACGATCTGAGAATGGCTGCTGCTGACGTCGGTCAACTTGCACAGAACAGAGAGTTTTTCAGGAATACTGTCATGGGAGCCAAGTTCCGGAATGAACAAGCTACTTGATGACGATACATATTTGCAATCCTGTCATCATCTATCATCATCATCATCATCACTCATCACTCATCATCATCATCATCATCATCATCAATCACCATCTCACCCTCATCATCATGGGTATACGATGCGTTTAAGATGCAAAGCCATATGTAAGAGAACATTAGAATGCGAACTAAAAGAAATGAATCACAGCGGGAACACAATACATAGGATGGTCAAGAACATAATGGTGTGCATTTGCTTAAGGGTGTCATAGACTAGAGAGAGAAGAAAAGAGAGATCATCATCTAGCTTGTCCCTGTCGGACCTTTCTCACATGGAGTGCAGCTATAAATACCACCATGTCTTGTATAAGACATTCGGCCTCGTATGCAGTTCACACAACTCGTTTATGTTCTCGTGCACCCATTCTATCTGTGATCTTCCTATATCCATGTGTCCCTCTATCATACTCGCCTGAATAATTTTCTTCACATCACTTCCTATATCCATGTGTCCCTCTATCATACTCGCCTGAATAATGTTCTTCACATCAATCATGTATATTCTCGCTATCTGTGATCTTCCATATCCATGTGTCCTCTATCATACTCGCCTGAATAATGTTCTTCACATCAATCATGTCGTTTTATATGTATATACTATTTCATTTTTCTCTTCTGTATTAACCAATTCTCTTCAATTGTAAAATAATAAATAAAACTATCTGCAGCCTTTTCACAAAAATGTCCCGATGTCTCCACGAGAGACTGAATCGAATATCTTCAAAACAAGAGGCGAGCATACAACTTCTACGCCACAGAAAACGTCAAACACTGCCTGGTTAAATACATGAATCTGAGTATTATGTGGTTAAATACATGAATCTGAGTATTATGTGGTTAAATACATGAATCTGAGTATTCTGTGGTTAAATACATGAATCTGAGTATTCTGTGGTTAAATACATGAATCTGAGTATTCTGTGGTTAAATACATGAATCTGAGTATTCTGTGGTTAAATACATGAATCTGAGTATTCTGTGGTTAAATACATGAATCTGAGTTTCTGGATTTTTTTGATGTTTTCTATCAGTTCCATTTCATACTGGTTAAAGAGCTAAAGTTAGGGCTGAGGTAGAGGCCCTCAGTGCAGCTGCAAAAAGGGCACTACAACATAATAACCAAATACATGGAAAAATAGTACTTTTAGCAGACGCATTGTCTGATATCTCTGCACTGAAATCTGAAAGAAACACATAACTAAGTGATGTCAGGTCAACCTTAGCCAAGTTGTCCCATGATTCTGAGAGTGTAGTAATCCAATGGATACCCTCACACTGTAAGATCAAGGGAAAAGAAGATCTGAAAGACTGACTAAAGAGGGAGCAGAAATGCCACAAGATGATAACCTGGTCAGCTATGAAGAAGTAAAAACCATCGCCAACGGACACTACAAAGCAAAGGGATAAAAAAAAAAACCCACTCAAAACAACAACAAAGACAATGGATATTATCAACTGCCCAGAAAAGACCAGACAGTCATAGTTCACCTCCAGTCGTGTCACAACAGAATAAGACACCATCTGTACACTAAAATCAAGATAGGCACTTACGACATGTGCCCCTGTGGCTTGACGAGGTTGGCAACAGAGCATAACCTACAGAACTGCCCCCATTATGCAGACCTGAGAAGAAAGAGGTGACCCACTTACACTAGCGTCCAAGACAACCTGTTTGGCTTGATGATAATATGAGGCAGACGTCTGCCTTTATTAGAGAATCCGAAATCCCAATCTAGTGAGAACACAGAAGAAGAAAAATAATGCTTAAAGTTATTTAAGTTGTCTGTAACGTTATGTTTGTTTTCCTTCTCATGTTATTCATTATTTTAATGTGATCATGTTATTCATTATTTTAATGTGATCATGTTATTCAGTTATTTCAGAGAACGGTGGTAACGACTCAGATGTACCAGTTGGAATCATAGTCGGAGTAATACTTGGTCTTGTCGCTGCTGCTGTGATTGTTGCTGTAATTGTTACGATTATTTGGTTAGCATGTTCATGTTTGAATACACGTTTATCAGATCATGTCTCATCAGTTTCAGTTTGGAGTATCTTCATTCCACTCCGGATATGTCCATATATGCTACAATCTCCCACCGGAGTGGTTAATAGGGCCCAAATTTGGGGGTAAAGAATAGAACCACTGTTACCTGCCACCCATGTCGTAAGAGGTGACTTAGGAGGTTTGGCTGAAATCGGATGCATGTGTCCTAAACGTGTAGAAGTATATGCGTTTAAGGTCCTACCAAACCAATGTGCAACGTATACACGTTCTTGGTAAAGATCAAACATATCACAAAGAGTGATTGTCGTAAAGAACGAATGCAAAGAAGAAGAAGAAGAAGCTACAATCTCCGCAAAATCTCATACTGCCTCCAGTTACTTCTGCCATACTGCCTCCAGTTACTTCTGCCATACTGCCTCCAGTTACTTCTGCCATACTACCTCCAGTTACTTCTGCCTCTTTTTATTTTTCGAACGTTCCATATGGGCTACTTGTTGACCAATCTTTGTGATTTGTATGTGATCTGAGGCTAAGAGAGATTGCACGTTGTGCCGGTTATGCGCCTACAAGTAGGACAGCACATCCGATGTCTGTGGCGCTTTTTACTTACTAGCGTAGCTTCCCTAGGTCCCTACCTCATTCGTCTCTTACGACATGCCTTGTTGGTGGTAATGTTACTATTTGTTGCTCCCATTGAGGGACCCGGCAACACACGGGGCGGTCCAGGGACTAACGTCTCTTACGACATGCCTTGCAGGTGGTAATATTACTATTTGTTGCTCCCATTGAGGGACCCATCAACACGGGCGGTCCAGGACTAACGTCTCTTACGACATGCCTTGCAGGTGGTAATATTACTATTTGTTGCTCCCATTGAGGGACCCATCAACACACGGGGCGGTCCAGAGATTAACCGTTCCATTTCAATTTTAATTGATGAGTCTACCCATATTCGATTTTAATTGATGAGCCTACTCATATTCGATTTTAATTGATGAGCTTACTCATATTCGATTTTAATTGATGAGCTTACTCATATTCGATTTTAATTGATGAGCCTACTCATATTCGATTTTAATTGATGAGCCTACTCATATACCAGTTCTGTAGTTCTTTTCTGGACACTCCAATTTTCAATCCCAGCTCTTGCAATCTAACAGTTGATGTGGATTGGTTTAATTGAAAATCCTCTTTGCGGCCACACTCAATGAGAGCGTTCTGAATGTCAACTCTATCCATTGGCTGGCCCCCAGCTATGGTGGCAGAGCCAACCAGTCTTTTGTGCTCTCTCATTGCCAACGGCACCTATCTGTCCCGGAACGAAGATTTTGCAAATTGTTGACGCTTGTAGTGGCTCAGTCCATTGTCTGTACACTTAACCAGATTCCACCTTCCGGATCATACTCAATGAATCACACAGAATGTACGCATATGTGTAGTATCGATTACTAACAGATCTCAAAGAGCAAGGCTATTTCGATACAACGAACAAAAAGCAAAAGATCGTGCTAGTTAAAGATGGACCTAAGAAATAACAAAGATAGTGAAACCCATTTTTTATGAAACGCACACTAAAGACCATTCTAGAAATATCTTGTTTCCTTATTCTGTGAAGCAAACCAGAATTGAGAAAAAAAGAAAGATGAAAACATGTTCTTTTCTTTTGTTTCTTTTCCCCAGGCGGCGCAGAAAAACCAAATCTAGCCAAAATAATAACAACAGCTTTAATTCGATGAACAATGGTAGCACAGCCGCCCTTAATGAGCCAGAGATGCCCAAGAGAGGTTAGTCCTTAGTAATACTACCATCTACTGCTACAATAAGCACACACACATACACATACACTTTGCTTTATTTAACACAAACACACTGTTAATAATATATGTTTCCGTTGTGTACATGTCCTGGGATGGGACGGGTTAGATCATAGATTCCCAAACTTTTTCGGCTCACTGCCCACTTTGCACAACATAAACTTTGTAACGCCCTCCACATTAGAACAGTTTGCCAACGCCCTCCCACCCAACCCACATATATACATGCTCTATTTTCACTTTGACATGAACACTGTTTAGGACATTTTGGAGACACATCAACAGAACGAAACAACAATGGGGAGGAGCTAATAAATCTATGTTTAGAACACGGTCTAATAATAACAAACACATTTTATCAACATTGACAGGACAATGAACAAGCATTAGAAGACAGAATTGATGCATTTGAGATGTGGATATATAGAAGAATAAGCAGAGTTTCATGGACAGAAAACAGACAAATAAACAAGTTTTAGGAAAACTAGGCATGAAGAAACAATTATTAAGAGAAATAAATCAGACAAGTAAAGTATTTTGGACACATAAAGGCATGACACCATGATAAATATTTACTAGAGGAAAGTTGAGGAGAAGAGCAAGAGGAAGACGAGAGATAAGTGAAGAAACTTTAAGAAATGGACAGGTTACAGTCTGGCAGTGTGCAACACCAAGCGAAAGACAGAGGATGCTGAGATTCATTGCAGCCAACCTTCGATGTGGAGACGGCACTGATGATGATGATGACAGAGCCACATAAAAACTTGGTACAGATGGAACAATTTTCTTCAGGCGTCACAGATTGATTACATACTTGTCAGATACAGGCAGAAGGGATATAAACGCAGACGCCAGAGTTATACCAAACATTAACATAGATACCAACCATCGACCTGTCGTAGTAACTGAAAGAAGACAATCGCTGAGACCAAAGACAAAACTGAAACAAAACATTGGAAAGAACCTGTTATAAACTTTAAAAAGTTGGAGGAAGAAACAACCAGAGACGAGTTATATCAAGAAATGAACCAGATCTACAACACCTTACCCAAGAGAATTGATAACATCGAGAAGGAATGGGAAGTATTTAAAACCTCCATATCAAACAATTTACTAAAAGTATGTGGCACAAGAGGACCAGCCAAAGCTCATCAAAAACAGCATGGTGGAGTGAAGAGATACAAACAGCCGTACACAGAAAGAAACATTGCTTCCAAACATGGTTGAAATCTAAAAACTATAACGACTATGTACAATATCGTCTAGTCAGGAGAGAGGGGAAAAGTATAGTCAAGAAAGAGAAAGAAAACTCTTGGTGCAAATATGGAGAACATCTAACATACTTATATAGGACAAAACCGAGATAATTTTGTAAGAGTGTCAAGTCAATGAGAGTGAGAGACGTATCATAAACAGTAAGGAAGGAACACCATTACTCAACAGACAAGATAGAATGACCAGATGGAAGGAATATTTTCAAGAACTTTATAACCCTACTAGATTAACAGAATATATATACACAACAAATGCAAGTGAAGAAACATAACCATATATATTGATCCAAGAAATTGAAACAGCAATAATGAACAGCCCGAGCAATAAGTCACCAGATGCAGATGGCATACCCAACGACGCAATTAAAGCATGCAAAGCATTAGGTTCAATAGAATATTCACAGCCGCATGGACAGAAAGATAAGTTCCAGATGATTGACACAAATCAGTAATAATCCCATTATGGAAAAATAAAGGCAATAAAAGAGAATGCGAAACATACAGAGGCATTTCACTATTAAGCCACATTGGTAAAATATACGCAAAAATATTAGAACAGCGCATAAGACACATCGCTGACCCACAAATAAGCCCTCACAGTTTGGATTTAGAAGAGAAGTGGGATACACAGACGCTCTATTCACTCTGAGACAACTGAGTGAAAAAGCAATAGAATATAACAAAAAGCTACACTTATTATTCATCGATCAAGAAAAGGCATTCGATAGAATAGAGAGAAGTATTCTATGGGAAACACTAGAAAACTATGGGATCAAGGGACAACTGCTAGACAATATCAGAGCAATATACACAAATAGCCACAGTGTGATAAGAACAACAGACGGAATGACAGACCCATTCGAAACAAAATCAGGAGTAAGATAGCGTTGTGTGCTCTCACCTCTTCTCTTCAACATATATATAGACAGAATAGTGAAAGAGGCACAGTGCGAAAAAGACTTTATTGACATAGACAATGATCACGACGACCAATTAAACAACCAAATCAACGAATTGCTTTTTGTGAACGACCAAAGTTTAAGCTATGAAGATGAAGATCAGCTACAACATCACATGAATTCACTGCTAACAGCATGTAGAAAGTAAAACATGAAAATCAACAAACAAAAGACCGAGACCATGAAAATCAGCAGAACACCAAGCCAAGCAAACATACAAATAGATAACACCAGAGTAAAGCAAGTTTCTGAATTCAAATATTTAGGCAGCATTTTCACAGAGGACGGAAAACTCGATAGAGAAATAGAGACAAGGTGTCAAAAGCAAATGCAGTGACCTACCAGCTGGCACCATTACTACAACACACAAAAATCAAGATGGAAGTGAAAAGACAGGTGATAAAAAGTATTTTCCTACCAACACTTTGTTACCAGTGCCAAACTTGGTCTCTGACAGCAGCACACCACAGAAAGATCACCATATGTGAAATGAAATGCTCGAGGAAGGCAGTGGGAGTCACCAGGAAAGACAAACTACGAAATGAGGACATCAGAAGCAGAGTGGGCATAATTTCATACATCGAATACATCGAAAGACAACAAATGCAGTGGTTTGGACATTTAATGAGAATTAAATACAACCAACCACCAATAACAGCATACAATAAAAAGAGATCGGGTACTAGAGCTAAGGGAAGACCAACAAAAATATGGATAGACAATATCAAGACCACATTACATAAACACGGATACAACACAACAAGGGCGACTCATCTAGCCCTAGAACGCAAATATTAAAGCTCCCATCCCTACGCTTAACGGCACGAGTGGACAGCCAACTACATCTTCCACCTGGGAATAGACAATAGACAATAGACATAGACAATTGAGATATATTTCTGTCATACATGGTCAATTTTCAAAGGATTATATTCATGAAATAGAAAATTGATGAAAAAATGGATCGTGTAATACGGGCATAAGATGAATTAAAATGCAGAATTCAAATTTTAAATGATTATTCAATCGCAAAATCACGAAAATAATTTATTTTAAAATATTTATTATTAATTTCTTCTTTAAGGATCCACCGACTCCTAAGCGCATGAACACACCCACAATTCTTCTGAACCCACTATCGCCCCTGTAGGTTATGCTCTGTTCTCAACCTCGTCAAGCCATAGGGGCACATGTCGTAAGTGCCTATCTTGATTTTAGTGCACAGATGGTGTCCTTATTCTGTTGTGACACGACTGGAGGTGAACTATGACTGTCTGGTCTCTTCTGGGCAGTTGATAATATCCATTGTCTTTGTTGTTGTTGTTTTGGGTGGGGTTATTTTTATCCCACTTTGATTTGTAGTGTCCTTTGGCGATGTTTTTTACTACTTCATAGCTGACGCTTCAGCGCCCACTGGTGTGGGGGAGGGCGGTACCACCCACTTTGGGAAACACTGGGTTAGATTAATGCGCAAGCGTTTGCCTATCACCTCGGCCTCAAGAGGGTGTGGCTTCAATCGCGAATTTGACGTTCTACGCGCGGGTAGAGAAATTAGATTTGCTACCTCCTGCACAATAGAGAGTTTAGAAATATGAAGGAACAAGCATTTCATACAATAGTGTTTGCAGAAAATTTTATTCATTTGATACATACCTTGGTATGTTGTAGCCTCCTTAACATTAGTCATATAAGGAAAGAATGCAGTCAAACTATTTAACATTAACCATATAAGGAAAGACTGCAGTAAAACTATTTAACATTAACCATATAAGGAAAGAATGCAGTAAAACTATTTAACATTAACCATATAATGAAAGACTGCAGTAAAACTATTTAACATTAGCCATATAAGGAAAGAATGCAGTCAAACTATTTAACATTAACCATATAATGAAAGACTGCAGTAAAACTATTTAACATTAGCCATATAAGGAAAGAATGCAGTAAAACTATTTAACATTAACCATATAATGAAAGACTGCAGTCAAACTATTTAACATTAACCATATAAGGAAAGAATGCAGTAAAACTATTTAACATTAGCCATATAAGGAAAGACTGCAGTCAAACTATTTAACATTAACCATATAAGGAAAGAATGCAGTCAAACTATTTAACATTAACCATATAAGGAAAGACTGCAGTAAAACTATTTAACATTGACCATATAAGGAAAGAATGCAGTAAAACTATTTAACATTAACCATATAAGGAAAGAATGCAGTCAAACTATTTAACATTAACCATATAAGGAAAGAATGCAGTCAAACTATTTAACATTGACCATATAAGGAAAGAATGCAGTAAAACTATTTAACATTAACCATATAAGGAAAGACTGCAGTCAAACTATTTAACATTAACCATATAAGGAAAGAATGCAGTCAAACTATTTAACATTAACCATATAAGGAAAGAATGCAGTCAAACTATTTAACATTAACCATATAAGGAACGACTGCAGTCAAACTATTTAACATTAACCATATAAAGAAAGACTGCAGTCAAACTATTTAACATTAACCATATAAGGAAAGAATGCAGTCAAACTATTTAACATTAACCATATAAGGAAAGAATGCAGTCAAACTATTTAACATTAACCATATAAGGAAAGACTGCAGTCAAACTATTTAACATTAACCATATAAGGAAAGACTGCAGTCAAACTATTTAACATTAACCATATAAGGAAAGAATGCAGTCAAACTATTTAACATTAACCATATAAGGAAAGACTGCAGTCAAACTATTTAACATTAACCATATAAAGAAAGACTGCAGTCAAACTATTTAACATTAACCATATAAAGAAAGACTGCAGTCAAACTATTTAACATTAACCATATAAGGAAAGAATGCAGTCAAACTATTTAACATTAACCATATAAAGAAAGACTGCAGTCAAACTATTTAACATTAACCATATAATGAAAGACTGCAGTCAAACTATTTAACATTAACCATATAAAGAAAGACTGCAGTCAAACTATTTAACATTAACCATATAATGAAAGACTGCAGTCAAACTATTTAACATTAACCATATAAAGAAAGACTGCAGTCAAACTATTTAACATTAACCATATAAAGAAAGAATGCAGTCAAACTATTTAACATTAACCATATAAGGAAAGAATGCAGTCAAACTATTTAACATTAACCATATAATGAAAGAATGCAGTCAAACTATTTAACATTAGTCATATAAGGAAAGAATGCAGTCAAACTATTTAACATTAACCATATAAGGAAAGACTGCAGTCAAACTATTTAACATTAACCATATAATGAAAGACTGCAGTCAAACTATTTAACATTAACCATATAAAGAAAGAATGCAGTCAAACTATTTAACATTAACCATATAAGGAAAGAATGCAGTCAAACTATTTAACATTAACCATATAATGAAAGAATGCAGTCAAACTATTTAACATTAGTCATATAAGGAAAGAATGCAGTCAAACTATTTAACATTAACCATATAAGGAAAGAATGCAGTAAAACCATTTAACATTAACCATATAAAGAAAGAATGCAGTCAAACTATTTAGCAATGGCGAAATACGTAAAAATAAAGTACTGTAGTTTTATAACATACAACAACAATAACAATACACAGCAACGTTTCGATCAAAAGGCCTTTATCAAGCAAAGGATACAACAGAAGTGAAGAATTGAAATTCTTTCACATCAAGCTACATATAGAATACAACAATAAATTCCGAGCGACCCTAAAATAAAAATCTGTGACTAAAAACGAATAACGAAATAAATGCAAAAAACTAGAAGTGTAAAAAATAAGATAAACAATAAAAATCAAATATAAATATATAACATAAATACATTGAACATATACACATATAGAATATGGAGCATGAGAAGAGACAGTACTAAGAAGCATAGGAATGTAGTGCGTTGAGTATATGAGGTAGCAAGGTAACATATAGCGAAATAAATGATTCTCTAGAGCAAGTCGGCTTCCATCATCAGAGAAACATGATCAGATGGCTGTGACCTGTACATCCGCGAGCTCCTAAATTGTAAGTTCCATAGAATTGAGTGGTCTAAGAAATCACAGAGCATTGGCGTATATCACGTAGATGTTGCCAAAACAGTCACTAAGCATTTTACCTGTTTTGCCTATGTATGCCGTGTCACAACGTAACGTTGGCAAGAGAATGAAGTACTTTGTTGTTACGTGTTTCGTCATTACTATATCCTTAACACCAGTGGGTATGAAAATGGGTACTCATAGATATGTTTTATGTGAGAAAAGCTTAAGAATCATTCCAGGAGACAATTTTTTTTCAAAAAGTTTCCACACTTGGTCTTTTCATTATTTCACGCCAAAGGGTGTTTACATTACTTTTTACATACTCTAGAAATACAGAGGAAAGAAGAATTCAGAAGCTATTTTGTAACCACTTAACACAGTATGTTTCTTTTGACGCTGATAAATGTGGACATGGAAGTGTTATATGTTCTGCATTTTCGCGCTGCTAGTTTTATCTGCGGCACAGCAGTCTGACGATTCTCAGTTATGAGTTCCTCTCATTTTATTGTGCTACATTTGGCGATCTTACGCAATCCATTCCCAGCACCTGGTCTTATGTGTTCTGTATTTTCGCCCAGCTAATTTTATCTACCGCACATCAATCTGACGATGCTCATCTATGCAAGTTATCATTTTATTGTGTCACATTTAGTGATCTTACGCAAGCACCTGGTGTAGACAAGATACGGTAGGTGTGTGGACACTTTCTATACCGCCCAGTACTGATGAGATACCTCCTTGGAGAATGACATAAGAATGAACCGTCAAACATGTGCTACTCTACGTGTTGTGCATCCTGTGTAAGAGGGTTGGAGTTGGTGTGTCATCTAGGAGAATTATTAGATTACTTGCATTATCAGTTATCAACGGACTATCATCATAGTACTCCGGACATGTCCAGAGGTGTTCCAATCTCCACTTCAGCAAATCCAGCAGCGTCCAGCGACTCAACATGCCAGTTCGATGTTGATTAATCAATCTCTTTGCATATTTTGTATGTCCTTCTTTTCGGGCTGCACCAATATTGATACCCATCTCTCTCAGTTTATGGGACTCACAACCCTGAAACTATTCTGTTCGAAAAGATTCTCTCTCCTAATACGTTAATAAAGACATTTCGGTCCATTGCAGCTCCCTCTGATTACTTGCATTACACATCTCCCATTCCTTTTCTAGACTGGTTATAATATTTTATTCTCTGCTAACCTACTGAGGGAAATGTCAGTACAATCTCCAGCAAGTATCATCTTAGAGTACGTTTTGTCACTGAGATATGCGAAACTGCAGTTGTTACCAACTAGGTTGTACAAATTATATACGACGTATTTTTTTGTAATCATGTCACCACCTGTATATCAGTTGCTTGACGGCATGTGACGTTCGTCATATTCCCCTAACTGTGATTTCTGATAGAGATGCTGTTATCCGTGTAGTCAGTAGATTGATAGGGCTACATCATTGCCTTTTGGTGAGTAACTATGTGTGCTTCGATATATTTCTTACAAAGAAAGATCTCAGTGGCAGTGTATGAACTCCGTAGCAACGCTGAAGTTCATTATTATAATTTTGAAGGTTGTGAACATATTTTGTAGAGATTTTATATTTTAATCTTTCTATTAAAGTTGCACGGGCAGTGGCTTTCCAGCCTCCATTTCATTATTCTGAACAGTCAAGGCACCAGTATGTTAACGGAACTCGCAATCACGGATATAACTCACCAAGGTCAGCTAATCTGGCGATGGAACTCAAATTATAGCTCCCACCACTACGCTTAACGACAAGAGTGAATGACCAATTCCATCATCCACATGGAGAAAGACAACAGACAATAGAAGCTGTTTGTTTTCTTATTAAGGGTTTTCTTAGCTGAAGGATTTACTTCATTGCACCGGGTTTTACCCAATATGGCTCGGTATTTCCCCACAGAAATGGCACACTACCTGCCGAGAGTATTGCAAAAAGCACGAACACCGTAACTCCGGCAACAATCATAGGTGTAAACTTACAGTAATAGTCATAAAAGAGTGAATATATTAGTAAATTAATAAGTTTGTTATGTTGTTGTTTTCTTATCTCTCAGAAAAATCTCAGAAAGTATCAAATTCGAGAGACAAAGAAAATATTGAAGCAGCCAAAGATGTTGCTGCTACAGGCATTTACTACAATGACGTTCCTGAAGTGAGTCCTACAGTCATCCAACTCAAAGATCTGGGCATGTTTTTATCTTCACATAGCACACCTTTCTACCAAGAACAATTCAATGTAAGTATTATATGATGTTGTTAAAAAAAAACTCAGAATCACCAACATCTGCATAAGAAAGAAAGTTGGCACAAAACCTTGCTTGAATTACATAGAGAAACAAAGAATGAAGTGTTTGGCAACTTAATATGAATACACCAAAACTCCACAGTATACAGAGTCTTCTACAACATAACATCGGGAAAGAAGGCAAGAGGAAGACCACGGAAAAGATGGTTAGAATCCTGTGAAAGAGCAAAGATAACAATCACACAAGCCACCAGAACAGTGCAAGACAAAAACAGAAAACCACGACACTGGGCAACAACCCGGTAGCAGTATGACGACAAA
The DNA here is from genome assembly GCA_020796225.1 of Arion vulgaris. Taxonomy (NCBI): domain Eukaryota; kingdom Metazoa; phylum Mollusca; class Gastropoda; order Stylommatophora; family Arionidae; genus Arion; species Arion vulgaris. Next base: position 81,662,265 of record CM036755.1, read on the forward strand.
CGAAAAAGAAGTTTAAAAAAACAGACATTATGCTACGAATTGTCAAAACAATATCAGCTTTTAAAAGTATAAATAAAATATGGAACTGCAAGTTATATCGTTTTAAAACAAAATTTCCACATTTCTCAATTCCATTGTTGTATCAATCCTAGCATGTGCCATCGACAGCTGGAAAGTGACTAAAGATATAGAAAGTACATTTTTATTATGTTGTCATATTTGTCCCAGCTCTTCTAAATTACTCCATGTTTTGCTTTTTAATCTTGTTATTCTAATATGTTTTCTAGTTTTCTTCAAATTAATATATATATACGTTTATTGATTGAAAAATAGTTTTGATTTTTTTTAAATAACTCAATGCATTTTTTGCGTCAATTAAATTGAATGCGTGCAACTGAGTAAATAATGCGCTTGGAAAGAGTGCATGTGAAAATAGATATCTTTTAAAAAATAATGAAAATAAAATGTAACGAATTCAGTAGAAGGGATGAAATTAGAAAAGGTGAAAAGTCAACCTCTAGTAACTATAAGAAGAAGTTGGAGATATGTTGGGTATACAATGAAATGAAATGATCAAAGAATACCATAGCAGGCATTGAAGTGTTATGCAAAGGATTCAAGATAAAGATTACGCCCTATGGAAACCCTGACAAGAATTTTATTGAGGAGGCAGAAATATTGGTCTTAATTACGTGAAAGAGATTGAGTGAGTTGCCCAGGACAAAGCGGTATTGAGAAATTACTTGCAGACCCTATGTAACGTATAACGCTAGGAGATGATGCAATCCTTTAATTAGGTTGGAAATATACAATATAATCAGACAGTACAGGGAAATAACTGGAAGCAAGATTATAAGACGTTTGTACCAAGTCGAGTAACATGAAGCAAGATTATAAGACGTTTGTACCAAGTCGAGTAACATGAAGCAAGATTATAAGACGTTTGTACCAAGTCGAGTAACGTAAAGCAAGATTATAAGACGTTTGTACTAAGTCGAGTAACATGAAGCAAGATTACAAGACGTTTGTACCAAGTCGAGTAACATGAAGCAAGATTATAAGACGTTTGTACTAAGTCGAGTAACATGAAGCAAGATTACAAGACGTTTGTACCAAGTCGAGTAACATGAAGCAAGATCATAAGACGTTTGTACAAAGCTGAATAACTGGAAGCAAGATCATAAGACGTTTGTACCAAGTCGAGTAACATGAAACAAGATCATAAGACGTTTGTACAAAGCTGAATAACTGGAAGCAAGATCATAAGACGTTTGTACACAGTCGAGTAACATGAAACAAGATTATACGACGTTTGTACAAAGCCGAATAACTGGAAGCAAGATCATAAGACGTTTGTACCAAGTCGAGTAACATGAAGCAAGATCATAAGACGTTTCTACAAAGCTGAATAACTGGAAGCAAGATCATAAGACGTTTGTACCAAGTCGAGTAACATGAAGCAAGATTATAAGACGTTTGTACCAAGTCGAGTAACATGAAGCAAGATCATAAGACGTTTGTACCAAGTCGAGTAACGTAAAGCAAGATTATAAGACGTTTGTACTAAGTCGAGTAACATGAAGCAAGATTATAAGACGTTTGTACCAAGTCGAGTAACATGAAGCAAGATTATACGACGTTTGTACAAAGCTGAATAACTGGAAGCAAGATCATAAGACGTTTGTACCAAGTCGAGTAACATGAAGCAAGATCATAAGACGTTTCTACAAAGCTGAATAACTGGAAGCAAGATCATAAGACGTTTGTACCAAGTCGAGTAACATGAAGCAAGATTATAAGACGTTTGTACCAAGTCGAGTAACATGAAGCAAGATTATAAGACGTTTGTACCAAGTCGAGTAACGTAAAGCAAGATCATAAGACGTTTGTACCAAGTCGAGTAACATGAAGCAAGATTATAAGACGTTTGTACCAAGTCGAGTAACATGAAGCAAGATTATAAGACGTTTGTACCAAGTCGAGTAACATGAAGCAAGATTATAAGACGTTTGTACAAAGCCGAGTAACATGAAACAAGATTATACGACGTTTGTACAAAGCCGAATAACTGGAAGCAAGATTATAAGACGTTTGTACAAAGCCGAATAACTGGAAGCAAGATCATAAGACGTTTGTACAAAGCCGAATAACTGACAAGATCATAAGACGTTTGTACAAAGCCGAATAAATGACGAGATCATAAGACGTTTGTACAAAGCCGAATAACAGGAAGCAAGATCATAAGACGTTTGTATAAAGTCGAATAACTGACAAGATCATGGTTTTGGTCAGTAGGTTTTTATCAAGCACAAGATAAATAACAAATGTGATATATGTACAGTTTAATCTATCAATCAAGTTCCATGCCTGACGGCGTTGGCGATCATATCTCCCCACAACTCTATCTCCGTCATGCAGGCAATCAGTTCTGACTTTAATCTTTCGTCGAAACAAGATGTCAGACCATCCAACATTTTCTCTCTCTGTCTTCCACTATCTCTCCTTCCCTGAATTTTACCTGTTGTCACCAAAAGGGTTTTAAACCTTCTCTTCGCATTAAATGCCTGAAGAATCTTGATTGTCTGATTTTTATTCTTTTGATAAGGTTTCTTTTTGATAAACTGTCTGTACAGTTGCTCAAGTTAATTCTGCTGACATTATTACACCATGTTAGTGATATAAAAACTGTGTTAGTGATATAAAAACTGTGTTAGTGATATAAAAACTGTGTTAGTGATATAAAAACTGTGTTAGTGATATAAAAACTGTGTTAGTGATATAAAAACTGTGTTAGTGATATAAAAACTGTGTAAAAACTAAAGGCAAATCAAAGATGCTCAGTTTACTTGAGTTGTTAAAGAGTATGCATACTGATGATTAAATGGCTTTGATTAAACACATTCTCTCTCTGTCCCTCATAAAACTGTTCTATTTGAAAAACATGTAATTCAACACTTCTTCTTCTGTCCTAGTACATCAGTTCTACTTAAAACTGTAGTTCAACACACTTCTTCTGTCACTAAATACATCAGTTCTACTTGGAAAACATGTAGTTCAAACACTTCTCTGTCCTCATACATCCAGTTCTACTTGGAAAACATGTAGTTCCAAAATCTTCAAGTCGCTGAATAGATTCAACATCAATGTCAGTGACCTCATCCAACAGACGGTCGTCAGTGACCTCATGCAACAGACGGTCGTCAAGAGACCTCATGCAACAGACGGTCGTCAGTGACTCATGCAACAGACGGTCGTCAAGAGACCGAAAAACATCACCCTTATCCTTCTTGAACTACCCGATGATCAACACTTTTTACACATGCATGTCCATTCTCTCATAATTGCATGTCCATTCTCTCATAATTGCAAACACATGCATGTCCATTCTCTCATAATTGCATGTCCATTCTCTCATAATTGCAAACACATGCATGTCCATTCTCTCATAATTGCAAACACATGCATGTCCATTCTCCTAATTCAAACACCTGCATGTCCATTCTCTCATAATTGCAAACACCTGCATGTCCATTCTCTCATAATTGCAAACACCTGCATGTCCATTCTCTCATAATTGCAAACACCTGCATGTCCATTCTCTCATAATTGCAAACACATGCATGTCCATTCTCTCATAATTGCAAACACATGCATGTCCATTCTCTCATAATTGCAAACACCTGCATGTCCATTCTCTCATAATTGCAAACACCTGCATGTCCATTCTCTCATAATTGCAAACACCTGCACACCTGCATGTCCATTCTCTCATAATTGCAAACACCTGCATGTCCATTCTCTCATAATTGCAAACACATGCATGTCCATTCTCTCATAATTGCAAACACATGCATGTCCATTCTCTCATAATTGCAAACACATGCATGTCCATTCTCTCATAATTGCAAACACCTGCATGTCCATTCTCTCATAATTGCAAACACCTGCATGTCCATATTCTTATGAAACTGAACTAGACCTGAAACTTAGGGATTTAGATGGGCAAAAATGGCAATAGATGTTTTCAGTGCTTCACAATAAGATGTGAGGTGTTCCCCAAACAGATCCTAATAGAATTACGATCAATCATAAAAGGATGAAGCCAGAACCATGTAAACATTCTTGTAACAAATTGTTGCTTAGTCAATAAAATAGACATGCTACAATCATATAAATAATGATATCACTAATGACAGAAATGTATGACTGGGAAACATGGACAATGAACAATCAGCTGAAAGACAGAATTGATGCATTTGAGATGTGGATTTATATAATAATAGGCAGGGTTTCATGGACAGAAAAACAAACAAATAAACAAGTTTTAGTAAAACTAGGCATGAAGAAACCACTATCAAGAGAAATAAAATTCAGACAAGTAAATAATTTTGGGCCCATAAAAAGGCATGGCATATTGATAAAATCTTTACTAGAAGGGAATGTTGAAGAGCAAGAGGAAGACCTAGAGATAAGTGGGAGGGAAATTTAAAGAAATGGAAGGATATAGTCTGGCAGAGTGCAACACCAAGCGAAAGACAGAGGATGATTGAGATTCATTGCAGCCAACATTCAATGTGGAGACGGCACCTGATAATGATGATGAAAGACAGAAAACTAAAATAAATTATTTGAATGGAACAAAAGAAAAAATATATATAAAGGGTATAAAGAAGAAAGATTGACTTCACTGCACCGGGTTTACACCACATGGCTCGGCTTCTCTCCGCAGAAATGTCACGCCACCTGCAGAGATTATTGCACAAAGCGCAAACTCAATGGCTTTGCAACAATTCTATGGGTCTATGAAAAAATATGCACACGTCAACAAAACAGCGCTGTCCAGATTCGAACCCAAGATTCGAGCCAAGAGGGATGTAGGTTCAATCCCATACTTGACGTTTCACACCTTAGGTAAAAAATTGACTCTCCTTCCCCTGCCACGCTAGACTTTCTCTGCACCATTGAGGCGAAGAGACAGCGAGCTGCTTGAACAGACAAAACACATAACACTCACATGTCTAATCTTGATCATGTATGCCCTACCTGTGGTAGGGGATTGTGTTCAAGAATTGGACTCTACAGTCACCTCTGCTCACACCAAAGAGGTGCAGCAGCACACATTTGATGTTGTTGTCATCATCGCTTGCGATAGACGGCTATTATTATTATTATTATTCTCTTGATATGGAAGTCACATCCACGTCATACATAAATCTAGAAAAGGCTACATGATGCAGTGAACATTTAATATCGAATTTAACATTGTAAACATTTAAAACTGATAAATACTTCAATTTATACACATAAAATGCTTGCGACTTATACTCGTAAAAATATAAAGTATCTCATCATCATCACAAAGTAGCTTGTTCCTTCTGGAACTTGGCTTCCATGACAGCAGTTGTGAAAAACTCTCTGTTCTGTGCAAGTTGACCGGCGTCAGCAGCAGTCATTCTCAGATCGTCAATAACATCTTTCACCCATCGACTTCTAGGTCTTATTCTTATTCTTCTTCCAGGCCACATTACCTCCAAAATTCTCTTCTCTGTGCACTAGTTAACTTTTCTTCCAGGCCACATTACCTCCAAAATTCTCTTCTCTATGCACTAGTTAACTTTTCTTCCAGGCCACATTACCTCCAAAATTCTCTTCTCTATGCACTAGTTAACTTTTCTTCCAGGCCACATTCCCTCCAAAATTCTCTTCTCTACACACTAGTTAACTTTTCTTCCAGGCCACATTACCTCCAAAATTCTCTTCTCTATGCACTAGTTAACTTTTCTTCCAGGCCACATTACCTCCAAAATTCTCTTCTCTATGCACTAGTTAACTTTTCTTCCAGGCCACATTACCTCCAAAATTATCTTCTCCATGCACTAGTTAACTTTTCTTCCAGGCCACATTCCCTCCAAAATTCTCTTCTCTACACACTAGTTAACTTTTCTTCCAGGCCACATTACCTCCAAAATTCTCTTCTCTATGCACTAGTTAACTTTTCTTCCAGGCCACATTCCCTCCAAAAAATTCTCTTTCTTCTATGCACTAGTTAACTTTGTTCTTCAGGCCACATTCCCTCCAAAATTACTCAATCTGTATGCACCATTAAACATTCTTTCTTTCAGGCAAACAATACTCCAATCATATTCTGTATCACTATGACAAAGTTACTTAACATGACAATGAACAATCCTGAAAGAAATTATGCTTCTGATGCACTTAGTATAATTTTTCAGGCAACAACAATCAAAAAGTTTTTACTACACTGAGTTAACTTTCTTCAAGAGAAATAAATTCCAAGAAAATTTCTTCCCATAAAGGCACTATTAAATTTTACTTGAAAAAGGGGCCAGAGTAATAAAATTTTTTTTCCCAAATGAAACTAGCGAAACTTTTCTTGCGGGCCAAACATTCTCCGCCCCAAAATTGTCCTTCAATTATTACACTGAAAAGTTAAACTTTTACTTCAGGCTTACCTCAAAGGCTTCGCTTCTCTCGCAAATGTCAGCCACTCTTTTGCTCAGGCAAATTCAACTCAAAATTCTCTTCTATAAAATTGCACAGTAACAAACAGCCTGTCCAGGCCACATTCCTCAAGAATTATTCAATCCTACTTGCGTCCCCCTAGTTAATTTTCTTCCACGCCACGCTAATTCTCTCACCTTGACTGAAGGAACTTCTTGACAGGCCACATTCACTCAAATTTTTCTTGATCATGATGCACTAGTTAATTTTCTCGAGAATTGACCTCCAATACTTCTCCACACCATAGTAGCACTTTTGTTTGCCACATTCGCTTGCAAGATCTCTATTTTTATTATTAATTTTCTTCCAGGAATCACATTACTCTCAAAATTATCTTCTGACATGCATTAATTAATTTAACTTTTAGGACATTTAAACGAAAATACTCATTTCTACACATAGTTCACTTTCTCTTATAAGCCACATCATCACAAAGCTTTTTCTTCTACTTGCTCATGCAGCAGTTGAAACTCTTGTTCTCAGCACATTCCCCCCAAGAATATTCTCTCTCATACTCTGCACTAGTTACACTTTTCTTCCAGGCCACATTCCTCCAAAATTCTTCTCTAGCACTAGTTAACTTTTCTTCCAGGCCACATTACCTCCAAAATTCTCTTCTCTATGCACTAGTTAACTTTTCTTCCAGGCCACATTACCTCCAAAATTCTCTTCTCATGCACTAGTTAACTTTTCTTCCAGGCCACATTCCTCCAAAATTCTCTTCTCATCACTAGTTAACTTTTCTTCCAGGCCACATTACCTCCAAAATTCTCTTCTCTATGCACTAGTTAACTTTTCTTCCAGGCCACATTCCTCCAAAATATCTTCTCTATGCACTAGTTAACTTTTCTTCCAGGCCACATTACCTCCAAAATTCTCTTCTCTATGCACTAGTTAACTTTTCTTCCAGGCCACATTATCTCCAAAATTCTCTTCTCTATGCACTAGTTAACTTTTCTTCCAGGCCACATTACCTCCAAAATTCTCTTCTCTATGCACTAGTTAACTTTTCTTCCAGGCCACATTACCTCCAAAATTTCTTCTCTACACTAGTTAACTTTTCTTCCAGGCCACATTACCTCCAAAATTCTCTTCTCTATGCACTAGTTAACTTTTCTTCCAGGCCACATTACCTCCAAAATTTCTTCTCATGCACTAGTTAACTTTTCTTCCAGGCCACATTACCTCCAAAATTCTCTTCTCTATGCACTAGTTAACTTTTCTTCCAGGCCACATTACCTCCAAAATTCTCTTCTCTATGCACTAGTTAACTTTTCTTCCAGGCCACATTACCTCCAAAATAATCTTCTCTATGCACTAGTTAACTTTTCTTCCAGGCCACATTACCTCCAAAATTCTCTTCTCTATGCACTAGTTAACTTTTCTTCCAGGCCACATTACCTCCAAAATTCTCTTCTCTATGCACTAGTTAACTTTTCTTCCAGGCCACATTACCTCCAAAATTCTCTTCTCTATGCACTAGTTAACTTTTCTTCCAGGCCACATTCCTCCAAAATTATCTTCTCTATCACTAGTTAACTTTTCTTCCAGGCCACATTACCTCCAAAATTCTCTTCTCTATGCACTAGTTAACTTTTCTTCCAGGCCACATTACCTCCAAAATTCTCTTCTCTATGCACTAGTTAACTTTTCTTCCAGGCCACATTACCTCCAAAATTATCTTCTCTATGCACTAGTTAACTTTTCTTCCAGGCCACATTACCTCCAAAATTATCTTCTCTAAGCACTAGTTAACTTTTCTTCCAGGCCACATTCCCTCCAAAATTATCTTCTCTATGCACTAGTTAACTTTTCTTCCAGGCCACATTACCTCCAAAATTATCTTCTCTAAGCACTAGTTAACTTTTCTTCCAGGCCATATTACCTCCTAAAATTTCTTCTCTATGCACTAGTTAACTTTTCTACACCACTTAACTTAAAATTGATCTAATCTCAACTAATACTTTGATTTTTTAGAATACTCCAAATACTTTTTCTTATTTAACTTTTTACAATTGTAACTAATAAAATTGGACTAATTCAAACTAAAATCTTAAAATTTTAAACTGAAAATAAACATTTTCCTTATTTGAACAAAAAAATGTTCTTGAAATAATTGGAAAAACAGTGAACAAAAATGAGACATGTAATCTGAGAGAATAGATGTAACATCAATTAAATGTTTATAAAAGACGCTGATAAATATGGAGACATGTTGAGGATACTCTGAGAAGATATAATAATGGATACAAGACCTCAATTAAAAACTTTTCTATCAATCCCAACTAATTGGAAAAACTAGCTGATTACTGAAATGTGTGGAAAACACTATTACGCAAAGGTGCAGTACATTTGGAAAATATATATTCTGAAAAAAATTAATCAAAGAGTTATAAAGCAGGCATTATAATGGGAGGCACAGTGCTGAAGAAAGAACGGATGTCCTAGGAAACCCTGAAGTGAACTTTACTGAGAGAGGCGAGAAATAGCGGACTCAATTCCAGTGGCGGCTCGTCATTAAGGGCCAGTGGGGCTGTAATAGATTATTTCGCTACTACACTTATACTATCATTTGGTGACTGGCAACACAAAAATGTAGTAGATTATTTCTACTATCCTATTATCTCAGCGTTCATACCTATAAATCTGAACATTCAACTATCAATCTGAACATTCAACTATCAATCTAAATTCAACTATATCGAACATTCAACTATCAATCTGAACATTCAACTATCATACCGAAAGATATATCTCATACGAGACTAAATTTTGTTTATTTTTCACAAATATAAACTACAAGAAAATTATAAACATCTTATTTATCAATACAACATCAATATTAATCAATAACATATATTTTTCACATTACCACACCTTGTTCTCTAGTAAAAGTTACAATTAATGTTCTGCTCTCCCAAATATGTCCTCCTGTTGAATAGAATGTCAAAGTTGTGTTCTAGATGGATCGTAGATATCTTGTAGTCATACGAACCTATCTTAGACTGGCGATACTGCTTGAAGTAACTGTCTAGGACTATCTCTGAATGCTGAATGTCTGTTTTCTAGCTATTCTGTGTATCTCTTCTACTCTGTCAGCTGGCGAATATTAACTGTGTGTCTCTTATTCTAGACTACACTCCTTGACTTGTCAATTCCTTTCTGTCCGTAACTGTCTCAGACTACCTACACTGACTGTCCCTGGGTCTGTCTCTGCCCCTCTGAATCGCTGGAATGAAAAATGTCCTAAAACGATCTGTCCCTGAATCAGACTAGCCTCACTGCCCCTGGGTACCTCTCTCTCTACTCAGAATGAAAATCGACTAGCCTCACTGCTTGTCCCTGGGTACCTCTCTGTGCCTCTGTCTGAATGGGAATGTCCTCTGACCAAAAAAATGCATTCTATTTATCATTTCGTCTTTTTTTCTTTGTTTCCAATCGGTCAATGTCCTGTTAGTACATTCTCACGGTCAAATCTAGTCGTCGGTTGGACAAACCTAACCTATGGCATTTCTAAAAAAGAATACTATTAACTTGAAATTAGCTGCATGGGAAAGAAAACAAGACATAAGTTCACTTCTATTTAAGAAAAATCACATCTTTTCAAAAATATCTGGTACCATATTTTTCACTGCTACAGGGCCGGCCACACCAAAAATAATGTATAACATGTATTTATTATTTTAACAATTAAAATATAACAACCAAAAACCATGATTTATCCGGACAAAAATGTCTGGCCCCACCAACAGCAATGATCTCGAACCGCCACTGCTCAATTCTATAGAAGAGATTGAACATGTTTACCAGGATATGGCGGTTGTGAGAAATTGCGTCTATGCACTACATAACTTATGAGTGTTAAAAACGAGTCGTTACTGCCTGTAGTACCGCTTGTTAGAGCGGTGTAGGACAGGTGGGACGTGAGCCCGAGGAATGTAGTGTCCATGTAGCTAGTGTAGTCGCTGCAAAGCTGTTCCTGTTATGATTTGTGATTTATACCAACAACAGAAAAAATAATTGGCCGTACCGTGAAGTGAACACGGGTATCCCGAATGTAAGCCGCGCTTTAATACATTCGGCCAGACTCTCCTGGAGTTTTAAGTGTAAGAGAACAATACAAATATCTCACATTTATAAAACTTTAATGCCACATTTGTGTCTGTTATTACAGGTCATCCCCAGTAACAATGAAGCCACAACAGTGGTAGCCGAGAGACCAGAGAACAAGATCAAAAACAGATATAAGAATATATCGGCATGTAAGAAATAACTTTTTAAACCTTGATTGATATACCAGGACACAGCAACATACAGGGAAATGAAAGAGCAGACATCCTTGCAAAGGCAGGAGTAAATAGTCAACAACATGACAGACCAATAACACTGCGGATTGCGAAACAAATAATAAAAAGTAACAAAAAGGAAGAGTGGATGAATGAAGGGGCAAAACAGGTAGTACAAGTAGAGCCCTCTTTAAACACATGACAACTCCAAATCTCAAAGATGCCATAAATCACCTCAGACGACATAAATCACCTCAGACGACAAAAACAAGTCATTATTTTCCTTCTTAGAACACATCACTTGCCACTGAATGCTCACCTACATCGCATCCAACCAAAAATTGCCCCACAATGTCAACTGTGTGACAATTAACCCTTTAGCTGCTAAGGACGTATATATACGTTTTTCCCATTCACTTCTAAAGACGCATGAACATGTCTGTTATTATATCTCCTCTGTGGGCTAAAGACGTGTTAACACGTTATACATTGCTACTGTCACTGCTAAAGGCGTACATTCACGTTTGTGACCTAGAAACAAAGAATAACTATGTTTAGCTCAGCCTTCAGAAAGTATGTAGCAGCGAAAGGGTTAAGAAGAAACTGTCACACACCATCTTTTCCAGTGTCCTGCACCACAGCCAACTCTAGATAAATTTATAGTTGGCTCTGCCTGCACTCAGTGACCTACGCCACAAGTACCTACCCCCATATACAGATGTTGAAAACATTATCTATGCTAACACACCACAACTCAGATAGACCTGTAAATTCTCTTCCATGGCCTCAAGTCGAAGGGCAAATGCTCAGATGACTGCTGGATCGGGAAAATAAAGTAAAGTAATCTCGATTGACAGTTAACAAAATTCATGTTACGCTTATTAGTGATTAGTATGGATGGGGATGCTGAAAGTGAAAGTTAATAACCCGCTGCGCTAGTGGCAACGTGCTATGGAAAATCCGGGATTCGAGATCAACTTGGGCTAACATTCTTGGTAGGCACACAATGTGAGGTTGGACTATAGAAAACCTGGTCCTTTACTTTGCAATCTAAATTACAAGTTCTAATCTCATTGTAACCTTTACCAGACTGACAATGTCAATGTCCGGACTAAAGAGAAAAACTATAGTAGACTAGAAGACAAACACTGGATGTGATTATGGAAAGACTTTCTCAAAGACCTCCAGTAGAACAGACCAGGTTATTATTATTCACGTGTACACTCAACATACACTTATCACTAGGCCTTGACATATCACATACACTTACTACACTAGGACTTGACATATCACATACACTTACTACACTAGGACTTCACATATCACATACACTTACTACACTAGGCCTTGACATATCACACACACTTACTACACTAGGCCTTGACATATCACATACACTTACTACACTAGGCCTTGACATATCACATACACTTATCACTAGGCCTTCACATATCACATACACTTACTACACTAGGCCTTGACATATTACATACACTTACTACACTAGGCCTTGACATATTACATACACTTACTACACTAGGCCTTGACATATTACATACACTTACTACACTAGGCCTTGACATATTACATACACTTATCACTAGGCCTTGACATATTACATACACTTACTACACTAGGCCTTGACATATTACATACACTTACTACACTAGGCCTTGACATATTACATACACTTACTACACTAGGCCTTGACATATTACATACACTTACTACACTAGGCCTTGACATATTACATACACTTACTACACTAGGACTTCACATATCACATACACTTACTACACTAGGCCTTGACATATTACATACACTTACTACACTAGGACTTGACATATCACATACACTTACTACACTAGGCCTTGACATATTACATACACTTATCACTAGGCCTTGACATATCACATACACTTACTACACTAGGACTTGACATATCACATACACTTACTACACTAGGCCTTGACATATCACATACACTTACTACACTAGGACTTCACATATCACATACACTTATCACTAGGCCTTGACATATCACATACACTTACTACACTAGGACTTGACATATCACATACACTTATCACTAGGCCTTGACATATCACATACACTTACTACACTAGGCCTTGACATATCACATACACTTACTACACTAGGCCTTCACATATCACATACACTTATCACTAGGCCTTGACATATCACATACACTTACTACACTAGGACTTGACATATCACATACACTTACTACACTAGGCCTTGACATATCACATACACTTACTACACTAGGACTTCACATATCACATACACTTATCACTAGGCCTTGACATATCACATACACATATCACTAGGCCTTCACATATCACATACACTTACTACACTAGGACTTCACATATCACATACACTTACTACACTAGGACTTCACATATCACATACACTTACTACACTAGAAATGAGGAGTCTCTGTGACGTAGAGGCTAGGTGTTCGTCTCTCGTGCCAAATGTCTCGCTCCTCGTGGAGCCATCTGGATATATTTCCAGAGATCGCTTATCTCAGTGTAGGTGAAATCTAGTTCCTAGTCCTATCAGAGGCGGACGATAAAAACGTAAGTCCCATGTTCATGTTGAGCACATAAAAGAAACCTTGGATGTTCAAAATTGAGAAGAGCAGGCTGTAAAGCCACTGCCTGGTCAAAATTCACTGGAAAGAAATTTAAAACTAAAATATTCCTACAAAAATATCTTCATCATCTTTAAAATTGAATCGGTGTCCTCATCGGTGCTATGGAGTTCGTGAACTGCAGCTGAGAACTTTCTGTGTAAGAAAGAGATCGGAACACATACTCACCGAAGTGCAATGATGATGGTTATATCAATCAATCAATCAATTAATCAAATACTGGGAATAAATCGTATAGCTCTATGCCAGTGCCAACAGGTGGAGCAGACACACGTACATGTTCAGCAATAATCTCTCGAATGAATGAGTTGAGAAGAAACACGTGTCGCCACCCAGACGACCTGGAAACTAAACTTTGAGGAAAACCGAGAGACCTCAATCTGACTATCCCGTTTGTGAATCGCCTTGAATTAAGCACATACCCAGCAAATGTTAAATACAAAGAAGAAAAAAAGAAGAAAACATCTTGACAACATAAGTACAGCAGCCATTCTAAAATGCTGACAATTATAAATTTAATCACGTTTATCTATAAAGAAGTAAATAGTGGAAGCGAAGAAGAAGATCTACTTGAAAACATTGGACCGTCTGTATTCAAGTAAAAAGGGAGCAGCATCTGGCCGAATGGATAAGAGCGTGGCTCCCATGTCTGAGACTCATGTTCAATTTACGGTAAGACCAAGGATGTCTTCTGTTGTAGGCATAAATGACAAATCCTAACCTGAACAGCTTCGCGACGACTGCACTAACCATGCGGGCATTAACTTCCTCATGCTCACGTCCAATGTGTCCTACACCGTCCTAAAAAGCGGTAATACAGGCAATAACGATAGTTTTTTTTAACTTGTTATTTTTAAACAGATGATCACTCTCGTGTAAACTTGATGAGCAGTGACAACCACAAACAAGACGATTACATCAATGCTTCACATATCCAGGTCAGATGGGACTCTGTGTTTGTTATATGTGTGTTATGTTCATCCACTTTTCATTTACGCAACATAAAACAACTGTATTGCATTGAGTAAGATATGAAAGTCAAAGGAAATCAAAACAAACACTAAGCTAAGAATCTTTCAATCAAATGTGAAGTCAGTGCTGTTCTATGTCTCAGAAACATGGAGAACAATAAAAGAAACCACCAACAGACTAAATAACTTCGTAAATGGATGTTTACGTAGAATAGAGGAATTGATATAATGAGATTACGAACGAGGAACTCGAGAAAGAACTAAGCAGATACCAGTTGGGAAAGAGTTAAGGAAGAGACGCTGGCTATGAATAGGAGACACATTGCCAAGACCGACTGGAAGCATAGGAAGACAGGCACTGTTTTGGAATCCTGACACCGGGAAAGGGAATTTTAGGAAGGTCCTCTGGGACATTCCTGTGTAGAAGAGAATTTTGAGTGAATAAAAAATAGAAAGAAAATTAAGTTTGTTTTTAGTGTTGCTCAGTTGAAATCATTTGATAGTGAAGAAAAAACTATTGTTTGTTTGTTAGTGTTTGAGTGAAGAAATCCCATTTATACCTTGAGAAGAAAACTATTGTTTGTTTGTTAGTGTTTGAGTGAAGAAATCCCATTTATACCTTGAGAAGAAAACTATTGTTTGTTTGTTAGTGTTTGAGTGAAGAAATCCCATTTATACCTTGGTTACGAAGAAAATATTGCTTTTATTTTACGGGTGATGATGATAACCACACAATTATCATCCAAAGGGAATGTAGTTGCTTTATGTTTGTCAGTGTGTAGATGACTGTAGTGAGCCCGATACGGAGTTGAAATATTCTTGTACAGTGTGGGCAAGGTATACTTGCACTTGTGGGAAGTTTTACTGCCTTTCTATTTTGACGTTTTTGTTCCATCCGTGCTGTTCTACCTACCTCGCAGGTCAAAGAACCGTGTCGAAGAAGTGTGCGCCAGGCTGATCTGTCCTGAGCAACATTCTCCCAGTTGTCGACACATCTATGCCAAAGGATTTCATCGAATTCTTGAGTGTGTCTTTGAATCGCTTTTTCTGACCACCCTGTGAGCGTTTACCGCTATGCATCTCACCATAAAAGAGTCGTTTGAGTATTCTGCAATACGCCATTCGAGCCACGTATCCTGCCCATCGTGTCTGGCACTACATCAAGATTGTATAGATGCTGGGGGGAGCGGCTCTTTTAGGACCTCTGTGTCTGGGATCATATCCTGCCATTTGATGTTCATTATTTTTCTAAGACAGATTGTGTGAAAGTGGTTTAGTTTCCTTGCGTGTCGTTGATATACTGTCCAAGTTTCGCACGCGTGAAGAAGTACTGGGAGCACGACAGCTTGATATACCTTCAGTTTTGTGGCTTGGCCAATACCACATCTGTGCCAGACGTTTCTATGTAGTCTACCAAAGGTGCTGCTAGCTTAAGAGATTCTGGTATTTATTTCATCGTCTATGATGACATTTTGGGACAGTGTGCTTCCAAGATAAGTAAATATGTTCCCTACTTTCAGTTTCTTGCCGTTTGTTGTAATATTTAAATAATATTAAATAGTAAAATAGTAGTAAATAATAGTAAAATAGTAAATAGTAGTAAATAATAGCAATAGAGTAAATAATAGCAAATAGTAGTAATAATAGTAAATAGTAGTAAATAGTAGTAATAAGTAATAGTAGTAAATAGTAGTAAATAATAGTAAATAATAGTAAATAATAGTAAATATATAAACAAGTAAATAATAGTAAATAATAGTAAATAATAGGAGCAAATAATAGTAACACTGCTACCTACAAGGCATGTCGCAAAAGGCGAATGAGGTAGGGCCTAGAAAGCTACCCTAGTAAATACAAATCGTCGCAGAAATCGAATATGCTGGCTTACTATGTGCGCATAACTGGCACAACGTACATTTCGTTCTTAGGCTCGATCACATTACAAATCACAAAGAGTGGTCAACTAGTAGTCGATGTGGAGCGTTTGAAGAAGAAGAAGATACTTGAATGTATATTGGGTGATACGGTGTTATTCCCAAATTTTGCATTGACCGTCAGCACACGTTGACTGATGTTGGGTGATTTAGTTCAGAAACGAAATAAAACATTGCGTGATACACGATGTTTGTGAATCATAAACAAACATATTTATTTCAAGGGCTACAATGGGCAGGAGAGCTTCATCGCTTCACAGGGTAAGTGTCCGATGTACAGCAACCACTTCACACATGTCTTCTTTATTGTTAGTGAGCTTGCGTATAGCTTTATTGTTAGTGAGCTTGCGTATACTTTTATTGTTAGTAAGCTTGAGTGTACCTTTATTGTTAGTGAGCTTGCGTATAGCTTTATTGCCAGTGAGCTTGCGTATAGCTTTATTGTTAGTGAGCTTGAGTGTACTTTTATTGTTAGTGAGCTTGAGTGTACCTTTATTGTTAGTGAGCTTGGTATACCTTTATTGTTAGTGAGCTTGCGTATACTTTATTGTTAGTAAGCTTGAGTTACTTTATTGTTAGTGAGCTTGAGTGTACCTTTATTGTTAGTGAGCTTGCGTATACTTTTATTGTTAGTGCGCTTGAGTGTACCTTTATTTTGTTAGTGAGCTTGAGTGTACCTTTATTGTTATTGAGCTTGCGTATACTTTTTGTATAGTTCTTCGTATAGCTTTATTGTAGTGACTATGCTATCTTTCAATGGTAGTAGCTTGCATATGATTTATTTTAGTGAGTTGTATTTTTTGTTATAGTTGCTATAGCTTTTGTTATGAGCTTCGTATAGCTTTATTGTTAGGTGAGCTTGCGTATAGCTTTATTGTTAGTGAGCTAGCATACTTTATTGTTGTGAATCTTGCATAGCTTTATGTGTTAGTGAGTCTTGCGTATAGCTTTATTGTTAGTAAGCTTGACTATAGCTTTATTGTTAGTGAGCTTGAGGTACCTCTCATTGTTAGTGACTTGCGATACTTTATTGTTAGAGCTTGGTATACTTTATTGTTCTGTTATTTCAGTTCAATGCTACATATACACATATTTTCAGTTCAAAAGTTCACATTAAAGTATATCAGTTCAAAGCTTCATATACAATATTTTCAGTTCAAAAGCTACTACACACATTATTCAGTTCAGTTTCATATACACAATATATTCAGTTCAAGCTATCTATATAACAATATATTCAGTTCAAAGCTTCATATATACAATTTTGCAGTTCAAAGCTTCATATAACACAATATTAGTTCAAGCTTCTATATACACAATATATTCAGTTCAAAGTTCATAAATACACAATATTTTCAGTTCAAAGCTCATATATACACAATATTTTCAGTCAAAGTTCACATATACAAATATTTCAGTTAAATTTCATATAACAATATATTCAGTTAAAGCTATATATACACAATATATTCAGTTCAAAGCTTCAATATACACAATATATTCATCAAGCTTCATATATACACAATATTTACAGTTAAAGTTCAATATACACATATATTCAGTTCAAAGCTTCATATATACACAATATTTCATTCAAACTTCACATATACACAATATTTTCATTCAAAGCTTCATATATACAAATTTTCAGTCAAAGCTTCATATATCATAACTATTCAGTTTAAGTTCATATTAGCAATATATTATTCAAAGTTCATATATCACAATTTTTCAGTTCAAAGCCATATATACAACATTTTCAGTTTAAAGTTTCATATATACAAACATATTCAGTTCAAAGCTTCACATATACAAATATATTCATTCAAGCTTCATATATACACAATATTTTCAGTCAAGCTTCATATATACACATTTTCAGTTCAAGCTTCATATATACATATATTCAGTTCAAAGCTTCACATATACAATTTTTCAGTTCAGCTTCATATATACACATATATTCAGTTAGAAGCTTCACATATAACAATATATTCAGTTCAAGCTCTGATATACATTATTTTCAGTTCAAGCTTCATATATACAAATATTTTCAGTTCAAGCTTCATATATACAATATATTCAGTTCAAAGCTTCAATATACACAATATATTCAGTTCAAAGCTTCATATATCACAATATTTTCAGTTCAAGCTTCATATATACAATATTTTAGTCAAAGCTTCATATATACACAATATATTCAGTTCAAAGCTTCACATATACAATATTTTCAGTTAAGCTTATATGTACAATATTTTCAGTTCAAAGCTTCATATATACACAATATTTGTTTCATTGATTGATTGTTAGGGCCATCATCATTGCACTTTGGTAAGTAACCATTTGTGCACCGATCTCTTTCTTACATATACAGATTTCATTGGCAGTGCACGAACTCCGTAGCTCAATAGCAATGGTTCCCGGTGTAGTTTAGAAGATGGGGAAATATTTTGTGGGAATTGTATTTTTTAATTTTTCTAATGAATTTTGCGCGGGCAGCGGATTTTCAACCTGCGCTTCCCGAATTTGAACTACCAAGGGTTCTTTTACGTGGACAACTAAACACGTGACCTACGTTTTTTCGTCTGTCTCCGATAGGATAGGTTTCACCACAATTAGATCAAATCTCGTAAATATCGGATGTCTCACGACAGAGGCCGTTTTGGAACGAGCGAGCCTACCCTCGCCACATAAACGCCCAAAACATGTTAGGACAGTTTCCTCATGTTTCTGAGACTTAACATGTGTTAGACAGTTCTACTATGTTTCTGGATTCAAAGCATGTGTTAGGACAGTTCTCCTCTTGCTCTGAGACTTCAAACATGTGTTAGGACAGTTCTCTTATGGCTCTAGACTTCAAACATGTGTTAGGACAGTTCTCCCATGGTTCTGAGACTCAAACATGTGTTAGGGCAGTTCTCCATGGCTCTAGACTAAAACATGTGTTAGACAGTTCTCCTCATGGCTCTGAGACTCAAAACATGTTTAGGACAGTTCTCCTCTATGGTTCTGAGACTTCAAAAACATGTGTTAGGACAGTTCTCCTCTATGGCTCTGAGACTTACAAAACATGTGTTAGGGCAGTTCTCCTCTATGGCTCTGAGACTTCAAAAACATGTGTTAGGACAGTTCTCCTCTATGGTTCTGAGACTTCAAAAACATGTGTTAGGACAGTTCTCCTCTATGGCTCTGAGACTTCAAAACAGTGTTAGGACAGTTCTCCTCTATGTTTCTGAGATTTCAAAAACATGTTTTAGGGCAGTTCTCCTCTATGTTTCTGAGACTTCAAAAACATGTGTTAGGACAGTTCTCCTCTATGTCTAGACTTCAAAACATGTGTTAGGACAGTTCTCTCTATGTTCTGAGACTTCAAAAACATGTGTTAGGCATTTCCTCTATGTTTCTGAGACTTCAAAACATGTGTTAGGCAGTTCTCCTCTATGGTACTGAGACTTCAAAACATGTGTTAGGCAGTTCCCAGTTTCTGAGACTTCAAAACATGTGTGCAGTTCTCCTCTATGTTTCTGAGACTTCAAAACATGTTTAGGACAGTTCTTCTATGGTTCTGAACTTCAAAACATTTTTAGGCAGTTCTCTCTATGCTCTGAGACTTAAAACATGTGTAACAGTCTCTCAGTTCAGATAAAAACATGTTAGGCAGTCTCATGTTCAGACTTCAAAACATGTGTTAGGCAGTTTCTATTTCTGAGACTTCAAAAACAGATAAGAAAATAGAAAGTGTTAACCTCTTCACCCTTCTGTGTCGATACACTGGCTCACGTATTTTAAATATATTCAAATACAAACTAATTCAGTATACATTGCAATATACAAACTAATTCAGTATACATTGCAATAAACAAACTAATTCAGTATACATTGCAATATACAAACTAATTCAGAATACATTGCAATATACAAACTAATTCAGTATACATTGCAATATACAAACTAATTCAGTATACATTGCAATATACAAATTAATTCAGTATACATTGCAATATACAAACTAATTCAGTATACATTGCAATATACAAACTAATTCAGAATACATTGCAATATACAAACTAATTCAGTATACATTGCAATATACAAACTAATTCAGTATACATTGCAATACAAACTAATTCAGTATACATTGCAATTAAACTAATTCAGTATACATTGCAATATACAAACTAATTCAGTATACATTGCAATATACAAACTAATTCAGTATACATTGCAATATACAAACTAATTCAGTATACATTGCAATATACAAACTAATTCAGTATACATTGCAATATACAAACTAATTCAGTATACATTGCAATATACAAACTAATTCAGTATACATTGCAATATACAAACTAATTCAGTATACATTGCAATATGCGTGCTTTCCAGGTTAACACAAATCACAATGTGAAAGGGTTATTTGAGGGAGGATTTCCTAGAGAGTATTTGGGCATAGCTGGGAGGATAAAACGTCAAGAATTTCACTAACCAACTGGCTTGGAAAACATAAATACCGAGGTACAAAATCGACGATGGCGATGGATTTGGACATGTCTTCAGGATGGGAAAGGAAATGTAGCCAAGAAATGCAACGCAGTTGACATTGCAGGGACACCGAGAAATTGAAGCATAAGGGAACAGGAATGAGAACTTTCCTAACTCAGAGTTCAAAGATATGCTTAACTAGGTTTGAGGTAGAAAGAAATGCACACAATAGAATGAAATGAGGGACATTTGTTATCTCTGCGTTATGTATTGGGGAAAGGGGGGCGACAAGATTTGATGATGATGATCTTAATCGTCTCAATCAACATAAACAAATGTATCTGCTATGCTCTAGAAATATTCTACTCAAAACCACCCGGCTGTGTTCTATTGACAATGGGAGTTGATTGTAGGGGAGTTTAGGAAGGATAATGGTGATGGTCTTCGGATAATGGTGATGTTTTTCGGTCTCTTGACGACCTATTATTGGATGAGAACACTACAATTGACGTTGAATCAATCCAATGATTTAATAAGTTTGGAATTACGCATTGTATGCCCGACGTGCTGTGACGTCAGCTCAGTAACCAATAACCATAACCAATAGCTCTATAAATATATTTAGATTTATTTATTTGGTACTATTTTCCTTTTGCTATTACCAAAATAATTATTTCATTTCTTTCTTTCAATTTTGTTTTTATTTTTGATTCAATTTTGATGTCAGCACATTCGTTTGTTCTTTTTGTTACTATTGTCATACTGTGCCGTCACATTTTGAATGCAGTTTTAAACTAAAACATGTTATGCTCACATAAGGTCCAATGAAACGAACTACTGGAGATTTTGTTCGCATGATATGGGAACAGAACACTGAGGAGATTGTGATGTTAACAAATCTGATAGAGCAAGGAAAGGTGAGAAACTGTTTATGATATGTATAGTCAGTAAATTCATACAAACAAAGCGCATGAACACAGTAATATATAATAATTCCTCTCATACCGTTATATGTTACATAGTAGCCTGCAGGCAATTTTCTTCATACTTGGGCAACTCGATCAATCTATTTCATGAAATTGAGACTAATAGTTCTTGTCTCTCTCAGCAAAGTTCGTTTCAGGGTATCCATACTACGTCCTCTCTTTCTTGAACCATGTGCCTCCACTTAATGCCTGCATTGTTATTCTTTGATCATTTCTTCTCAAGGTGTATCACTGACATAAAATGAAACATTTTTCAGATGCTTAAGCTTAATACACCATTTACCAATTTATACAGCCTGTGCTAGTTTTTCCGCCCTGCTTGGCCATGTGCTGCAGGTCTGACTATGATTTGTTTATTTCTTAATTTAGATATAAGCTGACGTTGAGATAATTTTATCATTCAAGTAGTAGTATGTCCCTTGCGGAACATTGCTTTCATCACAGTTCATCTGACAGATTTTGTGACCATAAAGTTATCCGCTTCCTCGAACGTCATTTTTAATGTTTTTTTATGTCCTGCAGCTCCTTCGTCTTGTTCGTCCCCTTCCTCGTACTCCAGGAATGATGCCTTCTACCTTTCTCTCATGTCTCAGCCCCTTCAGTCTTGATTCATCCCCTTCCTGTATCCAGGAATGATGTTTTATTTCTCTCTGTCCGCTAGCCCTTCGTAACTTGTTCACCCTTCTCTCTAGATGATTTTCTTACCTTCTTCATGTCCTGCAGCCCCTTCGTCTTGTTCGTCCCCTTCCTCGTACTCCAGGAATGATGCCTTTCCTTACCTTTCTCTCCAAACCACTGTGACGTTTAACGGGGCAAATATATTGTATCTTCTGGGACATATTATTTATGAGACAATGTTCCTTGATATGCAGGTCCTGTAGGATGTTTTTTCTCTTCTCTGTCCAGGACGCTCTAAGACTTTTTCTGTAACAGTTTGTCTCAAAAGCATCAATTCTCTGATTGCATCACTTTTTAATTGATTCTGCAACATTATATTCGCAGTTTTACAAATTAGAAAAACAATATACATCGACGTTTCGTCCAAAAGGCCTGTATCAAGCAAATGACACAAGAGAAGAGAAGAAATTTAGACACCTTTTGGAGAAATGTCGCTATATATTGTTTTTGTACTTTGTAAAAATACAGTACTTTGTTTTTATATGTTAGCTTCTGAAAAAGTACACTCATTTCGCTGCATAATGTCCATCATTCATATAATGTCCTTAATTTGAATTTAATTTGAAAATAAGAAAACAACAGCGTAATATGTACATACACCCGCGAAGTAAAAATGAGAAAAAATTAATTCAATGAGCGTTTTTTAAATGCATTAGTTAGTTTCATTAGTTGTAAGATTATTTATCAGTTCCAACGGTTTTCATTAAGTTGCAGTGTCAGTTGTGAATGTGAGGGTGTAGAGCAAGTTTATAATCACGATATGAGTTAGATATTTATCCTGTCATTATTATTGCACAACGCAACAAATCTACATATTTATCCTGTTATTATTATGCACAACGCAACAAATCTACATATTTATCCTGTCATTATTATTGCGCCTCCAACAAATCTACATATTTGTCCTGTCATTATGATTGCACTTCCAACAAATATACATATTTATCCTGTCATTATGATTGCACCTCCAATAAATCTACATATTTATCCTGTAATTATGATTGCACCTCCAACAAATCTACATATTTATCCTGTCATTATGATTGCACCTCCAACAAATCTACATATTTGTCCTGTCATTATGATTGCACCTCCAACAAATCTACATATTTATCCTGTCATTATGATTGCACCTCCAACAAATCTACATATTTGTCCTGTCATCATGATTGCACCTCCAACAAATTTACATATTTGTCCTGTCATTATGATTGCACCTCCAACTAATCTACATATTTGTCCTGTCATTATGATTGCACCTCCAACAAATCTACAGTTTGTCCTGTCATTATGATTGCACTAACAAATTTATATTTGTCCTGTATTATGATTGCACTCAACTAATCTACATATTTGTCCTGTCATTATGATTGCACTCCAACAAATACATATTTGTCCTGTCATTATGATTGACCTCAACAAACTCATATGTGTCCTGTCATTATGATTGACCTCCAACATATCTACATATTTGTCCTGTCATTATGATTGATCAACAAATCAATATTTGTCCTGGTCATATGATTGCACTCAACAAACTCATATTTGTCCTGTCATTATAATTGCACTCCAACAATTCATATTCCTGTCATTAGATTGCCTCCAACAAATCTACATATTGTCTGTCATTATGTTGCACCTCCAACAAATTCTACATATTTGTCCTGTCATATAGATTGCACCTCAACAAATCTACATATTTATCCTGTCATTATGATTGCACCTCCAACAAATCTACATATTTGTCCTGTCATTATGATTGCACCTCCAACAAATCTACATATTTATCCTGTCATTATGATTGCACCTCCAACAAATCTACATATTTGTCCTGTCATTATGATTGCACAACGCAACAAATCTACATATTTGTCCTTTCATTATGATTGCACCTCCAACAAATCTACATATTTGTCCGTCATTATGATTGCACCTCCAACAAATCTACATATTTATCCTGTCATTATGATTGCACAACGCAACAAATCTACATATTTATCCTGTCATTATGATTGCACAACCAACAAATCTACATATTTATCCTGTCATTATGATTGCACAACGCAACAAATCTACAAGTGATCAGATATCAGCTACTGTTGGTCGCCATAAATGACAGTTCAGGTTTGTTAGTATCCCACAATATACTATCAGTGACAAACAAGGACGCTGACATCAAATGATAGAAGTAAACTAATTACAACAGAGATGATATGTCTACGAAGAATGCTAACAGAAGAGTCAGGTTGAGAAATAAAGACATCAGGAAAAAAGTGGGTACAACATCAGTTCAGGTTTTGTGTTAGTATCCCCACAATATACTATCAGTGACAAACAAGGACGCTGACATCAAATGATAGAAGTAAACTAATTACAACAGAGATGATATGTCTACGAAGAATGCTGGGTGTAACACGAAGAGTCAGGTTGAGAAATAAAGACATCAGGAAAAAGTGGGTACAACATCAGTACTGAACTTTATCAAGAAACAACATATTAAATGGGTTGGCCACATAAGCAGATTACCAACAGGCAGTTCACCTTAAAGAGCAATGTTGCTTCGATACAATGTTGCTTCGATACAATGTTGCTTCGATACAATGTTGCTTCGATACAATTTGCTTGATACAATGTGTTCGATCAAGTTGCTCGATCAATGTTGTTCGATACAATGTTGTTGATACAATGTTGCTTGATACAATGTTGTGATACAATGTGTACAAAGAAAACACGGCCACAAAGTGAACTCAGAGATAAAGAGACACGAAAGACACTATTTATAAAGCGCACATTAGTACTCGTTCTAGAAATCTCTTCTTATCCTGACACTGTGAGGAAAACCAGGATTGAGAAAAATGATTTAAAACTACAATTGTGTGTCTTCCAAATCATCGGCAATCGAGAGTTAGATACAATAACTGCTCCAGTAAATGAAGTTATTTTTATAATATATATATATATCTCGATCACCTAAAGACCGATGTACCAGATCTCTCCATAAATTTATTCATGAGGAAATCTGATTCATGCTGCATTAGCATGGGTGGGTTTCGTCACATCTTCAGCGCCATTTAGAGACCTGGTGCTTATCCTTCGGCGATGTGTCCGGTTTTAGCAAGGTTTACTGGACTCGCTCTTCGTCAGCATTTGGCTGTCCCCAGCCGACCTGCAAGGCGGCAGGTTTGTCAAACCTCCTTAGTCGACTCTTACGACATGCGTGGCAGGTAACGTGGTTCTATTCTTTACACCCCAAATTTGGGCCCCGGTAATCACTCGGGCGTTTTTATAATATGATTATTATCATTATATTTACTATGTTTTTCAGTTAAAATGTGAAAGATACTGGCCAGAAGATGGTGAGATGAAAGTTGGTGAAATCACAGTTCAGCTGACAACTACACAAGTATTTGCAGACTACACCATCAGAAAGTTGAAGCTAAGAAAGGTACATATATTTGTATGTATGTTAGTCACTTAATCAAGAAAGTTTATGAAAATCGTTACATATCTTTACAGGACGTAGCCATCAACCACAGTAAACGAGTCGTTATTTTTTCTAGGCACAACTTATTCGTTCAGTAGTGTGCCATTGCTTTCTGAACGGTGAGGTCTATTTTACCTATTTTTTTAGAAATTCAACGTAAACGAATTTGCTTCCAAACTTGCACACCGTGGGGTTTGAACCAGGTTCGCTTCGGTTTGTGATCAAGCTCACTACCGCTTGAGCTACAGACGCTCACTTAAAGTTTATACAAGATTGATTAATTGATTGATTGATTGATTGGACCATCATGATTGCACTTCGGTGAGTAACCATGTGTGCTTCAATCTCTTTCTTACACAGGAAAATCTCAGCTGCAGTTCACGAACTCCGCAGCACGAGCGAGGGTCCCCGGTGTAATTTTGAAGACGAAGATATTTTTGTAGGAATTTTAATCTTTTCTAATGAATTTTGCCCGAGTAGCTGCTTTCCAACCTGCTCTTCTCGATATTGAACTGTCAAGTGTTCTTTTACGTGCTCAAAATGAGCATGGGACCTACGTTTTATCGTTCGTTTCCAATAGGACTAGGAACTCGTCTTCACCTACAATGAGATCAGGGATCTCTGAAAAAATATTCAGATGGCTCCACTAGGGAGTGGACCTGGTACCTTTGGTATGAGAGACGAGCATATAACCTCTAGGCCACAGAGACTCGTTCAGAATGTCAGCTATATCCATTAGCTGACCCTCCCCATCTCCTCTTCTGATATGGTGATAAAGTCAACTAGTGTATCTAATCTCTCATTGCCAAGTGTCCAGGAACGAAGATAAATGATCTAGTAATATTTACCGCGAAAAGTCAATATCATTGTCACAGATCATTCTAGGGAGAAGTGCAATGACAGCGGATGCACTAGGAAGCAATGATGCGATCGAGAATGGACCTTCGACATTACCAACGCTCTAAGAGAAAACATTCGCTCTGAAGATTTCAGCGAAGAAGATAAACAGTATTCTCTATCTCGGATGTGCAAATTATGCTTACCGATTGGTGCGGCAAGACAGGAAAAACATGAGAGAAAACCCATCACCTAACACAGAGCGGGAGTTGTTAGTCTAAACACACAGAAATACATGCTCGGCAGGAGATCGAAGTAAAATATTGATCCGTAGTGCCATGAAGATGATCCTCATATGAACAATAAAGTCATTATAATTTGGTATACTTTAATTTGTTTTGTATTTCGTTGTGCGTCTAAAAATAACAACGGTATTTGCAGGACGGACACCCAGATCATTTAGTGACTCACTTTCACTTCACTGCTTGGCCTGACAAAGATGTCCCTCAAACTCCCTGGAGTCTGGTAGACTTTGAACAGAGAGTGGCTTCATACCCAACCAGCAAGCCTATTGTTGTACACTGCAGGTCTGTCTTTATGTTTGTCCAGAAATGTTTCCAGTGCTTTAGTAACATTAGGGGGTGTCTGTAGCTAAGTGGTTGAGCCTCGCCTTGCGTTCCGAGGTCGTGGGTTCGAATCCGGACCATGACGTTCTGTTCACGAGTGTATTCTTTCATAGGCCTAATTGTTGACGGAGTTACGGAGTTCGTGCTTTGTGCAATACTCTTGGCAGATGGCGTGCCATTTATGCGAAGAGGGACCGAGCCATATGGTGTAAAACCCGGCGCAATGAAGTCGATCCTTTGGTTTTAGACTCCTTTAGTAACATATATATATGGCCCTTTTCATCTTTACAGACGGTCAATAGGCAAGTGTTTTACTGTGACAACTTCTGAGTTTTCGCTTTTCTCTCTTGTTGTTCAGCTCGTACATAAGTCTCTTCTCAAAAGACTCTGCGCCCTTCCGTAATTTGGCTTTCCACACAACTCTGTCATCAGCTAGTCCCTCCCATGTGCTGGGATCTATATAAATGATACGGTAATCCCAGCTCATTTAGTAAATGACAAAGCTATACATTATTTCTTCTTCTTCTTCTCTTCATCATTTACTTCTTTAAGAAGTGTGGGGAAATGTAGTGATCTTGTGTGTGCTTGTTCTAATGCACTTTGTAAGCTGTTATTCAATTTCTTAAGGCTGCTTTTGATGCTGACGCTCTGTCTTTTACGTGGTTTTCCTCTCGCTCTGTGCTCGTTATACTTTTTTTCTGTGTGACTCTCTGTGGTAGACATTGTATATTGTATCTCTAATTATACAACATCACTCCTTTCTTGATTTTCTTATTGATTGACTAATATGACATCGTCATTGCACTATGCTGAGTAACCATATGTGGTCCGATCTCTTTCTTACACAGGAAGATCTCAATGGCAGTGGACGAACTGCGCATCACCAACGAGGGTACACGATGTAATTTAGAACATGGGGAAAACATTTTGTAGTAATTTTTATTTGTTAATCTTCTAATGAATTTTGACCTGGCAGCGGCTTTCCAGCCTGCTCAGCTCGAGTTTGAACTGACATGGGTTCTCTTAGTGGTCATTCTAAACACAAGACCTACGTTCTATTTTCCGTCTCCGATAGGACTGGGAACTTGATTTCACCAAAACAGATCGGGGATCTCTGGAAAAATTATCCAGACGGCTCCACGAAGGAACGAACCTGGTACCTTTGGCACGAGAGACAAGCACTTAACCTCTACGCCACAAAGACAACCCTTTGAGCAAATGAAAAAGATATAATTTGTTTACTTTGTCAGTATACATAACATTCCTCTTCTTCTATAACTTCTTATTACAACTGGGTAACAAAATCTGTGCATTCAAACACAATCCTTTTCGATCCCTATCACAATTAATCGACATTGTCAATCAATCGTCATGCCTGCCGGTGTAGGCAATCATGTCTCTCCACAACTCACTCTCATTGGTGCAGTTCTGACATCGGTCTTTTGTCGAATCACGATGTCAGACCATCCAACGCCTTCTCTCTCTGTCTTCCACAATCTCTACTTTCCTGAATTTTACCTGATGTCCCCAAATGTTATTAACCTTTTCATGGCAGTATATGCTCGATAAACCTTGATTATCTGATCATTATTCTTTTGAAACGTATTCTTGGCGTCTATGGCTGTTTTACAACCTCATCATTTGTTTCCTTCACTGTCCATGGAATTTTAAGCATTCTTCATTAAAACCACACATCTGTGGCTTTCAGTGATCTTATTGAATGTTTGTTCATTGTCCATGATTCGCTGCCATTGATGGCTATTGGTTCATTATAGCACTGTACTACTCGTTTCCACAGTATCAATGTTAGTGAATTCATGCTTAGTGTGTTTTTCTTTTTCATAAAACAAGTGATCGATATGGAACGTTCAAAGAAGAAGATTAGATTGATATTATCCAGAGTTTATTTGTATGTTGACCAATGATAAACCACAGACAGAGGTTATTTGTATGTTGACCAATGATAACCACAGAGATAGGTTATTTGTATATTGACCAATGATAAACACAGACAGAGGTTATTTGTATATTGACCAATGATAACCACAGACAGAGGTTATTTGTATGTTGACCAATGATAACCACAGAGATAGGTTATTTGTATATTGACCAATGATAACCACAGAGATAGGTTATTTGTATGTTGACCAATGATAA
Organism: Arion vulgaris; assembly: GCA_020796225.1. Taxonomy (NCBI): domain Eukaryota; kingdom Metazoa; phylum Mollusca; class Gastropoda; order Stylommatophora; family Arionidae; genus Arion; species Arion vulgaris. The sequence goes on from CM036755.1 coordinate 81,691,914, forward strand.
CCACAGAGATAGGTTATTTGTATGTTGACCAATGATAACCACAGAGATAGGTTATTTGTATGTTGACCAATGATAACCACAGAGATAGGTTATTTGTATATTGACCAATGATAACCACAGAGATAGGTTATTTGTATGTTGACCAATGATAACCACAGAGATAGGTTATTTGTATGTTGACCAATGATAACCACAGAGATAGGTTATTTGTATGTTGACCAATGATAACCACAGTGATAGGTTATTTGTATATTGACCAATGATAACCACAGAGATGAGATGTCTGAGGGGAGATGCAGGGGGGACAATAAAAGACAAAATTAGAAATGAAGAAATCAGATAAAGATTGAATATGAAACCGGTCATGCAATTCATAAAAGAACAACAGATTAAATTGTTTGGACACCTGACAAGAATGCTCTGATATCTCCTACCTAGGAGAGAGCCACACAGAAAAAGCATAATTGCAAAGCAAGAGGAAGACCACGCAAAGATGGAGCGACGGCATCAAGAACAGCCTTACGAAAATGAATATCAGCTTACAAAGTGCCTTAAAACAAGCACATACAAGATCACTACGTTGCCCCCCCCCTTTCCTCCCATCCCTCAACACTTCTATAAAGAAGTGAATGGTGAAAGAGAAGAAGAAAAAGACACGAGACTGATCACTCAAAAATAGATACACTTTCCAGAACAGTGCAAAAAGTAGGACATAGAGTTAAAATTGCAAAAACGAAAGAAATGAATAACTAAAAATCAGAAAACCCAATTATGTTGCAAAATTAAATCATTTATAAATAAATATCAAACAAAACATATTAATTAGGAACTATGAAATACTGTAGATATGATACTCGTCATCAGCATCATCATCGAGTAACTTGTCCCTTCAGAAAATTGGCTTCCATGACAACAGTCCTGAAAAAACTGCCTGTTCTGTGCAAGTTAACTGGTGTCAGCAGCAGTTATTCTCAGATCGTCAATGACTCTTACACCCTTCATCTTCTAGGTTTTCCTCTCATTCTTCTTCCAGGCATCATTCCTACCAAATTAAACTTCTATATGCACTCATGTCGTTTGATGTGTCCGAAATATATATTTAATTTTTCTCGCTTTTATGTTCTCTAACAATCAACTCTCTTTAATATCTCGCTGTTGCAGAACAGAAGCATTTGTTCTTTTCTCTTTCCATGATATTCTAAGTACTCTTCTGTAGCATTTACATTCAAAGGCATTACTGATCTTCTCCGCCGCTTTGTTCCATGTTTCACAACCATATGTTGCCAAGGGAAAAACGCAGGCTCTTAAAAACTTGATTTGTGTTCTTATGTCAATTCCCTTCCATAGAATATTCTTACTAGACTAAATATATTTAACATTTCAACAGTGCTGGTGTGGGTCGTACAGGAACCTTTATTGCTTTACGGAACGTCATGAAACAAGCAGAAGACAAAGGATATCTAGACATTTTTTCCACAGTTAAAAAGCTGAGACATGACAGAATCAACATGGTACAGACAAGTGTGAGTATTTTTATTTAGTTCTCAAATTTTTTTAATAAGATTGAAGCGTAGTAGTCACTAATATATTTTGGACTTTTAAAAAGACATGAAGGGCTGGAAAAGACCATCATAGAGAAGGCACACTAGCTAAGAGAGGAAGAGGAAGACCACAAAGAAGATACGAGTCAGGATGTAACTGATGGTAACATGACGGCTGCAGAGGCAGGACATTTGGTCTACGAGAGAGAGAATTCCGGAGGACTGTTGGGGTGGCAAAGTTCTGTTCAGGACAGGCTATTTGATGATGATGAGTCACTAATAGTTAATTTCGACCAAAAGATAGAGTTTTCATATCTTATCTTAACCACATTTGCCGTGAAACGACGTGGGGAGAGTTAGTTTTCTATCTTGTGCCAGGTGTGTTGCGCTTAACGTTGTCAGTCCATGCTTTCGCAGGGACTCTGAGATGTTATCTATCCATCGTGTTCTTGGCCTGCCTCGTGTTCTGCGCCCTGAGTGTCGATTATTGTAGGCACCTAATGGTAGTAAATGTGGTTCCATTCTCATTAGATGGCCGAACCACTTTATTTTTGCTTCTCGATGTACTGTATGCATGGTATAGTACCAACGATGCTTCTGATATTCTCGTTTCTCACTCTATCTCGCCTTGTAACGTTAGCAGCTTTTCGTAGGCATCTCATTTCACATTTTGTAATCTTTCTTTCTTGTGTCTTAGTCAGGGGCCATGTTTGGCACTGATAGCAGAGAGTGGGAATAAATATGCAGTTTATTAGTTGTCGTTTGACTGCCATGTTAATGCTTGGATGTTTTAATAGTGGTGACAGTTGGTATGTCACTGCATTTGCCTTCTGGCATCTAGTCTCGATTTCTCTGTCCATCTTTTCATCTGCTGTGAATATACTCCCGAGATATTTGAATTCTGGAGTCTGTTGTATTTTCACATTATTCACGTGTATATTTAGTTGACCTGTTGACCTACTTATTGTCATGACTTCTGTTTTGGAGGTGCTAATTTTCATATCATATTTTTCGCATGTCACTTGCAGTGCATTTATGTGTTGTTGAAGTTTGTGTTCGTTGTTGTAAATTATACTCTGATCATCTGCAAAGAGTAGTTGATTAAATTGTAGTTGTTATCGAGGTTGTTATCTGTCTTGGTTTCTTGCGTTATCCTGTCTATGTATCTATTGAAAAGTATAGGCGAAAGCACACATCCCTGCCTTACTCCTGATGATAATTCAAATTCGTCTGCCAGGCTGTAGCTTGTTCGTACTACGCTTGAGCATTTTTGGTATAGCTCTCTACTATTGTCTAATAGTTGGCCCTGAATTCCGTATTCACTTAGTATGGCCTATAGTTTTCATAATTCTATATTAAAACCATTAGCAGGTTTTTAAGGTTCTTTAGATATTTTTGATGCCCTGCTCTATATTTAGCAACCATACAAGTTCTTTGCATTGAAAATAAGCATGTTATATATGGTTGGAAAGCTAATTGGATGGGATATCAGGATATGTGGTTTTAACATAAGTGTGATGTAATTTATGATATCCGTGACCTACTTATAAAAAGTCTAAAAATAGATTATTCTACAAAGGACAAATGTTTTACAGTCACAAAGAAGGACAAAAATAAGTATGACGAATATAATGGAATCTTTTATTACAGTCTTTCAATGTCTTCATATTTGCAAAACATATATGAATTTAAACATGTATGGAAAATATGAAAGACAGTAATCATTAAATTTATAATATTCAATATTTTCATATTGTAAAGAATTCGCCGAATTGGTCTATTAAGCAACCTATAAAGAACTAACACTTATAGTATCATACATAAACATTAAATAGGTATATAATTTCTAAACATTGCAAGTAAAAGATAGTATTGAACAAAATATGATTACGCAATGATATTTGATAGACAAAATAATCAGGAAAAAGTTATCGGGCATCTTGCAAACAGAGTCAATGTGACACAGGCACATAATGTTCATCTAACCCAAGCATAGATATTTCAAGAATCACTGGTGTCTTCATCAGTACAGTGATCTGAGTTATTAGAATCCATTTTATCACATATTTGGGGATTTTTGGCTGGAGCAATTTGGACGTCTCTACAAAATGGCAAGTGGGAAATGAGGTGTGCTCCAGTTTTTAATTTGTTATTAGATTATCATATGTTCTGCTTTAGATAACATACATTTTACCAACTTAAATGTAAAATGGATACAAAATTATGGCCACTTAAATAGGCATGTTGCATCGATCATAAATGATCGAAATCCCAATATCCCAATGGTTAAGGGTTAAAGCCTCTTTGATTGATTGATTGATAGGACCATCATTTTTTCAATTTGGTAAGTAACTATGGGTGATCCCACTGTCTCCCTTACACAGGAAGTTTTCAGTGACAGTGGACAAACTCTGTAGCCCCGGCGATGTTCCCCGATTTAGTTCAGAAGATAATGTAAATATTTATTAGGAATTTCTTCACTTTTTTATATATTGCTAACGAATTTAGTCTCTCTCGGGCAACGGCTTTCCAGTCTGCTCTTCTCGATTTTGTAGTGCCAATGGTTCTCTTACGTGCACAAAACTTTAGTATCCGTCTCATCCAACAGATTTCAAAGGGTATGCATACTAATTATACTCGCTGTTTAAACACTCTCTTCTATCTGCCCCTCATGCAATCAGCTCTAGTTGTACAACGTGTAATTCTAAACTCCGTAAATTTCTAATACTGTCGAGTCAGCAGAATAGTATACTGACATTTAGCTGAGCTGAATTATTGCGGCAATATATTTTGTTTGTTTATAAATCTAAATAAAATATGGAACTGCAAGTTATATAGTGTTAGCTGATTAATTAACCCGACTTCGCACGGATGAAAGTTGTTAGTAATCCTTGATGAGGAATTGGTGTAGCCGTTCCAAGAGATGTCATCTTCTTCTTCATCGATCTCTGGTCATGCGCTTAATTTACTGTGAACCACAAATGGGCAGTCAGCTTCAGGTTTTTCCCAAAGCTTAGTTTTCAGGTCGACTGGGTGTGGTCACATGTTGCTTCTCAGCTCACACAGGAGAGGAAAGTCTTGCAGGATATGCTCTGGTGTCTGTTCCGCCTGCTGACACAGGCAGAGAGCTGTTTGACTTATTCCTAGTCTATATACTCGTAAGTGTTTGTTGATTCTGCAGTGTCCGGTGCGTAGTCGAAATATAATGACCTGATCTATTCTGCTTAGGTCTTTGAGGGAGTCTTTTCCATAATCATATCCAATGTTTATCTTCCAGTCTACTGTCGATTTTCTCTGTATGAGGGTTTTGACCTCTTGAAAAGACAGGGGTTGGTAAATTTGATCTTTGGCACTGCCATCTCTTTCTTATAACAGTTGTCACTAGTGGTTGACCAGACATGTCTCTGATTTCATCACTTCTCCTGAATTCGTTCCATTTTATATTCATTATTTTTCGCAGACATCTATTTTCAAATGCATTCAACTTGCTTTCTATATCTTTAATCATTTTCCAACTCTCGCTAGCATATGTTAAGATTGATACAACATTTGAATTGAAAATTCGTAATTTAGTTTTAATACTATATAACTTGCAGTTCCATATTTTATTTAGACTTTTAAAAGCGGATGCTGCTTTGCCAATTCGTATCATAATTTCTTTTTAACATTTCCTGTGCAATCAAAATTGTTACCTAAATAGGTTAACTGCTCTGTTATTTTTATCATTTTATATTCCAGTGTGATATCTGCATTACTTGCCATAGGTGTCTTCATTATATTTGTTTTTCATAGCTTATTTGCAGTCCAACTTTTGATTCTATAGATGACAAGTTGTCTGTTTTTCTTTGCATATCTTGGTTGTTTCTACTTAACAAGTCAATATCATCTGCAAAATCCAAATCTTCTAGTTGACTATTTTCTACCCAATCGATGCCAGTTTCGTCCCTGTAACATTTTCGCATCACCAGTCAATGGCCACTCCAAACAATAGCGGAGATAGAATACAACCTTCTTTCAACCATAAACCAGTCGATGTGTCCACCATCAGTGCGAACTGCACACTGTGAACCATCATAGATGCTCTTAATATTGTTTATCATTTTGTCTGGTAATCCATAGCATCTCAGAATATTCCACAAAGAGATTATGTGTAGACTATCAAAGGCTTTTTTTTAAATCGATGACATTTAGTGTGAGTGGTTGTTGCTTCTCAATATGTTCCTCCAAAATTAGTCGTAGGGTAATTATTTGATCTAAGCAGCTTATCCCAGGTCTAAAACCAGCTTGTTCTTCTCTCAGGGTTGTGTCCACTGCTCCTTTGATTCTATTAAGAATGATTTTGCAAAAAGTCTTGGTCATTACTGATAATAGGGTGATCCCTCTCCAGTTGTTACACTCTTTGAGATCACCTTTTGGGGATCTTAACAATTATTCCCTTCTTCCATTGATATGGGACAGTTTCTTCTTCCCATACGTTATTAAATAGTTCTTGCACCTGGATAATAGTTGTATCATCAGCCGCTTTGTGCATTTCTGCAGTAATGTTGTCTCACCCGCTGCCTTATTGTTTATCAAGGAATCGATTGCCTCCTTGACCTCAGCTACACTTATCATTTCTTCGTTAAGGGTAGACAGGACAAACGGTTGCTAACTTCCTTATTTCTCAGTCAAATGAAATATTGTTTATCAGGTAGTACTAGGGACGGTCTGGAATGAAATATTATATAACTTTTAATTTAATTACTTGTCTGGTTGCCATGGTAATGGCGGCCATGTTGGATTATAAACAATGCCGTAAAGTAGGTAAGTACTCACAACTAGTTCATATTATTATTTTTTTAAAATTGAAATACTTACATAATCCATAGTTCTAGGCAGCTAGCAACTTTAAATTGTTCTGGGACAGATAACAAGCAGATAGAAGTGCAACGAATAAGACATATACAATTTTTACCCCAAAAATAGGAACCTATGGTTACTAAAAATATTGTGTTTAAAAATATATTTCTCAAAACTTGTATTTCTATATCTGACTGCCCTCAGTATTGATAGATCTATATGTATGCCAAATTTTATATTGATATCTTGAATGGTTACTGAGATTAACCTACTGAACACTTCCTAAATTAGTGAAAATCACAATTGTGAGAAAACTGCAATTTAAAAATATTTTTGGTGAAATATGAAAAGATCTTTAACTTACCAAAGAATTTCCACACAAATCGCTTATATGATTGACAGAACATCCGTCCCGTATGGTTATATGTTAAATTCACCTGTATTATATGTGCCTCCTTCCTTCTGAGATATCTCATGCTCTTTGATGTGGAGCATGGGAGAACTACTATTTTTTTAATATAGGCAAATATTGACGTAGACTAATGAGATAACGTTTTTAGCTATGCGATTGATAAAATCTACTTTGACAATTTGAATATCATTGTTGAAAGATGTATTTGTCTTTACAAAAGCTTTGGAAACTCCATCACAGAGCAACTGGTAATAAACAAGTTGTCTCTTTCTCACTGACCTGGCAAAAATAAGCTTGGCAGCTTCAACTTCCATAGAATTGGATGAACTCTCACAATTTTCTCACACTGGCACTTTACAATGATATATTATTCGATATGTCTTATAGAATAGAGATCCCCATCACTAAGTACCAACCAGACGGTATTTCTAGACATTACCTCTTAAAAAATACGTTTAATTTCCGAGAGGGTGGGCTGTTTAAAATCTCATTTTCAATTTAAAAAAAAAAATTCAATTTTTTTACTGATTTCGATTCTAGAGATATAAAACTAACAGAATAAAACACATTTGGAAAATCGATATTTTAAAGAAAATATGTCATTTAGTGAGTATTGAGACCCCTTAATTGGTAAGGAGCTGTTTCTTGCCCCTTCGTCAAACTTGAGTAGCACTGGTGGATCAGGTCTATTTAATATAAATATAAATGTTCTAATACAACACTTTAATTTTATCAGACGCAGTATGAGTTCCTGCACAGAGCAGCACAAGTAGCTATATTATGTATGGGGACAACTGTCACAGCAAATGACATACAACAAAGAATAAGTTACTTGGACAAGACAGCGCAAACTGGATTAACTAATATGGAAAATGAGTTCAAGGTAATAAACTTGATTCTTTCTTGTCTCACAGTATCTACTAATTAACGAGAATGTATTCTAGGTTATTAGTATTGTTGTCTGTTTTTGTTTCGTTCGTCACTATCTTCTTCATCTTATTCTTCTTCTTCGAACGACCACTTTTTAACCACTCGTTGTGACTTGTATATGATCCAAGCCTAAGAGCGATTGTACATTGTGCCAGTTATGCACCTACAAGTTGGCCAGCGCATCCTATTTTGCGACTCTTGTTATTTACTAGGAAGCTTCCTAAGCCTCTTATGACATGCCTTGTATGTGGCAGTGGTCTTAAAACCTTTTAGTGTTACTATTCTTGCCCCCATCCTTGAGGGCCCGGCAACACACGGGAGCCTGGGCAGTCAATATGAGGAATGTGCCTTCCCTATTTTGCACACAACTTCTCTCTACACTATTGTTTCATACCAAGGAATGATAACGCCCATATATTTGGAATCATGCAGGGTTTCCAGGAGATACAAGTATGAACCCTCTTTACGGATTTGTGGTCAAGGTTTACTCATCGAGCCTTCTGCACAACCATGTTGACCCACATAACAGTGGGGATTGTTTAACATGGTCTTCTCCCCTAGCCTTTGGCGCTCGCGAGCACTCTTCTGGTTAAACAATTGCAGATGGTACCGTTTACTGTCATACGATAGCAGATGAAACATGATCTGACAGTGGGTTTAACAGTTGCAGATGGTACCGTCTACTGTCATACGATAGCAGATGAAACATGATCTGACAGTGGGTTTAACAGTTGCAGATGGTACCGTCTACTGTCATACGATAGCAGATGAAACATGATCTGACAGTGGGTTTAACAGTTGCAGATGGTACCGTCTACTGTCATACGATAGCAGATGAAACATGATCTGACAGTGGGTTTAACAGTTGCAGATGGTACCGTCTACTGTCATACGATAGCAGATGAAACATGATCTGACAGTGGGTTTAACAGTTGCAGATAGTACCGTCTACTGTCATACGATAGCAGATGAAACATGATCTGACAGTGGGTTTAACAGTTGCAGATGGTACCGTCTACTGTCATACGATAGCAGATAAAACATGATCTGACAGTGGGTTTAACAGTTGCAGATGGTACCGTCTACTGTCATACTGTAGCAGATGAAACATCTGATCTGACAGTGGGTTTAACAGTTGCAGATGGTACCGTCTACTGTCATACGATAGCAGATGAAACATGATCTGACAGTGGGTTTAACAGTTGCAGATGGTACCGTCTACTGTCATACTGTAGCAGATGAAACATGATCTGACAGTGGGTTTAACAGTTGCAGATGGTACCGTCTACTGTCATACGATAGCAGATGAAACATGATCTGACAGTGGGTTTAACAGTTGCAGATGGTACCGTCTACTGTCATACGATAGCAGATGAAACATGATCTGACAGTGGGTTTAACAGTTGCAGATGGTACCGTCTACTGTCATACGATAGCAGATGAAACATGATCTGACAGTGGGTTTAACAATTGCAGATGGTACCGTCTACTGTCATACGATAGCAGATGAAACATGATCTGACAGTGGGTTTAACAGTTGCAGATGGTACCGTCTACTGTCATACGATAGCAGATGAAACATGATCTGACAGTGGGTTTAACAGTTGCAGATGGTACCGTCTACTGTCATACGATAGCAGATGAAACATGATCTGACAATGGGTTTAACAGTTGCAGATGGTACCGTCTACTGTCATACGATAGCAGATGAAACATGATCTGACAGTGGGTTTAACAGTTGCAGATGGTACCGTCTACTGTCATACGATAGCAGATGAAACATGATCTGACAGTGGGTTTAACAGTTGCAGATGGTACCGTCTACTGTCATACGATAGCAGATGAAACATGATCTGACAGTGGGTTTAACAGTTGCAGATGGTACCGTCTACTGTCATACGATAGCAGATGAAACATGATCTGACAGTGGGTTTAACAGTTGCAGATGGTACCGTCTACTGTCATACGATAGCAGATGAAACATGATCTGACAGTGGGTTTAACAGTTGCAGATGGTACCGTCTACTGTCATACGATAGCAGATGAAACATGATCTGACAGTGGGTTTAACAGTTGCAGATGGTACCGTCTACTGTCATACGATAGCAGATAAAACATGATCTGACAGTGGGTTTAGCAGTTGCAGATGGTACCGTCTACTGTCATACGATAGCAGATGAAACATGATCTGACAGTGGGTTTAACAATTGCAGATGGTACCGTCTACTGTAATACGATAGCAGATGAAACATGATCTGACAGTGGGTTTAACAATTGCAGATGGTACCGTCTACTGTCATACGATAGCAGATAAAACATGATCTGACAGTGGGTTTAACAGTTGCAGATGGTACCGTCTACTGTCATACGATAGCAGATGAAACATGATCTGACAGTGGGTTTAACAGTTGCAGATGGTACCGTCTACTGTCATACGATAGCAGATGAAACATGATCTGACAGTGGGTTTAACAATTGCAGATGGTACCGTCTACTGTCATACGATAGCAGATGAAACATCTGATTTGTTTTATCTATTTTTTATATAGACAAAATAATGGACAAACAGAGGAGAAGAAGAACTAAAATAAAAGGCAACATAATGTTACATATGTCTGACTCCCATGTTTTTATACTTTTTTTAATCATCAGATCATATGTAACCTGACGAGCTATGATGAAGGAGAAAAAGGAAACAATGAAACTGATGATGACTCTTCTAATTCTTATGAAAACAGACACAATACCAAAAATAAACTCAAAAATAGACTGAGTAACATCATACCAAGTGAGTTGATCAGTTTTCAGAATGTATTGTGTTTTACATTTATTGAGGAGCGTCTGGTCGAATGGATAGAGAGCGGAACCGATGCGGGAGAACCTTGTTCAATTCGCGGTAAGGTCAAGGATTTTGTTCTGTCGGGGGCATAAAAGAAAAATCATATCCTGAACAGAATCATGGCGGCAGCACTATTCATGTGGGCCATTAAATTCCCCAGGCTCATGACCCGCCTGTTCTACACCGCTCTAAAAACCGGTTTTACAGGCACTGACGACATCATAAGATAGAAAGTTAGCACAGAACCTTGCTTGAATTCCATTGACAAACAAAGAATGAAGTGGTTTGGCCACTTAATAAGAATGCATCCACACTCCACAGTATACAGTATTCTACAACAGAACATCAGAAAGAAGGAAGGAAGACCACGAAAGATGGTTAGATGGCATGAAAATACTGTCATGGCAAATAACAATCATCAAGCCACCAGAACAGCGCCAGACAAACAGAAAACACGACACTGGGCACAACCAGTAGCAGTGGACGACAAAGAAGAAGAAGAACTACATTATATTTGTCCGCTATATAACAGTTGTTGAATGTCTTACCTTGAGTCTAAACACGTAATTACAAAGTACTGTAGTTTTACAAATTACAAAAACAAGAACAAAATACAGCAACGTTTCGACCAACAAGGCCTTTATCAAGCAAGGAACAAACAGAGTGACAAAACAGAGTTTTGTCCAATCAAATAGTTTCTGCAGTTCCATATATATATACCTTGAGTCTATAACATGTACAGTCACCGTGTGCTGTCGGGGTCGCAATGGAAGTCACGAATAGTAACACTATGACCTACAAGGCATTTTGTAAGAGGCGGTTAAGGTTGGGTCTCGAAAGGGAAGGAAAGAATAGGCAGCAATGTGTACCTGCTAAGCATGTTGTATGAGGCAAATAGGGGTAGGTCATAGGGGTAAGTAGTGGTAGAGTGTGTGGCTGGTTACTACACCCTATAGAAATGATAAGCTAAAAATAACTCTTCAACAAACATGGAAAGTATAACTGAAAGAAGACATCTAACTCAACCATCCAAACCAGGAAAAGATTTCCCAGCAGGGAAACAAATAACGTATCGCCTGGAAGAATTCACAGGGAAAGAGGAGTAAGGAAAGACATATAAATACCTGGAGAAGTGAGCTGGAGACTGATATTAAAAGGATAGGAAAGATATGGAAAGAGTTGGAAGGGATGGTAAGAGAGTTGAAGTGCTGGCATGTTTATTGAAGACATATGCTCAATTGGAAGTGCTGGCATGTTTATTGAAGACATATGCTCAATTGGAAGTGCTGGCATATTTATTGAAGACATATGCTCAGTTGGAAGTGCTGGAAGATGTTTATTGAAGACGTATGCTCAATTGGAAGTGCTGGCAGATGTTTATTGAAGACGTATGCTCAATTGGAAGTGCTGGCAGATGTTTATTGAAGACGTATGCTCAATTGGAAGTGCTGGCAGATGTTTATTGAAGACATATGCTCAGTTGGAAGTTGAAAGGTGAAGAAAGAGGAGAAGTTCACAATTATAACAATTTCTTCATTTTGTGAAAATGTGAATCAATTTCAAGTAATTTGAACATAAGTAGAACATAAATAATTTCAAGTAATTTGAACATTAGTAGAACATACATAATTTCAAGTAATTTGAACATTAGTAGAACATAAATAATTTCAAGTAATTTGAACATTAGTAGAACATACATAATTTCAAGTAATTTGAACATTAGTAGAACATAAATAATTTCAAGTAATTTGAACATTAGTAGAACATAAATAATTTCAAGTAATTTGAACATTAGTAGAACATACATAATTTCAAGTAATTTGAACATTAGTAGAACATACATAATTTCAAGTAATTTGAACATTAGTAGAACATAAATAATTTCAAGTAATTTGAACATTAGTAGAACATAAATAATTTCAAGTAATTTGACATTAGTAGAACATACATATTCAAGTAATTTGAACATTAGTAGAACATACATAATTCGCTAATTTGAACATTAGTAGAACATACATAATTTCAAGTAATTTGAACATTAGTAGAACATACATAATTTCAAGTAATTTGAACATTAGTAGAACATACATAATCTCAAGTAATTTGAACATTAGTAGAACATACATAATTTCAAGTAATTTGAACATTAGTAGAACATACACAATCTCAAGTAATTTGAACATTAGTAGAACATACATAATTTCAAGTAATTTGAACATTAGTAGAACAGAGAATAGAACAAATAGATCTATTCAGAAAGAACTCACAATCAAAGAAAACTGGCTAATGCTACAAATAAGAAAGAGAAAACTGAGATATTTATGACATTTAAAAACCATGAAGGACTGGAGAAGACCATCATGGAAGGAGGTATACCGGCAAAGAGAAGAAGAAGAAGACCACTGAGAAGATGGAATCAGGATGTAACTGATGGTTTGAACATGGCGGCTGCAGAGGCAGAACATCTGGCCTATGAGAGAGAAATTCCAGAGGACTGTTGGGGTGGTAAAGTTCCACTCAGGAGAAAATATTTGATGATGACAACATAAAATGAAAGAAGGTACTGGTTAGATTCTTCTTTTCTCTTCTTCTCTTCCACCATTTACTTCTTTAAAGAAGTGGTGGGTGGGGGGCGTAAGATCTTGTGTGTGCTTGTTTTAAGACACTTTGTAAGCTGGTATTCCTTTTCTTAAGACTGTTCTTGATGCCATCGCTCCATCTTTTGCATGGTCTTCCTCTTGCTTTGTACTCATTATACATTTTCTGTGTGGATCTCTGTGGTAGGCGATACCAGGACATCATTGTCAGGTATCCAAACCATTTACTCTGTTGTTCTTTTATGAATTGCATGGCTGGTTTCACATCCAGTCTTCTTCTGATTTCTAATTTTGTCTCTTATTGTCACACCTGCAGCTCTTCTAATGCACCTCATCTCTGTTGTTATGATTTTCCACTCATTAGCTGCTGTTATTGGCCATGTTTGACACTGGTAACATAGTGTTGGCCAGAAAATCGTCCTATGAGATTTGCTTTAGTTTTTAGAGGTATCTCTTTATGTGAACAACAGTGGTGTTAATTGTCCCAGTACTTGGTTAGCTTTTGTGTACTGATTTGAGAACATATACATCAGTTGTACACCAGCAACAAAGTACCTCTGCAATGGATTTCATAAGACTATGGTACCATCAGTAACACCGCCCGAGTGGTTACAGGGGCCCAAATTTGAGGTGTAAAGAATAGAACCACTGTTACTTGCCACGCATGTCGTAAGAGGCTACTGAGGAGGTTTGGTTGAAATCGGATGCATGTGTCCTAAACGTGATTAGTCTATGCGTTTAGGGGCCTACCAAACCAATGTGCAACGTATACACGTTCTTGGCAATTAAAATGTTTGAACTTTAAGGTCAGGATAATCTATCAGCACAGTATTTATTTTTATAATTTTGTGTTTTCATTATTTTTTTCATTTAATAAACTATCTAACATGGTTTATTATAAACATTTGGACTTTACATTCTGCTTACAATCAAGTTAAAACGTTGACTATATTTAATTACGTATGTGTTAATATTATTTATATTTATAAATATGGATACAATAACAACGCATAGATCGTCCTAAAAAGAGGAAATTCCATGGTAGTAGATTTGTCACGGCAGTTGTTAGTTTGTTAGTGTTTCAATTATATACAACGTCATTCAAAATTGAAACCACTGAAAATAGTCTCTTAACTTCTACTGATACTGAAACTGTGGTTAACCATTCAGACGATCGAAGGTCCTCAGCATTTGATAAACGTTCGAGCAATTGTAACTATAAGAATGGCACTAAGACCAATGGGGAAACTTAAACTAGAAGTAGTACTACTAGAGGTCTAAGACTGTTTCAAAATTTTTTATTCAACGTCAACTTATTTCTTTTATTTAGTTGTCCCGCAAATATGGAATTACAATATGAACACGTTTGTATGTTTGTTAGTCTGAAATCACCAGCAAAAGTCATTGATGTAAAAGTTATGTCCAATTATTGTAATTAATTGATTAATTGCGCAAAGTTGAGAAAGAAAATTTATGACGATAATTTAACAGAATGAAATGAGAAGCACAAAATTTCTTGCAAGAAAAATCATGACCATGTTAGTTGTGCAGGATAAATGGAACCTGTAGATCTAAAGAGAATCTTTGAGAGAGCTGTCAGTATTGTCTAACACAGGGGTGGGCAAACTACGGCCTGCGAGCACATGCGAGCCCGCCATTGGATATTGCGGCCTCAAACACATTTATCCATATTAGAAAATATACTGTTATAGTGTAAGTCTGTTAGAAATATAATTTATTTCAGAAGTTATCTTTACATTATAAAACTACCTTTTTACAATAAAAATATTTAATTGATTACTTACCGAGAATTAAACAAAAATATACATAATATTAAATGTGGCCCTTCAATAGCTTTACAATTTTCAATGTGGCCCTCTGCACAAAAAAGTTTGCCCACCCCTGGTCTAACACACACTGGTTTTCTAGGAGACGAGCACAAGGAGTTTTTTCAAGAACCCCAGAGGAAGCAACGAAAGTAACGAATATGAGCAACAAATAAACAGGATACAGGTATTAAGAGCTTCAGAAAAACAAATAGACAAACACGGGACTCGAACCACTTACCCTAGTCTTTACGACACCAATCGCGATGGAGATGGAGATTCAAAAGAGCTTCAAATAAATTGCGTAGTCAGAGCACCCCATCTATTCTGGAAAAGCAAATAGAAAACTAGAATGTTGCGGCCATGTTCAGAAGAGGATGGTTAAAAGACTCATAGATAAAGTTGCTGCCAAGAAAAGCAAATCATTTATAGAAAATGATAGAAAATATAAAAGGATTGGAGGATTTGGAAAACTGACAAAAGCTACTAGAAAATAATTCAGGGTCGCTACAGAGGCATGATTCGTTCAAACGTGGGAAATTTAGATGCAATGAAAAAGGCAATATGGTCAATCTGTCAACATAGTAGGAAAGATATCATAGCAATTGTGGAGAATGGTGTCAATCATAGCAACTGTGGAGAATGGTGTCAATCATAGCAACTGTGGAGAATGGTGTCAATCATAGCAACTGTGGAGAATGGTGTCAATAATAGTAACTTTGGAGAATGGTGTCATGGTCACAATACAAATAAGCTGCCAGACTTTGTCGTGGAAATAATCAAACCTGTGTTTGAGGATCTCTCAAATGATTATTTGTTGAAAAAATGTTTACATGGTGGAACACAAAATGCTAATGAAGCATTCCATCATTTGATCTGGGGCAGGTGTCCTAAGACTACATTTGTACGAAGATGCATGCTAGAAATAGCTGTGAATGATGCTATTATTGTATATAATGAAGGGAAACTAGGTAGGATTCAAGAAATGAACAAATTAGGATTAAGCGGTGGCTACTACAGTATTTCAGCATTTCAACATTTGTGTCAAGTGCGTGTAAGAGCAGCCAAAGAAGAGAATAAAATAGATAAGATTTTTAAAAAGCTAGAAAAAGTATCCAGACAGCTGGGAAATATCATGAAGATGACTTATGCAACAGGAGCTCATTAAGTAAAGGTTTACTTTGAAAACCAGCAAGGTATGTCACATTTTTGCAATTTTCTCAAAATCATTTATTTCAACAGTTTTACATACATGTGGCATACTATCTCAAAATGTTAGGGACAGTTTGTTTCCAAAACTGGCACACAAGTAGGTCACTATCATTGACATCAATTGAACTACCAGAAATGAAGCAGCTATAATACTTTATTTTTGTTGGTCTTTTATATTAACCCATGCCCCTAATTTAATCCCAAAAAATAAAAATATTTCACATAAATAAGCATATCATTTTAATTTTAGCTCTAATCAAATAGTTGGTAATTCATTATAAGACTTCTGCCCTCCATTGGCTTTCTAGGACTCCATTTACTGGGGTTGTTGTTGTATCTGACTCTCAGTTGATGCTTCGGAAGGTCCAATATGGCAGGTTACTGTATGCGTCGTTATCCTCTATTGAGGTTTGAAACCTCAAGAGGCGTATGTTGATTTACTGTCCTGGGCATGCAGATGTTTGTTACTATGAGAGACAGAGAGAGAGAGAGAACAGGCTTGCATCAACATCATTGATGGTTGGGTAATTAGGAATGAATAAGGGGTATGTTTTTTGGCCTCTTCATGGCTGCCTATTGAATGAAGACAATAAATAGATATTGAATTTATCCAGTGATTTAAGACTTTTGAAGCCGCCCATGTTACTAGTAGAACTGGATATCTGATGAACAAAATGAAAAGTGTGTTCAACCAGCGAGTCACAGAAACCAGCAGTATGCTTTCCCTTTGACATCTGTTGGTCGAGACAGAGCACCTATGTATCTTCCCGGATGGCAGGATGTCGTCTCAGTAACCAATAACTTCTGCTTCGTTCGCCCGCTGTTAATTTAGGCGTTAGCCATGACGCCTGGTATTGCGCTTCTAACTGGTTTTTGCGTGAAAGCTTTCTTTACCATTTGACTGGTGTCCTTCGCCATGTCCAACCAATAACTAAATGTTATATATTAAATTTGATGATTTATATTCCAATCTTTTGTATTACTTTTCCTTCAGAGATGTTGTATGCACCAGCGTTACAGTGTGAGACAGACTATTTGGAAGACTACATCAATGCTGTGTTTGTCCCAGTAAGTAATTAAATTATTACTTCATTTATCCCAGTTATAGATTATATTAGTGCCACTTTGTCTCAGTCTACGATTACATCATTGCAGTCTTTGTTGTTGCTAGCAACGAACCGGATTACATGGAGATCTAAAACCTCTGCCTTATGTGCTGCCTTTGGCACGAAAGGAACAAACTAACAAACTAACTAACTAGTGTTTGTTGTAGTGAGCAATGACATTAACCCTTTAGCGGCTAAGGAAGTGTGTATACGGTTTTCCCCATCCACTTCTAAAGATGCGTTAACATGACTGTTATTATCTCTCCTCTATGGGCTAAAGATGCGTTAACACGTTATACATTTCTAGTGTCACTGCTATAGGTGTACATTCACGTTTGTGACCTAGAAACAAAGAGTAGCTATTTTTTAGATTCGTCTTTGAAGAGTATGTAGCAGCAAAAGGGTTATAATGCTACAGGTATCACAACCATGTCTTTCCTGATCCACACGTCCCAAGAAGCGTTGTGCGGAGTTTCAGTTGTTTATCCTGTGTCAGATGTGTAGCATCTGTAGTTGTTAGTCTTTGATATCGCAGGATATCTGTGATATTATCCACCCCGTTGGTTCTTGGTCTTCCTCGGGTTCTGCGTCTGGGCCGCCAGTTGTTATAGATGCAAGGTCGTAATAGAACTGGTTTCATTCTCATTAGGTGACCGAACCAGTTCTTTTGTTTTCTAAGATGTTGTCTTCCTTGTGTGATTCCAACGACATTGTAAATGTTCTACTATCGTAGTTTCATTTGAGCTGAGGTACAGTGCTCATGTTACAGTTGTAGATTATATTAGTGCTACTTTGTCCCTATATCAGATTACATCAATGCTGTTTTTATCCCAGTGAGAAGTTGTATTAATACTGTATGTGATATGAGTACTGCGCCATAGCTCCACAGAAATCACCATACTAATATTTTCCATGTGCCAACGGATGTGCTAGTAGTCTATAGTTGACCTCATCCTTTTTTAAAGTCATCAACTTGACAGTTTGGAATCTAGCAAAGAAAACAAAATGTAGTTATTCATCTGTTTCAGGATAGTTTAGTTTATAGTATGAAAATATGGGCGCTTTGCCAATATGGAGATAAGACAGACAGGACGTTACAAACTTACAGAGTTATTTGATTCTGGTCTAAGTTTCTAGAACATTTCCTTATGTTTGGACTTGTAGAATTACTTGTTGCTGTGTAACTACACAGTTGAGTGCTTGGTGAGACACTGTGAATTATATTTAAAATGCTAATCATTTGTGTCTTTGGTGGTAAATGTTGTGAGCTGAATGTTTATAAAAATGCTGAACAGCTGGTTGCCGCCTATGTGACAGCTGCTTGCCGACTGTTGGTGTTTATTGTTTATTCTGATTGCTGTTTCCTCCAGAAGTTTATATGGGACAATGATGTGAATTTTGTTTGCTTTTTTACTGGTAGAGATCTGATAAATTAGGGGTGAGCTGTTGCTTTGAAGGTAGACCTGCGACTGATAACTACAACCTAGTTATGCTTAGTCGCTGGATTCTATTGGATATATTGCGAAGAAGATCAGAGCAGCTATGGACATGTCAAAGTGCAATGAAGATATTCCAAACTGAAACTGAATACACCATAGTCTGTGATGACAACTTATAAAAATATATTGTAATGTCAATGCGAGAGCAGGCAGACTAGCTGGCTCTGCCATCATATCAGTGGATCAGCCAATGGATAAAGCTGACATTTTGAACGGCCTCATAGAGTGTGGCCGCAAAGAGGATTTTCATTTACACCAATCCACGTCAAATACTAGATTGCAAGAGCTGTGATTAAAAATTAGAGTGACCAGAAAAGAACAGCACAACAGATATATGAGTAGGCTCGTCAATCAACATGTAACTGGTAGGGTCAGTCGCTGGACGCTGTTGGAGATATTGTGAAGGAGATAAGAATACATATGGACCAAAGTGGAAATCAAAATATTGCAAACTGAAACTGGTTACATCTTGTGTCTTCTCATATTCTAGAAAATTTAAGATAGGATAGTTCAGGACCAAAAGCTCACACATTTTAATCAGATCAGAAGAAGGTTGTGTCCTATGTTTACTCTCTACCCATATACTGTGTGTATGAACGTGATCGGAGCACCTACGGACATCTCCGGAGTGCATTAAAGATATTCTAAACTAAAACTGAAATAAATATGTTTCAGTATATGATGTATTGTAGTTTGAACTGTTTGTAACTTTATTTTCAATTTCCAACAGAACTTCAGGAAACAGAATCAACAATTTCTGACACAGCTACCACTTCCAACAACTGTTCTCGATTTTTGGCGTTTGGTTACACAGTACAATGTGTCCTTAATTGTGTCATTTGAGGATGATCTGAAGGCTACTGATCAGGTAATGGTTTTCTATCAAGACACGAGTTAACCCTTTTACCTCGTAATTTTTTTAGCTCCGGGTGCATTTACTAGCACTGTATGCTACATTAGCCTTGGCTTCATCTTAAAATATACTGTGAGCCAGTGTATATGCTCAGAAGTGTGAAAAGGTTAACAAATTAGTTTCCTAAATTATGATGATATCAACATTTAGCTCAGTGGTTATGAATTGATATGACATGACTCACTATGTGCAGTATGTGAGGGCTGCAGGCATCGTTTGTTGACTCACTATGTGCAGTATGTGAGGGCTGCAGGCATCGTTTGTTGACTCACTATGTGCAGTATGAGGCTGCAGGCATCGTTTGTCATAGGTGAAATCACTGCAGGCATCGTTTGTCACACTAAGGTGAAATGTCTGCAGGCATCATTTGTCACACTAAGGTGAAATGTCTGCAGGCATCGTTTGTCACACTAAGGTGAAATGTCTGCAGGCATCATTTGTCACACTAAGGTGAAATGTCTGCAGGCATCGTTTGTCACACTAAGGTGAAATGTCTGCAGGCATCGTTTGTCACACTAAGGTGAAATGTCTGCAGGCATCATTTGTCACACTAAGATGAAATGTCTGCAGGCATCGTTTGTCACACTAAGGTGAAATGTAAGAAAGACATCGTTTGTCACACTAAGGTGAAATGTCTGCAGGCATCGTTTGTCACACTAAGATGAAATGTAAGAAAGTCATCGTTTGTCACACTAAGATAAAATGTAAGAAAGTCATCGTTTGTCACACTAAGATAAAATGTAAGAAAGTCATCGTTTGTCACACTAAGATGAAATGTAAGAAAGACATCGTTTGTCACACTAAGATAAAATGTAAGAAAGACATCGTTTGTCACACTAAGATAAAATGTAAGAAAGTCATCGTTTGTCACACTAAGATAAAATGTAAGAAAGTCATCGTTTGTCACACTAAGATAAAATGTAAGAAAGTCATCGTTTGTCACACTAAGATGAAATGTAAGAAAGTCATCGTTTGTCACACTATGATGAAATGTAAGAAATACAATAAGAATAATAATAACCGTCCATCACCAGTGATCGCAAGACAGCCTCAGACGTGTGCTACTGCACATCACTGGTATGTATGGAGGTGTCTGCAAAGTCCAATCCTTGAACACAATCCCCTATCACTGGTGTTTGTGGAGGTGTCTGCAAAGTCCAATCCTTGAACACAATCCCCTATCACTGATGTGTGTGGAGGTGACTGCAAAGTCTAATCCTTGAACACAATCCCCTATCACTGGTGAGGCGTACATGATCAAGGTTGGACATGTGGGTGTTGTGTGTTTTTTCTAGCAGCTCGTTTTCTCCGCGCCTCAAGAGTACCACGATTCTCAACTATGCGAGTTTCTCTTGTGTTGTTACAGCGCACGTTTGGCGATCTGACGCAAGAGATTCCAAGCATGTGGTCTCTATATCAAAGCATTTGAGAGACACTTTAAGATTCTTTCTAACGTGTTTTTTTTTCTGTTCACCAACTGATCGTCTGCCCCTTCAAGCTTGCCATACAGAAACTGTTTTGAGATGCGTTCATCAGGCATACACACAATCTTACCAGCTGATCTCACGTCTCCTGCAACAGGGGGTTGATATCACAGTTTTAACACAATACAGAGGGAGGCCAAGAATAGAGCGCTCTCAGCTCCTCATCGAACATTGGTCCTCAACAATTCCTCAACCACTTTGCCTGATCTCTGGTTGCCTTCTTCTTGACTTCCCAAAATAATTCAATTGTTCACCACTTTGCCTGATCTCTTGTTGCCTTCTTCTTGACTTCCCAAAATAATTCAATTGTTCACCACTTTGCCTGATCTCTTGTTGCCTTCTTCTTGACTTCCCAAAATAATTCAATTGCTCACCACTTTGCCTGATCTCTTGTTGCCTTCTTCTTGACTTCCCAAAATAATTCAATTGCTCACCACTTTGCCTGATCTCTTGTTGCCTTCTTCTTGACTTCCCAAAATAATTCAATTGCTCACCACTTTGCCTGATCTCTTGTTGCCTTCTTCTTGACTTCCCAAAATAATTCAATTGTTCACCACTTTGCCTGATCTCTTGTTGCCTTCTTCTTGACTTCCCAAAATAATTCAGAATTATTTAGTTTTAAAGAAGACTTTATCTCTCCATCTGTTTATGACATCCTTTCGTTGACGAAATAAGGGAAGAACTGTTGATGCCTTATGCTCCATGTGGAATGGATAGGAGTAAGTAAATAAGTGATAACGGCTTCAACCTTCATCCTCACACTGAAATAACGGCTTCAACCTTCATCTTCACACTGAAATAACGGCTTCAACCTTCATCTTCACACTGAAATAACGGCTTCAACCTTCATCTTCACACTGAAATAACGGCTTCAACCTTCATCTTCACACTGAAATAACGGCTTCAACCTTCATCTTCACACTGAAATAACGGCTTCAACCTTCATCTTCACACTGAAATAACGGCTTCAACCTTCATCTTCACACTGAAATAACGGCTTCAACCTTCATCTTCACACTGAAATAACGGCTTCAACCTTCATCTTCACACTGAAATAACGGCTTCAACTTTCATCTTCACACTGAAATAACGGCTTCAACCTTCATCTTCACACTGAAATAACGGCTTCAACCTTCATCTTCACACTGAAATAACGGCTTCAACCTTCATCTTCACACTGAAAATAGTTGATCTTTATGTTGCATTCTATATTGCAGCGACTCTACTGTATGCCCTAGATCAGGGGTGGCCAACACGAGGCCTGCGGGAGTCATGTTGCAGCCCGCGGCGCTAGGTCAAATGAACATAAATGTAAACTTTATTGTACATATCACCAAAAGAACATGACATCATGAGTTGTTCCTATCATATATTATTTAATTATAGCAAAGAGAAATTTGAAATATCTCGCATGTTTGGAAAAATTCATTGGTTTTGAGCTATTTTAAATGTCCCGCATAATCTGGAAAAATCATAGATTTTAGCTATTTCAAATATCTCGCTAATTGACACTCAAGATTACTTAGTTTGTTTTTTTTTGTCCGGCGCTAGATGTTGATAAAATTTAATGTTAGACTTCAACTTCTGATATATGTTAAATGCTAAATTTTCATTGCATCATTCATCAAGACAATTTAAATCGAGGTGGCGGATACATACGCTTCTTTGATATCTGTCTGAAACCACTAATTTTTAAACTGATTTCAGGATTTAAAAAAAAACATCATATGCTTTTTGTGCATTTGCAACGCTATTCGTGGTAGACGTGAATTTATTACCATGAAGATCACAAATGGAACATTGGGAAATGTGTTGTGATACACAGTTAAAGGAGAAATTCCATCAAGTTGGTTTAGAAGAGTTATATAAAACGTGTTTGGCCAAGGATAAATATCTTGCGTTTTACCAACATGGGCTGTCGATGGTTTCGCTATTTGGAAACACTTATGCGTGTGAATACCTTTTTAGTTGCATGAAGCACATCAAATTACAAGTGAGAACACACATTACTGATGTTCATTTGGAAAACTGTGTGCGTGTAGAGACAACACCAGTCGAGATCAATTTTGATGCACTTAGATCTGCAAAACAAAGTCACATGTCTCACTTTTTATATTTTTTAATTGTCTAATAAATGTTTTATTTTCTTCAAAAAATAAATATACCTATTTCTTGTTTTTGTATTGACATGACACCAGGCAAGCGTTTGACCATGATCTCACCTACTGGGAAGCAGCGATGTGGGCGAAGCTGTATCACGATTGCTTGTTTACTTTAATTAACAAAACAAAATTAGGTGCTTGGCCTGGCAGGAAATATTATTTCTGATATTTGGTCGGCTTGCTGAAAAGGTTGGCCACCCCTGCCCTAGATAGAAAATCTCAAATTAAGTTAATATTTTCACTTCATCTAATTTGTTAGTTTGAGACTGTCAAATCTTAGATTAATTAGTGTTTTATTAAACATCTTAACCAATACCGTAACACATTTTGTGTGATTTTCTTGTGCAACCCAAGCCAACAAAGAGTAGGCAGGATGCCATTACTAAACTTTCATTATTTCTTCCAGACTGTTGGAGAATACCTACCTTCAAGTGATAATCAAGCAGTGACATTTTCCATGTTTGAGTTGGAAACAAAGACAATCTCTACAAACAAGTTATGGCAACAAAGAAAAGTAACTGTTACTGCTGACACAGAATACAAAAATACCAAACTGTCAACATCTGCTGCTGTAAGTTTCTGCTCATTTTGTTTTGTAGTCAAACATAAGAACAAAAACTACAAGAAGTAGTAACACTACAAAAACTAGGCAAGGAAAAATGGATTAGATATTAAAATCCAGAAAACAAATACTATGGTAAACAACCAAGCAGGAAAGAGGCCAAAAATATATATAATAATACACAGAGAACTTCTAAAGCAAATACCCAATATTTTATATCTAGGACACATGATTGCAGATGATGGCAGATAATAAAATAGAATATGAATGGTCAAACATATTTTAAATGACATGAGCAAGCTATTAACTTCTAAACAAATAATAAACAACCTAAAGATGAAGATTAGCAAGTGTCATATTTACTCAGTGTTTTTTTTATGGTTCAGCAACTTGAAAATCGACAAGCATTTAGAAGACAATTAATACAATAATAATATTAATAAAGCTCTAGATTTTGCCAAAATGCACTATCACAGTAAATGGGGCTGATCTAAGACAAGTGCAGCAATTTAAATACCTCGGAGTCCTGGTAACATCGGATGGCAGATGCCTATGAGAAATAAAGAGCAGAATAGGAAAAGCGAAAACATCAGTCCTCCTTCTTCTTCTTCTTCTTCTTCTTCTAACCAAGGCTGCGAGTTTTCACTCTTGGGCAGCCAATGCCAGTTTGTAGAATCTGCATGTGTTCTGTAATTGTGGAAGACTAATGTAAAGGGTATTATAAACAGATGGGTGTGGTGGGAGGAGTTCTTGTCTAGCTTTATGCAGTCCAGGACATTCAAGCAAGATATGCTGTACTGTCTCACATGAATGACTGCACTTTCTACAGTGTGGTAGGTGTGTGTGGTTTATTCTATGTAGGTGGTAATTCAGTCCAACATGTCCTGTTCTTAAATGAAACATAGTGCTTTGATATTTTCTTTGTAGCAGATTCGTATTGTCCTTGGAGTTTGGTATATTCATCTCTGCATACATGTCCCGACCGGTCGTCCCCATAGCCCATCGGTTCAGCCAATCTTCTCTGAGTTGTTTTTCAGAATCTGTTTTATACTTTGTATGCTAACAAGTTTGTCTATTTGTGGTTTTGATGATCCCTGTTTGGTCAGATGATCTGCCTTGTCATTTCCTGGGATATTTGTGTGCCAGGGATCCACTGTAGAATGACATTAATATCAAAGGAGGAAATCAGATTGTGGATGATTGATGCAATGACTGGATCTCGCTTGCTGATTCTGCTGTTCTTCTAAAGCTTGTAGTGTGGACTGAGTCAGTGAATACTACCATGTCTTGGACAATATTCTCTCCAAGTTCAAACTTCTGGTGGACTAGTTCTACAGCGGTCTTTATGGCTATAATCTCTGCCTTATAGTTGGAACATATATTACCACAAGGGGCACAGTAACTATAGGTAGTTCCATCTGGATATTTCAGGTATATGCCGCAGCCAGCGTAAGTAGTGGCTTTGAAAGCTGAACCATCAGTGTAGGCATGGATAGAGGAAGTTGGATAACTGTCTATTGTCTCCAGTGCACATGTTTTTAAGATCGGCGCAAGTGTTGCTTTGTTTATCGTTTTGTCAAGGAGGTATTTCTGGATTATTTGTTGTTTTATGTTTAGCCATGGTGGTGGGCCAGAGCATCGTGTGATCGGTTCTCCGTCAGTTGGGAGATGGTAAAATTCTTTAAGATTTTTCCCAACTTCCAGCAATGATTTTTGTTGGATTCTGTGATTGGGTTTCCTCCTGTTAATAGTTTGTCTGTTGGGATGGTTTTTTTCTATTCTTTTATATCGCTTGACTGCTTCTATTAGTGCCTTCGTCTCCTAATATCTAGTGGTTCGATGTTGGCTTCCATTTCACAAGCAGCAGTTGGGGTCGTTCTCATTCCCCCACATATAAACCTGTTACCCTGATTATGCACTCTGTACAGGGATGTTGTGATGTGCTCACTTGCTATAGCGTGGAGAGGAAAGCAGTTGTCCATTGTAGATCTTACATAGCCAAGATATAGTTGCCTAAGGGTGCTCTTGTCTGCACCCCAAGTGGTGCTAGCAAGTCTTTTAACCATGTTGAGTCTTTTAGATGATTTTTCTTCTATGTTGTTAATGTGTTCTGTCATCCTCAGTTGTTTGTCTAATTTGACTCCCAGGTAAGTCGGGTTTTCCTCTTTTTCAGCAGTGCTCCATTCATTGTAAGCCGAAAGGTTCTTTGAGTTGTTTTGGGGCTGCAGGAGAATGTAGTATACACAGTTTTCTGTTCATTGACTTTAAGCTTCCATAGGTTGCAATATGTTGAGACTTTTGGCAAGGGTTCTATTAAGCTTAACCTGAGTTAGTACAGGGTATTTCTTGCTTGTCCATATTACAAGGACATCAGCAAAAAGGGCTTTCTGTGTGTTTAGAAGGGATGAGAGGTCATTGATGAAGATGAGGAAAAGGGTGCAGCTAAGGACAGAGCCCTGTGGAGGCCTTCCTCTAGTGTTCTCTTGGAGGACATTGTTCCACTAAAAGATGTTCCAATGGTCCTGTTTTGGAGAAAAGCTTGTATCCATTGTAACATCTTTCCATGGATCCCCATATTGAGCATCTTCATCAAGAGGCCCTTCCTCCAGACTCTATCATATTGTTAAAGTTCCTCCTTATTCAGGGATGGTGATTATCGCTTTGGTAGGGTTAGTTTCGGTCTTATTGATGGTATGATTTCAGTCCTTATATTGTGGCTACCCTACTAGGAGGGGCTGTGCGTTGAGAGCACGTTGGGTTTCTGGCCGAGTGGCTAGAGCTTTTGTGTGAGTACATTGTTGTGGTTTCCTCCTTGATGCGGTGGCCTTCTTAGTCCTTTCTAATTCTTTCTTATCCTTCGTGGTTCTCTCATATTCCTTTCCAATTCTTTCTTGTCCATTTAAGTCCTTTCCAATTCTTTCCAGTTCATTGAGATATATTTAGACATCCATGTACGTTTATACTTTGCTTCTTTCACTTGAATAATAGTGAGGTTAATAGTGAATGAACACATGATAACCACAGCACTCACAATCCACAGATTATTATAAAGTAACATGAACTTCTTATAGATGATTTTGATGTCTATTTATTTGGATATTATATGGACATGGTAAACACGCCTGTCCATCTCAAGTGTTTATGTCGTCTGTCCATCTCAAGTGTTTATGTCGTCTGTCCATCTCAAGTGTTTATGTCGTCTGTCCATCTCAAGTGTTTATGTCGTCTGTCCATCTCAAGTGTTTATGTCGTCTGTCCATCTCAAGTGTTTATGTCGTCTCTCTGTTTACTACCGTTTCTACACAACTACGTATATTAATTTTTACTACGTCAATGTCTCGTTTTAGTGTTGCCATCTGCTTAGAGAGTGCAAACACTAAGTCTCTGCTATTAAGATATCTAAATATATACAAACTACACACTAAAACTAAATGTCTGGTTCCTCAGCTGCCACCTAGGGAGGGGGAGACTGGCTATCCACTACAATATGCTTACTGTAAATCGATGAAAACCGCGGTTGTGTGCTTTTCATTCTGGAATCCATCAATTGTATTCTGCACAAGTCTGAAGAGTTGGTCTTCTGTTTTGCAGCCCCTTCTAAACCCTGCCTGGGTATTATCAAGTGACTGTTTTTTCAAGCCACCAATAAAGTCGACTATTAACCATTTTCTCCGTCAGCTTTCCTAAACATGAGGTCAATGAGATGGGCCTGTAACTTAGGGGTCGTCTACTGGTTTCCCTTTCTTGAGGATGGGAGTGATATTGACTGTTCGCCAAGCAGCAGATATCTTGGTCTCTCTCCAAGTTCTATTTATATCGGATAGCAACATCAACCTAGTCTTCTTGCTCATATGGCATAGCATTTCATTCTTAATCTTATCTGGGCCTGGGGCTTTTCGAGGTTTTAGTTTTTTCATTGCTGTTTCCATCTCGCATAGACTAAAATCTTGTTCAAATGCACATATGTTCGCTACTGGTGCATTTATTTTTACTTTTAAAGATTTTCCATAAAGCTTTATCCAGCTGTTTTCTTCGTGTGCTTCTGTTAACGCTAGCAAAGTGTTTGTTGAATATTTCAGCTTTCTTTTTTTGCATCTATGATGGTTTCATTGTTTCTTTTGATGAGTCTTGGATTTTCTTTCTTTCTAGTGTCTGTCAGTTTGTTTATCAGATCCCATGCCTTGTGGCCATCTTTATTTAGATCAAGTTTCTGACGTGTCTTACCACTTCATCTTCTTTGCTGCCTTAATCAGGAGGCGAACTTTAGCAGTCAAGCGATTATAGTTGGTTTTATTAACTCGATTAGGTTCTTTTTCAGCTTGTTTCCTTGCTTTTCTTCTATCCATCACTGCTTTTTCTAGTTCTCTGTTCCAGTATGGCTTATATTTTCTGGTGTTTCCATTTGGAATGGCCTCTCTCGCAGCTTGCAGTATTTTACAACATATGTTAGACTAAAAAGTATATTATATGAAATAAAGTACTTATCCTAAAAATGAATAATAAAAATGAGGAATAAAGTACTTATTCCCTAAAAGGCATGACACCATGATAAAACATTTACTAGAGGGGAAAGTTGAGGGAGAAGAGCAAGAGGAAGACCGAGAGATAAGTGGGAGGGAAACTTTAAGAAATGGACAGGTTACAGTCTGGCAGTGTGCAACACCAAGGCGAAAGACAGAGGATGCTGGAGATTCATTGCAGCCAACCTTCGATGTGGAGACGGCACCTGATGATGATGATGATGTTAGGAAAGACAGTATCGATATTTCCAGTGAGACAATTTTGTCCATGCCTATGTTGGTCTGGTTCTCGAAGAGCGGCCAGTCTGCTTTTCTGAAATTCCAGAACTTTCTGCTTCTATACAGTGAGCTTCTGAGTTGCTTGGTGGTAACAGAGATAAGTATGGGAAGATGGTCACTCCCTATATCATTCAAGACAGTGATAGTTGTTGCATCTATAATGTCAGCTGATACTATGGTAAGATCTGGTCTGCTATTCGTACCATGGGCTCTGTGTAGAAGTGTTGGTTTGGTTTCCGAGCTCTGCATTACCGTGAGGTTGGATGAGTTACACAGGTCTTCAATGTCTCTCCTCTTTGTTGTAATCTTTGTAACCTAGCGCTGGTGTGTGTGCATTAAAGTCTCCTGCAATAATTGTTCTGGTGTACATTGGTTCCTTGAACGGCAGGTCAGAGGTGCAGGTTGGTGGACAATAGATGTTTCATACAGTATATCTCACTCCATCAAACCACACTTGGATGGTCTGGGTGTCTATGTTGTTGTGTGGTCTGTTGTGGACTTCTGCCTGCACATCATTTCTTATCAGTGTCATAAGTCCTTGACATCTGTTGCGCTCGCATTTGTATTGGCTGTAACCAGTGATGTTAACTCCTCTTTGAGGTAAGATGGTTTCTTGTATAAGGACAATGTGGACATTACTCTGTTGTAGAGTTCTTTCGAGCTCCATCTTTTTATTCTGTAGTCCTGATATGTTTATCTGTAGTATATTAATGGACCCCTTTACATATTTTTCACACGGAGCGAGGGGCTTCACTCGCGTGCGCGGACCTTGTTGACTGAGGCAACGTCCGAGCTCGTATCTAATATATTTGTGTTGTACTGGCATTATGACTGGAGTCATGTTGCGACAATTTCATCCCAAAGAGGTTGTCAGACATAGATATCTTACTTGATCTGAGGTCCCTAGTAGTTCCGGGCAGATATGTGGTATCAGGGTGTCACTGAATCGAACTTGGGGAGGGGGAGCACAGTTCACCGCCGCACAGTCCCCGCTAGTCATAGGTGCACCATGCTTGCAGGTCTTTATCACTAGCTCTGGTTCTGGGCTATTTACTATGGCCGTGTCACGTCATGTGCATAGGTGTTTTGTGCATCTCCACCCATCCAGATATTCCCTTCCAACACACAGAGTCCGTCTTCACCATGGGTTCCTGTAAGCAGTGTGACCCTATCTGGCTCAGTGCAATGCCAGTGTCTTATCACCTCTTGTCGCAACTGGGAAGGAAACGGGAAAGGGACTAAGGGGAAATGGGGGAGGGGGGAGACGTGGGAGGGTTAATCAGGATTACTCCCGTCCACTCATATTGTTTAGCCAGTGAGCCGAGACTTGCCCGGGGTGTAGCAAGTGGAGCCAAACATGAGCTAGGTGAGAAGTGGGGACCAAATAGGATCATGACTATCCATGGACACGACCAGGATACGGCTGTCATTTTCCTTGAGGTACTAACCCCTACCTTCTCACCCAACGCCCCACATCATTCCTTAAAATGAGAAACATTATATGCAACAAGTTCTTGTCAATCCCGATCAGAAAGCGAGTTATTCAGTGCTACTTAGAACCAATACTGACATACGGATGCGAGTCATGGACAATGAACACGCAGATCGAAAAATCTCTGAGGGCCACAGAAATGTGGTTTTACAGAAGAATGATGAGAATCCCATGAACTGCTAAAATGACTAATGTTGTGGTGCTGAATGAGATCAAGACACAGAGAAAGCTCATCATCAATATAAGAAAGAGGCAGTCATCATTTTTCGGGCATGTGATGAGGAGGAGGTTTAGAACACATTGTGACAACTGGTAAAATCGAGGATAGACGAGACAGAGGAAGAAAGAGAGAAAACATTTTGGATAGCCTAACTTCATGGCACGGTGCGGGGACTGCCTAGAGTAGTTGATAGTAGCTCGGACTGCTAGCTGTGAGACGCCTCATAGCTCGGGTTCGAACCTACTGTCCGGCATTTGTTCGAGTCCCTGGTCTTACTCAGGACGATAACGTGAGTACCTCTGAAGTCGGAGAAAATCTGCCTGTATGGCGAGGGAATACTAATTACGAGTACATTGAGCACACGGCTGCCAGTGTAAAGTAATTTACAATGTGCACGCTGCTGCCATTGTAAGAAATTGGAAAACAGATTTTCACGCAAAAATCAGTTTCAGAGATGGAACTTCGTCTGAGTTGAAAGCGGACGAAAGAAAAAAAAAAAAAAAAAAAAAATGGCACGGTGCATGGCACGGTGGATCGTCAATATCTGAGTTGATAGCAAACACCAACAACAGAGATTTGTGGAGATCCATGATCGCCAACGCCAGCCGGCATGGCACCTGATGATGATGAATAAAACTCTACAATACCACATCATATCAAACGACTAAGCGTGCACTATCTCAGACACCGATCTTCAGTTATATCTGCGGCGCCTAAGTACAAAAAGCAGAGTAAGACAAAGGAAGATTTCACAATGAATTGTTTACTTTATTTCCACTAACTTTAACAAGTTTCTTTGTTCTAAATTTCCAGATGAAGGAAGAGCATATTCTGACACATCTAAAGTGTTTAACAACTGATCTTCATCCAGAAAAGCTGCTGCCTCTCATTTGTCAAATTAGGTCACTTATCCCAAGTGGTGATGGCAGAACAATTTACATGTGCAGGTAAGGTAATCATGAACCTAACTTTCTCTCACTCTTCTCTTTCTAGCTCTAGCTTGTGACATAGCGCTTAAGACATCATCAAATGCCATACTTCTATGTTCTTTGACGTCGTTGTGTCCCGGCTGTGATTCATTTCTTTCAGTTCCTGTTCTCCTCCAGGTCATTTTGAGTTTTTCACATTTTTGTTTACCCTCTGGTCTCCATCTCAGTGCAGTTTTCATGACAGAGTTAGTCTCCATCCTAATATAAATATTAATTCATTTCATCATTTGTGAGATGTCAGGTGCAGGAAATGAATTCGCAAGATTTTTTACGCATTGCACTATTCCGGTCAGCGCATTTCTCATGCTAGCATAAATATATATATATTTCTTATCAAATTTCTCGTTTATGTTTTATTTCATTTCATTTTGTTTCACATATTTTCAACACATAACTTCTTCATCACACTTCTACTACTTTATTTCATATAACCCACATCCATTTTATGCTTAATCTGTCATGATGTTAGTTAGTTTGTTAATAAATTACATAGCTAGGTAGGTAGGTAGTTATTTAATTATCAAGTTAGATGTTTAGTTAATTAACTTGCTAGATAGTTACTTAGTTAAGTGCATAGCTAGGTAGTTGGTTAGCTACTTAGTTCATTAGATAGCTGGAAAGTTAGTTAGTTCATTAGATAGCAGAATAGTTAGTTAGTTCATTAGATAGCTGAATAGTTAGTTAATTAACTTGCTAAATAGTTATATAGTTCATTAGCTAGCTAGGAAAGCGAGTTAGTTAATTAGCTAGTTAGCTAATTGGTTAATAATTAGCTAGAAAGTTAGTTAGTTAGATGGCTAGATAATTCGTTAATTATCAGATGGTCTTAATTGCACGAGAACCTAATTGTTAAATGCTCCGATCACATCTTCAGTATATCTGTCAGCATTTGGCAACTGTCAGTTCCAGGATTGAGTTTAGTAATGAAACATCTACTCCTTCTGTAGTATATCGTATCACAACCTTGACCTGCAGTCATGCTTCTTGTGGTAACAGTTAAAGCATCCTTTAACACATTATCATTATTGGTTATTAGTTACTAAACTCACGTCATTGCACTCCGGGTAGACCCATAGGTGCTCAGTCTCCTCAACAGATATCGAAGAGTATGCATACTGATGGTTCTCGTGGCTGGCTGATTGAACACACTTCTCACTCTGCTCCTCAGACATCCAGTTCTGCTGGTACAATGGGTAACTCCAAACTGTCTAAAGTGCTAGATCGTTTCAACATTTATTTTAGTGTCCTCATCCAACAGAGTCACGAAGAGATCGAAGAACATCCCTTTTATCCATCTTCAACTCCCCAAGAATCGATGCTGTTGATGCAAGCCTGTTCGCTCTCTCATTATTGTAAACACCCGCATGCCCAGGACAGTATAGCCACCTAAGCCTCTGGAGGATAGAAACTTCTAAAGACGACATCCACTCATACCGATACCTGTCCTTCTGGATCTTGTGAAGCATCAACTGAGAGTCAGATACAACAAAAGCCCCAGTAAATGAAGTCACAGGGAGCCAATGGAGGGCAGCAGTAACGGCCTCAACCTCCATCCTCATACTAGAAGTAGTTGTCCTGTATGCTCCACTTCGCTCTGCAACAACCCTACCATGCGCATTAACCAAGAAACCACATCGTTCATCGTGGTAACACATTATCATGGGTGTATAGTTTCTAGTGTAAACTTAGAGTAGTCCGCAAAGCTGCTGACAGTGCAAAATGCATTAAAACATTGAAATAAAATTTCTCAAAACGTTTTCATTATTTTCAAAATTACATCGAGGTCCCATGCCAACGTCATATCTCTGAGATTTTCCTGTGTAAGAAAGAGATCTGAGCACGCATGGTTATCCACCTTAGTGCAGTGATGATGGCCCAGTCAACTAATCAATTAATAGATATTTTTTCTGCTGTAGTTCTCCATATTATTAATGATCTGCTAACATTGTTGTCTTTGTTTCTAGAAATGGTGCTGACTACAGTGGTTTGGTGTGTGTCTTGTCTCTCCTGTTGGACAGAATGGACAACGATGGTTGCTGTACAGTACCGCTGGTTGTTGGAGCCATCAAAGCTATTAGACCGCAAGTCATTCCAACATTGGTATGATTGTTAATTTTCTATAACTGTTTATAAGGCTTATAATGATATCAGAATTAAGGTACACAGATGACACAGTTCTCCTATCAAATAGTGTCAATTGGTTTGGTACATCTAATTCAGTCTGTCAAAAAATACATTGAAGATCAGAACCTTTTTCTGAATACAAAGAAAACTACAATAATGTCCACTGACAAAGCAAAATCTCAACCCAAAATTACCACCAACAATGAAGACATTGAGAACACCACACATTTTGAATATCCTGGCTCTATAATTATCAACAATGGAGATTGCACGAAAGAAGTTAGAAGACTAGCCATTGCACTCGAAAAGGTGACCAGTATAAAGAAACTAGGGAACGACACAAGCAAGGAAACAAAAGTAAAACTTCTGAGAAGACGCATATTCTCTGTGATAATCCTCTTGTTGTGCATAGTTCGCAGATGAACTACAGGAGACTGATCTTTTACCTGAGGATATAAATTACAAGTGCCCTGAAGTTGCAATAAGACTCCCTGAATTGCAAGTGACAATGGTAATTAGGAAAGCAAGCCTTCATGCAAAAATCATTGAAAGTATCAATCCAATATTAGGCTGTGTCTAAATTAATGGCGCATGAACCAAAAAAACAACAAGATTTGATAATTCAAGATATAATATTCAATATTTGATTGTTGTCCAATAAAACAGAACTACTCTTGCAGTAGATCCAAGTTCACCATACTATTCTTTGAAGCGAGAAGGAAAATTAGCTTATGAGGACCGGAGAACACCTAGGGTACCTTCACCTGTTCAAAACTTACAAAGAAGTAAAAGTACTCCTGAAGCAATCCAGGAATATGCAGTAAACATTTAGTACATCAATTCTAACTCTACCAGTTTATATTTCTATAGTTTTTAACTACCTACTTAACATGGCAGAATGGGGAACAAGGTATTAGGACCTTAAATTGGTGTTTTCTTCTAGGGCAGGCACATTTTCCTTCACGTTTGGACTTATAGGACACGGTTTCATTATCAAACTACAGAGTTTAGTGCTTGAAGCAACACTGTGAGCTTTGAATCTTATTTGGAATGTTTTTTGTTTGTACCTACAAGGGTTGTGTTGTGAGACCCATCATTTAGAAAATGGCAGGTAGTTTATCTAAAGGTTGCCTTATGTAGTAATATCTTGGCAGACTGCTGTGTTTTGACAACTGTTTCCTTGTGAATTGAAAATACAAAAGGCAGACGGTGGTGTTGGTACTCTGGTCACTGTCTTATGCATTTAATGCGTATTATATTTCTCTAGCATATATATATATATATATCATTGTTTACTCTAACAGGTTCAGTATCAACGTCTGTACCAAGTACTGCATCTGTACAATGACAGCAGTAATGTGTATGCAAATCTAGACCACAAAAAATGAACATCCTTGAAACACGTGTAAACCTATACCAGTCAACACATCTCCATTTTTCCCATACAATCTAAATTGTGTTTGCAAACATTTAAGTTTTTTAAACAGTTATCATAATGTTATGTTTTACTTGTAATGTAAATATTGTTATTGTATAGAGTATGTGATGCCAAAGAAATACATCTTCAGACTATCAGCTTATATACATAAGCTTATCTGTCGCCTACCACAGAGAGCCACACAGAAAAAGTATAATGCAAGAAGAAGATCATGCAAAATATGGAGCAACGGCATCAAGAACAGCCTTACGAAAATGAATATCAGTTTACAAAGTGCCTTAAAGTGCACACAAGATCACTACGTTCTTCGCCCCCTCTCCCAACACTTCTATAAATAAGTAAATGGTAGAAGAGGAGAAGAAGAAGAAAATACATAGGCTTATCATAAGTGGAACATAAAATGGAACAAATTCAGGAGAAGTGATGAAATCAGAGAAATGTCTGGTCAACCACTAGTAACAACTGTTATAAGAAGGAGAAGGTGGAGATATGTTGGACATACCTTGAGAAGAAATGCTCAAAGAATATAAAAGCAAGCATCGTAGTGAGGTGTAGAGGGTTCAGAACACCTAAATAGATGCTGAAACGAACTTTGCTGAGAGAAGCAAAAAATATCTGTCTCAGTTCCATGAAAGATATTGAGCAAGTTGCCTAGGATAGAGCGGTTTGAAGAAATTGCTTGCAGGCCCTATGTAACGTATAACGGTACGAGAGGAATTATTATTATCATTAGTGTTGTGGGTGCTGTTTTTCCATACTGTGCCATCTTAATTCACCCTATATTTGTTTGGTATTCCGTGCTTTTATACGAATCTTCAACAACAGCAGTACATATGGCAGACTGTATGTCACTGTCTAGCAATACAGTGGCATCTTATTGCAGACAAAGCTAAAGATATATAGAGTGGCAGTGATCCCATCTTTGCTGCATACATGCAAAACATGGACTGTTTATAGAATATAAGCTAGATCATCATCAAGTTGCTTGTCCCTTCCGGAACTTGGCTTCCATGACAGTAGTCCTGAAAAAATGCTATATTCTGTGCAAGTTGACCGGCATCAGCAGCAGTCATTCTCAGATCTTCAATGGCATCTTGCACCCATCGTCTTCTAGGTTTTTCTCTCATTATTCTTCCAGTGATATGCTAGATACAGACAGACTTATACAGAATACGATCTTCATCCGATTACTATGCAAGATAAAGAATATGATCTTCATAAATCTTTATCCGATAAGGATGCTAGATACAGAATACGATCTTCATCCCAACTTGAAAAAATACACCCCAAGGAGTTGATTATTGTGTAGCTGATGACGGATTAATGGGGTGTTCTTCGATCTCTTCATGACTGCATGTTTGGTTATTGGTTATTGGTTACTAAACTGACGTCATTGCACTCCGGGCAAACCCATAGGTGCTCAGTCTCCCCAACAGATATCGAAGAGTATGCATACTGATGGTTCCTGTGGCTCGCTGATTAAACACACCTCTCACTCTGCCCGTTGCTCGATTGTTTCAGCTGAACGGACTTGAGCAGTGCGTACTCGATTGGTTCCTAGTCTTGCTTCACGTTGCTCGTCTGTTTCAGGACGAACGGGCTTCAGCAGTGCGTACTGGAACAGTTTGCAGTCTTGCTTTCTGTTGCTCATCTGTTTCTGAAGCTAGTAATGCCTTTCTCTTTCGTGCTCTAGGTGTAGATGGGCCAATAGCTTTTCGTTTGGGAGGCATAATTGCAAATGTGTGGAAAATTCGTGAAGAGCGTGTGGAAATAACTGCATCTTGTTCGTTTTCACACACGAAATTAAATATCACTGTTGATTTTTCGCTGGAATAAATAAAAAAATTAGCATTTGATTAAATTCTATTAGGAAATGCATAGAAACTGCGAGTAAAATGTTTTGAAAAATCAGGTAGTTACCAGTTATACAGTTAGAACTAGATGCCTGAGGGGGTTGAGTGAGGAGTGTGTTTAACCAGACAGCCACAGGAACCATCAGTATGTATACTCTTTAACATGTGTTGGGGGAGACAGAGCACATATGGGTCTGCACGGAGTATAATGACATGTTCAATAACCTATATATATATATTACGTAGCTGCCACATATTGTACATATATATTTGTATATTTGATAATTTGTGGATTGCGTTTCTACTATGTATCATATTGTATGTTTACAATGCAAACATGTCACCATGAACACAAAAAGAGCACAGTTCAACACAATATTTATCGCTACATTATGCTATCAGTGCCAAACCTGGACACTAAAATTAAATGACAGAAGACTAGTCACGACAGAGATGAAGTGTCTACGCAGAATGCTGGGAGTAACACGAAGAGACCGGTTTAGACATGAAGACAGTAAAAAATTACGTGTTTTTGTTTTTGACAAGATTGTGCTTTGCCATCTGTTCATATTTTTGCGTGGTCTTTCCATCACCTTCTTTCCATGTTGGAGTTTGGTTGAATTTTTATTAAGTGTCCGAATCTCTTCACTCTTTGTTTTTCAATGTAATTCAAGAACGATTCTGTTCCACCTGTATCATGGTAGGGGTTGTTGCAGAGCGAAGAGGGGCATACAGGACAACTACTTCTAGTATGAGGATGGAAGTTGAGGCCGTTACTGCTGCACTCCATTGGATTTCTGGGACTTCATTTACTGGAGCAGTTGTTGTATCTGACTCTCAGTCGATGCTTCACAAGATCCAGAAGGGCAGGTATGAGTGGATCTCGTCTATAGAAGTTTCTAACCTCAAGCGGCTTACGTGGATATACTGTCCTGGGCATGCGGATGTTTACGGTAATGAGAGAACGGACAGGCTTGCATCAACAGCATCGATTATTGGGGAGTTGAAGATGGATAAGGGGGATATTGTTCGGTCTCTTCGCGACTGTCTGTTGGATGAGGACACTAAAATAAATGTTGAATCGGTCAAGCGATTTAAGCAGCTTGGAGTTACCCGTTGTTCAAGTCGAACTGGATGCCTGACAGGCAGAGTGAGAGCTATGTTTAATCAGCGAGCCACAGGAACCATCAGTATGCATACTCTTCGATATCTGTTGAAGGAGACTGAGCACCTATGGGTATGCCCGGAGTGCAATGAGGTCAGTTTAGTAACCAATAACCCACCTGTATTTCTTATGCTGACGTTTGGGACTGTTTTTTCTTGTGTTGTTGGTAACTTTTGGCAGGCATCACATTTCACATGTAAATAAAACCTTTCGTCCATTCCACCATTTCCTATCTTTTCATTCCACCATATATGTTTCAGAAATGGATGAAGTCTTTTGTGTGTGAATAATGATAATGAAAATTAAGTACACACGTCCATTCACAATCACTTTGTGTTAGTCAAATAGCAATATCCGTGTCTATAGTTCACATAATACACAGTGTGATTTTGTCACCAGATCTAGCAGTATTTCAAGGAAACTATTCTTCAGTAACTGAAACCAATATTGAAAGCCAAAACTATTGCATATATTTATGTTGTCAAATCTGCAGTAGACTGGAACACAAACACTCTGTATGATTATCGAAAAGACTTCCTCAAAGACCTAAGCAGAGCAGACCAGGTCGTTATGTTTCGACTATGCGCCAGACACTGCAGACTCAACATACACTTACATAGACTAGGAATAAGTCAAACAGCTCTCTGCCAGTGTCAACAGGCGGAACAGGCAAAGGAGCATGTAGTGCAAGACTGTTCTCTCTTGTGTGAGCTGAGAAGCAACATGTGGCCACACCTAGCTGACCTAAAAACTAAGCTTTGGTGAAACCTGACAGACCTGAAGCTGACTGCCCAGTTTGTGGTCCACAGTAAACTAAGAACATGACCAGAGAACGCAGAAGAAGAAGAAAAGTATCTGACTCTAAGTCAATGGTTCGGAAGATCCAAAATGGTAGGGATTGGACACCAACACAAAACTTAAATCTGTCATTTATCGCTTCCAACAGTAGCTGATATCTGATCACTTGTGGATTTTGTGTGTTGTGCAATGAAAATATCTAACTCATAACGTGATTATAAACTCTCTATATATTCACAATTGACTTCACAACTGACATCACACCTGACATCACAGTTGTCTTCCCAACTGCATTTACAACTGACATCACAACTGACATCACAAGTGACATCATGTCCGACATCACAACTGATTTCACAACTAACTTCACAATTGACATCACAACTGACATCACAAGTGACATCATGTCCGACATCACAACTGATTTCACAACTAACTTCACAATTGACATCACAACTGACATCACAAGTGACATCGTGTCCGACATCACAACTGATTTCACAACTAACTTCACAATTGACATCACAACTGACATCACACGTGACATCATGTCCGACATCACAACTGATTTCACAACTAACTTCACAATTGACATCACAACTGACATCACAAGTGACATCATGTCCGACATCACAACTGATTTCACAACTAACTTCACAATTGACATCACAACTGACATCACAAGTGACATCATGTCCGACATCACAACTGATTTCACAACTAACTTCACAATTGACATCACAACTGACATCACAAGTGACATCATGTCCGACATCACAACTGATTTCACAACTAACTTCACAATTGACATCACAACTGACATCACAAGTGACATCGTGTCCGACATCACAACTGATTTCACAACTATCTTCACAATTGACATCACAACTGACATCACAAGTGACATCATGTCCGACATCACAACTGATTTCACAACTAACTTCACAATTGACATCACAACTGACATCACAAGTGACATCATGTCCGACATCACAACTGATTTCACAACTAACTTCACAATTGACATCACAACTGACATCACAAGTGACATCATGTCCGACATCACAACTGATTTCACAACTAACTTCACAATTGACATCACATCTTCTTTCACAAAAGACTTTACAACTGACTTCATAACCAACTTCACAACTCACTTCACAGTTGACTTCACAACTCACTTCACAGTTGACTTCACAACTCACTTTGTAGCCGTCAAGGCTTGCCTACTGTAATCCTGTGTTCTATCCTTGGGTCAACGGCAACATTTATGTAATAGTCTAAGCTTGGCTACTGTTCGAATTCTGGTTCACAGGCGCCATTTATGTAATAGTATGACTTGAGTTACTGCTTCTGGTCTGACCTATTATCTTTTATCTTTCGTCACTGCAACATAAACACTACTAACTCGACAACTATCACACTCTAACATAGAATATAATCCAATTTAAAACGACCGTCAAAGATATTATACTCATGTGAGAATCAATCTGATTCTCAACTTTTATTTATTCATTTGCTTATTTCAATACAAAAATATACATTTCATATATATATATAAACATGCAAATCAGTTGATTATTTATGGTTCTGTTTAGCATTTGTCAATTTCTCCATATCTAAATTTAAAACAACCAATCTCCCTGAAAAAATATATATATAAAGTATATTACCTCATCATATTAAGACACCTCTATATAAAAAAATACAACCGTAAATATAATCGTATTAAATATTATGGTCTACTTATCTCTTCTGCCAAAAAATATGAACATGAATGTTTCTGTTCAGAAGTCCTTGAGTATGTCCCTTTTATTTGAAATGTCTCCTTTTCGATCGAACCGCATTGAATATTTCTTGTTTATGTCTTTTTTTCTATTTAGTTGCAACTGTCTCTCTATTTAGGTCAAAGTCAACCCCCTCAGGGCTGTCTTGTTGATAATACAGTACTAAGTTCTGGCGTGGTCACCAACTGTAGACTACCAAGCACTGGTTAGCTTGAATGATACCACCAACTGTAGACTACCAAGCACTGGTTAGCTTGAATGCTGTCACCAACTGTAGACTACCAAGCAC
The DNA here is from genome assembly GCA_020796225.1 of Arion vulgaris. Classification (NCBI taxonomy): domain Eukaryota; kingdom Metazoa; phylum Mollusca; class Gastropoda; order Stylommatophora; family Arionidae; genus Arion; species Arion vulgaris. The sequence goes on from CM036755.1 coordinate 81,732,790, forward strand.
TGGTTAGCTTGAATGATGTCACCAACTGTAGACTACCAAGCACTGGTTAGCTTGCATGATGTCACTATCTGTAGACTACCAAGCACTGGTTAATCTTTCCTCCTATCAATTAACTGTCTGTTACTGTCTCGGGACTACCTACACTGCCTGTTCCTGGGTACCTCTCTGTTCTTCTGTCTCTATCCGAATGCCTATCTAAAGTTTCTGCCAACTGTCCATCTGCCAAGTGTGTGTGCGAAGTCTCTGTGAAGATGTTCTGCCTGACCAACTGTCCTTCTACCAAGTGTGTGTGCGAAGTCTCCTAATAATCTACAAAAAAACCTTCTATTTAACCACTGGCAATTTTCTTTGTATCCAAATCAGTCATTGTCCTAGAATATAATTCTCGCGGTCAAATCTCTTTAGTTGGCCTGGAAAAACCCAGCAAATTTGACAATCGTGACCTATGGAATTTCTAGAAAACAAGAATACAATTAACCCTAAGTTGACTGCAGGAGAAAGAAAGGCAGGGCATAAGTTCAAACCTAGTTAAGGAAAAACCCACCAAATTAACATATCTGGTCTGTTATCCTACGTCCACCGCCCAGGTATATTGTTACCCCTTTGATTAATTGAAAAGGAGCAAGGGGAAAACATGGTGTCATATTCCCTGCTACAACTTCACAGTTGACTTCACAATTCACTTCACAGTTGACTTCACAACTCACTTCACAGCTGACTTCACAACTCACTTCACAGTTGACTTCACTACTTACTCAAAAATTTTGTAACTGATAAAAAATAGTGTAATTAAGAACTAACAAAGGTATTGCAAAAAACATGCACTAGTTTTTGCTCACTTATTAGCTTCTGGGTGTTTGTACATATTTCGCTGTTTTATTATATTCAAATTAAATTTGATGAATGCCATGTAGTAATTTTGCAGACAGATGAGTGTACTTTTTTCAGTAGCTGATATATGAAAACAAAGTTCTGTACTTTTATAAAGTACAAAAACAATGTACATCGACATTTCGACCTAAAAGTGTCTAAATTTCCTCACTTGTTTTGTATCATTTGCTTGATAAAGACCTTTTCGCAGAAACGTCGATGTTTTGGTATTCTGTAAAACTACAGTAATTTGTTTTTTTATGTTTCCCATTGTTACATAGTTTTATTTCAGTATTCCTTTATATCGAGAAGTAAACATAATCTGGAAGAATCTGCTTGTATGGTGCCAGGGCCCACAAGGGAAGCAAAGAATAGAACCACTGCGACTTACAAGGCATGTTGTAAGAGGCGACAAATGTAGGACCTAGAGAAGCTACCCTAGTAAATAAAAAGCGTCGCAGAAATCGGATATGCTAGCTTACTTATAGGTGCATAACTGGCACAACGTACAATCGCTCTTAGGTTAAGATCACATACAAATCACAAAGAGTGGTTAACAAGTGGTTGATCTTAGTCTCAGATCACATACAAATCACAAAGAGTAATTAACAAGTGGTTGATCTTAGTCTCAGATCACATACAAATCACAAAGAGTGGTTTAACAAGTGGTTGATCTTAGTCTCAGATCACATACAAATCACAAAGAGTGATTAACAAGTGGTTGATATGGAGAGTTCGAAGAAGAGGAAGAAGAATGTGGAAGAATCAATTAAACACTGATAGTGATCAGATCAAATCTGGTAGTGATCAGATCAAATCTGATAGTGATCAGATCAAATCTGGTAGTGATCAGATCAAATCTGGCAGTGATCAGATCAAATCTGGTAGTGATCAGATCACATCTGGTAGTGATCAGATCAAATCTGGCAGTGATCAGATCAAATCTGGTAGTGATCAGATCAAATCTGTGGCTCAGTGATCAGATCAAATCTGGTAGTGATCAGATCAAATCTGGTAGTGATCAGATCAAATCTGGTAGTGATCAGATCAAATCTGGCAGTGATCAGATCAAATCTGGTAGTGATCAGATCAAATCTGGCAGTGATCAGATCAAATCTGGTAGTGATCAGATCAAATCTGGTAGTGATCAGATCAAATCTGGTAGTGATCAGATCAAATCTGGCAGTGATCAGATCAAATCTGGTAGTGATCAGATCAAATCTGGCAGTGATCAGATCAAATCTGGCAGTGATCAGATCAAATCTGGTAGTGATCAGATCAAATCTGGTAGTGATCAGATCAAATCTGGTAGTGATCAGATCAAATCTGGTAGTGATCAGATCAAATCTGGTAGTGATCAGATCAAATCTGGTAGTGATCAGATCAAATCTGGCAGTGATCAGATCAAATCTGGTAGTGATCAGATCAAATCTGGTAGTGATCAGATCAAATCTGGCAGTGATCAGATCAAATCTGGTAGTGATCAGATCAAATCTGGTAGTGATCAGATCAAATCTGGTAGTGATCAGATCAAATCTGGTAGTGATCAGATCAAATCTGGTAGTGATCAGATCAAATCTGGTAGTGATCAGATCAAATCTGGTAGTGATCAGATCAAATCTGGCAGTGATCAGATCAAATCTGGTAGTGATCAGATCAAATCTGGTAGTGATCAGATCAAATCTGGCAGTGATCAGATCAAATCTGGTAGTGATCAGATCAAATCTGGTAGTGATCAGATCAAATCTGGTAGTGATCAGATCAAATCTGGTAGTGATCAGATCAAATCTGGTAGTGATCAGATCAAATCTGGTAGTGATCAGATCAAATCTGGTAGTGATCAGATCAAATCTGGTAGTGATCAGATCAAATCTGGTAGTGATCAGATCAAATCTGGCAGTGATCAGATCAAATCTGGTAGTGATCAGATCAAATCTGGTAGTGATCAGATCAAATCTGGTAGTGATCAGATCAAATCTGGCAGTGATCAGATCAAATCTGGTAGTGATCAGATCAAATCTGGTAGTGATCAGATCAAATCTGGTAGTGATCAGATCAAATCTGGTAGTGATCAGATCAAATCTGGTAGTGATCAGATCAAATCTGGTAGTGATCAGATCAAATCTGGTAGTGATCAGATCAAATCTGGCAGTGATCAGATCAAATCTGGTAGTGATCAGATCAAATCTGGTAGTGATCAGATCAAATCTGGTAGTGATCAGATCAAATCTGGTAGTGATCAGATCAAATCTGGTAGTGATCAGATCAAATCTGGTAGTGATCAGATCAAATCTGGTAGTGATCAGATCAAATCTGGTAGTGATCAGATCAAATCTGGCAGTGATCAGATCAAATCTGGTAGTGATCAGATCAAATCTGCTAGTGATCAGATCAAATCTGGTAGTGATCAGATCAAATCTGGTAGTGATCAGATCAAATCTGATAGTGATCAGATCAAATCTGGTAGTGATCAGATCAAATCTGGCAGTGATCAGATCAAATCTGGTAGTGATCAGATCAAATCTGGTAGTGATCAGATCAAATCTGGTAGTGATCAGATCAAATCTGATAGTGATCAGATCAAATCTGGTAGTGATCAGATCAAATCTGGCAGTGATCAGATCAAATCTGGTAGTGATCAGATCAAATCTGGTAGTGATCAGATCAAATCTGGTAGTGATCAGATCAAATCTGGTAGTGATCAGATCAAATCTGGCAGTGATCAGATCAAATCTGGTAGTGATCAGATCAAATCTGGTAGTGATCAGATCAAATCTGGTAGTGATCAGATCAAATCTGGTAGTGATCAGATCAAATCTGGTAGTGATCAGATCAAATCTGGTAGTGATCAGATCAAATCTGGTAGTGATCAGATCAAATCTGGTAGTGATCAGATCAAATCTGGTAGTGATCAGATCAAATCTGGTAGTTATCAGATCAAATCTGGTAGTGATCAGATCAAATCTGGTAGTGATCAGATCAAATCTGGTAGTGATCAGATCAAATCTGGTAGTGATCAGATCAAATCTGGTAGTGATCAGATCAAATCTGGTAGTGATCAGATCAAATCTGGTAGTGATCAGATCAAATCTGTAGTGTGATCAATGGAGGATCAGCAAATCTGGTAGTGATCAGAAAACTGTAAGTGATCATCAAATCCCGGGCGAAAAGAAGAAAACAATGACATCCTACCTACAAGAAGAGAAAACAATGACATCCTACCTACAAGAAGAGAAAACAATGACATCCTACCTACAAGAAGAGAAAACAATGACATCCTCACCATACAAAGAGAAAAACAATGACATCCTACCTACAAGACCTGCATTTCGAGGAGCAACGACTAATACATAACATCATGTCCCGGAAGATGAAATAGTTTGTCCTCTTTAAACGTTACAGTGGTTTGGAGAGAATGATAATGGAAGGCGTGGTTCCAGGAGTACGAGGCAGGGGACGACCAAGACAAAGTTGGAAGCAGGACATCAAAGGAACCTTGCAAATAACGTTAGAGGATTCGGGAGAACTTGATAGAGGCAGATAGCTTTTATGACGTTCCGCAACGGACACACTACTACTTGAAAGATACAATTTGGTTAACGTAAGTTTATATCTAAATTAACAAAATCATGGTGCAGCCTGCAGCACTTGGCCAAGATGGAGGGGAAAATATTAGCACATGCTGCATAATTTGGTAACTGGTGTGTTAGGCTATAAAGAAGAAAAAAAGTAAAGGAACCCTTTCATACCTCGTGGTATATGGGGCAATACAGTGTTAGGCCTGTATTTTTCATTGACCATCGGTACACGATGGGTGATGTGGTCAGCATCACGCCGGCCGCCTTTACTTTCCCAGAGCATGTCTGGTACCCAGTTGAGGCTGGATCGACCTGAGAGCCGTCGGGAAAAATTCCACGCACACTGCGGGAGTTGAACCCATACCACTAGCCTTGAGAAGCGAGTTCACTAACAACTACGTTACCGCGGCTCTCTTTAGGCTATATAATCTGAAAAAATGTTCCATTATGTTAGTGTTTTTTTATGTAACTTCACACATCACGAACAGTTCTTATTCTTTCCTTGCTCTATCAGATTGGTTTACATCACAATCTCCTCAGTGTTCTGTTCCCATACCATACGAACAAAATCTCCAGTAGTTCGTTTCATTGGATCTTATGTGAATATAACATATTTTAATTTAACATTGCAGGCAAAATGTGACGACACAGTATGGCAATAGTAACAAAAATAAGGAACGAATGTGCTGACATCAAAATGATTTGAAAAAAAGAAAGATAGGAAATACAATTTAAAGAATAGCAACAACAAAGAATGGTGTAAACTAAATAAATCTAAATTTATTGTTAAAGCTATTGGTTACTGAGCTGACATCACAGCACGCAGGGCATACACCTATATGCTCAGTCTCCACCAACAGATTTCGAAGGGTATGCATATTAATGGTTCATGTGTCTCGCTGGTTAAACACACTCCTCTTTCTGACCCCCAAGTATCTAGCTCTAGTTTTACAACGTGTAATTTCAAACTCCTTGATACAATCGCTGGATTGTATTAATGTCAATTTGAGTGTCCTCATCCAACAGTAAGTCGCCAAGAAACCGAAGAACATCACACGTATCTATCCTAAACTCCCCAACAATCGATGCTTTCAATGCAAATCTGTTCCTTCTCTCGTTGACGAGAACACTCGCATGCTCCGGATTTAGATCCGTGTAAGTCTATGGGTGGAACAGATTAGCGTAAGCGTTTGCATCGGACACAAGAGGGTTGTGTATTCCATCCCACACTCGACGTGTCACACGTGAGGAAAGGGATTGGCCTCTCTACCCCCTGCACACAAGAGCCTAGAAATATGAAGTGACAGTCACTGCATACCCTAAGGTCGGAAAAAGCTACGGGGAATTGTATGTTTATGAGTCTATAGAGATTGGAAATATCCATAGGTGCTTATTCTTCGGCGATGTGTCCGGTTTCAGCCAGCGTTTACTTTTCGCTCTCTGTTCTGTAGCCATCTAGTGTTTTTTTACGGTGTGGGGTAGCTAGCCCCACATCAGACCACCCTAGTCGACTCTTACGACATGCGTGGTAGGTAACAGTGGTTCTATTCTTTACATCCCAATTTGGGTCCCGGTAACCACTCGGACGGTAATATTTCATTCTGGATCTTCCGAAGCATCGACTGAAAGTCAGAAACAACATCGGTTCCAGTAAACGGAGTACCAGCGGACCAATAGAGGGCAGCAGTTACGACATCAACGTCCATCTTCGTACTTGTCTTATTAGGATCTAGTTAGGTTGACACCCCACAACATATTGTGAAATTCTGGCGCTTCTAATGTCCTTTTTTTTCTATTTCATCCCCAAGCTTGCATTTCTAGTTCCGTCTCCTAAGTATAGGATCATGCCGATGTTACGGCGTTGGGATTTAGAGGACAAGCATGTGTCAAAAGTACCGATCTTCTGGGACTTAAAGAAGGATAAGGGTGATTTACTTCGGTCTCTTGGCGACCGTCTGTTGGATGAGGACACATAAATTGATGTGAATCTTTTCAGCGATTTAAGGAAATTTGATCTACATGTTTTACAGGTAGAACTGGATACCTGAGGGGCAGAGAGAGGAGTGTGTTTAATCAGAGAGCAACAGGAACCATCAGTGTGCATACTCTTCAACGTCTGCTGGAGGAGACTGATAACATATTGGTTTGTCTGGATTGCTATGACGACGGTTCAGTATACATAAACAATTAAATGTATGATTCTATTCTGCGATACAGTTATCACAACTATAACAACAAGGGGTCTATATGGCGTAGAGTTTAGTGGCTCGTCTCTCATGCCAAACGTACCAGGTTTGCTCCCTCGGGGAATAATCTGGATATGTTCCCAGAGATCTCAGTGTAAGTGAATTCGAGTTCCTAGTCCTATCGGAAACGGACGATAAAACGTAAGTCCCGTGTTCAATTTGAGCAAGTAAAAGAACCCCTGGCAGTTCAAAAATCGAGAAGAACAGACTGGCAGAGCAAAATTGATTAGAAAAAGACTAAAACAGTATTCCTACCAAATATCTTCACCATCTTCTAAATTACATCGGAGACCGTCGCCGGTACTACGGAGTTCGTGCACTGCAGCTGATATCTTCCTGTGTAAGAAAGAGATCGGAGCACACATGGCTACTCACCGAAGTGCAATGATGATGGCCCCATGAATTAATCAATTGTAAAACAAGGTTGTTGATGGCGAATTAATAACACGATGTGCTAGTGAACACCCGCTGGGGAAATTCCGCGGTTCGGGGCCAGCTTGAGAGGAAATTAATAACACGCTGTGCTAGTGAATACCCGCTGGGGAAATTCCGCAGTTCGGTGCCAGCTTGAGCGGAAATTCTCGGTATACATACAGTTCGAGTTTGAACTACAGGAAACCATAATACTTTACTTGGGGATCTCTCTCTCTCTCTCTTGCATTACCGCTTGGGGATCTAAATTACAAGTACTTCTGATGTCGGAGCAAGGCTCATCTGAAAGCCGATGGATACTGGTCATTAGGAAAGCAAGTTTTCAGGCAAAAATACATGAAATACGTCATATTAGTGAGAGTGTGAGTGTAAGTTCATAGCGGACAAACATTGAAAAAGACACATATAAACGTGTTCAATTCTTGAGCAGTTTCTAGTACGCACAAACATTAAAAAGACACATATAAACGTGTTCAATTCTTGAGCAGTTTCTAGTACGCGACAAACAATGAAAAAGACACATATAAACGTGTTCAATTCTTGAGCAGTTTCTAGTACGCAAAAACATTGAAAAGACACATATAAACGTGTTCAATTCTTGAGCAGTTTCTAGTACGCGACAAATAAATGAAAAAAACACATATAAACGTGTTCAATTCTTGAGCAGTTTCTAGTACGCAACGTTTTGTTATTGCCTTATCAAATAGCTTGTCCTGAGCAGAACTTTGCAACCTTAACAGTCTTTTGAAATTTCTCTATCTTTCATAGGCTAGACGTCCTGCCTCAGCAGCAGTCATGCTCATCGCATCAGTTATATCCTGAATCCATCTTCTACGTCTTCTTGGTCTTCTCTTTGCCGGGATGCATCCTTCATGTTGGTCTTCTCCAGCCCTTGGTGTCTCTTTATATATTCAAAATACTTTAATTTTCCCATTCTTGTTTGTAGCAGCAACCATTTTTCTTTTATTTTGAGTTCCCTGTTGATAGATTTATTTGTTCACGTCTCTGTCCATGTTAAAGTCTAGCTATGTGTATTATAATGTACCAGAAGCCTATGTTCACTTCTCTGTCCATGTTAAAGTCTAGCTATGTGTATTATAATGTACCAGAAGCCTATGTTCACTTCTTTGTCCATGTTAAAGTCTAGCTATGTGTATTATAATGTACCAGAAGCCTATGTTCACGTTTTTGTGATAGCTGTGTTCAACCCGTAAATGAAGCTTTTGCTCTCGTTTCTGTGACAAACGTGTTGAATGTGTTGTTGTTACTATACACTGACGCAATATAATATATATATATATATATATATATATATACGCCGAGTGGTTAACGGGGTTCAAATTTGGGTGTAAAGAATATAACCACTGTTACCTGCCCCGCATGTCGTAAGAGGCGGCTAAGAAGGTTTGGCTGAAATCGGATGCACATGTCCTAAACGTGTAGAAGTCTATGCGTTTAGGGCCTACCAAACCAATGGGCAACGTATACACGTTCTTGGCAAAGATCAAACATATCACAAAGAGTGATTAAAATTGGTCGCAAAGAACGAACGCAAAGAAGAAGAAGATATATATATATATATACATAGATATTTGGCAAGATCGTCGCTACAGACGGTCATTTAGCAATTGTGTATCAGTGATGTTTGCTGAGCCGTGACCTTCGATGAACATACGGCCGGTGGACTCAGGTAAAAATTCTAGGAAATAAGACCACAACTGTCGCGTGATCCTCGCATTCCAGTGTTTTTGTATATAATAATAATAATAATAATCCTCTCGTACCGTTATACGTTACATAGGGCCTGCAAGTAATTTATCCATACCTCTCTATCCTGGGCAACTCGCTCAATCTCCTCCATGGAACTGAAACCGATATTTCCTGCCTCTCTCAGCAAAGTTCGTTTCAGGGTCTCCTTAGGTCGACCTCTTTCTTGAACCCTTTGCATCCCACTTCAATGCCTGCTTTGATATTCGTTGATCATTTCTCCTCAAGTTGTGCCCAACATATCTCCATCTTCTCTTTCTTATAACAGTTGTCACTAGTGATTGACCAGACATGTCTCTGATTTCATCACTTATCATGAATTCGTTCCATTTATATTCATTATTTTCGCAGACATCTATTTTCAAATGCATTCAACTTGCTTTCTATATCTTTAGTCATTTTCCAACTCTCGCTATTTTAGTATATAGACTAATTCATTTTAAAAACAATACAACATGCTAAATCAAGGTTATATTATGTTACAATTTACGTTTAAAGCTAAGGAATTTCAGTATTATTATTATCGTCATCAATAAATAACCATGAACTCATAGAATTGAATAAATTGTCAGAAAAGTGTACAGTGTTCTATCAAACACATACAAAAACCAGCCACCATCTAACAGTAATTTCCGATACGCTATTCGGTCTTATGTTACCGGGGCTACGGCTGAGCATAAGTGTTAGATTTGGGAAGACTTATAAAAACCTATTGTTGTAGCTTTCCGTGTTGTGTCCCTGCCCAAATCAATAGTGAAGTGTACTCTCTATTTATGTTTCTTGATTAACCTTGGTATGTAATAGGAGGAACGCACTTTGTGCATTTTACACAGATCCCCCACTGTTCTCTTTGTTCTTACTGTATCCATCCAAAAGCAAAACAAAGTCCTTACGTTATTTATATTCGATGTTTATTTATCTACATTTTCGTCTTTCACGTGTAAGAGGTGACTGATGTTGGGGCCTAGGGAAGTTACCCTATTAAATAAAACGCATCGCAGAAATCGGAAGTGTTGTCCTACTTGTAGGCGCATAACTGGCACAACGTACAATCGCTCTTAGGCTCAGATCACATACAAATCACACAGAGTGGTTAACAAGTGGTCGATATGGAGCGTTCGAAGGAAGACGAAGAAGAAGAAGCTGTTAGATGCTCTCCTCTCTTGCCAAAGGTACTCGGTTCTCTAGATCGTGAAGCTATTGGGATATGTTTCAAGAGATTCATTGAGCTCAGTATATATGAACAATAAAACAAAGGTACTTGGTTCTCTAGATCGTGGAGATATTGGGATATGTTTCAAGAGATTCATTGAGCTCAGTGTATATGAACAATAAAACAAAGGTACTCGGTTCTCTAGATCGTGAAGCTATTGGGATATGTTTCAAGAGATTCATTGAGCTCAGTGTATATGAACAATAAAACAAAGGTACTTGGTTCTCTAGATCGTGAAGCTATTGGGATATGTTTCAAGAGATTCATTGAGCTCAGTGTATATGAACAATAAAACAAAGGTACTTGGTTCTCTAGATCGTGGAGATATTGGGATATGTTTCAAGAGATTCATTGAGCTCAGTGTATATGAACAATAAAACAAAGGTACTCGGTTCTCTAGATCGTGAAGCTATTGGGATATGTTTCAAGAGATTCATTGAGCTCAGTGTATATGAACAATAAAACAAAGGTACTTGGTTCTCTAGATCGTGGAGATATTGGGATATGTTTCAAGAGATTCATTGAGCTCAGTGTATATGAACAATAAAACAAAGGTACTTGGTTCTCTAGATCGTGGAGATATTGGGATATGTTTCAAGAGATTCATTGAGCTCAGTGTATATGAACAATAAAACAAAGGTACTTGGTTCTCTAGATCGTGGAGATATTGGGATATGTTTCAAGAGATTCATTGAGCTCAGTGTATATGAACAATAAAACAAAGGTACTTGGTTCTCTAGATCGTGGAGATATTGGGATATGTTTCAAGAGATTCATTGAGCTCAGTGTATATGAACAATAAAACAAAGGTACTTGGTTCTCTAGATCGTGGAGATATTGGGATATGTTTCAAGAGATTCATTGAGCTCAGTGTATATGAACAATAAAACAAAGGTACTTGGTTCTCTAGATCGTGGAGATATTGGGATATGTTTCAAGAGATTCATTGAGCTCAGTGTATATGAACAATAAAACAAAGGTACTTGGTTCTCTAGATCGTGGAGATATTGGGATATGTTTCAAGAGATTCATTGAGCTCAGTGTATATGAACAATAAAACAAAGGTACTCGGTTCTCTAGATCGTGGAGATATTGGGATATGTTTCAAGAGATTCATTGAGCTCAGTGTATATGAACAACAAAAACTGTCGTTACTCCTTGTATTACCGATTTTAGAACGGTGTAGGACAGGTAGGACGTCAGACTGGGGAAGTTAATAGCAACATTGCTAATGCAGTAGCTCAGAAGCTGTTCTGATATTTTTGTTATGCCCGCGACAGAAAAAAATGCTTGGTCTTACCGTGAAATCAACACAGGTTGCATGGAAGCCACGTTCTAATCCATTCGGTCAAACGCTTCTCCATCTTCCCTTATTTGTTAACGTTTGTGAATTGATTGATATGACCATCACTATTGCACTTTGGTGAGTGAGCATGTGTGCTCCGGTCTCTCTTTCTTACACAGGAAGATCTCGGCTGCTGTGTGCACGAACTCCGTAGCACAAGCGAGGGTCCCGATGTAATTTTGAAGATGTTGAAAATATTTATCTACGTTTTTTTTTAAAATCTAATGAATATTGCCTGGGCAGCGGATTTCCAGCCTGCTTATATCGATTTTTGAAAATGTCACGGGTTCTTTTACGTGCTCAAATTTAAGACAGGACCTACTCTTTATCGTCCATCTCCGATATGACTAGGAACTCGATCTCACCTACACTGAGACCAGGGATTTCTGGACAAACATCCAGATAGCTCCACGATGGAACGAACCTAGTACCTTTGGCACGAGAGAAACCCTTCACCACTACGCCACAGCAAAGATCAAACATCACAAAGAGTGATTAAAATTGGTTATAAAGAACGAACGCAAAGGAGAAGAAGACTACGCCCACAGAGACCTCTGTCTAACATTTGTAAAACTCTTATCCTGTGCAGTGGTTAGCGACATCACGACCACGCCCTTTGAAGGTGAATCATCTACTGATTTCACTTATATATGTGACAGTGCAGTAGGAAAAGCGCAGACACAAAAGGAAGTGCGAGCAAAGAGGTATGATATTTTGTTAGTTAATTTCTTTACTGTAAAACTGTTGGATGTCTCTGTAAACTTTATAATTTTTTTTATTTTTTTCTTAATTTATTTTGATAAATGTTCACATTTATTGCAGTGTTGTATAAATATTCACAAAGTGTGCATTATTGGAAACTATTGTTTAAATATAAAGACATCAGGAAAATGTGGGTACAACATCAGGACTGAACTTCATGAAGAAACAACAAATTAAATGATTCCGTCACATAAGTAGATTATCAACAGACAATGTGCCTCAAAGAGCAATGTTACTCCGATACAGTGAATACAAAGCAAAATGCAATCCTCGCTAAAGATGATCTCCTTATAGATAACAGATAACGAAAAACACTGTTTATGAAGCGCACACAAAAGCACGTTCTATAAATTAATTCTTATACAGATGCTGTGATGAAAAGCAGGATTGGAGAAAAGAAGAAAAAAAAGAGAATTGATGAGTGTGGTCTGGTGTACCTCCCCATGAGGCCATTACCTTGTAGTGGTGGGGAGGCTTGCGTGCTCCAATGATACAGTGAGCTATGACGGCGGAACTTATGTTCCCGGAAGGGTTACCCAAGCCGGAAAGGTCACTTAAGAGGGGACAGACAAAGCATGGTCTCCTGGTCCTCCAGGTTGGGGGTTGGGCTTGGGACTAACGATCCCATCCTTTAAAAAAATTAAAGTTACGGAAACAACAACAAACATACAACCTATCCACAGGCATGAAGGGCTACCAGAGTCATTGACTCACATGACTGGAAGTGGTGAAAGCTGAAAGGAAGCTACTTTCATGAGGACGGAAGTCCTGAATGCCAAAACCAAGACCAGAATTGGATGCTGGAATGTAAGAACAATGTACGAAACTGGAAAACTATCACAAATAACAGCAGAAATGAGAAGATATAATCTACATATCCTAGGGGTTAGCGAGAGCAGATGGACAGGAAACGGAAGAAGTACCACTGCAACAGATGAAACAATCCTTTTTTATGGACGAGACGATGACCTACACCATGAAGGAGTAGCAGTAATCCTAAGAAAAGGCGTGGAAAAGTGTCTGTTGGAATGGAAACCTATCAGCAGCCACTTGATTAAGATCAGACTAAAGGGAAGCATACAAACATCACAATCCTACAATGCTATGCGCCAACTAATGATAGCAAAGATACAAAGAAAGACTCTTACTACGAAAACCTACAAGCAGAATTAGACAAGTCACCATCCCATGATGTTATCATTGTTATGAGAGATCTAAATGCGAAGGTCGGACAAGACAACACGCATAGTTATAGAACTATGGAAAAATATGGATGTGGTACAATGAATGAAAATGGGGAACGTTTAGTAAACCTCTGCAGAGCATGAACAATCTCGTTATAGGAGGAACCCTATTTCAACATTTAGATATCCACAAACTAACATGGTATTTCCCTAATGGCAGAGATAAAAACCAAATAGATCATATAATGATCAATGGACCCTGGAGACGCTCGCTGCTAGATGTTGTAGTCAAGAGAGGTGCAGATGTTGGTAGCGACCACCACCTAGTCATAGCTTATGTCATACTTAAACTAAGAAAAACAGGACAACAGAAAACTTCCAAAAGAGGTTCGATGTGGATAGACTAAAAGACACGGAAGTAAGGGATAAGTTTATAATGCAGATAAAGAACAGATTCCAAGCCCTAGAAAGTAATGAAACTACGGATGAAACTGACAACATAGATAGAACATGGGACAACATAGCATCTATATATAGCAAGAGCAGTGAAACATGTCTAAGGTACCGCACAAAGAAAAGAAAAGAATGGATAACACCAACAACATGGAAAATAATAGACAGCCGAAGAATATTAAAAAGAAATTGTTAGAAGCAAAGTCCGAAAGACTGAAAGCAAGATACCAAGAACAGTACAAAAGCGCAAGTAAAGAAATCAAACGGGCTGTGAGAGCTGACAAAAGAATGTATGTTGAAGACCTGGCAGTACAGGCAGAAGAAGCAGCAAAAAGTGTGATCAGGGAACAGTGTACAAAATTACAAAGCTAATAAGCTGGAAACATTACAGGAGATCAAATACTCTCATAAAGGATAAGAATGGAATACTATTGACAACGGAAAAGGAACAAGAAATACGATGGACAGAGCATTTTAAAGAATTGTTAAACAGACCACCGCCAACGGTAGTAGAAGACATACCAGAACCAACAGAGGAATTAGAAATTGGCATTGAAACACCCAGCCGGGATGAGATCATTACAGCAATTAAATCTCTTAAGAATAACAAGGCACCAGGAATGATAACTTAAACGCAGAACTATTCAAAATAGACCCAGAACTTGCAGCTAACATATTGTAACCATTGTTTACTACTATATGGAATGCCCAAATAATACCTGAGGCATGGAACAGATAAGTCATCATCAAGATACCATAAAAGGGCTCCCTTGCCGATTGTAATAATTGGCGTGGAATAACACTGTTTTCTGTCCCAAGTAAAATCTTAAGCAAAATCATCGTACAACGTATTACTGACGCTGTGGATAAGAAACTGAGAAAGGAACAAGCAGGATTTCGCAGAGGACGGAGCTGTAGACCAAATATTTGCTCTTAGAAATATCATAGAGCAATGCACAGAATGGCAAAGCAAACTCTATATCAACTTTGTAGATTTTGAAAAAGCTTTTGATAGCATACATCGTGAAAGTCTATGGCGTATCCTAAGATGGTATGGAATCCCACTGTGTTTTATAAATATTATAAAAGCTGCTACAGCAAGTTTGCATGCAGTGTTGAAACCTCAGAGCTAAAGTTTGAAGTCAAAATAGGCGTGCGACAAGGATGTGTTATGTCAGCCCTATTATTCAACACTGTCATAGATTGGGTGATGCGTAAAACAACGGAAGATAAAGCAAGAGGTATTAGATGGACGCTCACATCCACTCTGGAAGACCTAGATTTTGCAGATGACATCGCACTCCTATCTCATACACATAGAGATATCCAGGAAAAGACCTGCCGCCTCAACCAATATAGCGAGATGGTTGGGCTGAAAATAAATCAGAAGAAAACTGAAGTAATGACTCTGAACATAGCAACCCCAGCACCAGTCAAACTAGAAGGTAAAACCCTCCGAGATCCAACCGCTTTCACATACCTTGGAAGTGTTATTAGCAATGAAGGAGGCGCTGACTACTATGCTGTACTCACCGACTACTATATCGAACCAAGAATTGCTTGCACGATGCCAACAAGAGAATATGGGTACTATCATCTGAAGACGACGCTGGAGATGGATCGGACATGTGATGCGCATGGAAACTGGCTCCGACACGAAAACTGCACTGAGATGGACTCCAGAGGGTAGGCGAAAGCGTGGAAGACCCAAGAAAACCTGGAGGAGAACGATAGAGCAAGAACTGAAGGAAATGAATCATAGCTGGAACACAATACAGAGGAAGGCCATGAACAGGGAAGAATGGTGTGCGTTTGTTGCTGCCCTAAACGCCAAGGGCGTAACAGGCTAAAGAAGAAGAAGAAGAAGAAGGTCTGGTGTAGGAAACTATTGATAGAAGGTGGTACATCAGCAACACTTTTCTACATTTTTGCATTCTTTCTTATCAACAAAGCCATAGCGTGTGATCTGTGTTGCTTGTGCCGACGTCCGCGTGTTGCTAGGGGGTAAAGAAAATACCACTGCGAACTACCTATAAAGCATGTTGTAATATGCGACTGAGATAGGGGTCTAGGGAAGCTACCCTAGTAAATAAAAAACATCGTAGAAATCGGATGGGCTGGCCTACTTGTAAAAACACGTAATCACAAAGTACTGTAGTATTACAAATTACAAAAACAATGATAAAATACAACGTTTCGACCAACAATGTCTTTATCAAGCAAACGAACAACAGGAGTGACAAATTAAAAAAAACACATAGGACGACTACATTCAAACGTTTCTAATGAAAATATGGAAATAAAAACGAATAACGAAATAAATGTAACACAAAAACACACATACAAACTAGACATAGAAAAGAAGAGAAACAATGAAAAATCGAGTAAATATATATCTTGAATACATGCAACATATACCCATATAGATTACAAGGCATGGGAAGAGAAAGTACTAAGAAGCATAAAAATGTAATACGTTGAGCCCACGTGGTCGCAAGGTACCATACAACGAAATCAACCGATTCTCCAGAGCAAATCGACTGCGATCATCCAAAGGAACATGATTGGATGGATGTGACCGGGACATCGTGAGCTCCTAAATGGCCAGTATCATTGAAATGGGTAGCTACAGGGGTCACAGAGCATTGGCGTATGTCGCGCAAGTGTTGGGCAAATCGGTCACTGAGTCTATTGCCTGTCTCGCCGATATAAGCCTTGTTACACCGCTTACAGATAATGGCATAGATAAGATTACGGGACTTGCATGTGAACCCATCGTCAATAAGAAGCGTGGCTAAAGGAAAAGATACAGTACGCGTCTGTATCACATAAGCACACGTGTTGCAACGCCGACGGCCACACTGGACAGTGCCAAATTGAGTTGGATTTTGGGACTTAAGGCGACTGTGTACCAACATATCCTTGACCCTTTCGCTGCTACATACGTTCTGAAGATTGAGCTAAAAATAGCTACTCTTTGTTTCTAGGTCACAAACGTGAATGTACGTCTATAGCAGCGACAGTAGTAATGTATAATGTGTTAACACGTCTTTAGCCCACAGAGGAGAGATAATAACAGACGTGTTTATGCGTCTTTAGAAGTGAATGGGAAAACGTATATATACGTCCTTATCAGCTAAAGAGTTAAGACTTCTCTCCCGTCTGTAAGCCACCAAAGGATAGTTGGGTAAGACTGAACGGGTCTCAGGATCTGACTTAAGGATAGACAGATGACGGAATAAAACATTTCTCACCAGTGAACTATGGGGGTGGAAAGTTACGATACGTTTTACTCTGTTATATTTAGTAGTCCTATGATGGCAGGTAAGGGCCTGTTGGCGAGTGATTTTCTGAACTCGATGCATAGCAGATACAAGCACCTTCTCCGTATATAGGCGCCTGCGGAAGAAATCGAGCATCTCGCGAGCTCTATTAAAAAAATCATCGTCCTCGCTACAAAGGCGACGAAGGCGCAAGAGCTGCGAGAATGACAAAGAGTCACGACAAGCCTGGGGATGGGAAGAAGTATAAAGGAGAAAACTATGTGCATCAGTAGGCTTGTAATATACTGATGTAGTGATAGTGGATAGGTGTACGGTGATAGTAATGTCAAGAAAGTTGACACAAGTAGTGGAGATGTGAGAAGTAAAACGAAAAGAAGGGTTAAAACATTAATGAAATTTATGAAGCGTGACAAATCGGCTTCATTCATATCAGTAATGCCAATACAGTCATCAATGTATCTGTGATAGACAGACGGAAGGGGACCATCATATGTACTCCATTCTAGGTGTTCAAGATAACCCATGAACAGACAAGCATAAATAGGTCCCATTTTAGTGCCCTTGGTGTCCCCACTGATCTGCTCAAAGAATTGGAGTGAGAACTAGTTGACCTATACTCAACTCTTCAAGATGTGAATCGTTTTCACCGTGCCTTGCGACTGAAATTTCACTTTCAGAACCAGGTTTTTTTTTACACTGACCAATGTCATGACACGAGTATGTTTTTTAAGTTTTCTACTCGTAAACATGACTGGACACCCAAACCTGGTGCCTCTAACGCTCTTGATCTCTACATCAAGAATACTATGCATGACATTGGACTGCTCCACCCCAAACGCCTATGGCAGTCTAACATGTCACCGTCAGAGTTTCGTGCTCTATCACACCTTCGTCGACGTGATGACATTGTTATCAAACTCGCCGACAAAGGCGGAGCTATAGTCGTCTGAAGCAAAGATCTATACCTTCAGGAAGGTCATAACCAACTGCGTGACACTCAGTTTTATAAAACCAGCCCTACTGATGTCACTATCTAATAATAATAAGGTTCGTGAAGTCATTAAGAACTTAATTACCACGAACGACCTTCCTACTAGTGCATCATGACTCTGTGTGATCGATAGTTGTTTGGGCAAACCCACCTTTATATGCTCCCAAAATTCATAAACTCCACAATCCTGGTAAGCCTATCGTTTCTGTTTGTTCTTGTCCTACGGAACATATCTCCGAATTCCTTGATAGTATCCTTAATCCCATAGTCACCACACTCCTTTCCACCCCCATAGTTCACTGGTGAAAATGTTTTATTCCGTCATCTGTCTATCCTTAAGTCAGATCCTGAGACCCGTTTAGTCTTCCCCAACTATCCCTTGGTGGCTTACAGACGGGACAGAAGTCTTAAGGATATGTTGGTACACAGTCGCCTTAAGTCTAATATCCAGACTCATTTTGGCACTGTCCAGTGTGACCGTCGGCGTTGCAACACGTGTGATTATGTGATACAGACGCGTACTGTATCTTTTCCTTTAGCCACGTGTGTTATTGAAGATGGTTTCACATGCGAGTCCCGTAATCTTATCTATGCCATTATCTGTGAGCGGTGTAACAAGGCTTATATCGGCGAGACAGGCAAGAGGCTCAGTGACCGATTTGCCCAACACTTGCCCAACACATACGCCAATGCTCTGTAACCACTGTAGCCACCCATTTGAATGATACTGGCTATTTAGGAGCTCACGATGTCCAGGTCACAGCCATCCGATCATTGCAGTCGATTTGCTCTGAGGAATCGGTTGATTTCGTTGTATGGTACCTTGCGACCACGTAGGCACAACGTATTGCATTCCTATCCTTCTTAGTACTTTCTCTTCTCATACCTCGTAATCTATATGGGTATATGTTGCATGTATTCAAGTTATATATTTACTTGATTTTTCATTGTTTCTCTTCTTTTCTATTTCTAGTTTTTATGTGTGTTTTTGTGTTACATTTATTTCGTTATTCGTTTTTATTTCCATATTTTCATTAGAAACGTTTGTATGTAGTCGTCCATATGTTGTTTTTTTAATTTGTCACTCTTGTTGTTCGTTTGCTTGATAAAGACCTTGTTGGTCGAAACATTGCTGTATTTTGTCATTGTTTTTGTAATTTGTAAAACTACAGTACTTTGTGATTACGTGTTTTGCCAATCAAATAGTTTTACTGCAGTCTCATCTATTTTGTGAATATTTGGCCTACTTGTAGACGCATAACTGGTATAACGTACGATTCATCTTAGGCTCAGATAGCATATAGTGCACACAGAGTGGTTAACAAGTGATCGATATGGAGCGTTCGAAGAAGAAGAAGTTTCCTTGAGAACGTGATTGCTTGCTACCAAGTTCTTTGGTACCTACGGTATAAAAGACCGGCTCATCCTAATTCCAGCTCAAATGGATGCTTGTATTTCTCCGACAGTTCATTACGTTTTTAATTCTTTCACGCATTGACTGTGGCTAATTGGTTACGCCCTTGCCTTGTGATCACAAGATTCGAATCTGAACCGCGCCATTCTGTTCACGAGTGCATTTTACCCAGAGATCCCTAGGATAGTTGTCAGAGCTATGGGTTTCGTACTTTTTGCAATACTCTTGGAAGGTGGCACGTAATTTCTGCGGAGAGGGACAGAGTCATATGTAGTAAACCCGGTGCAATGACTTCAATACTTCACCTTTAAATCCCGCTCCCTTTTAGTGTTGGTATTGATCCCTTTCCGTCACTCAACGCAGCTAATGTGTGATCTGAGTCGAAGAGCATGTTCATGTTTTGTTACTTTTTCTGACACGATGAGGTCGTTCCCGTTACGGAACAATTTATTTGTTTTGGGACATTTGCTGTTTTTGTCGTCCCAGGGGTTTAGAGTTTTCAGTCCGTAATTCCTTTTTCAGATTGATAGATTGATATCATTGCATTCTCATTGCATTATCGATGCACTTCGGTGAGTTACCACGTGTGCTCCCATCTCTTTCTTACACATGAAGATCTCAGCTGCAATGCACGAACTCCGTAGCATCGGCGATGGTCCCTGATGTATTTATGAAGGTGGTAAAGATATTTTGTAGGAATTTTATTTTTAATCTTTTCTAATAAATTTTGCCTGTGCAGCGGCTGTCCAGCCTGTACTTCTCGATTTTAAACTGCCAATGGTTCTTTTATGTGCTCAAATTAAACACAGGACCTACGTTTAATCGTGCGTCTCCGATAGGGCTGGAAACTCGATCTCACTTACACTAAGATCAGAAATCTCTGTAAAAACCCAGATGGCTCCAAAAGGGAGCTAGCCTGATATCTTTAGCACTAGAGACGAGCACTTAACATCTACGCCACACAGACCCATATTTTTTATATTCCTTTATATATTTCGTAAAAGCGTAAACGCTGGGGACATGAAATATACGTTTATGTCAGCCCTATAGACAGAACCAGTCAATCGACTGTATTTTTACACATCATTTTTTGCTTTGAATGTTGCAGTATAGAGACATTAGTCCTTACCCAAATTTGCCGTCCGAACAATTCTGGGACGACCAATGGTAATTTGCATGTTATTATATGTCGGTTATTGATTTCTAAACCACCCGCGTGGTGCCGGGCCCACAAGCGAAGCAAAGAATAGTACCCTACGACCTACAAGGCATGTCGTAAGTGGCGACTGATGTAGGACCTAGGAAGCTACCCTAGTAAATAAAAAGCATCGCATGCAAACTTGTAGGAGCATAACTGACGCAACGTGCAATCACCCT
This sequence comes from Arion vulgaris, assembly GCA_020796225.1. Taxonomy (NCBI): domain Eukaryota; kingdom Metazoa; phylum Mollusca; class Gastropoda; order Stylommatophora; family Arionidae; genus Arion; species Arion vulgaris. Next base: position 81,753,706 of record CM036755.1, read on the forward strand.
TAGGCTCATATCCCATACAAATCCAAAAGAGGGATTAAGCTAGTGATCGATAAGGAGCGTTCGAAGAAGAAGATTTCTAGACATCGGCCTGAAAACACGTGTAGAAGCAACCACTTTGAGATATTGCTCGTCTAATGTGTGGATAAAGCTGATCACATGCGAAGATGAGCTTACGCTAATACCTAATCTTATGATAGCTCATATCTGATATTCAACCTCGGTACTTTGCTACAATTTCACCCGAATACTCGAGTATTCAATTTGACCTAGGTCACGTAACGTTACTAGGTCAGGATAATCCTAAGGATAGGCACAGCCAGGCTCTAGCAGTTTAAAGTTGGCTCTGGGATAGGTGACCGGGGTTCAAAGGTCACCCCTGGCGTGTAATAATTAAAATTATATTTGAATAAGAAGTGTTAAATTTTCTTTTGTTGTGTAGCCCTAAAAGGGACTGTGAGAAGACTGGACAACGGAACTGTGAGTAGTTTAAGGTAACTGTGAGGGCTAGAAGTTTACAATGTCTGTACCCTGACATAAATGCTTCAAAATGGTAAAAACCTCTGGATTTTGTTCGATGGCGTCACATAAACTCGACGGGCGGAAGTAGTAACGTTGACCTAGTAACGTTACCTGACCTAAGTCAAGTCGAATTCTGGGTGTCACCCTGAGAAAATAAGTATGATCTTGGTAAGAGCTATCTTACTGACAACTGATCCTCATTGTTATTTGATTTCTTATTCTTCTTTGAACGTCACATATCAATCATTTGTTAACCACTCTTTGTTATTTTTAATTGATCTGAGTCTAAAAGCGATTGTACGTTGTGCCAGTTACGAACATACACGTAGACCCTACTATATAGCACATACGATTTGATCCACGCTTTTTTTAAAAACTAGGGTAGCTTGCGTAGAACTTTACCTCAGTCGTTTCTTACGACATGCCTTGTAGGTCGCAATATTACTATTCTCTGCTCCCCTTGTTGTATGTCGTTACACACAAGTGATTATTTTATTTCATCTTGCTTATAGCCTCTGAAAATAGGAAAAAATATCGTAAAATATCCTTTGCGGGATGTCGCTATCAACCGCAGTAAATGAAGTCTATTGTTAAACACTTATTATACGTTCAGTAGTTTGTTGTTGCCTTCTCAACGGTGGAGTCTATTTTTTAACCATGGTAAAAATCAACAGGAACAAAGTTTCTTCCAAACTGCCCACCGCGGTATTTGAATCAGTTACTCTTGGGTTGTGAGCGAGATCTCTAGCGCTAAGCCACAGACGCCTACTTCTTATGGCCTCTACACCAGATTAATTTATTTGTTTCTAACTTAGGGAATTAGAACACATGCTGAGAAGAGTGACCTGAAGCATTGCAAGGCAGGCAATGTTTTTGAACCCACAGGGAATGAGAAGTAGGGGAAGGCCTAGACACAGATGGAAAAGAGAGCTGGAGAGTGTTATGAAAAAGGATAGGTAAAACATGGAAAGATTTCGAAGGGATGGCAGAAGAGAGGACGAACTGGAAGAAGTTTGTTGAAGACCGGTGCTACTTTGGGAGTTGAAAGATGAAAAAGAAAAACGTAGAGGATTAGAGACTCTTTAAGCCGATGCTTGTCATTTTAACCTAAGGACGAGCTTTATATTGGTTATATCAGATCGTGTAGGCCAACAAACGTGAAAACTACGAATTAACTCCCTTCGGAATATCCACGATGATTAACTGAATAATAACATTATTAGAAGATATAACAGTTCAAGTCTCTTGTTAAAGCATTATGTTATCAAACGAGACACAAAGCTGATATATCAATAACTATTCATTTCTTCGTGTGATCTACGGAAAAATGGCACTCGTGAACAGAACGGCACAGTTATGCGCGTGAACAGAACGGCACAGTTCTGCGTGAACAGAACGGTACAGTTCTGCGTGAACAGAACGGCACAGTTCTGCGTGAACAGAACGGCACAGTTCTGCGTGAACAGAACGGCACAGTTCTGCGTGAACAGAACGGCACAGTTCTGCGTGAACAGAACGGCACAGTTCTGCGTGAACAGAACGGCACAGTTCTGCGTGAACAGAACGGTACAGTTCTGCGTGAACAGAACGGTACAGTTCTGCGTGAACAGAACGGTACAGTTCTGCGTGAACAGAACGGCACAGTTCTGCGTGAACAGAACGGTACAGTTCTGCGTGAACAGAACGGCACAGTTCTGCGTGAACAGAACGGCACAGTTCTGATTCGAGCCAAAGATAATCGGAAAGCCGCGGCCTCTGATAGCATATGGCCGGCGGGCTGAGCTAAAAATTCTAGCAAATCAGACAACAACGATCGCGTGATCGTTCATGCCATTTCCAATTTTGATTTCAATTTAGTCAATCACCTCACGAGACTTTACATAAGAATACAGATTTTCAAATATTGCTTTCCAATTCCTCAAAATGGCTTCTTCATCTCTTCCACCATTTCCTTCTGTATAGAAGTGTTAGGGAGGGGGTTGTAGTGATCTTGTGTGTACATGTTCTAATGCACTGCGTAAGTTGCTATTCATTTTCTTAAGGTTGTTCTTGATGCCGTCGTTCCATCTTTTGCGTGATCTTCCTCTTGCTCTGTACTCGTTATATTTGTTTCCAGTATGGTTCTCGCAGTGTAGTGCCAGGGCTCGCAAAGGGAAGCAAAGAATAGTACCACTGCGACCTACAAGGCATGTCTTAAGAGGTGACTAGGTAGGAACCTAGGAAGCTACCCTAGTAAATAAAAGCATCGTAGAAATCGGATGTGCTGTCCTACTTGTAGGCGCATAACTTGCACAACGTGCAATCGCTCGCTCCTATGCTCAGATTACATACAGATCACACAGAGTTGTTAACAAGTGGTCGATTTGAAGTGTTTGAAGAAGAAGAAGTATTGACTCTCTGTGGTAAACGATATCAGGGCATTCTTCTTGTCAGGTGTCCAAACCATTTCATCTGTTGTTCACAATTGTTGTTTTATTCAAAGTGGCTGGTGGAGGGAGTGGGGGATGGGTGCAATGTAACGAGCTGACAGTTATTTTTTTTCCGTAGGTGTGTCATGACTCTTACAACATCCGATCCGAAGCAACCAATGAAAGGGTTGATTGCCTTTTAGTGGATATATATAGGTTTTCAACGGGCATCATCACCTCGAAGATTAGATTAATCACCGTTTCATTAGCCTTGCGAATCAGTTTATATTGCGCAAACAGTGTTATGTGAATAATGATGGTATGATTTCTGGGTCTGATACATCAAGCAGACTACAAATCGTCCTGCATGCTACACCCTCCCTTCCCCAACGTCCTTCCCTTCCTGTCTCCCCATCCATATCTTCAATGCTATCATAAGGCGTTTACTTGATCAACAAATGCTGCTGTTGTTGATAAATTTAGACTTAGTTCCTTTTTGTGCATTTTCTGTCTGCGGAATACGACCAAAAGTGACAAACACACCAGTAAATTCTGCAGCAAACAGCAGGTAATGTGCTAAAAGAGTTGTATACATTGGATCACATGTCAGTGCAAATGTTCTGACAATGGTGGCATATCCTTTACAAGACTTATTCATTAACCACAGTAATCGAGTCGTCGATTTTCTAGTCATCACTTATACGTTCAGTAGTTTGTCATTGCTTTCTGAACGGTAAGGTCTACTTTTACCGTTTGTAAAATTCCAAGGAAACTAATTTGCTTCTAAACTCTCCTGCCGTGGAGTTTGAACCAGGTACGCATGGGCTGTGATCGAGCTTGCAATGTACATGTTCATAAAGAGGGCCATACATTTGTAAATGGAGAGGTAAAAACTACATCAAACATATAATCATAACAAATAATTTTATTTAAAGTGGGACCAAAAATAAATCCCAAAGAAAACTGGTTGAAGTGAAACACAGAATCTCCGAAAGGAGTTAATTCTTATTTTTCATGTTTGTTGGCCTACACGCTCTGATATAACCAATAAAAGGTTCGCCTTAGGTTGAAAGGGGCGTGCCTCGGCTTAAAGAGGCTTTAATCCCCTAATAAACAAACAAACAAGAATGTATGTTACCTGCTCAACAAAAAGTCATCAAACCGTGATATTCTTCCTCATCACAGGTCATACCAGACTGAGATACCTACTTTCCAACATAATAAAGAAATCAACCTTCTAAAAAGTGTCAGTGTTGCACTGAGAACGTTTTACTTATCGTTCATATACTATGAATTCAAGAGTAACCACGAAGTCTAATATGGCACCCGTTACTGATTTTTGTGTAAAAAAATGCATCTTTGTCACCAGTGTTCTTCACCATTCAGGCGATTCTGACTCTGGTTTCAGAGGTACTCGGGTACCAGTGATAACCTTTTCTACCGCCTTTGCACTGTCTCCTGGTTATTATAATTTTGTTACTGTGCTTCGTCACTATTCCATCGTAGTTATACCTCCACTTATACTCTCTCTGTTGTTTTCTATCTCAAAACATAATTATGAAATATAACAAAACTCAATTATGAAATGCAACAAACCTCAAATATAAAATACAACAAAACCCAATTATAAAATATAGCAAAACTCGATTATGAAATGCAACAAACCTCAAATATAAATAAACAACACAACCCAATTATTAAATTCAACAAAACTCAATTATAAATTACATCAAAAATCCATTATGAAATACAACAAAAGTCAATTATGAAGTACAACAAAAGTAAATTATGAAATACAACCAAAAAAATCAATTATGAAATATAACAAAAGTAAATTATGACAAACAACAAAACTCATTTATGAATTACAACAAAACTCTCATATGAAATACAACACAACTCAATTATGAAATACGACAAAATTCCATTATGAAATGCAACACAACTCACATATAAAATACAACATAACTATGAAAAGCAACAAATGTCAAAACTTCACAACTAGTTCAAAACGAATAAGAGAGTTCGAAGTTAGGTTTACTTAGCGGCTAGGTGCTCGTCTCTCGTGCCATATATACCAGGTTTGCTCCCTCGTGAAGCCATCTGGATATTTTTCCCGAGATCCCTGATCTCAGTGTAGGTGAGATCGAGTTCCTAGTCATATCGGAGACGGACGATAAAACGTAGGTCCCGTGTTCAATTTGAGCAAGTAATAGAACCATTGGCAGTTACAAATCAAGAAGAACAGGCTGGAAAGCCACTGCCTTCACAAAATTCATTAGAAAGATTACAAATAAAATTCCCACACAAATATATTCACCTTCAAAAGTACATCGGAGACCCTCGTCGGTGCTACGGAGTTCGTGCACTGTAGCTGAGATCTTCCTGTATAAGAAGGAGATCGGAGCACACATGCTTACTCATCGATGGATAAGGGGGATGTTCTTCGATCTTTTCGTGACTGCCTGTTGGATGAGGAAACTATAATATATTTTAAATCGATCCAGTTATTTAGTTTGGAGTTGCCCGTTGTACAAGTAGAACTGGATGTCTGAGGGCAGAGTGAGGAGTGTGTTTAATCAGCGAGTCACAGAAACCAGCAGCATGCGTACTCTTTGATATCTGCTGGGGGCGACTGAGCACCGATGGGGTTTGCTCTGAATGTAATGACGTCAGTTTAGTAACCAATAATCAACACGTTTCATAATGCAGAACGATGTTTAAATTTCCAGCTAAGGCAATTTGATTCTCTATGTTTCTTTTGTCATCTTCATCTTTTTATATTCATTCTCTTTCTATTCAATCATGAGAACCGTTCCAAGGTCTTGTCTCTAGCTTTCTCTATTAGAGAGTTCCGTTCCGCCCATGTGTTGCCAGAGCCCACGTGGGAGGGGGGAACAAAGAATAGGAACACTGTGACTTATAAAGCATGTCGTAAGATACGACTGGAGTAGGAGCTAAGAAAGCTACGCTAGCAAATAAAAAAGTGTCCCCAAAATCAGATGTACTATTCTACTTAAAATTTAAAAGTGCATAACTAACACAACGTACTCTTCGTTTTCTTCTGCTATCTCTGATCATGAGCTTGATTTTCTAAAGGGTTTAAAGCCGAAGGATTGACTTCATTGTATCGGGTTTACATCATATGTTTCGGTCTCTCTCTGTAGAAATGACACGCCACATGTCGAGAAATTTGCACAGATTACGAACTCCGTAGCTCCGGCAACACTAATATGGGCTCTGGAGAAAATCCATTCGTGAACAAAACGGCGCGATCCGGATTCGAATCCATGATCTTTGGAACGCAAGGTGGCGGTTTGGCGACTTAGCCACAGGGGACCGCAAATAGTGCAGCTTCAAGTCTGTCTGGTTTGCCCTAAGCTGAGTTTTCAAGTTGACTGGGTGGGGTTACATGCTGCTTCTCAACTCTAACATAGAGATGATAGTATTTTAGGACATGCCCCCGTGACTGTTCGCCTGCTGACACCGACAGAGAACTGTTTGACTTATTCCTAGTTATTGTAAATGTGAGCATGTCTGATCACACACTACATATTTAGCATATACTACACGTTTTTAACTTTTCTTTTTCTTCCTAATATCACAATTAGCAATGGCGTCATCAAAGATGTCATTAAGAACACCTTTAGGAATGTTTCTTATATTCTATATATGGATGTCTGTACCAGGTCTGGTATCTTCTCAGTCAACATGTGAGTAAACTATGATTTATGGCGTAATAAATAAATACCTGTTTGTGTGATTTTAATTGCTTCTGTTAGTCTATGTAGCTTGAGGTAATGTGCGATCTCCTTGGTTCAAAGATATATTTTAATTGCTTCTGTTAGTCTATGTAGCTTGAGGTAATGTGCGATCTCCTTGGTTCAAAGATATATTTTAATTGCTTCTGTTAGTCTATGTAGCTTGAGGTAATGTGCGATCTCCTTGGTTCAAAGATATATTTTAATTGCTTCTGTTAGTCTATGTAGCTTGAGGTAATGTGCGATCTCCTTGGTTCAAAGATATATTTTAATTGCTTCTGTTAGTCTATGTAGCTTGAGGTAATGTGCGATCTCCTTGGTTCAAAGATATATTTTAATTGCTTCTGTTAGTCTATGTAGCTTGAGGTAATGTGCGATCTCCTTGGTTCAAAGATATATTTTAATTGCTTCTGTTAGTCTATGTAGCTTGAGGTAATGTGCGATCTCCTTGGTTCAAAGATATATTTTAATTGCTTCTGTTAGTCTATGTAGCTTGAGGTAATGTGCGATCTCCTTGGTTCAAAGATATATTTTAATTGCTTCTGTTAGTCTATGTAGCTTGAGGTAATGTGCGATCTCCTTGGTTCAAAGATATATTTTAATTGCTTCTGTTAGTCTATGTAGCTTGAGGTAATGTGCGATCTCCTTGGTTCAAAGATATATTTTAATTGCTTCTGTTAGTCTATGTAGCTTGAGGTAATGTGCGATCTCCTTGGTTCAAAGATATATTTTAATTGCTTCTGTTAGTCTATGTAGCTTGAGGTAATGTGCGATCTCCTTGGTTCAAAGATATATTTTAATTGCTTCTGTTAGTCTATGTAGCTTGAGGTAATGTGCGATCTCCTTGGTTCAAAGATATATTTTAATTGCTTCTGTTAGTCTATGTAGCTTGAGGTAATGTGCGATCTCCTTGGTTCAAAGATATATTTTAATTGCTTCTGTTAGTCTATGTAGCTTGAGTAATTTCATCTCCTTGTTCAAAGATATATTTTAATTGCTTCTGTTAGTCTATGTAGCTTGAGGTAATGTGCGATCTCCTTGGTTCAAAGATATATTTTAATTGCTTCTGTTAGTCTATGTAGCTTGAGGTAATGTGCGATCTCCTTGGTTCAAAGATATATTTTAATTGCTTCTGTTAGTCTATGTAGCTTGAGGTAATGTGCGATCTCCTTGGTTCAAAGATATATTTTAATTGCTTCTGTTAGTCTATGTAGCTTGAGGTAATGTGCGATCTCCTTGGTTCAAAGATATTGGGTTCGTCCCTGTATGGCTCGATCGGAATATTTGACAGAGATCTCTGATCACAATGTAGGTGTGATTGACTTCCATGTCTTATCGGAGATGGACGACAAAACTTCAGTGCCGTAAAACATGACTGAAGAAGCTGAGAATACAGTAATGCGAACATGCATGTATACTGAGCGACTCAATGAATATGCTCAAGAAAAGTCAGGCTTGATGTATAAGGCTGAAATGGTGTGGCACATTGATCATCTCCAGATTAAAACGAAATACGTTCGCCATTGCTTCATAGTTTTACTGCAGTCTTCCCTAACATCGATTAAACACAGCAACTTATGGAACAATGAGACTGAACACAACAATAGATCACACAATGAGACTGAACACAACAATAGATAACACATTGAGATGAACACAACAATAGATAACACATTGAGATGAATACAATAATAGATAACACAATGAAACTGAACACAACAATAGATAACACAATGAGACTGAACACAACAATAGATAACACAATGAGACTGTGTAGCAGTGAAATAGGGTACCAGGTTTTTCCCTGCCTTTATTTTAGTCACAAGCTCCAACTAGGCATGTATTTACAATAGAACAAAGGGTAACTGTATACCAAACACGACCTCTATAAGAGAAGGTCGTGATACCAAGTCTGTGAACGTACAATAACAGACCAGATATATTAGCAAGGGGTTGTTCCTTAACTGGGAGTTTGAACTTTTCCCCTGTTTTCTTCCCCTGCAGCCAAGTTTAGGTTAATTATATTCTTTTAACAAACGCTCAGGTGATTGGTTATTGGTTACTAAACTGACGTCATTGCACTCCGGGCAGACCCGTAGGTGCAACACCAACAGATATCGAAGAGTATGCATACTGATGGTTCCTGTGGCTCGCTGATTAAACACACCTCTCACTCTGCCTCTCAGGCATCCAGTTCGACTTGAACAACGGGTAACTCCAAACTGCCTAAATTGCCTTGATCGATTCAACATCGATTTTAGTGTCCTCATCCAACAGAGAGTCGCGAAGAGACCGAAGAATATCCCCTTATCCATCTTCAACTCCCCAACAATCGATGCTGTTGATGCAAGCCTGTCCGCTCTCTCATTCCCGTAAACACCCGCATGCCCAGGACAGTATATCCACGTAAGCCGCTGGAGGTTAGAAACTTCTATAGACGACATCCACTCATACCGAAACCTGCCCTTCTGGATCTTGTGAAGCATCGACTGAGAGTCAGATACAACAACTGCCCCAGTAAATGAAGTCCCAGAAATCCAATGGAGGGCAGCAGTAACGGCCTCAACCTCCATCCTCATACTAGAAGTAGTTGTCCTGTATGCCCAACTTCGCTCTGCAACAACCCTACCATGCGCATTAGCCAAGAAACCACAGCCGGATTTCTCACCACGTTGAACCGACCCATCGGTATATACAACAACATCATCATCCCTTGCATTATCTTCTATCAGCTGCTTAACTGCGAGATCAGCCTTCATGTTGCCCCAATCTCTACATTCTCTTCCAAGAGTAATGATAACGTTGAGATAGTTCTTCATGCTACCATCGGTTGGGATCCATTCTTCCCCTTTTGGTAGAGTCGCAACCGTAGTCACCTGGCCAATTGTTCTCTCAGCCTGGGCCATCCACGACATGCCACGCTTGATTCTCGTGCCCTTAACATCATTAGTGTTCTTGTGAAGTGGATGTCTCTTATCCGAAGTAACCCGCATATATGCCTTGGTTTGGGCGATTGCATGACGGGAGCGTAGTGACAGAAGGCCAAGCATATATCTCATCTTCACAATGTGGGTATCTCTACTGCAGCCCAGAACTATACGCATACCTTCATTCTGAACCCGTTCGAGTCGTTCACATTGTGATCTTGATATCGTAAGAATTCCGAGTCCGTAATCTACCACTGACATTACCAGTCGATCGAACAAAATGGCAAGTAGTCTCTGCTCAAGATGTGCGGCCACCATAACTTTGAGAGCCGCAAGACCAAGCTTGCACCGTTGTATCGTCTGTTCAATATGGTGTTTGAAAGATAGACTACGATCAAATGTTATTCCAAGATAGCGCAGCCTGTCTCTGCGCTCGATGGTATGTTCATTAAAGATTACACAGGGTAGGTCAGCCTTGACTATGTGATTATTTAACGAGCACCACAACATACACGCTTTTTTATGATTGACCTGAGAGCGAGACTCTACACCAACCCGAGATGGTATGCAATGTTTTCTGAAGGTCGTCAACCATCTATCGTCTATCTGACCCAGTCCTATATATTAAGATATCATCTGCAAATGTCAATGTCTGACCCAATCCGGTTGGCTGAATCTTAGCTACATTTGCTGTGTAAATATTAAACAACACGGGTGATAGAGGAGAACCCTGGGGTAATCCCGGCATATACGTGCAGGATTCGATGTCCATGTTCCTAAACGGAGTGCAACGGTTCTCTCCATTAAAGAAGCAGCTATCCAGTTCACCAGCCAAGGATTAACTTCACATTTAATCAAAGAGCGCACCATTATTGAAAAATTCACCTTGTTATAAGCATCCTCCAAGTCGATGGCCACAGCAACAGTCTCTTGCTTGGATTGGAAGCCTTCATAAACATCATATGCAAACGTGCCAGCATTGCCCCATGTCCCTTTCATTGGCCGGTAGCTACCCAAAGTGTCAGGTGATTGTCCGGTCAGAATACAAATAGACTGGGGTTTTCCAACCTGCAAATAGTAGATTCAACCGTGGGAGTTTTTACAGACCAATGTCCGATTGGAAACAAAGACAAATGCCATATGATAAATAGAATGCATTTTGGAGATTCAGATTTATTCAGCGATTCAGAGGGCAGGACATACCCAGGAACAGTCAGTGTAGGTAGTCTGGGATCAGAGATATAAACACATCAGACGAAGAATCAATCAGAGTTACACAGAGACAGACCCAGGAACAGTCAGAGAGGGTAGTTCTGAGACAGTTAGACTTCAAAAGTCAATATTCGCCAGCAGACAGAGTAGAAGAGATACACAGAATAGCTAAAGTACAGAGCTGATTTAGACCAGAAAGACAACAAGAGAGACAGAACGTTGCCCTCAGTTATAGTCAGTCAGACACACAGAGGAACGTTTCAGTCAGTCTGTCCAAACGAAATCAGACTCATCTACTTACTTTGAGAGTTCAGACTGAGTATAGAGTACAGTAGTTATTATATTCTGCGCCGACGAGCGTTGCTACCAGGAACCCATACCTATTTACTTCTTGTGGGTTTAAATTCGAGATGATTACAAGATAACCACGAATTCCACACATAGAACAAACACTGACATTTGTTAACTTTTTTTACTAGTGAAAAAGGTGTGGTAATGTGTAAAAAATGTATGTTATTTAATAATGTTGATGTATTGATAAATGATATGTTTTATTTTTATTTTTGTAGTTTACAAAATTAATCTCGTATGAGATATAACCTTCTGTATGATAGTTGAAATAATAGGTATGTGGATGAACGATAAAACTAAGTATTAATTAGATGAATGAGTAGGAATCATTACGATCACGGGCCAGAAACGACAAGGATAATAAAACATAGAAGAAGAAGTAGCAATGTAGTAGAAATAATCTATTACAAACTGGTAGCCAGTGACGAGTATAAATAAGCGGTTACAAGTTGGTATACCGTGTTTACAAGTTGGTATACCGTGTTTACAAGTTTGTATACCGTGTTTACAAGTTGGTATACCGTGTTTACAAGTTGGTATACCGTGTTTACAAGTTGGTATACCGTGTTTACAAGTTGGTATACCGTGTTTACTAGTTGGTATACCGTGTTTACTAGTTGGTATACCGTGTTTACAAGTTGGTATACCGTGTTAACAAGTTGGTATACCGTGTTTACAAGTTGGTATACCGTGTACAGGATAGAAGAAATAGTGTAGAAAAATCACGACTACAAAAGGTGTTGCCAGGGACCAAAAGATAGTATAAGTGTAGTAGCGAAATAATCTATTACATAAGCTTGATGCCGTGACCAAGAATATTAGTAGTGTACAAATCCACTACTACAACCGTACACAACAATTGATGACACAATGAGACTGAACACAACAATTGATGACACAATGAGACTATACGCAACAATTGATGACACAATGAGACTGTACACAACAATTGATGACACAATGAGACTTACGCAACAATTGATGACACAATGAGACTGTACACAACAATTGATGACACAATGCAACTGTACACAATAATTGATGACACAATGAGACTACACAACAATTCTTAGAAAAAGATCTTACAAATTCTTAGAATATCACTGACAGAGAAGAGAAAATAAAAGACACTTTACAAAAATTGCAAATTGAAGAGCATTGGCTCATAATTAACAACATGTCCCGTAGGATGAAATATTTTGGCCACATTAAAAGTCAGAGTGATTTGGAGAGAAAGGTAATGGAGGGCATGGTTTCTGGAAAACAAGAAAGTTGATGACGAAAAGTCATGCCCTGACAATGTCTCTTTGTGTTGCCATGCAGGATTTTCTCTATTCTTCTCTTCTCCTTCCACCCACACATGTCCCCTAAATAGAGTCTTAGTGATTCGTTATTTTTCAAACCAGGTAAGCTTCTTTTCTTCACAACTGCCTGTGAAATACTTCTATATATTCTATATATATATATATATATATATATAGTATATATATATATATATATATATATATATATAATATATAATATATATATATATATATATATATATATATATATAATCGTGTTTTGTTCTGAGAAACAAATATGTAGAACATGTCTGAAGCACTACTATTTAGATACTTTGGAATTCAGCATTGATCAAAAAAACTAAGTACATGATATGCTCAAATAATAAGTGTGTGTAACTAATGAGCCACAAGAAACACCAGCCTGCATTCCTTTCCTCATATGATTGAACAGGATAAACACACATGCACTTTGACTAAGTGGTTAAGACTTTGCCCTGCGTTTCAAAGGTCATGGGTTTGAATCTGGACAGTTCCGTTCTGTTCACAAGTGTGCTTTTTCCAGATACTCATAGAATTGTTGGCAGAGCTACAGAGTTCGTGCTTTGTGCAATACTCTCGACAGATAGTGTGCTATTTCTGTGTAGAGGGACTAAACTAAATGGGGTAAAAACCGATCCAATAAAGTCAATCTTTTGGCTTTGGATACTTTTTGTTGTAGATGTATCAACATATATATATATACATATAGAAATGGGTCTGATATGAGTATCTTATCGTCTGTCAAATTGTTGTAGGACGATGATTTGGAGTTTAGATTGCTGGTCATTTGGCTTTCAATCCATGGTTAATACTTGCATACAAGATGGTAAAAACTGTACGAACTCAATATTGAGAGTGTAAACATGTCTATTGGAGTTAACGTTACATGCTTATTGGTGTTATTCTCATACGAGCAAACACGTCCACTCAGATCCAGTGTTTATGTTCGTCTCCTTTGTTGTCACTACGTTACTAAGCAGTACTAACAAATCTACGTCAACTAGTTTCACTACGTCAATGTCTCGTTCTAGTGTTGCTATCTGCTCGTAGTGGGCAACTTTGGTGTGCAAACACTAAAATCTCTACTTATCTCCTATCTACAAACCTATCTATCTAAAGATGTCTAGTCTGTAAGCTACTACCTGGAGTTGGGAACAGTTGTACCTGGATGTGTACTACAACAATATATATATATATATAATATATATGAAATATATATATATATATATATATATATATATATATAAATTGGTCTGATATGAGTACCTTATGGTCTGTCAAATTAACAATAATTAATACAATAAAAATCATTTGTGTAATATTGTTCCTGTTGTTATGTGCAAGTTTTCAATTATCTTTTTTGTTTTATTTCTGCCAGCCTGTGACAGTGGATGGTTTGGTAAAGATTGTAAGTACGAGTGTCAGTGTTTAGGAAATCTATGTCCAACAAATGGTCAGTGCAGCAGTTGTCAGTCTGGATGGTTTGGTCCAGCCTGTCAGTATGGTTAGTACTATCTTATAATGTTGCCTGTACTTATGTTGGCTTATGTATTTACAAAGTTATTGCAATGAATTTGAACTACTGACACTAACAATTGTAAAGTTGTATTTGTGAATGATAGTTACATTTATTATAAAATAGTGGATAATAAAAGTAATTAATAGATAAGTAGATAATAGATAACAATGTGTCTGAAAGTGGAATGCTTTACTCAGATACAGTGGATATAAAGCAAGAGATCATGTACACAAAAAGTGCATGACATAAATATAACAGGTAGTGAAATACACAATTGTGAAATGCACACAAGGAACTTGTTCTAGAAATGTCTTCTTATTCTGATAATGTTAGTAAAAACAGGATTAGAAAAGAGACACAACATCAAGAAGGATAATATATAGGCAGATTGAATGAAAGATGGTTGAATGGATGATGTGATAAACATGTGGGTGGTTTGATAAACAAATTTATAGTGTGGATAATAGTCATATCCGTGGATCATTTATTCTTATGTATATGTTGATCGACATTTCCATGTGTTGATAGAAATGTACTTTTATGGATTTTATACAGATGAATGAATGAATCAGCTTATAAATATGACTAATTATTTTGATATGTTTTTCAGCTGACTTTACCAAGTTTCAGTTTACCATCCACACAACCATTACTAACAGACAACAATGATACCACATGTCTTCCTGCAACTTCTAATCTGACATCATTAAATGTGATCTGGAGTATACCTTATGCTTTTAAATGGATGAGGTTAACCGTTCAGAATCCTGGTTTGTGGATAATGATATATTCTGTTATTAAGAACATTATTTAGGTGTAGTAATAAATACTTTATGATGTATTCATATGTCACGATTAATTTAGCATACTTTTCATCCAAGAGAGCAGCAGTAGAATATTTGTTAGGGAACTTGCTAATTTGGCTAGTGATTGGGGCATATAATGTTTTCCAACATTACTCATCAGCTATGAAACAATCATTTATATGCAAATTATTATATTACGTTTGTTTTGATGTAACTTCAGTTCAGCTACTGAGTGTGAATGGATTATATATTTGCTTATGTGAAGTAAATAGCCATTCTTGATAAGATTGTATTCTATTTCAGCTTTGCTAAATACTTTTACTGTGGTCTACAATTCCACAAGAGTTGCATGCAGCACTCAAAGAATTGCTGCAGTCAATAACCAGACACTGGACATTCATTGTGAACAAATTGGACTGGTCTCACAAGTGACGCTCATGGGGAGTGGGGTCAATTCTCTCTGTTCAATTTATGTTAGCGGAGGTATGTTTAAGAATTAAAATAATCAAAACTATACAATACAAATATATATAGGAACAGTAGAGCAGAAATACACACATACACATGCACGTCACACAAGCATGTGCTCACATATATGTACATACACACATGCATTCACAAGAATTTAAGCAGAGTATAATATGACAATAACATTTATGCACAACACTTCACAACACGTGATTAGAAATAATGTCTCAGCACTGAGATCACACCCATACAGTTTCTTACACTGTCAAATGTTTCAGAGCACAAATCACTTACACACCATCTATGGTGACCTATTCATAATATACATATTAATAATAAGTGTGTGTGCAACTAATGAACCACAAGAAACACCAGCCTGCATTCCTTTCCTAATATGATTGAACAGGATAAACACACATGCACTTTGACTATGTGGTTAAGACTTTGCCCTGCGTTTCAAAGGTCATGGGTTTGAAATCTGGACAGTTCCGTTCTGTTCACAAGTGTGCTTTTTCCAGATACTCATAGAATTGTTGACAGAGCTACAGAGTTCGTGCTTTGTGCAATACTCTCGGCAGGTAGTGTGCCATTTCTGTGGAGAGGAACTAAACTAAATGGGGTAAAAACCGGTCCAATAAAGTCAATCTTTTGGCTTTGGATACTTTTTGTTGCAGTACTAACAAATCTATGTCAACTAGCTTCACTACGTCAATGTCTCGTTCTAGTGTTGCTATCTGCTCGTAGTGGGCAGCTTTGGTGTGCAAACACTAAAGCCTCTACTTATCTCCTATCTACAAACCTATCTATCTAAACTACCTGTCTAGTCTGCTAGCTACTATAGTCTGTCCATTAATTCGTGAGCACGTTTGAAATTGATTTTCTCGAAAACTACCTGTTGGATCTCAGTGATTTTTGCAAGCAGCCTTAGAATATCCATGACGCTAGAGAAATATTTTTTCCAAGAAAATTTGATGTAGTTTGAAATATTTCTTCTTCAGGCTATATTAAAATCAACCTCACAGGATTGTACACAATAGTAACAGATCTACGGTACACAGACGCGTTGTTCTAAAAATACATTATGGTAACATAGAAATATCGTGAGTATACAACAATTTCACGAAATCCCGTGCACCTAACCCAGTCGACTTTGAAAGCGGAAAGCATATGACGTTATAATTGGGATACCGTTGTATAGTCATAGGTGTATCTCGCTATTTGTATGAAGCTATTGTATCATATTTGTTGGCTTATCAAAACTGACATTGATATCACATTCATAATGAGTCTGAAGTGCACATTTATAACAATGCAGAAGGTTACAGTTTTACTATACCAACACTTCCGTAGGGAATCTAAGAGAGGTCATCTATATTGCGATATTCATAACCCTGAGAAACGAACGCAACTGGCGCTTGGTCTGAATAGAGAATCCTTTTCCGATGAATTAAACAGGACACAAAGTGCACTAATGTCAAGCAAGGAAGGAAAAGAACAATTGACGACTTTGACATAGATGTCATAAGACGGGAGCTCTTGAAAATGTTTGCGACAAATCAACTTGTTACTCTCAGGAAACTGAAATTAAAACTGCAATCAGATTGCAGCATAGACATTTCTAAAAGTACTCTATGAAAAATTGTAAGAGCCGCCGGCTTCACCTTCAGAAAAACTATAGGCGGCAGGAATATTATTGTGAAAAGCCACATTTAATTGCTGCCCGAAGTAAATACCTGAGGCAGATCCGTGAGCGGCAGAGGCAAGGCTATGATATTGTATATTTGGACGAATCCTGGGTCAATGCTCACCACACCAATGCTAAAGAATGGCAATCAGTAGACGGTGAACAGAAAAGAAAAATACCAAGCAGCAAAGGCCAGCGTATTATACTAACACATGCAGGAAGTAGTGAAGAAGATCTTGTCCATGACGCTGGACTTATTTTCCAATCATAAAGTACCGACGGTAGGGACTACCACACAGAAATGAATGGACATATTTTCAGGCACTGGATGGAGAAAGATCTACTCCAATTCTAAACAGACCATCATGTTTGGTAATGGATAATGCATCCTATCACAACGCAGTATCAGCGGAAGACAAAGTACCAACTGCATCAAATACAAAAGATCAAATTAGGACTTGGCTTGCTAAGGAAAATGTCAGCTTCGATGATACATATTTGAAACCCGAGTTGTTGCACCTGGTGAGGATGACAAATAAGACAAAGGTGTTTCATATTGACAAAATCATTGCGGAATACGGCCACGCGTCTTTGCGACTACCTCCATATCATGCTCACCTCAATCCGATAGAGCTTGTCTGGGCTAAAGTAAAGGGCAAGTTGCCGAACAGAACAGGACGTTTAAAATGTGTGATGTTGAAGTTCTGACACGTGAGTCCTTCTCAATGATAGACATGCAGTTCTGGAAGAAGTGTGTTGAACATGTGCTCCGAGAGGAAGACGAGTACTGTCACCGAGATGGATTACAATTTTTCCAGCCAGTAACAATTATCAACCTCATGGAATCGTCAGATTCGGGATGATACAAATCATATTTTGATTACAGACTGAGAAATAGCAACGTATACATTTCCATATCCAAATGCGTCTACCATCATACAATTTGTGGTGAAGTTAAGACACCCTGGGGTCTAATGGTGACCGAAGGGAGGACTAACTGTTGCAGATTGTATCCAAGTTCACGATTGCACATAAAGGGCAACACACTTAATTACTTGACCTATCAAGTTAATATGGAGATACACCTATGAATAGAATTGACATGGACAAATTCTAGGGATACTGTAAAATCTAAAATTTGAGCCCCGTATTTGCAATTGTCATAAAAGATCAAAGGAATTCGCCGATGTGCAAAATCCGTAGCATCTATGGACTACTGGTTAGCTTTATTTTAGCGTCATGGATATTCTAAGGCTGCATGCAAAAATCACTGAGATCCAACTGGTAGTTTTCGAGAAAATCAATTTCAAGCGTGCTCACGAATTAATGGACAGACTATACCTGGAGTTGGGGAACGGTTGTACCTGGATGTGTACTACTACATCTCCCGGTCGACTTCGCTGGCGTCGGGACAGCGAAAACCAACCTTAAATGAGCTGGTAGAGTAATGCAGGGTAATTAGAGTTGTAAGAGCTGAATGAGAACAAAGTCGCCACACGTGCAGTATGTGGCTCACCAACTACTAATTTATAAGTGATATCATGATCAAAGGCCAAAACAAAGCTGGCGGGATCTCAGGAGAACAAGAGTTGAATGGGTTAAATGGGAACAAAGTCACCACACGTGATGTACGTGACTCATCAACTAGTATATTTCGGAGACCATGGTCAATATCTACACAATACCATCTTTACTCCAGGCTCGATAATATAACATGATTAGAGTCAATGACTAAAGCGGTGTGGACCAAATGGGACTACGGTCACCACACGTTGCCATACGTGACTCAACAGCGTATCAACTGCTCTAGATAGCGCTAGGAATTGGTCAATGTGAGGTGATTGTACTATGACATCCTCTCCTCACATGTCGTTGGAGGGGCAAGGAGGTATCTCACAGTATTTGTCACGTCTTTAGGCTACTCTGTATTGTCAGTGTCTTGCAATCTGAAAAATATTTAAAAAAAACAAGTTATAAATGGAAATTGTCATGGAACAAAACATATATATATATAATGTATCATGTTCCAACATTATACGATCTCTATGAGGTATTAATAATCACCCCCAATCCCAGAGGAATAAATGAACTCCCAATCTTTAACCATATTTGGTCCGACATCTCCTAACCTCAAGTTATTGAAGTTTATTATAGCCACAATGATTTACATATGTGAATCATCACTGTAGATAACTTCAATGTGGTATAAAAATCCACCCCGCAATCCCAAGGGAATTAACAATTTCCAATTATAAGACATATATGGCTCCATCAATTAAAACATCAAATAATTGACATATTCTGTTCAACATTATGCAACCTCCACGAGGTATTAAAATCACCCAACAATCCCAAAGGAATTAAACATCCCAAATATTTTCTTTATTTGGTTCAACATTATCCTCGACAGACCTATTACAATCCATCCTTCAATCCCTAAGGACCCAAACAAAAACCCAAATATTTTCTTTATTTGGTTCAATATTATCCTCGACAGACCTATTACAATCCATCCTTCAATCCCTAAGGACCCAAACAAAAACCCAAATATTTTCCTTACTTGGTTCAACCTCATCCTCGACATCAGGCCTGTGGTTTTTAAAACTCGGGTTCCTGTGGTTTTGTACAAATCGCATAAATCATGGTTGTCCTCGTCATGATCGAATACCTTCCCCACGGGACCATCCCTGGGAGCAATGTCGATGGTATCCCGTGTACCAACCCCACTACGTCTACCCCGAAGTATTTTTTCAAGGATAACGTAGACCTCAATCATTAAATAGAGAAAGTCATGATTGAACCTTATCCCGGAGATTGAAGAAATCAACCCTTGCAAATAATGCCGATGTAAATTCAGGGTACCAGCGCCAATAAATAGCATAAAGAACCCAATCACTACTATAGTATTCCATCGCACAGGCCTGGCTAATGGAATCGATGCAATACTTCCTATGAAACAATGTATTGTCCATCCGACCAAGAAACTTAATCAAGCTGCACACGCTTTTGCACATCACAACCAAATTGCACTGGCTCTGATTGCACTGACCAGATTTGAACATCACATTTTCCATCGAAATTAATATTTTGCTCATAATCTGTGTTCAGAGATTCAGAATAGGGGAAGACTGCAGTAAAACTTAGTAAATAGCGAAACACGTACAAACAAAGTACTATAGTTTTACAAAATACAGAAACAGTGAGTATTTTGTAAAACTATAGTACTTTGTTTGTACGTGTTTCGCTATTTACAAGTTTTACTGCAGTCTTCTCCCTATTTCGATATTCGTCGCCATATTGCTGCAACTATTCGTTGTGACGTAGTAGGTAAGATTTAGTAGTTATATTTGTTGTGTATGTGCATTTCCCGTTTCTATCGTCTATTTGTAAGTGTTCTCTATAATTCGTCACTCCTGTTGTGTCGTTTGCTTGATAAAGGCCTTTTGGTCGAAACGTTGCTGTTTATCGTCACTGTTTCTGTATTTTGTAAAACTATAGTACTTTGTTTGTACGTGTTTCGCTATTCAGAGATTCAGCATCTGTCCCAAACATTCTGAAACTTATACGTAGCGATTTACGTTTATTTTCACTACTCCCTTTACCATTGGCTACCGGAAGACAATCTCTTTTAGCATGCTCATAGGCACACTCACATGGTCCTGGATTGTTTATTTCTTATTGGTTGTGCTCAATCTTAGTGACTCCAGTTACTTGTTTTGTCGTTGACGTGTCACTGGAAAGAGACACCGTTAATTGCTTCGGTTTTTGTACAGGCGAATCTTGAACCTGCTCCCGATTTAAATTCTCTTCTGTGTCGCCTAAAAAGATGGACTTAGACCACCTTGCTTTGCTTCTCACTCTATCCGACTGACCGCTACGGTCAGCAACCTTGCTTTTAAACATACGCCCCTTACTATTGGAGCCATCCAATGCATGTTAAAATTTTTGTGAATTAACACGTATCGTTTTGTTACTACCTTGTCTTTTCACTTTTGCTTTAGCATTGTTTGTTTTCTTAAACTCAATTTTAGTAATCGTAGAACTCGCACGCATTGCTTTCGTGCACTTTGCACTTTGAAATAGCTGATTTCCCTCATGTTTTAATTCTGATTGATTAAAATTAACATAACTTAAACGCCTTATTTGTTGCGTGCTGTCTGGGTGGAGATTCTCAGAGGGCGTTGATCGACTAATTTGTTCCCCCTTGTGTTTCTCACCCGAACTACTAACGACTGACTTCGTGTTGCAATCTTCTTTTTCGTGGTCCCAATCCTCAGTTACACAGGGATCATCCTGTCCGATATCCTGCCTTTCCCTCGGCTCACAAACGAATGACTCATTCATCTTATGGTTTTGCTTTTCCTGAGAATTGTCATCTGCTACACAAGGAAAATCTTGTAAGACATCTGGCTCTTCACCGGACCTATCGACGACTGAAACAAGTTCTTTCCTTTCTAGAGAATTGTCGTCTGCTACACAGGGAAAATTTAGTAAGAAATTTAGCACGTCACCTGACCCATCAACGTCTGATACTATCATATCATTGTATTGCTTCTCCAGGCATTTGTCCGCCAAATTTTGCAGGAATTTCTTTCCTTATTCGACTCATAATGGGCTAACACATCACAATCATATCCTGGATTTTCGTGGCACCTGATTTCTGCTACACAGGGACGAATGTGAAGAAAATCAGGCATCTCACTCGTTTCACAACAGACGGAATCACACGTATAACTCAGCCCCTCCTGGTACTCATAACCTGCTAACTCATCTCTATCAAGGGCCCGTTTGTCATGAGCCATGGTACTGGGAATCCAGGATTGTGTGCGACATCCTGGGTGTTGGCCGTGGAGGGGGGAACAGCTATAAGCACCTCCTACATGCCCTCTTTTATTGCGCCTCGTACAACACCGTAGGCGATTATGTGAACTAAAATCGTTCTGATCCGACTGAGGTGTAGTGGGAAAGGTTCCGGCAGGGATTCGGCAGTGTGTGTCAGAGTGGCGTTCTGCTACTCTGGAGTCCAGGTCGTCTATGCGACGTTGCATCCTGGAAATCGCACTGGGAGATGTCGCGGGGATGGGTTCCCGCTCCCACCGTAATGCGGCATCGCGAACGTGCAGGAAGGTCGTGGATGGAAACCAGCTTATATCCTCCAACAACATGGCCGCACACAGGCGGTCACTCAATGCATTAACAAAACGGTGCCGTAACATTTGGGTTTCCATCTCCGCTATGCCCACCGCTTTCTGCGCTGCCATAATTTTAGAATATAAATTAGTCTAGCGATGAGAGAAATCACGGCATGACTCCTCAGTCATTTGGGACGCCTTATAGAAGACAGAAAGAAGCTCATTGACCGACCTATTAATCCCATATAACCTAATCAAGGCCCTCAATAATTGCTCCGGGTTGTGGGTAGTGAGCATCTGGATCTGTAGTTCACTTCTGATGGAGGTCGACACATGGTCCAGGATGGTACCCAGCTTGTCCTCACCGTAAGGCCGTAAAGTCTCCAATAAGAACGGACGCTTCTTGCAAACTCCTCTATGGAGGGCCCATCACGTTCATCAAACGTACGCAAGTTCCAACCAGGGTTTTCCTGTGGTGCTAGCCCCCACAGCAACCCATCACCAAACCTGCCACCTCTCGTATTCTTAAGAGCCATCAATTTCTAAATACCACACACTATTGCGGTAAGAAAAGGCAATATAAACAATGCTCGACCCAACAAGTATAATCGCTAGAAATATACACTCTGAAATAAAATTATTTAACCAGATATGTTACAAACTGTATCAATTAGCAATGAATGTATACATAAATAAATTATCAGATGTCATAGCTAGCAATCAACATGTGGTAGATGGAATAAAAAATATATACTCACAATGTAATCAACATCTTGTAAATGACACATAAAACAGATTGTCATTCATTCAGCAATGTTCAACACGCGCCTGACCAGACCAATTGGCACAAACAGACAATGGAAATTCCGGAATAAAAAATGATCCAAACAACGAACTTGTGTGAGTCAATCATCAACTGATTTTGAATGACAAAGTAGCCGCTGTTGATTCAAAGAAATAAACTGACCGGTGGGTAAACACACCGTTCACCCTTCCGGAAGGAAGGACAAAAGGACAAGCGTTGGGTCCTTGAATGTGGACAAATAATTGAGATGCGACCTGACCGGATGGTGGGCACGCCGGTCACCTTCCCTGAAGGAAGGACAAAAGGACAAGCGTTGGGTCCTTGAATGTGGACAAATAATTGAGATGCGACCTGACCGGATGGTGGGCACGCCGGTCACCTTCCCTGAAGGAAGGACAAAAGGACAAGCGTTGGGTCCTTGATAGTAGAAACATAATTTAGAAGCGACCTGACCAGTGGGTAGACTCGCGGTCACCCTCCCTGAAGGAAGGACAAGCGTTGGGTCCTTGAATGAAGATAAATAATTGAGATGCGACCTGACCGGTGGGTAGGCACGCCAGTCACCTTCCCTGAAGGAAGGACAAAAAGACAAGCGTTGGGTCCTTGATTGTAGTAATTTTTAATTGGAAATAACGATAGATGATCCTTATCAAAGATATGAAGAAAATGTATGATTAGAAATAACGATAGATGATCCTTATCAAAGACATGAAGAAAATGTATGATTAGAAATAACGATAGATGATCCTTATCAAAGCCATGAAGAAAATGTATGATTAGAAATAACGATAGATGATCCTTATCAAAGCCATGAAGAAAATGTATGATTAGAAATAACGATAGATGATCCTTATCAAAAACATGAAGAAAATGTATGATTAGAAATAACGATAGATGATCCTTATCAAAGCCATGAAGAAAATGTAGGCTATGATTATAAATAACGAAAGATGATCCTTATTAAAGACATGAAGAAAATGTATGATTAGAAATAACGATAGATGATCCTTATCAAAGACATGAAGAAAATGTATGATTAGAAATAACGATAGATGATCCTTATCAAAGACATGAAGAAAATGTATGATTAGAAATAACGATAGATGATCCTTATCAAAGACATGAAGAAAAAAAAACGTTGCCATCCATGTGAAAGCCTACGTAGGAAGGGGCAGACAATATCAAAATTATCCGCACCATCATAGCCGAAGAAGCATCGTAAGAAACGTGTACCATGTAGATTATATCTATAAAATAAACTAGGAAATCATAACCAGACTCACGATTGGTCCACGAAGCACAATAACGGGCGGGTCTAGTTTGCCTCTGACACCATTGTTGTTGGACGATGATTTTGGAGTTTAGATTGCTGGTGATTTGGCTTTCAATCCATGGTTAATACTTGCATACAAGATGGTAAAAACTGTACGAACTCAATATTGAGAGTGTAAACATGTCTATTGGAGTTAACGTTACATACTTATTGATGTTATTCTCATACGAGCAAACACGTCCACTCAGATCCAGTGTTTATGTTCGTCTCCTTTGTTGTCACTACGTCGCTAAGCAGTACTAACAAATCTACGTCAACTAGTTTCACTACGTCAATGTCTCGTTCTAGTGTTGCTATCTGCTCGTAGTGGGCAGCTTTGGTGTGCAAACACTAAAGTCTCTACTTATCTCCTATCTATAAACCTATCTATCTAAACTACAGGTCTAGTCTGCTAGCTGCTACCTGGAGTTGGGAACGTTGTACCTGGACGTGTACTACTACTATATATATATATATATATATATATATATATATAGAGAGAGAGAGAGAGAAATTGGTCTGATATGAATACCTTATGGTCTGTCAAATTAACAATAATTAATACACTAAAAATCATTTGTGTAATATTGTTCCTGTTGTTATGTGCAAGTTTTCAATTATCACTTGTTTTATTTCTGCCAGCCTGTGACAGTGGATGGTTTGGTAAAGATTGTAAGTACAAGTGTCAATGTTTAGGAAATCTATGTCCAACAAATGGTCAGTGCAGCAGTTGTGAGCCTGGATGGTTTGGTCCAGCCTGTCAGTATGGTTAGTACTATCTTATATTGTTGCCTGTACTTATGTTGGCTTATGTATTTACAAAGTTATTGCAATGAATTTGAACTACTGACACTAACAATTGTAAAGTTGTATTTGTGAATGATAGTTACATTTTTATAAAAAAGTGGATAATAAAAGTAATTAATAGATAAGTAGATAATAGATAACAACGTGCCTGAAAGTGGAATGCTTTACTCAGATACAGTGGATACAAAGCAAGAGGTCATCCACACAAAAAGTGCATGACATAAATATAACAGGTAGTGAAATACACAATTGAGAAATGCACACAAGTAGCTTGTTCTAGAAGTGTCTTCATATCCTGATGATGCTAGCTAAAACAGAATTAGAAAAGAGACAAAACATCAAGATGGATAAAAGATAGGCAGATTGAATGAAAGATGGATTGAATGGATGATGTGATAAACATGTGGGTGGTTTGATAAACAAATTTATAGTGTGGATAATAGTCATATCGGTGGATCATTTATTCTTATGTATATGTTGATTGACATTTGCAAGTGTTGATAGAAATGTACTTTTATGGATTTTATACAGATGAATAAATAAATTAGCTTATAAATATGACTAATTATTTTGATATGTTTTTCAGCTGACTTGATCCCAGTTTCCATTTTACTACCCACACAACCATTACTAACAGACAACAGTGATACCACATGTCTTCCTGCAACTTCTAATCTGACATCATTAAATGTGATCTGGAGTACGATTTATGCTTTTACATGGATGAGGTTAACCGTTCAGAATCCTGGTTTGTGGATAATGATATATTCTGTTATTAAGAACATTATTTAGGTGTAGTAATAAATACTTTATGATGTATTCATATGTCACGATTAATTTAGCATACTTTTCATCCAAGAGAGCAGCAGTAGAATATTTGTTAGGGAACTTGCTAATTTGGCTAGTGATTGGGGCATATAATGTTTTCCAACATTACTCATCAGCTATGAAACAATCATTTATATGCAAATTATTATATTACGTTTGTTTTGATGTAACTTCAGTTCAGCTACGAAACAACTGAGTGTGAATGGATTATATATTTGCTTATGTGAAGTAAATAGCCATTCTTGATAAGATTGTATTCTATTTCAGCTTTGCTAAATAATATTACTGTGAGCTTCAATCCAACTAAAGTTGCATGCAACACTCAAAGAATTGCTGCAGTCAATAACAAGACACTAGACATTCATTGTGAGCAAATTGGACTGGTCTCACAAGTGACGCTCATGGGGAGTGGAGTCAGTTCTCTCTGTTCAATTTATGTTAGCGGAGGTATGTTCAAGAATTAAAATAATCAAAACTATACAATACAAATATATATAGGAACAGTAGAGCAGAAATACACACATACACATGCACCTCACACAAGCATGTACTCACATAATGTACATACACACATGCATTTACAAGAATTTAAGCAGAGTATAATATGACAATAACATTTATGCACAACACTTCACAACAAGTGATTAGAAATAATGTCTCAGCACTGAGATCACACCCATACAGTTTCTTACACTGTCAAATGTTTCAGAGCACAAATCACTTACACACCATCTATGGTGACCTATTCAAAATTTGTCAAATCTCAGATTATGTTTGAAAATAAATGCAGTAACTAAGAAAAGTCCATTAAACAGATACAGGTAGACTTTGGAACAAAGGTCAGAAAGATGTAGACTAAACTAAACTAGACTAAAGGGAATTTTGTACCACCAACTACTGTATAATAACACTCCCAGTTCTTATCTTGTGTATATATAAGTTTTGGTTTAAGATTTTATAATGATGGTCTCCAATGATGCACATTTTGTGTTTTCTTTAAAAGCTCTTCATTTGCTAGAAATTTTGAGTGTGAAAATTTGCAGGATTATTCTTGAACTATTATTTTGGAATGTCTCCAACTTGTGTATGAATGTTGTTGGTAATTTTTAAACACCAACTACTGTATAATAACGCACCTAGTTCTTATCTTGTGTATATTTAAAGTTTTGGTTTAAGATTTTATGCTTTGGCTTTCCATGTTTATAAGCAGTGCAAAAGTGATGTTTACAATCAGTTCTCTATATTGTATTGTAGACATGTTTTTAAAATGTGTTTGTTATTGTAGTTCCAAATTGTCAGTTTCTAGAACATACAAGAGAAAATAGAATTTACAAACATGGCAATGTTTTACAATTGTTCAGAACTTGTTATGCTATTATTAGACCTTGGACATTTGTATTTTCTGCAGGTCGGAATGTTGCACTTCGTCAAAGCACCTCACAATCTACTACTTATGATACATATGGGCCAGAGAAAGCAGTGGATGGAAACTCTAATAGCAATTTTGATACTGGAAATTCTTGTTCATCTACCAATGAAGAAACTACCCCAAACTGGTCTGTCAGATTTTCACTTCCTGAGGCAGTCAACAGATATGTTTTATACAACAGAAATAGTAAGAAATGTCTATATATAAGTTATTTATTTTCTTTACAACATTACTGAAATTGATTTATGACCTAACTATTATCTTATATAAAGCTTGGTAATTTCAACAATCAGTTTTCTGTAAGACTGAAACTGATGTCCTGCGTTTATTTAACAAATATGTGTTTTGCTAAAACTATCAAATCATAACAATTGACAGTTGATCAAACAACTTATGAGTATTTGATGTAAACAAAAGTACACATTTCATCAATTAAAAGTCAGGAACAGGGCAGATATCATCAATGCAGTATGCTCTCATTAATGTGACATGGGCAAGTCGCAGACACTAGAACCAGTTAAAGAAATAGGCTTAAGTTTGGACATGATAAACAGTGTTGTCTTTGTGGTAGAGAGACAGGGCCGTGCTATGACGCAGAGAGGTGGCCGCATCAGTCGCGCCATAAGAGGGCGTCATAAGCAGCAATATAAAAATTACAATTGAATGTTATTTTAAAGAAAAAAAATGTAACTCTTTCCACGCTTTAAGCCGCACACTGCGCCATGGGGAAGTCCGTTGCACGCTTTAAGCCGCACACTGCGCCATAGAGTTGCTTCCTTGTAAAAGTCTTTCTAGTTTTACTTCTACTATTTTACTTATACTACTTTTAACCTTGTTATTCTATTGGGTTGTCCAGTTTTCTTCAATTTAGTATATAATAATATATATATGTTTATTTATTGACGAGTAGTTGGGATCGTAATTTTTTTTTTTTTTTTCTTCCCTTGAATTAACTGCTTAAAAATTGAGGAAATAAATGGGCGTGGAAAGAGTTTTAAGGGCGCATTTTGAAGACTTGCATCATACTGAGAAAACATACCGTACGGACCTGTAGAGAGAGAAGATATACTAATCAACTTCTCATGAGTACTGTGAGCAAATGGACTTTGGGATGGATGCTGCAGCGGAGGACAGAGCACAGTTGGGAATGCCCAATGTGCCATGATGTTGATTGCATAATATAACATAACATAAAATAATTAAAAAGTAACTGTAGTCTATGTTAATTACCAAGTTAGACATAATTAATTTATTTGCTATTAGTTTAGGAGTAGTTAGGGCATGTAATAGGAAACCTCTGACTGAGTTTTGTAAGATGACTTGCTTATCATAAGTGCCACTTACCATTCATGCAAGCATTACTCTGATTTAGAGGCAGAATATATAAATGATAGTCAAGGTAAACCTATACATGAAGAAGTTAAGATCAGAGAAAGATGGGAAGAATACTTCAAAGACCTCTTGAATATACCAGATACTGGGAATAAAACATCATTCAAACCAAGACATGCAAACATTGAAGAACCTGAAATACTAGTAAGTGAGGTAAGAGAAGCTATTAAGAGAATCCCAAAGAACAAGGCTGCAGGAATTGATGGAATAACAGCAGAAGCAATAAAGGCGTGTGGAGAGATTGGAGTAACCTGGGTACATTACGTCTTCAAGAAGGCGTGGGAAGAAAGAACTGTCCCTTCAGATTGGCAAAAAAGCTATTATAGTACCAATATGGAAGAAAAAGGTAAAAACAAGACTGTAGTACATATAGCGGCATCTCCTCCTAAGCCATGTGGGAAAAATGTTTGCAAGAGTTCTGGAGCAACGAATAAGACCAATTGTGGAGCCAACACTCAGCCCACAACAGTTTGGGTTTAGAAAAGGAAAAGGGTGCACAGATGCAATATTTGCCCTAAGACAAATTAGTGAAAAGACAATAGAAAACAAAAATCAAATGAATATAGCCTTCATAGACCAAGAAAAGGCATTTGATAGGGTTAACAGAGACATATTATGGGATGTTCTCGAAAACTACGGAATAAAGGAACGCTGCTAGACTGTGTTAGAGCCATATATACAGAAAGTAAAAGTGCCATACGTCCAAGCGCCGGACACACAAATTGGTTTCCAGTAACATCAGGAGTACAGCAAGGATGTGTTTTATCACCTCTCCTCTTTATTATATACATGGATAGTATCACCAAAATAGATGAAGCATCACTCAACGCAGACCAACAAAATGAACTGCTCTTTGCTGACGACCAGTGTTTATTCCATAATAATATTGAACAGCTTCAAGAACACATAAACTTACTCAACAATAGCTGCCTCAAATACAACATGAAGATCAACATTCAAAAGACAGAAGTCATGACTATAAGCAGAGAACATAAAGATATCAACACACAAATAAATGACCAAACGCTAAAGCAGGTGAGAGAATTCAAATACCTTGGAAGTATCTTCACATCTGATAGTAGACTGGACAGAGAGATCGAAACTAGAATCCAGCAAGCCAACAACATTACATACCAGCTTACCCCAATTTTGAAACACCCAGCTATTCCAGTAGTGACTAAAAGACAGATTATAAATTCAATCTTTATACCAACACTGTGCTACCAGAGCCAAACATGGGCACTGACAAAAGAACAAGAAAGGAAAATTACCACATGCAAAATGAGATGCCTGAGGAAAGCAGTAAATAAAACAAGAAGAGACCATATAAGAAATGAGGAAATTAGAAGAACAGTCAGAACAACACCTGCTATTAGATTTATTGAAAAACAGGGACTCAAATGGTTTGGCCACTTGGTCAGAATGAACCCGAATACAGCAGTTGCAAGAGTGTACAACCTGAAAATGGAATCATCAAGAGAAAGGGCAGACCAAGAAAAAGATGGGTTGATGGAGTTACAGACATCTTAAAACTCCACAATACCACACCATATCAAGCGACCGAGCGTGCATTATCTCCGAAACCGATCATCAGTTAAACCTGCTACGCCTAGCGGCAAAAAAGCAGAGAAGGACAAAAGAAAGAAAGAAAGTTTTTATAGAAGTTCATTATGGGGAATATCAATAATGAAGATAGAGTTACACAAATGTCCACATACATTGTTGGTGCGAATGACTGAACCATCGGCCTAACTAACAATGTCTGTTTCATTTATGTCACTTAAGAGAACCTCAAACTTCATTTTAATTAGTATTTAATTCTTTTGTTCACAGTTTTTCTTAATTGCTATAATAACTGGGAGAGCAGTTTGAAATTTAGGTGGCACAGTAAAACATTCTTCTCCTGGTCCAATCTCGGAAGGTTCACATATTTTCCCATGAAGGTTCACATATTTTCCATTTTCTCTATAGCGAGAATGATGATTTTCTCAATAGAGCTCACGAGATGCTTGATTTCTTCCGTACTATACCCGGAGAATGGGCTTGCATCTGCTATGCAACACCATTGAGCAAATTTCTCGCCAGGAGGCCCTCTCCAACCAGCATAGAACTTCCAATTCTGACAGGGTGAAATTTATCTTAACTTTCCACCCTCATAGTTCCCTTGTGAAGAAAGTCCTATTCCGTCATCTCTCCATTCTTCAGTCTGATCCTGAGACACGTTCAGTCTTCCAACACTATCCTTTGGTGGCGTACAGATGGGACAGAAGTCTTAAGGATATGTTGGTTCACAGTCGCCTCAAGCCTAATATCCAGAGTCATTTTGGCACCATCCAGTGATGTCGTCGGCGCTGCAACACGTGTGCTTATGTAATACAGACCCGCACTGTGTCTTTTCCAAATGCCACGTTTGTCATTGAAGACAGTTTCACGTGCGAATCATGGAATATTATCTATGCCATTACCTCCAAGCGGTGCAACAAAGCCTATATTGGGAAACTGGCAAAGACTCAGTGACCGATTCGCCCAACACTTGCGCTAATATCGCCAATGCTCTGTGATCCCTGTAGCTACTCATTTCAATGATACTGGCCATTCAGGAGCTTGCGATGTCCAGGTCACAGCCATCCGATCACTTTCCTCTGATGATCATAGTCGATTTGCTCCGGAGAACCGTTTTATTTCGTTATATGGTACCTTGCGACTTCTTGGACTCAACGCATTGCATTCCTATGCTTCTTAGTACTTTCTCATCTCATGCCTTGTAATCTATATGTGTATTTGCTTCATATATATAATTTATATTTTCACTTGATTGTATATTGTTTCTCTTCTTTTCCACTTCTAGTTTTGTGTTGTACTCATTTAGTTATTCGTTTTTATTCCCAGATTTTCATTAGATTCTTTTGAATGTTTCTGTAACCGTCCATTTGTAAGTGTTCTTTTAATTCGTCACTCCTGTTTTACCGTTTGCTTGATAAAGGCCTTTTTGTCGAAATGTTGCTGTTTATCGTCACTGTTTCTGTATATTGTAAAACTATAGTACTTTGTACTTGTTTCGTTACATATTTTCCCAAGAGTATCATCTGACTGGTTCAGCCATGATCTGCCTCTCTTGAGTCTACACCCTTTCTGCTAGATGAGTTTTCTTGCGATGTAGGTGGGGGATGGAGGGGAGGTGTTTTCCTTGTTTGTAAAGATTTTTAGATATGATTGAACCCTCTCAATTTCAATTCTGTGAACAATAGTGGAGAGGTCAGTTGTTACTATTGTCTAGCTTAGTGTAAATCTTGCTGCATTGCCTTTTAATGCTAGTTCTACATAACAACATTCAGAATACCATGGTTTGAAAAGCTCAGCAATGTCCATTTTGCAACAGCTTAAAAGTAAAGTGAAGTGGTTAATAAAGAAGGCAGAAATAAAGACAATTACATATATTATATATATATATAAGTATGTATGTGTATGGCCTTTTTGTCTTTACAGTCGATCAATTGGCAAGTATTTTACAGTGACAACTTCTGAGTTTACGCTTTTCTCTCTTGTTGTTCAGCTTATACATAAGTCTCTTCTCAAAAGACTGCGCCCTTTCGTAATTTGGCTTTCCACACAACTTTGTCATCAGCTAGTCCTTCCCATGTGCTGGGACCTATAGAAAAGTTTTTCTCTCATTGAGGCTTTGCAGACATCTTTATATCTGAGCAGTGGTCTGCCCTGGTGCCTCTTCCACTCCGAAAGTTCACAGAACAACATTTGTTTTGGTATGCGATAAGTTTCCATTCTTCTCACATGCCCCAACCATCTTAGTCATCTACTGCTGAGCATGCCCATGATGGAAGGCAGGTTTGCACGTTGCAGTACTTCAGAGTTAGTTATCTTGTCGTACCACCTGATGTTCATAATCTTGCGGAGACATCGAAGGTGAAAGATGTTAAGTCTCCTCTCGTGTCTTGAGTAGGCTGTCCAAGTTTCTGATCCATATAGTAAAGAACTAATTACACAGACTCGATATATTTGAATCCTCGTCTGCAATGTCAGTTTTGTATTGTCCCACACTCTCTTTGATAGTTTGCCAAATGTAGTAGCCGCACTCCCTACACCAGCGTTGATTTCTTCATCAAGAGAAAGGCTGGCAGTGACCATGGACCCAAGATAGAAAATAGCAAAATTTTGGAACTGGTGTTAGATGGTTACCATGTAAAGTGATATTTGTTGTGTTACCTCACTGATATAGTACAACTGTTTTGGAGACACTTATAGTCAGAGAAAATAGGTTGCATGCCTTTGACAAATTATTAATTAGGCATTGCAGTGTAGTCTCACTGTGGGCGACTAAGGCAGCATCGTCAACGAAAAGGAGGTCCTTGAGAAGAATTTCCGTCGTTTTATTGTGCCAGAGCCGAAAGCAAAGCTGAAGTGTCATCTCCCTTTGTGCCTAACCTGGGCAGTTGATATGGAGAATGTACCTTGCCCATTTTGCACAAACTGCCCTCTACCCTACCGTTTCATCCAAAGGAAAGACAAAGTCTATACGTTTGGAATCAAGCAGGGTTTGCAGGAGATGCTAGAAGATGGCGAAAATACACACTTAACCATCAACTGCCTTAGGTCCCACCTCCAGATTTTAGTCAAGGTTGCTCCTCTAGCCTTCTGCAGTATCGTGCTGACCCACAAGGAAGTGGGGATTTTTGATCAGGGTTTACTCCCCTAGCCTTTAGCTCTCTAGAGCCCCTCTCCACAAGACAGTGGGTGAAGCAATTACAAGTAGTACATACTGGGTAAATAACAGTATAACCATAGGCGATAGTGACATATTACACATCTCTATTGATAGGATCTTTCATCCGTCTTATATGAGTTTAACTAGTTTAAAGCAGATAGTACTTGGTATATCTG
Organism: Arion vulgaris; assembly: GCA_020796225.1. Taxonomy (NCBI): domain Eukaryota; kingdom Metazoa; phylum Mollusca; class Gastropoda; order Stylommatophora; family Arionidae; genus Arion; species Arion vulgaris. The sequence goes on from CM036755.1 coordinate 81,787,287, forward strand.
CAGTAACGTGTATTCTCACCCTTATATATATATATATATATATATATAGAGAGAGAGAGAGAGAGAGATACGTCTCTAGAGGAGTTCATACTAGAGACATTATACAGGGGGACAAGGAAGAGATAGAACAAGGAAATTATGGGTGCAGAATGTCATAGAATAGTTGCGTATGACTGTGGAAGATGTTGGGCACCTCACACATGACAAGGAGACTGTTGGAGCTGTTGTCATGGGAGCCATGTTCTGACAAGGACAAACGCAATGATGATACCTCTTGAATGACAACATCAATGAAACAGTTGTAGTTATTTACACCGATTGTTCAGTCATTCACCAACAACACTATGCATTTGATTTCTCAGCATGCTTTGGAGACAAAATAATAAGAGGCAAATTTGGGCCTACACAGCAACCAAGTAGTTTGAGAATGGCATTTACATTGACAGTGACATGATTGGCATCTCATAACTACTCTTGTGTTTTCATACTCAGTCAATTCATGGGCATGATTCGTAAAGTCAAAACAAGAATGGTGAGATGAAACTGGGTGGAGACACTGGTACAGACATTGAGCAGAGAAATCACCTTCATTTTTGTCTTTGGGCATGCAGGAGTCAGGTGTAATGAACAAGCTGACAGATTTGCTGGCATGGCTACGATATCAGAGGGAGCTGCAATGACCAAAATGATATTCTCAAAACACTGAGAGAGTCCTTCCAAATAGAGGAGTTTCAGTGTTGTAAGTTCAACACGCTGGTCAGATTGAGAGAGATGATGTTGATATTGGTACAGCCCGAAAAGAATGACATACCAAATATGTTCGTTTAATAAACATTGAATTGGTGTGTTGGGTTGCTGGATGCTGCTGGATTTGTTGAGGTAGAGGTCAGGGCACCTATGAACATGTCCAGAGTGCTGTGATCTTCTTCTTCTTTGCGTTCGTTCTTTATAACCAATTTTAATCACTCGTTGTAATATGTTTGATCTTTGCCAAGAACATATATACGTTGCACATTGGTTTGGTAGGCCACTAAACGCTTAGACCTACGCTTTAGGACATGTGCATCCGATTTCAGCCAAACCTCCTTAGCCGCCTCTTACGACATGCGTGGCAGGTAACAGTGGTTCTATTCTTTCCACACCAAATTTGGGCCCCGGTAACCACTTGGACGAGTGTTGTGATGATAGTCCTCATATAACTGATAACTGAATGACGATTATTATCACATTTATTGCTTCTATTTTCTAAATTGTTGTTTTGTTTGTCTGATTTTATTTAGCTCACCAGGACAAACTGAAGGGATTTCATCTCACAAGTTTGAATGCTGCAAATGTCCTGGTGTATAACTACACAGATGCACGTATAGAAAGTCTAAATATATATACAATTCCAACAATAACTGTGTCAGTCTCTAATGTAACTATACAACAAAATGGTGCCGGCAGGTTGCTTACATTGTGTGAAGTTGAAATCTATGGTGGTAAGTTTCATATAGTTTCTTATATTCTTTCTACATAGCACATTCACTACCGAATAGGAAAATCAAGCACTGTAGTCAACTGAATATATGCTCACAATTTTATTGCAGTGGCTCTTTCATACTCTGTTTACTGTAACAGAATCACTACTGAAATGAAAAACATGATGTGGCCAAATTAATATTTGATAATTATTTAGAACTTTATCTGTGCAAATGACAGGGAAATGATTTTATTTAACAAATGTTTCAAATACATATGATAAAGATGTAGTTGTTTTAAATATCTTGATCAAATGACTATATCGCATGATAGTTTCGGAGGTAGGACATGAAAGTTACAGTTGTAGGACAGGAATGTAACATAGGTAGGACATTCATAACTAACGCTGGTGTAAACCTTGGGGTGAAAAGTTAGTTTCGTTTTATGTAATCTGTCTTTCTTGTGCCTTAGATAAAGAATATGTTTAACATTGGTGTTCTACTGTGCATGATGTGAGCTATTTGTAAATTTCTCTCTTGCAGACACAGACTGTGCTGCTGGGAAGTATGGACGAAACTGTGAGCAAAGATGTAACTGTGCTAACTCAAGTGATCCATGTTTTGTTAGTACTGGTGGATGTCCATCTGGATGTGCTGTTGGTTACCGTGGTGAATCATGTACAAAACGTAAGTTATGATGATATAAAAATGAAGAATATTTCAGAATATAACATGAATGACAATGATATTGGGGATGTTACCACTATTTTGTACTGTCAGTGAGTATACTAGTACCATTATTTTGTACTGTCAGTGAGTATACTAGTACCATTATTTTGTACTGTCAGTGAGTATACTAGTACCATTATTTTGTAATGTCAGTGAGTATACAAGTACCACTATTTTGTAATGTCAGTGAGTATACTAGTACCACTATTTTGTAATGTCAGTGAGTATACTAGTACCATTATTTTGTACTGTCAGTGAGTATACTAGTACCATTATTTTATAATGTCAGTGAGTATACTAGCACCACTATTTTGTAATGTCAGTGAGTATACTAGTACCACTATTTTGTAATGTCAGTAAGTATACAAGTACCACTATTTTGCAATGTCAGTGAGTATACTAGTACCACTATTTTGCAATGTTAGTGAGTATACTAGTACCACTATTTTGTAATGTCAGTGAGTATACTAGTACCACTATTTTGCAATGTTAGTGAGTATACTAGTACCACTATTTTGCAATGTCAGTGAGTATACTAGTACCACTATTTTGCAATGTTAGTGAGTATACTAGTACCACTATTTTGTAATGTCAGTGAGTATACTAGTACCACTATTTTGTAATGTCCGTGAGTATACTAGTACCACTATTTTGTAATACAATTATTAGAGTTGATGTCAGTATATTCTGATACAGTTTAATACATTCATACCAAATTGAAAACATTGTGACAATTACATTTTATTACATTTTCCAGCTTAAAAAATATATAAATTGAATCCAATTAATAAATTTGTGTAAACTTCAGAATCAAACCGCAATATAGAAATAGATAGCTTTGTTGTAGATAAAAACAGGAAATTGGATCAGAATACATTGATGTTAATTTATCAGTAATTTTTCATGAAACAATGCTTGGTGCAGTGGGAGAAAGTACCATTTTTTTAAAAAAAAGATATTGGTGCACCTTGTGGCAGTTAGTACGGAATGAGAAAGCTTTATGAAGTGGCTCATATTATAATAAATATTTTAAAATTGTTGCTTCTAATTTCTAGAAAATGTAAAGAATATTTAATGTAATTTCATGCATAGGGAGACTGGGGAGAAATGGACCAGCAATTTTGTAGTTTTCAATTTTTGTTCATCACCGGAACAGATTTTATCGAAACATAACAAAACCATGACTAAAATGTTGTACATTCATTTATTTTAAAAGGGAGAAACATTTAGCACTCTATTTCTATATGTTTCTTTACAAAATGCATTTCAAAAATGTATATGAACATGGGAAGAAATGGACCACCATTGGGGTGAAATGGACCAGCACGTGGGGAGCAATGGACCATAGTGGGGAGAAATGGACCTTTTTTAAAAAGAAGTAGCAACAACTCATCCATATTGCTATAACAAATAAATAATCATTAAAAGGATATTTGTAGTTTTTTATTATTTTAGCGACAGTAAAAAGTTTAATATGATATATTAATCTAATATAAAGTTTTATCGAACATTTATGCCTGCAAGACTTTCTTTGAAGACATAGCCATCTTTGGTCCTAGAAGTGGTTCCAGTGATTGTAGATCTAGTAAGCTGTGCTTTAATACATGTAATTGAGACACTGGCGACATCTTCTACCTTAGGCTTAACAAATTTACCAGCAACTTTCTCATTCTTGCGCAAGAACTCTACCTCAACATCACCATCAATGTCTCCCCTTACAATTCCTACATAGTAAACACAAGTATTCTTTGTTACATATTCACATAGCACACACTGGCCTTCAAAAACCTCACGCACACCAGTCAAGCTAACCGTAGGCCTACACTCCTCATTTTCACCAAATGAAACATCAGAATCTGTGTCATCACTAAACGAAATGTCAGTTTCTGGATCTGAATCAACATCAAGTTCTTTCAGCAGCTGTCTCTTTGCCTTTTTGGGTGGAACTTTTGCTGCCTTTTCTTTCATCACCGCTCTTTCCCTAATTCGATCCATTTCTGGCGTAGAAGTAGCCAGTATAGTTTTTCCTCTTTTCCTCATATTATTTGAATCTTTTTCGCGGACCAGCTTTTGGTAGTCCTCTGAAAACATGAGGCGAAGTAAAGGAAGAAGTAGCTTTATGTTGAAGACTCCCTGATATTTCATGCAAATCATCTACAAGGTTCTCAACATTATACTCTTTCTGATTTTCATGAAATTCTTGTGCAGTTTGATCTGTGCTGGTACCACAATGTCGAGATGCTGATCCTGTCTGTTCATTGCTTTCTAAAGTGGCATTTTCACTGTCCTTGTTGATGGGCCTGTTCATTATTTCTGAAGGCATAAAATCATCTTCTGTAAAAACATCTTTGTTAAAGGGCCAAATACCTGACACTGCAAAGCCTGATTGAATGTTAATGGGAGTTGCCGCTTTAAGAAAAGCGTGGCCTCCTAGATTTGCAACTTGATAGATTGTCAGTGGTGTCCCAACATTTTTCATCATCCATGAATCACACGCATTGTTGTAGACCGACTTCATGGGTCCAAAAACTGAACGGTCCAAGGGCTGAGTTTTAGATGAGGTGTGTGGTGGCAACGTGATCACATGAATGTTGCTTTGCTTGCACAGTTCAAGTGATTCAAATGAAATGTGGGAATCGTGATTGTCCAAGATCAAAATCAAAGGGAAGTCTTTGGAAGGTCTTGAATGCTTAATGAAGTGATTTATAACTTTGACGAAATTATCACGGGTCATCCAACCTGATTCATTCACAAGGCCAAGGGAACCTTCAGGTGCTCCAGCAAGCATAAAATTCTTAAAAAATTTTATGGGAAACACAAAAACTGGAGGGATAATGTGACCCGCAGCTGACACAATGCAACAGATTGTGACCAGTTCTCCTCTTTCTCTGGATGTCACCTGGCCTATTTGCTTCACTCCTCGTGGGGCAATTACTTTTGGCACTTTCTGTACAGTGGTCAGACCTGACTCATCCAAATTGTAGATTTGAGCTCCACTCACATTTAGTTTTGTAATGGTTTCCTTCACAATGTTGAAGAAGGTGCAAATATTATGTTTGTTGAAAGCTGTAGCTCTAGCCAGAGATGTTGCCTCAGGTTGCCTTATGGTCAGCTCGGGATTCCGTCGCAAAAATCCACAAAGCCAGTCATTCCCTGCCATCATTTGCTCATCCCAGGTTAAAGGATGTGCAATGTTATTGATTTTCGCCATCTCGTACGCCAAAATACGAATGTTTTTAGTTGTGAGTCCATGGAAATTATTGCACAATCTTTCAAGTAACTAGCAAAATCAGCTTCTTGCTTAGCTGTGAAAACAAGGCTATGCCTATAATTTGAGTACGAGTCTAGTAGGCAGACCATTTCCTTCTCTGTCTTTTGTAAGATTGTTATTGAGGGTAGAGCGAGCAATGCCGTACTCCCTTGCAGCTTTCCTCACTTTCATTCCATTTTTCACAGCCTTAACAGCTTCTCTCATACGTTCCTCCGTAACGAGCCCCTTGTTGGTGTTTCTGATGTACAATCTTGGCATCTGAAACAAAAGAGTGACAGAATTATATAACATTTAGAATGGTATCATTTGCAAAGAAATACTGATCATAGCACGAATGGCGTGCATCTTTAATAAATCACTGAAATCAAATTTGTTAACAGTTTTATTGGTCTAGATTTAGACCCCAGTATTAAAAAGAAACTATAATGCTGATATTCGAATGCAATCTTCAACACTTTTAATAACAACAGACTGTCTTGTCAATTTCTTCTATCGAAAAAAGGTGGAGACTGCAGTAAAACTTTGAAAAATAGCTAAACATGTAAACACAAAGTATAGTTTTACAAAGTACATAAACAGTGACGATAAACACAACGTTTGACCAAAGGCCTTTATCAAGCAAACAATACAACAAGAATGACGAATTTGAGGAACACTACAAATGGATGATTACATGTAGAAACATTCAAACCTATCTAATGAAAATCTGGGAATAAAACGAATAACGAAATGAGTGCAACACAAAACCGGAAGTGGAAAAGAAGAGACACAATAAACAATATAGTGGATAAATGACACATATATGGAGCAAACACACATATAGATAACAAGGCACGAGATAAGACTACTAAGAAGCATAGGAATGTAATCGTTGAGTCAAGAGGTCGCAAGTGCCATAGAATGAAATAAACGGTTCTCCAGGGCGAATCGACTGTGAATTGACGATGTCCAGGTCACAGCCATCCGATCATGTTCCTCCGTCGATTCGCCCTGGAGAACCGTTTATTTCATTCTATGGCACTGCGACTCTTGACTCAACGCATTACATTCCTATGCTTCTTAGTACTGTCTTATCTCGTGCCTTGTTATCTATATGTGTGTTTGCTCCATATATGTGTCATTTATCCACTATATTGTTTATTGTTTCTCTTCTTTTCCACTTTCGGTTTTTGTGTTGCACTCATTGTTGTCGTTTTATTCCAGATTTTCATCAGATAGGTTTATGTTTCCACATGTAATCGTCCATTTGTAGTGTTCCTTGAAATTCGTCATTCTTGTTGTATTGTTTGCTTGATAAAGGCCTTTGGTCGAAACGTTGCTGTTTATCGTCAATGTTTATGTACTTTGTAAAACTGTAGTACTTTGTGTTTACGTGTTTAGCAATTTCTTCTATGGGGAGAAATGAACCATGGGGAGAAATGAACCGGTCCATTTCTCCCCATCAATGTATTAAACTATTCAGCCATAAAGTCTCTTAAATCTAATATTATATGCTATATTTTTTATATGAACTCTTAAATAACAAGTAAATAAAGATATTAACGTAATTACCTTGTCCTGATTCCTGACTATGCGTCTGCTTTACGATGGTGTCTGGAACTGGAAAAAGAAACTTTAGTGCAGAAAATTTTTCAAACTTTGCGTGGGAACGACCTGTGCGGGAAGTCGATGGCAAATGAAAAATTCGGACTATGTTTGATGTGGGAAAACAAACTTATTATGGTTTCACTTTCATTGCATCACAGCCAGGGGCCAGAGAGGGTGGTCCATTTCTCCCCTATGTCCATTTCTCCCAGTCTCCCTAGATATACCACAAATGTTAGGAAATTCAAGCAGAGCAGAACTGCATGCTGAATTGATTTTAAAAGTGAAGGAAGTAAATGTGGAAATAAAAAAATTGTGTGATGGTTCACCCGTGTGTTGCTGGCGTCTTCAAGGGAGCAAAGAATAGTAGCACTGTGACCTACAAGGCATGTTGTAAGACACGACTGAGGTAGGCTTCTAGGAAGCTACCTAGGAAATAAAAAGCATCAGAGAAATAGGATGTACTGGCCTACTTGTAGATCCATAACTTGCACAATGTACAATTGCTCTGAGGCTCAGATCACATATAAATCACAAAGAGTGGTTTAACAAGTGGTCGATATGGAGCGTTCAATGAAGAATCCAATCATGAAGTTTGCTTTAATGAATTGGATATTTGATTAAAAGATTAATTCTCTTTTCAGTCTGTAATCCAGGAAAATATGGCCTACATTGCGGTCTTAGTTGTTCGCAGAACTGCATGGGCGGCAGTACATCCTGTTCAAACAACAATGGAACATGTCTGCAAGGATGTAAGACTGGATATAAGCCACCAACATGCCAAGAAGGTGAGTACTATTTAAAAATAACTTTATTTTACAAATTGTATGTTTTGCACTCATTCTTAAGATTCCTTGCCAGACCGTTGTGTATTTAAACAACATCAAGTCTTAAATGATGTATACCACTTCTGTTCTTCAATTGTCCTGATGTTAATACTCATCTATTCATTGTTTGATTGATAGAACCATCATGATTGCATTTCAGTAAATAAACGTGTAGGCTCCTTCTTCTTCTACTATTTCAGTTTCAGTTTGGAATATATTTATTGCACACCAGACTTGTCCATAGGTGTTCTGATATCATTCTCAATATCTCAAACAGAATCCAACAACTGACTGTACCAGTTTGACTTTGATTGATGAGCCTACTCAAATACCTGTTGTGCTGTTCTGTTTTAGCCACTCTGATCTTCAATCCCAGATCCTGCAATCTAGCAGTTGATGTGGATTGGTTTAAATGAAATCCTCTTTGCGGCCACACTCTATGAGGGTGTTCATGATTCTTCTGATGTGTTAGTACTTAGCATCACTTGTTGACCTCTCTTTGTGGCCTGTGTGTGGATTTTGGCAGAAGAATTGGGGGTATGTTGCACTGCTAGTTTACATCGTTATGTAAACAGCTGCAACATTTATGTCTTTCAGTTGGCAGTTGGTGGTGCTCCTACTCATTTGGGAACCAATCTCTTTCCTACACAAGAAGATCTCAGCGGCAGTGCACAAACTCTATAGCACAAGGGATGGTCCCGAATGTAATTTTGAAGATAGTGAACATTTAAAAAAAAATGTAATTATGATCTTCTTTAACTATCTTGACTTTCTCTATTGTCTGTATATGGTTTCACAAATATATACAATGTAATAAATGGTCTCAGGAGACAATAGACTTTGTGTCAAGTAGTTTATTCTTTGCTGAATCACAACATCTGTTTTTGCTGTAATGGCCTTTACTAGAGTGGCAGGCCTTGCTGCAGGTGAAACTAGCACTAATACATAGTACAATGTACTACAATATAATAAAATTACAATTCATTCTAACACATCCTGATGGCTAAGTATCTTTTCTAAAGTACATTATCATCCTTCCCAAAAAAATGTATTTTAGCCACTCTAACAGTAGTAGATCTAACTAAAACTATGTCAATGTTCATGTTTGGCTCTAATAGCATAATGTTGTAAAAATAAATGATGTTACTATCAAGTAGCGTGTGTCTTGCAGAATATGGCTTTCATCACAGCCTGCCTCAGAAACTATTTATCTTTATCAAGTTCTCCCATCTCCTCCATGTTCTTGGCTAATGCGCATGGTAGGGTTGTTGCTGAGCAAAGTGGGGCATACAGTACAACTACTTCTAGTATGAGGATGGAGGTTGAGGCCATTACTGCTGCCCTCCATTGGATCTCTGGGACTTCATTTACTGGGGCAGTTGTTGTATCTGACTCTCAGTCGATGCTTCACAAGATCCAGAAGGGCAGGTTTCGGTATGAGTGGATGTCATCTATAGAAGTTTCTAACCTCCAGCGGATTATGTGGATATACTTCCTGGGCATGCGGTGTTTACGGTAATGAGAGAGCGGACAGGCTTGCATCAACAGCATCGATTGTTGGGGAGTTGAAGATGGATAAGGGGATATTCCTCTGTCACTTGCGACTGTCTGTTGGATGAGGACACTAAAATTGATGTTGAATCGATCAAGCGATTTAGGCAGTTTGGAGTTACCCATTATTCAAGTCGAACTGGATGCCTGAGAGGCAGAGTGAGAGGTTTGTTTAATCAGCGAGCCACAGGAACCATCAGTATGCATAATCTTCGATATCTGTTGGGGAGACTGAGCACCTATGGGTTTGCCCGAGTGCAATGACGTCAGTTTGGTAACCAATAACCAACCTCCTTGTTCAGTGGCAAAGCCTTATAATGCAATATAGGTGTGCTGCTATTTAAAATGAATTTTTGCCCCTCCTATTTAACCTCATTTCCCTTTTAATTGAAAAGCCAACTTTCTTCAATTATGCACAGATAGTTATTGAACTGGGAAGAATACATATTTTTTAAATAGTACATATTTCCATTTACATGTTTCACTTGAAGATCAGATCCATTCTTCTTTCCTTTTGCAGAAACGTCTCTGTGATGGTATCGTAAAATGTATTTTTCATTCTAACCTCGCTCAAAAGTTCCATTTCAATAGACAAAATGCTCGCTCGTAGGTTGCCGGAGCCCTCATGGGAAGAAATGAATAGTAACACTGTGACCTACAAGGCATGCTGTAAGAGGCGAATGAAGTAGGGCCCTAGGTTAGCTACTCTAGAAAATAAAAAGCATCAGAGAAATAGGATGTACTGGCCTACTTGTAGATCCATAACTTGCACAATGTACAATTGCTCTGAGGCTCAGATCACATATAAATCACAAAGAGTGTTTTAACAAGTGGTCGATATGAAGCGTTCAATGAAGAATCCAGTCATGAAGTTTGCTTTAATGAATTGAATAATTGATTAAAAGATTAATTCTCTTTTCAGTCTGTAATCCAGGAAAATATGGTCTACAGTGCGGTTTTAGTTGTTCTCAGAACTGCATGGGCAGCGGTACATCCTGTTCAAACACCGATGGTACATGCCTGCAAGGATGTAAGATTGGATACAAACCACCAACATGCCAAAAAGGTGAGTGTAATTGAAAATACTTTTTGCCTTGCACCTGTTTTTAAGGTCAGTTATCAGTTTAAAGAGGACTATCATCATAGCCCTCTGGACACAACATAGATGCTCCGATCTCCACCTCAACTAATCCAGCAGCATCCAGCGGCCCAACACTCCAGTTCAATGTTGATTAATCAATCTCTTTGCATATTTGGTATGTCATTATTTTTGGGCTGCTCCAATATCGACACCCATCTCTCTCAACCTGGTTAGCGAGTTCGATTCACAGCCCTGAAACTCCTCTGTTTGGAAAGAATGTTCTCTCAATGCGTTAAGAATGTCATTTTTGCCCATTGCAGCTACCTCTGATATTGTAGCCATGCCAGTCAATCTATCAGCTTGTTCATTACCACTGACTCCTGCGTGCCCAGGGACACAAGTGATAGTGATTTTTCTGATATATGTCTGTACCAGTACCTTCACCCAGTTTTGTCTCATCATTTCTGATTCAATTTTATGAATCATTCTCAAAGTTCCTTGCCAGACTGGGTTATTATTCATTTTTGTGTATTTGTACAACACCGTGTCTTAACCCCTTGAACCTGCCCTCCCGATATTATGGTTTTAGCATTAGTACACGTATACCCAGGGTGCCTATATATCGGGATGAGAACCCCTCCTTGTTATTTGTCAGTGTTCAGCAATAACTTGTGTACTAGTGTGACATCAAACACGGGAAATGCTTCCCTTAAAGGTTTATCTACATTATGGTTTGCATCGTGTTTTGATACTTAGTGATTTGATATTTGTTTATTAATTTTAAAAAGATGAAACGACACGCTGAAAATTTCGAAAATGGTCACTTGAAAAGGATAACAACAGCGCAAGCTGTTGGACTTCTTTTAAATGATTCTGAAGATCAATTAGACTTAGAATACAATTATTTTGATAACGAAAATTGAAATTGAAAGTGAGTCGATGATCATTTAGAAGAAGAATTATTTGAACCGACTGATGTTCAAGACACACATATTGTTCAATCAATAGAGCAAGCTACATTGCCTGGGAGTGTACGGGGGCGTGGCATTCGTAATCTAGCAAGTAAATTCGATGCAGGTTGGTCTCCTGCAAATATATTCTGTCCTACGAGTAATGTGGACACAGCATTTGTACAACATGTGGGTCCAAAGAATATGCTAGCATCTAACTCTTCAGAGAGTAGAGGAATAGAGTTTCTGCAACTTTTCCCTCGACAACAAATTCTGGAACAATTTGTGTGAGCAGACAAACAGATGTGCTCAGCAAGTCAGAAACAAAAATGCTTTCAACTACTATACCAAAAATTATAGAGATGTGGAAATAACAGAGATACAAGCATTCTTTGGACTCTGGCTTCAAATGGAGCACACTGTTAACAAACCACTTTACGAAGATTACTGGTCCTCTTCGGCGAAGAACTTTATTTCCCATACTCCTGGTTTCTGGACCACAATGTAACCTGACCGCTTTCTTGATTTGTGGACATTTTTGCACCTTGTCGACGAGGAGGAGCCTACTTTGAATAAAACTGACAAGCTATATAAAGTAAGGCCCATGTTGAATTTGCTGCTTCCCAAATTTAGGCACTATTACTCACCCTCACAGCACTTGAGTTTGGACGAGGGTATGATTCCGACGAAAAGCAGACTTGGCTTCAAGCAATATATAAAGTCAAAGCCCATCAAGTGGGGAGTAAAGGCTTATATGGCATGCGAAGCTAGCTCTGGGTATATTGTAAACTTAGAAATTTACACTGGAAAATCAGAGGAGATTATTCCAGAACTCGGTGCTGTTGGGAGTGTCGTTGTCAGAATGTTGACCTCTGGTGGCCTAGCCAAGAAAAGCCATATACTTGTCATGGATAGGTTTTACAATAGTGTAACCCTCTTTGTCAAGCTGTACACTGAGTATGGGACATTTGCAGTTGGGACAGCAATGACAAACAGGAAATATTATCCTAAACAGCTGGCAAGCAAGAAGAAAATGACAAGAGGCATGTCAGAATTTGTATGCCATGGCAACATTCTTTGTCTTGTCTGGATGGACCAAAGACCTGTCAACTTTATTTCCAGTTACCATAATCCAACAGAAATGGGGACTGTTAGAAGAAGGAATAAGGATGGAACAACCATGGATGTTCCAACACCACAACTCTGCATTGACTACAACACTTTCATGGGTGGCTGTGATGTCAGTGATCAAGTTTGTCGTCTCAACAAAACATGGCAACATTATCGTTGGCCTCGGCGCCTTCTGTGGGCATGCAATAATGCATACATTCTTATGAAGAACTACAGTCCCCATAATGTAACTTGAAAAAGGTACAGGACTTTCGGTATGTTTATGGATGATATTTCCTTGTCTCTCATTGGTGATTACCAGACCGCTGCACTCAAGCAGCGCCACTGTGTGGATGTACACCAAAGACTGCAGAATATTGAATTACATCATCTGTAGATATCTCCACAAACCACAGGCAGTAACACTTGTGTTGTTTGTGCTTTTAAATATAACAAATATGTCAGTGACTTTCCAAACATGGATTACAAAGACAGACCAGTCAAGACAGTGAAGACAAAATTGTGGTGCAAATTTGATCAAAGTTTCTTGTGTCTAAAAGAAGGATCTACATGTTGGGAAGAATGGCATAGTAAGCAGGAATACTGGAGAGGATGGGGTAAGTCAATAAAAAATTATAGGACACTTAATTATGCCAATCTATCTTGTTTTTCAAATAATTCTGATATGTGCTGTTTTTGCTCAGAAGTCCAGGGGAGAGGGTTATTAAGGTACAGGTGGCCAGGGTTCAAAGGGTTAAGCGATGAATTTTACTTCTGTTCTTCAATTTGTCCTGATGTTGATGCTCACCTATTCATTGTTTGATTGTTATGACCATCATCATTTCAGGGAATAACCATATAGGCTCTGTTTTCTTCTCCTGTTTCAAATTGGAATATCTTTATTGCCCTCTGGACATGTCCATAGTTGCTCTGATCTCCTTTGCAATATGTCCAACAGTGTCCAGCGACTGACAATACCAGTTTGATGTTGACTGATGAGCCTATTCATATACCTGTTGTTTTGTTCTTTTCTGGCCACTCCAATCTTCAATCCCAGCTCTTGCAATCTAGCAATTGAAGTGCATTGGTTTAAATTAAAATCCTCTTTGTGGCCACACTCTATGAGGGTGTTCAAGATCTTCTACTGTGTTTGTCCTTAGCATCACTTGTTGACGTCTCTTTGTGGCCTGTATGTGGATTTTGGCAGAAGAATTGGAGGTATGTTGCACTGCTAGTTTACATCGTTATGTAAACAGCTGCAATATTTATGTCTTTCAGTTCAGCATGTATGAGTTTCAACGGTTGGTGGTGTTCATGCTCATTTGGGCTCCTATCTCTTTCCTGCATACAAAGGTCTCTGTGGCAGTAAATAAACTATGTAGCACATGCAAAGATCCCCAATATAATTTTGAAAATAGTAAAATGTTGTTTTTATACATTTTATTACAATCATATTTCAACTATCCATAACTTTCTCTATTGTCTGTATATGGTTTCACAAATGTAGACAATGTAATAAATGGTCTCAGGAGACAGTAGACTGTGTGTCAAGTAGTTTATTCTTTGCTGAATCACAATATCTGTTCTGGCTGTAATGGTTTATTCTGGAATGGCAATCCTTGCCACAGTTGCTGCAGATAAAACTGGAAACTGGAGCTAGTACATAACACAATAAAAGTACAATTTAACTTGATGGTTAAGTATTTTTTCTGTGCATTATCATCCACCACCCCCTCCTCCCAAAAAATATTTTAGCCACTCTAACTGCAGTAGATCTAACTAATATGATGTCAGTGTCTACGCTTGACACCAACAGCGTGTCAGAAAAATGGGTGGACAACATTTGGAGATCACATCTCAAGACACTGACTTGCTGTACACACCTGGACATACTAGAGTTTTTAGTTTTAGTTTAGTCGTCGGATCACCATCACTGCACGTCGAACAAATTAGTCCATAAGTGCTCCGATCTCTCCCTCAGTATGTCCATCAGCGTGTGGCGACTAACGACACCGGTTCTTTGTTGGTTTACAATTCTTCTTTGTCTGCCAGCATAGCGTTCTTGTCGAGCTACACCACATTTAACTTTGAGTTCTTGCAGTCTGGTTAGTGTTGTGGATTCACCGCTATTACGTGAATCATGTACACGCCCTCTCTCCCTTAAGGAATTTATTATATCAGCCTGGTCCATTGCTCGTCCGCTTTGGACAGCAGCCATACCTGCAAGCCTATCCGCACGTTCATTCCCCTTACACCTGCATGCCCTGGCACAAAAATAAAACTTATCTTTGTCTGCTTAGACCTCCCCAGCGATTCTATCCAATGTCTCCTAGACATACTAGAGTGCAGGGTAATAAACATGCTGACGTTCTTGCAAACAATGTCCCTACTCAAGCTGGCAGAAGTATGGACAGAGCTGATGTCGTTAATGCAGTACACTCTCATTTATGTGATATGGGCGAGTCTCAGATACTGGAACAAGTGCATAAATTAGAAGTTGAGCTTGGACATGCCAGACAGTGGTGTCTTCGTGATAGAGAGAGAAGATACACTAATCAACTTCTTATGGGTAAGGTGAGCAAGTAGGATGACTGGTGCAGCAGAGGACAGAACATGCATGGTAGTGCCATGATGTTGATTGTATAACATAACTTAAAATTAGTAGTAATTTGCTTTCAGTTTGCTGAACCTCACAAAATATACAACCATAATCTATTGATTAATAAACTGAATAATAATTAAAAGTTCTGATCAAATTTTTTTCAAATATTTCAGTGAATGCCGGTAATTCATACAAGTCGTCATTTGGAGCCATAGTAAGAGCAGTAGTTGGTGCTGTTGCTACTCTTGTGATTGCCATGAAGTTTTGAGAAGACTGTTGACACAAGTCTACTTTTTTAACAGAGCATGTTAACTATGCTGCTTATTGTTGTAATTTTTATTGAATCACAGATACTTAATTTACTTATTTGCTCATACTTTTTTGCTGATTATATATTTAATCTATAAAAAATATAATTACTGACTGACTTTACTGAGTTACTTATACCTGACTTGCCTGCCTGCCCAGCAAGTTCGTAGCGCATTGGATGATGGTGACAAGCCCCCTGTGAGTGTGGTTCAATTCCGTGGACTGGCAGAGAAACTACATGTTCTCAAAATTTACGGTGTTCGGCACCAACTGAAGGGTTATGATGTCCATGACACCGAGTCGAGGAGCTGAAAGTTCAAGTGCTTCTGGATCAGAAAAAAAAATATCTGACTTAACCTTTTCATCCATTCTGAGCTGATACACTGGTTCTCTGTATTTTTTAAGATGACGCAAAGTCAGTAAACTGGTTAATGTAGTATACATTGTAAACTAAATGCATCTGGAGCTAAAAATAAAATGACAGATCAAAAGGGTTAAAGATTAAGAATTTCACAAAATTAATTTTTTTTAAAGGTGGAAGACTCACCCAGAACAAGAGTTGCCTTTTTAAAAAATTAACAGAAAAAAAAACTAACAAACATTGTCATACAATTTAGCCACATGTTGCAAAAGACATTGTTATTGATGAGAAACAACGTTTAGTGTAAGCATTGTAATTATTTATTAAAAACATATTTAATTTTCTTGAAAACATATTGAAACACCCCCATCCTTCGCTGTGCAGTAGATTTCACAAATATAAGAAGTGCAAAGAATGCCAAAATTGTATATGATGTACATATGACCCATAGTTATAATATTTTTTGTCTAAACTGTATATAAGCAGAGATATTGCTGCTCTAATTTGAATTTATACTTTTATTTTGGAAGGGTTATATTGCAAAAGATATATTTACAAAACCAACTGGGCTAGACATACATGTTTGGGAAGTTTACGCAATAATTATGGGTGATATGTACATCATATGCTGGTTTGGCAATCTTTGCATTTCCTATGTTATTGAAATCTACTCCCAATGAATGGAGGGTAAAGGTTTAATGGATTTTAAAGAAAATTAAACATTGTTTACATGAATAATGACAATGCATGCACTAATCATTGTTTGTCATCAAAAACAATGCATTTTGCAACATGTGGTCAAATTGTATGGCAATATGTTTGTTAGTTTTTAAAAAAATTTTTATTAACAGACAACCCTTGTCTACAGAACATATAAGCAGGGTATGACCACAAATAGCAATGACAGTCTTTGGATTTCTCAGTTATTGATATGAATACCTTGATTTTTGTGCCGAGACATGCCCGCATGAAAGACAGTGAGAGAATGAATGTCCTGTCCAAGACTGCCACAACCCCAACTGGTTCATCCATGCATTTAAATGTCATTATTATTTGGCAAAGATAATGCACAAACTGAAGACTTTGTGAAGGATGATAAGGAATTTATCCTGAATCGCCTACACAGTTTTGACATACTAAGAATTTTACCTCAGCTTGCATTAAATAGGGGCTGTTTAATCTTTTCTTCTTCTTTGCATTCGTTCTTTACGACCAATTTTAATCACTCTTTATGATATGTTTGATCTTTGCCAAGAACTTGTATACAGGAGCTTTTTAATGTTTAAATAGCCATTTAAATGCATGAAATTGTCAAAAATGATCCAAATGTCCCAAGCCCCTTTTATGTATACCCTATTATTGTACCCGGTGGTCATGTTGCTATCCAATGATGTTGATACTTTTCTTGAATGTTATAATTTGTACTTGGATGTACTACCCTGTTTTCAGTCAACATCCGGTTCCTACTGGTGACAAATTATCTTTCAGTCTACTCCCCACGTTTGGGATTTCCCTTTTCGGTGCAAATCTTCATGTATACTGTTTTTAGATATGTACTGTTTTATATTTAATATATTTGTAATTTAATATGAATGTGTGTTTTATATATAAGAAGAGTCCATATAAGAAATGAGAAAATTAGAAGAACAGCCGGAACAACGCTTGCTATTAGATTCATTGAAAAACAGAGACTCAAATGGTTTGTCCACTTGGTGAGAATGAACCGGAATACACCAGTGGCAAGAACGTACAACCTGCAAATTGAATCATCAAGAGGATAGAGCTGACCAAGAAAAAAGATGGGTTGATGGAGTTATAGACATCTTAAAATATCACAATACCACAGCATATCAAGTGACAAAGTGCGCACCATCTCAGTCACTGATCATCAGTTAAACCTGCTACGCCTAGCAGCAAAAAAAGCAGAGAAGAACACAGCATATCAAGTGACAAAGTGCGCACTATCTCAGTCACTGATCATCAGTTAAACCTGCTACGCCTAGCGGCAAAAAAGCAGAGAAGGACACAGCATATCAAGTGACAAAGTGCGCACTATCTCAGTCACTGATCATCAGTTAAACCTGCTACAGCTAGCAGCAAAAAAAGCAGAGAAGAACACAGCATATCAAGTGACAAAGTGCGCACTATCTCAGTCACTGATCATCAGTTAAACCTGCTACGCTAGCGGCAAAAAAGCAGAGAAGGACAAAAGAAAAGAAAAAAAAAGACTGTTTTTATGCACTGTTTTTATAATTGTATGATTTTTTATACATGTACTATTTAATTTACAGATATATATAAAACATTATTCAAAAGAAAGAATAGTATCTGTGTTGCTTATATCCTGCAATAGAAATAAAATAGATTTACTGAGATAAGGGACCTCTGAAAAAAATCCAGATGGCTCCAAGAGGGAGCGAACCTGTTACCTTTGGCATGAGAGACTAGCACCTAACTTCTACATCACAGTAACCCCTTCCTAGAAAGGATAAAACATCTCAATGAAATATTATACCAATGTTAGTAGTATATACTAACTCCCTAGGGAAGAAATGGTGTGTCGATGATTCAAGTAATAGTAGAGAATCTATAACCCTAACCAACCTGCAAGAATACCAAGTCATATGTGGTGTAGCTAGACAAGAGTACTATACTGGTAGCCAAAGAAGAATAATAAATCAACAAAGAACTGGTGTAGTTGCCATATGCTGAAAGACATACTAATGAGATTGGGGCACTTATGGGATAGTTAGTTCGTTGTACAGTAATAATAGTTCGACGACTATACTAAGCTAAACTAGTAGTATAAACCACCAGCAATGTTATAAAGAATGTTTTAAGTAGAAATAACAGAAGCAGGAAAAGACACCATGCGCACACAAGAGCCAGCCCTAGAAATCGTTGCTGATGATGTGAAGCAAAACATGATTAGAGAAAGAAGAACACCATGAACAATAGTCATCAAATTCCATGTTTTAGAGACTGGTTAGAATGTTTATGTATAGCAGGGTCATAACCCCTGGTAGAAGAAGGTGTGTTTTGGTTGTGGCACCAGGAATTGAAGGTATGTGATAATGATTACCTGCTCCAGAAATGGCAGAGCCAGTGCCTTTTGTTCTATCTCATGTTGATTGATAGCTTGATTGATAGGACGATCATCATTGCACTTTGGTGAGTAACCCTGTGTGCTCCAATCTTTCTTACACAGGAAGATCTCAACTGCAGTGTATGAACTCTGTAGCACCGGTGATGGTCCCCAATTTTCTAATGAATTTTGCTGAGCAGCGACTTTTCAGCCTGTTCTTCTCGATTTTGAACTGCCAAAGGTTCTTTTATGTGCTCAAATTGCGTTTAATAGTCCATTTCCGATAGGACTAAGAACTCGATCTCACCTACACTGAGATCAGGTATCTCTGGAAAAATATCTAGATGGCTCCATGACGGAGCAAACCTGGTACTTTAGCATGAGAGACTAGCACCTAACCTCTACGCCACAGAGGCCACCCTCATCTCATGTATTTCAACTATTCACTTTCCCTCACAAGAATATACAAAGTTGGTAAACAAAAGCGATGTCATTCTTTATTTTGTAGAGTATTGGTTGTGTAGTGTTAGTGTTTTACTGCTTACATGCAGAACTTTAGTCCCATTGAAATATATAGGCATTTTAATTGCTGTTTATTCTGAATTAAAGTTCTAAATCTATATAAAAGAGAATAGAACACATAGATCTATCCAGAAAGAACTCAAAATCAAAGAAAACTGGCTGATGCTACTAATATGAAAGAGAAAATTGAGATATTTTGGACATATTAAAAGCCACGAAGAGCTGGAGAAGACCATCATGGAAGGAGACATACCGGCAAAGAGAAGAAGAGGAAGACCACTGAGAAGATGGATTCATGATGTAACTGATGGTTTGAACATGACAGCTGCAGAAGTGGGACATCTGGCCTATGAGAGAGAGAAATTTCAAAGAACTGTTGGGGTGGCAAAGTTCGGCTCAGGACAAGCTTTTTATTTTTATTAAGTTTTGATATAATTCACTAAGCACAGGGGGTCTTTTTGGCTAAGTGGTTAAGCAAAGGTTATCTTGCCTTGCAAAGGTTGTGGGTTTTGATCACAAGAGTATTTTGTTTCCAGAGACCCTTAGGATTATTGCCACAGCTGTGGAATTCATGCTTTGTGCAATACTCTCAGCATATGGCATGACATTCCTGCAGAGAGGGACAGAGGCATATGGGGTAAAATTTGGTGCAATGAAGTCAACTCTTCGGCCCTTTAGACTAAGCACCCTGCTAGTTCTTCTTGGATATCTCTGATCTATGCTGACTGTCTCTATTCATGTCTCTCCGTTTTTAATTTTAATGTATCTGTGTGATTGTCTTGTCTAGTCTCTTTCCTATTTTGGGCTACCTTTAATCAGTTCTTATTTTAGGATTATTTTGGTATGCTCACCAGCAGGACGCCCAATATGCATGAAGGCTTGCTTTCCTTATTAGTGTCTCCCACCATTCAGACAAACCTTACTCCTTATCATGATCTATGTTGTTTTTAGCTCTCCTTGCTATTCATATATCTGTCAACACTGTCAGAACATGTGTCTTCACCTGTCTAACACTTTAGGTGAGGTGTCAAAATACTGTTTGTGAAATTATCACTGACTAAAATAAAGAATCTGTTGTTACTGCCGGTAGAACTACTTTTTAGTGTGATGTAGAACAGGTGGGATACAAGCCTGGGGAATGTAATGGCCACATGGCTAGTGCAGTCATCCCGAAGCTGTTCAGGTTAGTAATTTTCATTCATTCCACAACATAACAATATCCTTGGCCTTAATGTGAATTGAACACGGGTCTCCCATATGGGAGCCATGCTCTAATCCGTTCGGCCAGATGGTCGTCATCACTGACTGACATGGGAGTTGTGCTCTAATCCGTTCGGCCAGATGGTCGTCATCACTGACTGACATGGGAGTTGTGCTCTAATCCGTTCGGCCAGATGGTCATCATCACTGACTGACATGGGAGCCATGCTCTAATCCGTTCGGCCAGATG
This sequence comes from Arion vulgaris, assembly GCA_020796225.1. Classification (NCBI taxonomy): domain Eukaryota; kingdom Metazoa; phylum Mollusca; class Gastropoda; order Stylommatophora; family Arionidae; genus Arion; species Arion vulgaris. The sequence continues at coordinate 81,808,179 of CM036755.1, forward strand.
GTCGTTATCACTGACTGACATGAGAGCCATGCTCTAATCCGTTCGGCCAGATGGTCGTCATCACTGACTGACATGGGAGCCATGCTCTAATCCGTTCGGCCAGATGGTCGTCATCACTGACTGACATGGGAGCCATGCTCTAATCCGTTCGGCCAGATGGTCATCATCACTGACTGACATGGTAAATTATTTTCTACAATTTAGTAACCAGCTGAAAAAAATATATAATAGTTGTTTAAATAACAGAGTTAACTAAACTCTTGATTCGGAACACGACGAAGAAATAGATAGCTTTGCTGTACATAAAAAAATTGGAAATTAGATCAGAATGTGTTGATGCAGATTTAGCAGTAATTCTACATAGCAGCCTTACTATGTCCACTGTGACGCTGCATGTAGTTACAGCAAAGTCACTGCTGTCCTCCCTGACAGCTTGCATCTTGACCTTGCAGTAAATTTCTTTATGATTATGATCTTCCCCCTATTTCGATTTTAGTAAATTTCTTTGCAATTTGCTTGCTTTGAATCACTGACTATTGTCAGATATGAATTCATTAAGTATTTATTCATTCTTCTTGACCGATCTCTTGGTCATATGCTTAGTTTACTGTGGACAACAAACTGGACAGTCAGCTTCAGGTCTGTCAAGTTTCCCCAATATTTAGTTTTTAGGTAGACTGGGTATGGCCACATGTTGCTTCTCAGCTCACACAGGAGAGGACAATCTTGCAGGATATGCTCCTGTGTATGTTCTGCCTTCTGACACTGGCAGAGAGCTGTTTGACTTATTCCTAGTGTATGTAAGTGTTTGTTGAGCCTTTAGTGTCTGGTACGTAGGCAAAATATCATGACCTGGTCTGCTCTGCTTAGGTCTTTGAGGAAGTCTTTTCGAAAATCATATCCAGTGTTTGTATTCCAGTCGGCTGCAGATTTGACAACATAAAAATTAGCAGCAGTCGTGGCTTTCAATATTGGCTGCAGTTCCTGAGGAATAGTTTCCTTGAAGTACTGGTATATCTGGCTACAAAATCACACTGTGTATTATGTGAACTATAGACAAAGATATTGCTATTTGACTAACATAGAGTGACCTTGAATGGACATGTGTACCTAATTTTCATTGGCATTATTGACAGAAGACTTCATCCATTTATACAATAGACATGGTGGAATGAAAAGATAGGAAATGGTGGAATGGACCAAATATTTTTTTACAAGTGAAATGTGATGCCTATGAAAAGTTACCAAAAGTACCAGAAAAAAACAGAGTTTAGCATAACATTAGCATAAGAAAAAAGTTGGAACAGAATCGTGTTTGAATTACATTGAGAAACAAAGAATGAAGAGGTTTGAATTCTTCAAAAGAATGCAACCAAACGCCAACGTATTCAATCTTCTACAAACAGGAAAGAAGGTGAGAGGAAGACCACGAAAAAAATAAGGACAGATGTCAAAACAAGGTCCTGTCGAAAACAAAAACAACTATCCCCCAAGCCACTAGAGTAGCACAAAACAAAAACAGAAAACCGCAATAGTGGGCAAAACCCAGTAACAGTGTGACAACAAAAAAAGAAAAGAATGGACAAAAGATGTGGCTGGAAATTTGCAACAGAAAACACAAAATAAAATAGCAAGACAGGTATTCAAGTGGGAGGCAAAGGGTTAAAGAAATAAAGGATGCCCTAAGGAAACCATGAAACTAAAATTACTGAAATAAACAAGAAATATTGAACTGAATTACATAGAAGAAATTAAGCGAGTTGCCCAGGACAGAGCAGTATGGAGAAATGACTTGCAGGCATTGTGCAATGTATAACGGTTCAAGAGTAATATGTATATTCATATGTGTGAAAGAAAGATATCGCTCTTGTTTAATAACTTTGTGTTGTCTATTCTTGTGAGTGAAAGATGATAGCTGGAATACATGAGGTAGAAAAAGGGGTTCTGCCATACCTTGAGTGTGTAATCACTATCACCGGCCTTCAATTCCTGGTGCCATCACCAAAACAAACCTTCTTCTACCAGGGGTTATGACCCTGCTACACATACAGATTAAATGTAAAGTTAATCCTTGGCTGGTAAACTGGATAGCTGCTTCTTTAATGGAGAGAACCGTTGCACTCCGTTTAGGAACATGGACATCGGATCCTGCTCGTATATGCCCGGGATTACCCCAGGGTTCTCTCTATCACCCGTGTTGTTTAATATTTACACAGCAAATGTAGCTAAAATTCAGCCAACCGGATTGGGTCGGACATTGACATTTGCAGATGATATCTTAATATATAGGACTGGGTCAGATAGACGAGAGATGGTTGACGACATTCAGAAAACATTGCATACCATCTCGGGTTGGTGTAGAGAGTCTCGCTCTCAGGTCAATCCTGAAAAAGCGTGTATGTTGTAGTGCTCGTTGAATAATCACATCGTCAAGGCTGACCTACCCTGTGTAATCTTTGATGAACATACCATCGAGCGCAGAGACAGGCTTCGCTATCTTGGAATAACCTTTGATCGTAGTCTATCTTTCAAACACCATATTGAACAGACGATACAACGGTGCAAGCGTGGTCTTGCGGCTCTCAAAGTTATGGTGGCCGCACACCTTGAGCAGAGACTACTTGCCCTTTTGTTCGATCGACTGGTAATGTCAGTGGTAGATTACGGACTCGGAATTCTTACGATATCAAGATCACAATGTGAACGACTTGAACGGGTTCAGAATGAAGGTATGCGTATAGTTCTGGGCTGCACTAGAGATACCCCATTGTGAAGATGAGATATATGCTTGGCCTTCTGTCACTACGCTCCCGTCATGCAATCGCCCAAACCAAGGCATATATGCGGGTTACTTCGGATAAGAGACATCCACTTCACAGGAACACTAATGATGTTAAGGGCACGAGAATCAAGCGTGGCATGTCGTGGATGGCCCAGGCTGAGAGAACGATTGGCCAGGTGACTACGGTTGCGACTCTACCAAAAGGGGAAGAATGGATCCCAACAGATGGAAGCATGATGAACTATCTCAACGTTATCATTACTCTTGGAAGAGAATGTAGAGATTGGGGCAACATGAAGGCTGATCTCGCAGTTAAGCAGCTGATAGAAGATAATGCAAGGGATGATGATGTTGTTGTATATACCGATGGGTCGGTTCAACGTGGTGAGAAATCCGGCTGGGGTTTCTTGGCTAATGCGCATGGTAGGGTTGTTGCAGAGCGAAGTGGGGCATACAGGACAACTACTTCTAGTATGAGGATGGAGGTTGAGGCCGTTACTGCTGCCCTCCATTGGATTTCTGGGACTTCATTTACTGGGGCAGTTGTTGTATCTGACTCTCAGTCGATGCTTCACAAGATCCAGAAGGGCAGGTTTCGGTATGAGTGGATGTCGTCTATAGAAGTTTCTAACCTCCAGCGGCTTACGTGGATATACTGTCCTGGGCATGCGGGTGTTTACGGTAATGAGAGAGCGGACAGGCTTGCATCAACAGCATCGATTGTTGGGGAGTTGAAGATGGATAAGGGGATATTCTTCGGTCTCTTCGAGACTCTCTGTTGGATGAGGACACTAAAATCGATGTTGACTCGATCAAGCGATTTAAGCAGTTTGGAATTACCCTTTGTTCAAGTCGAACTGGATGCCTGAGAGGCAGAGTAAGAGGTGTGTTTAATCAGCGAGCCACAGGAACCATCAGTATGCATACTCTTCGATATCTGTTGGGGAGACTGAGCACCTATAGGTTTGCCCGGAGTGCAATGACGTCAGTTTAGTAACCAATAACCAATAACCAATAACAGGTTCTAAAATTTCTCTACAACATGGTGCTTGATAACCGCTACTTCATCTTTCTCTAATCCTGTTTTACATAACAGTGCCAGAATAAGAAGAAATTGCTATAACTGGCTCTTGTGTGCCCATGGTGTCTTTCCCTGCCTCTATTATTTATGTGCTATAACTGGCTCTTGTGTGCCCATGGTGTCTTTCCCTGCCTCTATTATTTATGTGCTATAACTGGCTCTTGTGTGCCCATGGTGTCTTTCCCTGCCTCTATTATTTATGTGCTATAACTGGCTCTTGTGTGCCCATGGTGTCTTTCCTGCCTCTTTATTTATGTGCTATAACTGGCTCTTGTGTGCCCATGGTGTCTTTCCCTGCCTCTATTATTTCTGTGCTATAACTGGCTCTTGTGTGCCCATGGTGTCTTTCCCTGCCTCTATTATTTCTGTGCTATAACTGGCTCGTGTGCCCATGGTGTCTTTCCCTGCCTCTATTATTTATGTGCTATAACTGGCTCTTGTGTGCCCATGGTGTCTTTCCCTGCCTCTATTATTTCTGGGATCTATCTTCTGTCTTTTATATTTGAGTAGAATTGCCCGTTGAGATGCACTGTCTGTTGATAATCTGCTTATGTGGCTAAACCATTTAATATGCTGTTTCTTGATGAAGTTTAGTACTGATGTTGTACCAACTTTTTCATGTTAGTCCTGGTGTCTTGTGATTACTATACAAGCAGGAGTTAACGTGACTAGAACACTTATAAACTGGTATTCATGTACAGCACCCTGTTAGATTCAAACATTCTAACAATGGTGGTGGTATATACTACTAGTTTAGCTTAGTGTAGTCATCAGATTATTATCACTGCACATCGAACCAATTATCCGATAAGTCCTTTAATCTCCTCAGAATGTCTCACATCATATAGCAATTAATGACATCTGTTCTTTGTTGATTTACTATTCTTCTTTGTTTCCAGAACTATGGAGTTCACACTTTGTGTAATATGGCATGCTCTTTCTGCGAAGAGGGACCGAGCCATATGGAGTAAAACCATATGGGGTATGTTGGATGTTGGTACACAGTTGCCTTAAGTCCAATATCCAGAATCATTGTGGCACTGTCCAGTGTGGTCGTCGGCCTTACGTGATACAGACGCGTACTGTATCTTTTCCTTTAGCCACGTATGTTATTGAAGATGGTTTCACATGAAAGTCCCGTAATCTTATCTATGCCATTATTTGTAAGCAGTGTAACAAGGCTTACATCGGCAAGACAGGCAAGAGGTTCAGTGACCGATTCGCCCAACACTTGCGGGACATACGCCAATGCTCTGTGACCCCTGTAGCCACCCATTTCAATGATATTGGCCATTTAGGAGCTCACGATGTCCAGGTCACAGCCATCCGATCATGTTCCTCGGATGATCGCAGTCAATTTGCTCTGGAGAATCGGTTGATTTCGTTGTATGGTACCTTGCAACCACGTGGGCTCAACGTATTACATTCCTATGCTTCTTAGTACTTTCTCTTCTCATGCCTTCCTTCTATATGTGCATGTATTAAAGTTATATATTCACTTCATTTTTTATTCTCTTCTTTTCTATTTCTAGTTTTTATGTGTGCTTTTTGTGTTACATTTATTTTGTTATTCGTTTTTATTCCCAGATTTTCTATATTTTATTCTATATTGTGATAGAATATTGCATTATTTGGTCCATCTAGGGGATTCTGAAGGCACATTAGGCATTATGGCTACACCTGAATTCATAGCAGGTGAGCATGCAAGAAAAAGTGAAAGCTAGAACTAGAAGATGCTAGATGAAAATCAGACAGTCTAGACCAGAAAATCAGACAGTCTAGACCAGAAAATCAGAGAGATACTGAAGAGAGTCTGTGGCGTAGACTTAGAAGCTCGCCTTTTGTTCCAAAGGTACTCAGTTTACTTCTTTGAGGAGCCATTGGGATACTTTTTCCAGAGATCCCTGATCTCAGTGTAGATGAGATCGATGTCCTATATGAGATGGAAGATAAAACATAGATCCTGCTTTCAAGTTAAGCACGTAAAAGAACTCTTGGTGGTTCAAAATTGAGACATGCAGGATGAAGAGCTGCTACAAATGCAAAATTCATTATAAAATTATCAAATTAAATTCCAACAAAATATTTTCACCATCTTCTAAATTACACCGGAGACCGAGCCAGTGCTATGAAGTTCATGCTCTACCGCTGAGGTCCTCCTATGTAACGTAAAAATAATAATTGGTCAGGTGACCACGGTTGCAACCTAACAAAAGGGAAGAATGGATCCCAACAGATGGTAGCATGACCAACTATCTCAACATTATCATTACTCTTGGAAGAGAATGTAGAGATTAGGCAACATGAAGACTGATCTCGCAGTTAAGCAGCTGATAGAAGATAATGCAAGGGATGATGATGATGTTGTACATACCGATAGGTTGGTTCATCGTGGTGAGAAGTCAGGCTGGGGTTTCTGCGCTAATGCGCATGGTAGGGTTTGTTGCAGAGTGAAGTGGAGCATACAGGAGAACTACTTCTAGGATGAGGATGGAGGTTGAGACCATTACTGGTGCCCTCCATTGGCTCTCAGGGACTTAATTTACTGGGGTCATTGTTGTATCTGACTCTCAGTCGATGCTTCCCAAGATCCAGAAGGGCAGGTTTCCATATGAGTGAATCTCATCTATAGAAGTTTCTAACCTCACGAGGCTTATGTAGATATACTGTCCTGGGCATGCGGTGTTTAGGTAATGAGAGAGTGGACAGGCTTGCATCAACAGCATCGATTGTTGGGAAGTTGAAGATGGATAAGGGGATGTTTTTCGGTCTCTTCGTGAATGTCTGGTGGATAAGGACACTAAAATCGATGTTGAATCGATCAAGCGATTTAGGCAGTTTGGAGTAACCCATTGTACAAGTAGAGATGGATGCCTGAGGGGCAGAGTGAGAAATGTGTTTAATCAGCGAGCCACCGGAACCATCAGCATGCATACTCTTCAATATCTGTTGGGGAGACTGAGCACCTATGGGTCTGCCCTGAGTGCAATGATGTCAGTTTAGTAACAAATAACCAATAACCTCCTATGTAAGAATGAGATCGGAGCACACATGCTGGTTACTCAACGAAGTGCAATTATGATGATCCAATCAATCAAGCCATCAAAAACACTCTGATATGTCTAGCAATCCAAAAGTGGTCATATTTAACTTGTTCTCATATAATCAAGAAGAGATTTCATGAACCAACTACCAGGGCCATAGGGATATACACCACATATAAAGCACACACAAAAGTATGTTCTAGAACACATATAAAGCACACACAAGTATGTTCTAGATATATATTATTATCCTGATGCTATGAAGCAAAAAATGCTTAGAGAAAGAAACTGTAACCACTATCACAAGTCTTCAATACTAAAAGCTCATGTCGCAGAATGGCCATGGAAGCTAGTAGTGCATTTAGTATAGTTTTAGTTTAGTCATCGGATCGTCATCATCATCACTGCACGTTGAACCAATTAGTCCATAAGTGCTCCGATCTCATCCTCATTATTTCCTTAGTTGTGGCAACTAACGACACCGGTTCTTTATTGGTTTACTATTCTTCTTTGGCTACCAGCATAACGTTCTTGTCTAGCTATACCACACTTAACTTGGAGTTCTTGCAGTCTGGTTAGTGTTGTAGATTCACCACTATTACATGAATCATGCACACGAACTCTCTCCCTTAGGGAATTTATAATATCAGCCTGGTCCACTACTCGCCCGCTTTGTACAGCATTCAGTATGACAACACGTAACATGACAATGGAAGTATTGGTGGTGACTAAGGCACTACTCTGGCTAGAGGCCAGATTTTAGGGCTATTAGGAACTTGTTGTTTGACTCTACATGTTGTATGTTGTGCGAGAAATGAAATTATTCACCTCTTGTGTATCCTTTGCTTGATAAAGGCCTTTTGGTCAAAACGTTGCTGTGATTGTTGTTTTGTAAAACTACAGTACTTTGTTTTTACGTGTTTTGCTATGGCTAGAGGCACAAAACTACACTTATGAGTGCATTCTGAGTGATTCATTGAGTATGATCTGAAAGTTGGAGGCTGGTTCAGTACACAGGTAGTGGACTGAATCACTACAAGCGTCAACAATTCGCAGAATTGCATTCATCTTTGATTCTGGGCACATGCGTGTCATTGGCAATAAGAGAGCAGACAGGCCGGCTGGCTCTGTCACCATATCAGGGAGCCAGCCAATGGATAGAGATGACATTCTGAACCCTCTCATAGTGTGGCCGCAACGAGGATTTTTATTTAAACCAATCCAAGTCAACTGCAAGATTGAAAGAGCTGGGATTGAAGATTGGAGTGGCCAGAAAAGAACAGCACAACAGGTATATGAGTTGGCCCATCAATCAAAATTGAACTGGTACGGTAAGTTGCAGGACTTTGTTGGAGATTTTGCTAAGGTAATTGCAGCACATATGGACATGTCCAAAAGGAAATGTATATATATATTCAAAATAACATTGAAAGAAATCTTCAATGTTTGGTTCTTCTTCGCTCCATATCAATCACTTGTCAACCAGTTTCCGTGAATTGTGTGTGATCTGAGCCTAAGAGTGATTGTGCCAGTTATGTGCCTACAAGTAGGCCAGAATATCTGATTTCTGCGCTGCTTTTTATTTACTAGGGTAGGATTCCTAGGACCTACATCAGTCGCCTCTAACGATATGCATTGTAGGTCACAGTGGTACTATTCTTTGCTTCCTTCGGACCCCGGTACCACATGGGCGAAACAATGTTTGGTGCCAAGATACACTCTTTTTACTCCAAGACTTTATAAATCTGTAACACATAGCCGTTCTAACAAACCTCTTCAATGTGGGGCTTGATAACTGTTACTCTAGGTGTCTGATGACTTAAGGGATAGGCACCATATTGAAAGCACACACAAGAGCCTGTTCTAGAAGTTTCTTCTTCTTTGCAATCATTCTTATCCACCAAGATAATCACTCTTTGTGATTTGTGTAGTTTGTTTTGCCCATATGGTGCCAGGGCCTGCAAGAGAAGCAAAGATTAGTACCACTGTGACCTACAAGGCATGTAGTAAGAGTCAAGTGACGTAAGACCTAGAAAAGCTACCCTAGTAACTATAAAGTATCACAGATATAGGATGTGCTGGCCTAGTTGTAGGCGCTGAACTGGCACAATGTACAAAAGCTCTTAGGCTCAGATCACATACACATCACACAGAGTGGTTAACAAGTGGTCGATATGAAGCGTTCGAAGGAGAGGAAGTGTAGTTTTTATTTAGTGTGGGAATACATAAACGTAACAATTTAAAGGCTCATATGTATGTAATACAGGCACATCCACAAATGTTGACTAAGAAAATGTTTTTTTTTGTCTTGCCTGACAACAGTTACATTTTAATCCATTTCTTATATGGATGTTGTGAGGTAAAACATGATTAGAGGAAGAAAGAAGCTCTTTCCTAGTCTGGTGTATGCACATCAACATTCCTCAAATGTCATTTCTATATTTCCCAGTCAAACAAGAAGTGTTATAACAGTTCTTTTCTCAGATGTCAACTCTACATAAAATGAAATGAAAATCGTGGCATATCCTTTACAGGACATAGCCATCAACTACAGTAAACGAGTCATTGATTATCTAGGCACCACTTATACGTTCAGTAGTTTGCCATTGCTTTCTGAACGGAGAAGTCTATTTTTACCTTTGTAAAATTTCCATGGAAATGAATTTCCTTCCAAACTTGCCACCGTGGGGTTTGAACCAGGTACGCTTGGGTTTATGATCGAGCTCACTACCGCTTGAGCTACAGATGCTCACATACTCTACATACAAAATATAAATATAAATCTGACTATTAAAGATGGGTCATTTGTGAGTGTAGCAGTCAAACACGCAAGGAAGCTAAAACGCAGGCCACCCTTTTTTAAAAACAGACAACAAAACTGGAGGATTTCATTTTGATTTAACATAAATAATCCATCCCTATTGGGATTGTGAGGACACTGTGAGAGACCAGAAGATGTGCACAAGTGATGAAAGAGATGCATCACTACAAGATCACAGTGCTGGGACTATGTGAAACATGATGGGGTTCTTTTATTGAAATAAGACTCCCAGACAGGAGAAACCTTGCTCTACTCAAGCAATGAAAGGTTCTTGAATAAAACACACAGAGAACATGGAAAAGGGTATGTCCTAATAAAAACTTAAGAGATGGAGTCTTCTTGAGGAACTGAAGGAGGCTGGACTATCCTGGATAGCCATATAAATAACAGCCATCAAGCAGGAAAAGTATAACTGTTGAAGGTCTATACCCCATGAAGAACAGAGAGAAATAAGAAGATATGTCATAGAGCTAAAAATACTGCATCATTCTGTTCCTATGAGGTCAGCTATCCTCTCATTTGTTTCAAACTTGTCTTCATATAAATCAATGGCCAACACGTAAAACAAAGTACTGTAGTTTTACAAAATACAAAAACAATGACAATACATGGCAACGTTTCGACCAAAAAGGCCTTTATCAAGCAAAACGATACAACAAACCTGACGAACAACTCAGAACACTACATATAGACTTTAACTAAGATATAACACTGACAATAGACTGGATTATGAAGACCACAGTAACTAACACCAGAAATGGAATCCAATGGACTCTGACAGAGCAACTAGATGATCTGGGCTTCGCTGATGATATAGCCCTTCTGTCACATACACGAAATCAGATGCAGGATAAGCTAAACACATTGAATCAAAGGTCCCAGCAACTAGGGCTGAACATTCATAAGGAAAGACAAAGATATTGAGAATTAACCAAGCAAACGACAACTCGATCTCCTGGGGAAATCCACTCAAGAGGTAGAATCATACACATATTTGGGCAGCAACGTAGACAAAGAGGGTGGAACAGATAGAGATGTTAAAATAAGAATACAGAAGGCAAGAGGAGCTTTCATTGCACTGGGAAACATTTGGAAGTCCAAAGAAATCAAATCTAGAACAAAATTCGGATATTTAACTCTAATGTTAAAGCAGTTCTACTGTATGGGTCAGAAACATGGAGAACAACTAAAACAATAGCGCATAAATTGCAAACATTCATCAACTGGTGTCTGCGCAGAATAGAGGAATAAGATGGTATGATAGGGTCACAAATGAGGAACTTATGGAGAGAACAAGACAGATTCCAGTGAACGAACAGGTTAAAAAGACGCTGGCGCTGGATAGGACACACTTTGCGAAAACCGGAGGGCAATATAACAAGAAGGGTCCTTGCCTGGAACCCGCAGGGACAGCGAAAGAAGGGAGGCCGAGAAATACATGGAGACGAGATTTGGAGCGGAGATCAACAATATAAAGAAGAGCTGGAGGAGCTGCAGGAGATAGCTAGAGATAGGAAGACTTGCATGAGTTGGTTGAGGGCCTATGCCCCAACCCGGTAAAAATGCAAAGAGAGAGAGAGAAGATATAACAACTGTTAAAAACGAATGAAATTATGTGACTAAAAATGAATTATAAATAAAGACCGTAAAACTGTAAGTGGAAAAATAAGAGAAACAATACAAAAATCCAGTAAATATATGACCCATATACATTTAACATAATACACATATAAAATATAGATCATATAAACCACATAATCAAAGGTAAACATAAATGATAATACCAATTCTATTTTATTTACTATTGCAGGATATAAGCAACACAGATACTATTCTTTCTTCTGAATAATGTTTATATATATATATATATATATATATATCTGTAAATTAAATAGTACATGTATAAAAAGTCATACATTTATAAAAATGGTACATTTATTTAAAAAAGTGCAATTATAAAACAGTACATATCTAAAAACAGTATACATGAAGATCTGCACCGAAAAGGGGAAAACCAAACGTGGGGGTAGAATGAAAGATAATGTGTCACCAGTAGGAACCGGAATGTTGACTGAAAAACAGAGTAGTACATCCAAGTACAAATTATAACATTCAAGAAAAGTATCAACATCATTGGATAGCAACATAACCACCGGGTACAATAATAGGGTATACATAAAAGGGGCTTGGGACATTTGGATCATTTTTTACAATTTCACACTTTTTTTAACAGCTATCTATAACTATATACTTTTAACACATATAACTTCTACAATAAATTTGCATTGCTGCCTATTTTGTCACATTTCTACTAGTTGTTTCTCATATCAGGTGACAATCTTCTAACTCTTTCCACTTTATGGGTGAGTCTCTTCAGACACTGGATGAATTGCGATAATTAGGAGTTTATTTGAACATGCCAGACAGTGTCATCTCCGTGGTAGAGAGAGGAGATATACTAATCAACTTCTCAAGGGTATGATGAGAAAGTGGACTTTGGGATGATTGCTGCAGTGGGGGATGGAGCATGCATGGGAAAGCCCAATGTGCCTTGATTTGGATCGAAAAACATAACATATCATAACATAATAGGGCATTTATCTCTAGCATTGATACTAAACTGATTAATCAGTTTCCTTGACCAGGTCCTGCAGTCTGCATGTCAGAGCATTGGTTTTCAAAATATATTGCCATAGTGAGATAAATCAGGGTATACAATCTAATGGTGGTCAAAATAAATGTTTCCAGAACACAATTTGAGATAAAGCAATACCCAATTCATGGTGTCAATTCATAACCTGGTATAGTGAGCTGGCACTGATTAAGACCCTACTTCATCTCATTGTAGTGGCCATAGAAAGAGATTCTAATGTTGCATTCTGATAAAGTGAATAGGAATCAAAAGTAAAGCTAACTTTGAAAGGAAGTAGTATTTAAAGTACAGCTGGGCACAGTTAAGAGAAAGGCTGACACACCAGACAAGCAGCATCTTAGAGTATTTGAGCCTGTACCCTACCGAAAACCCAAACACAACTACAGTGCAATCATAAAAGTGTACATACAATATAAGCAAGTCTTATTTTACAATAAAATTTCATGAATGATATGTAGTTTTGTTGATAAATTGACGCACATATAGAACAAGCTAAAAGAATGTGAAAGACTAATTCAAGAAGTAGTGATGATCGGAATGTATTAATTGGCATGTTGTGATAATAAATCAAATCATGTTGATGTCTGCAGCTCACAGCCAACCACTATAGACAAAAAGGCACAGTCTGTGGTTTTGTTAATTAACTCCTATTGGACCAGGGTAGAAGACGGAAAACTAGATAGAGAGATAGAGGCTAGAGTACAAAAGCAAATGCTGTAACCTACAGCTAGCCCCATTGTTAAGGCACCCAAAAATTTCACAGGCAGCTAAGAAACAAATGATCAACAGCATTTTATACCTACTTTGTGTTACCAGAGCCAAACATGGACATTGAGCAAAGCGCAGTCACAAAAATAACTACATGTGAAATGCGTTGCCTGAGAAAAGTTACCAACAACACAAGAAAAGACAGAATCACCAACATCAGCATAAGAAAGAAAGTTGGCACAAAACCGTGCTTGAATTATATAGATAAACAAAGAATGAAGTGGTTTGGCCACTTAATAAGAATGCATCCAAACTCCACAGTATACAGAGTCTCTACAACAGAACATCGGGAAAGAAGGCAAGAGGAAGACCACGGAAAAGATGGTTAGATGAGCAGAATCCTGTGAAAGAGCAAAGATAACAATCACACAAGCCACCAGAACAGCGCAAGACAAAACAGAAAACCACGACACTGGGCAACAACCCGGTAGCAGTGTGACGACAACAGAAGAAAGAAGAAGGACCAGGGTAAAAGCCATGTTTTTACAATCCATTTGTTTTTAGAATACAAAATGCCCTTTAGTGTGGCTCCTGGTAAAAAGGCGGCCAAACTAAAGCCACATAGTTTGGCATTTGGTCCACAAGGAGTTAAAGAGTTAATATTGGATAAAGATTCAACATATCTAAAAATAATACCCCTCGATAACAAATTTTGTCCAACTCAGTTGACCACTTCATTAACTCCTACAATAAAATAAGCCACCTGACAAACAATTATGGCAGTATCACTTTTCAGACAAGACAACTAATAAACTAAAACAGTAGCTAGAAATACATTTATTAACAAGATTAATTTCATGTTATTTGTGTATAATTTGTTACAGAATACAGCAAGTATCATCAACATCAGGTCCTGTGTCGGCTGGCATAGCCAATCATGGATCTCTACAAATCTTTGTCTTTGGTGTTTGCTATCATCTCAGATGTTGACACTCTACCATGCCATGAAGTCAGGCTATCCAAAATTTTCTCTCTTTGTTTTTCTCTGTCTCGTCTACCTTGATTTTACCGGTTGTCACAATGTGTTCTAAACCTCCCCTTCTCATCACATGCCCGAAAAATGATGACTGCCTCTTTCTACTGATGATAAGCTTTCCCTGTGTCTTGACATCATTCAACACCTCAACATTAGTCATTTTAGCAGTTCATGGAATTCTCATCATTCTTCTGTACAACAACATCTGTGGTTTTTCAATCTGTGTGTTTATTGTCCATCATTCACATTCTTATACTCACATCCATGACAGCAAGCATATTTATAAAATAAAGCTCTAAAATCTGTCCATTTTAATAAATAAAACAATTATTTTGTGCTTAACATAAGAAATGTATAACAGAGTTTATTACATCACCTTTTATTACAAATGTCATTACTATTGCAATCTAGTAAAATATAGTTTAAAGATGTCTATATTAAGAGTTATTTGGACATACTAAAAGGCATGAAGGGCTGGAGAAGACCACCATGGAAGAAGGCATGCCGGCAAAGAGAAGAAGAGGAAGACCACTGAGAAGATGGATCAGGATGTAACTGATGGCTTGAATATGACAGCTGCAGAGGCAGGACATCTGGCATATGAGAGAGAAATTCCAAAGGACTGTTGGGGTGGCAAAGTTCTGCTCAGGACAAGCTATTTAATGATGATGATATTAACATTTTGGTTTTACCTATGAAAAAAACAAACTGAAATGGTAGTATTGGCACAAACCATGCTGATAATTTACCTTTTATACAAAGAAAAACTGAACATAATTTCTAATAAAATGGATGAACACAAAATGGTTTTTACTACCTCAGATGGACGAACAAAAAGATGAAGAGTAATTGATTTCGAGTTCGTCAGTAATTGTGTTTCAATAACTATATCTCAACAAAGCCAGATCAGCTTAGTAATTAAGTTCGTTAGTAAATTATTCGATCTTCATCTTTGAACAAACAACATGTATAAAAGTGATGCAATCATCTTCTTCTTCATGCAACCCCTATTTGGATGATTCTATCTTCAGATGTGTTCTTATGATGAAGTTGACTGTTGTTTGGAGCTCATCAACATATATTATCAGATGGTATAATCATATATAAGCGTGAGATGTGTGATGCTATGGTTTTTGGTTTGGCTTCTGGCCTAGTATTGTTGATTTCAGTACCTATGCGTTCTCTTCTTTAGCATACCCACCAGTACGCTACAACTGACTGATCCAGTACTGTGATGATTAATGAGATACCGACAACTCCCAGTATAGTGTTCAAATATAGCAACACAACGTGTCATTCCAAGTTCCTACAGTTGAGAGACATGTACATAGAATCCAAATCACTACCTGAATCCCATATCCAACACGTCTCTCTATGGTGGTTACGATATCAACCCTGTCCATTGCTCTACTGCTTGCCACTGTAGCTGTGCTCTGAAGTCTGTCTGTTTATTCATTTTCCACTGACATCCGATGTCCGGGAAAAAAATAAGTGGCTCTTTTCAATTCTAAATGCAATAGACTCCAGTCATTGTCTACTCACACAACCAAATAACCTGTACATTCGTAACCATGCTCAGTGAGTCGTTGAGAATACATACATTGGTGGCTTTCTGTGTTTCCAGCCATTGCCTTGGTCACAGTCATAATTTCTATAGTTTTGCTTCTTATTATTCCAGCAGACACACTGCTTTATTCTCAAATAATTCTGCTGCTACAGTGAGCAGTAACAACACATGCACTAATCAAATGATCAATAACCGACCTATCCATACAAATAACAATGTCTCCCTCAGTTTCTAAGTAACCATAAACAAAGTCAATAAGAAAGTTTCAATAATAAAATATATCTTTAAGCAACAAATAAGATAAGTAATAAGATAAAATATGTCAGTAATTATTTTTCAATAAAGAATATATATGTAACCATGATATTGCTCAAGTGTTTTTTTAAGGATCATCTTCATTGCATAATGAACATGGCCATATGTGCTCTGATCTCCTTCTGATCATGACTTCAATGTGTACAGTCTGAGAACTCCCACTT
This sequence comes from Arion vulgaris, assembly GCA_020796225.1. Classification (NCBI taxonomy): domain Eukaryota; kingdom Metazoa; phylum Mollusca; class Gastropoda; order Stylommatophora; family Arionidae; genus Arion; species Arion vulgaris. The sequence goes on from CM036755.1 coordinate 81,824,350, forward strand.
TGTATTGGGTATTGTAATGACAAATGTGTTTTGCATTGTCTTCTCAACTTGCTGCCTCTATTCATATGCAAAAACTGTGTAGGCGAGTCAGAATAAGCTCCTTATCATCCTTCAAGAAGTTTTCAGTTTGTAAATTTATTTTTGCGATATAACAATGCCATTCCTGTCCATGGATGAACCAGTTAGGTTGTAGAAATTCTAACCAGGACATTGATCCTCTTACTGCCTTTCATATGGGCATGTTCCGGCACATAAAATAAGGGTATTCATATCAATAACTGAGAAATCCAAGGACTGTCACTACTATTTTTAGTCATACACTGTTTATATCTTCTGTTACATTCTCATCAAGTCATTTGAAAAAAATACATTTGTCAAATTCTGAATTTTTAACCCTTTCAATCTGTCATTTTTTTTATCTCCGGATGCACTTATTTTACAATGTATACTAAATTAGCCAGTATAATGACTTTGCATCATTTTAAAAAATACAGAGAGCCAGTGTATCATCTCAGAGGGGTGAAAGGGTTAAGTCAGATATAAGTAACTCAGTAAAGTCAGTCAGTAATTATATTTTTTATAGATTAAATATATAATCAGCAAAAAAGTATGAGCAAATAAGTAAATTAAGTATCTGTGATTCAATAAAAATTACAACAATAAGCAGCATAGTTGACATGCTCTGTTAAAAAAGTAGACTTGTGTCAACAGTCTTCTCAAAATTTCATGGCAATCACAAGAGTAGCAACAGCACCAACTACTGCTCTTACTATGGCTCCAAATGACGACTTGTATGAATTACCGGCATTCACTGAAATATTTGAAAAAAATTTGATTAGAACTTTTGATTATCAATCAAGATTTAAATTAGATTATGGTTGTATATTTTCTATTATGGCATACTCATATATGTGGAACTGAAAGACATAGATATTGCAGCTGTTTAGATAACGCTGTAAACTAGCAGTCCAACATACCCCCAATTCTGCCAAAATCCACATAGAGAGGTCAACAAGTGGTGTTAAGGGCAAACAGCAGATGAATTTTGAATGCCTTTATAGAGTGTGGCCTCAAAAATGATTTTCAATTAAACCAATGCACATCAACGTCTAGATTTCACGAGCTGGGATTGAAGATTAGGGTTGCTAGAAAAGAACAACCTAATAGGTATATGAGTAGACTCATCAATCAAAATCAAACTGGTAGGGTCAGTCGCTGGATTCTGTTGGTGATACTGAGAAGGCGATCGGAGCACTTATGAAGTGCAATGAAGATATTCCAAACTGAAACAGTATCAGAAGAAGGAGCCCACATGGATATTCACTGAAATGCAATAGTGATGGTTCTATCAGTCAAACAATGAATAGGTGAGCATCTACATCAGGACAAACTGAAGAGCAGAAGTGACATATATCATTTAAGACTTGATGTAGAAATACACAAAAATGAATAATAACCCAGTCTGTCAAGGAACTTTAAGAATGAGGGAAAAACAGAAAATGTGTAAAATAAAGTTATTTTAAAATTGCACTCACATTCTTGGCATGTTGGTGGCTTATATCCAGTCTTACATCCTTGCAGACATGTTCCATCGATGTTTGAACAGGCTGTACCACTGCCCATGCAGTTCTGCGAACAACTAAGACCGCATTGAGCGCCATATTTTCCTGGATTACAGACTGAAAAGAGAATTAATCTTTTAATCAAACATCCAATTCATTAAAGCAAACTTCATGACTGAATTCTTAATTGAACGCTCCATATCGACCACTTGTTAAACCACTCTTTGTGATTTGTATGTGTTCTGAGCCTAAGAGCAATTGTTCATTGTGCTTATAATGAACCTACAAGTAGGCCAGCACATGCTATTTCTGTGACTTTTTATTTACTAGGGTAACTTCCTTAACCCTTTTACTGCTACATACTTTCTGAAGGCTGAGCTAAAAATAGCTACTCTTTGTTTCTAGGTCACAAGCGTGAATGTACGCCTATAGCAGTGATAGTAGCAATGTATAACGTGTTAATACGTCTTTAGACCACAGAGGAGAGATAATAACAGACGTGTTAATGCGTCTTTAGAAGTGAATGGGAAAACATATATATACGTCTTTAGCAGCTAAAGGGTTAATCCCCTACCTCATTCTCCTCTTATGACATGCCTTTTAGGTCACAGTGTTACTATTCCTTGCTCCCCTTTCAAGCCCTGGCTACACACAGGAGCATGACTGAATGAGTTTTTAGTTTCTGAGCCGAGGCCATTACACTCTGAGTAAACACATAGGTGCTCAGTCTTCAAAAGTTATCAATCTTTTGATACTTCCATTAATTCTATCACATGTAGAAGAATATGCATACTGACGGTTCCTTTGGCTCGCTGGTTAAACAAACACCTCACTCTACCCCTCAGGCATCCAGTTATGCCTTTCAGACATCTTCTTCTTCATCGACCACTTGTTAACCACTCTGTGATTTGTATATGATCTGAGGCTAAGAGCGATTATATGTTGTGCCAGTTATGCGCCTACAAGTAGGCCAGCACATCCAATTTCTGGCCGCTTTTTATTTACTAGGGTAGCATCCCTAGGGCCTACATCAATCGTCTCTTAGGACATGCATTGTAGGTTGCAGTGGTACTATTCTTTGCTTCCCTTGCAGACTCGGCACCACATGGGCAGCCCTTCAGAAATACAAATAGTTAGTGCGTAGGTACTTGAAGGCAAGTCGATCTGTCTTTTACAACCATCTCTGTTCAGCCGGTCTCTGTTATGCTGTTGCTACTTTAGAGCTAATTGTCATGTTCATTATTTTGGCATTAATATATAATGTAATTACTTCAGCATTAATCGGTTAATACATTACTTCAGTATACATGTTCTTCTTCTTCAAACACTTCACATTGACCGCTTGTTAAACCACTCTTTGTGATCTGTATGTGATCTGAGCCTAAGAGCAATTTTCCAACGTGCCAGTTATGTGCCAACAAGTAGGCCAGCACATCTGATCTCTGCTGAGCTTTTTATTTACTAGGGTAGCTTCCCTAGGTCCCTACCACAGTCGCCTCTTATGACATCCTTGTAGGTCACAGTGGTACTATTCTTTGCTCCCCTTGTAGACCTTGGCAACACACGGGTGAGCCACCACATAATTTGTTATTTCCACATTTACTTTCTTCACTGTTAAAATCAATTTAGCGTACAGTTCTGCTCTGCTTGCTCAAGTTAAATTTTCTATAAATTTTATGGAAATTAGAAACAAAAATTATTTAATATGGATTAAAATATGAGCCTCTTCAAAAAACTATCTTCTCAACTCATTCCGAACTAACTGCCACAAGGTACACCACGATATTTTAATTGAAATAATAGTAAATAATAATCCTGGGTTGATTTGCAAAGTCCTGTAAAGGATATGCAATTAACTTTTTTTTTAAAGTGAATGTATTAAACTGTATCAGAATATACTGACATCAACTCTAATAAATGGAAATTATGTAGTAATTTTATTTTAACTCTTTCCACGCCCATTTATTTCCTCAGTTTTACACATTTAATTTAAGGGAGGCAAAAAATGCAATGGGTTATTTTTTTCAAAACATAACTACTCATCAATAAATAAACATATATATATATCTTATCATATACTAATTTGAAGAAAACTGGACAACTTATTAGAATAACAAGGTTAAATAGCAATACATGGAATATTTTAGAAGAAACTGGGGCAAATATGACAACATAAATATAAAAAGTTATAAATTGTTAGTGACATATGCAACACTTACGTGACATTATAACAACATCTTCAAAATGTATCCCTATGTGCTTCTAGAAATCATTTTGTAATCCAATTTGTGAAGTCCAGGCAACATTTTATGACAATATACCCAATAGAAATGAAGATATGATGAAAAGTTGACATCAAGCTCCAGTTGGGCTTTGATAGCCATTATATTATGATGATCGTCTGCCTGATTCACATCGTTATATTCTGGATCGAAATCATTACTAATACTACTTATAATACTACTATAATCTGAATTGTCCATGCATTTTTCAATAAAAATCAGCGCCTGCTCGCCTGATACACGCATGGGACGCTTATTACATGAATGGCCTGGTCCCACATTGAACTGTTTACAAATGCTGCGTCTGTAGCAGCAACAAATAAAGTTGAAGCAAATCGAAACGTGGGTGAATGATGATGAAATCGAAAGAGAAAGTGACGCTATTAAAATGAAGGAACCGGAAGAATACTATTAAAAACTAAAATTAGTAGAAGTAAAACTAGAAAGACTTGTATAAACGAAACAACTCGAATGACAACAAACAACTTGAACGGCGAACGAAACATCTTGATGGCGCAGTGTGCGGCTTAAAGTGTGGAAAGAGTTAATCAACTTTTTATTAATTTTGCCCAAGCACTTACTCTTATCAATTTTCAACTGCCTAGGTTTCTTTTATGTGCTCAACTTGAACACTGGAACTCCGATTTATCGTCCATCTCCAATAGGACTAGGAACTCGATCTCACCTACATTGAGATCAGAGATCACTGGAAAAACTATGCTGATTGCTTAACATGGAAAATGAACCGAGAACATTTGGAATGAGAGAACCCTACCTCTACACCACAAAGATCCCCATTCAAGCCAGTGTTATTAACTCCCCTGATATAACTAACATTAATCTTATAGACAGTAGCAATCTTTATTTATTAGATTATCAGAACTTACTTTGTGTACATGATTCGCCAAGGTAACCAGGAGCACATCCAGATGGGCAGCCACCAGTACTAACAAAACATGGATCGTTATTGTTAGCACAGTTCACATTTGCTCACAGTTTCGTCCATACATGCCAACAGCACACGCTGAGTCTGCAAATAAAAGGCATAATTCAATGTCAAACGTTTTTCCTATTCAAAGAGCAAGAAATAATGTGAGATGTAGTGTTTGAGAAAAGTTATCAACTTTACCTGAGGAAACAGAACATCAAAATTACAGGAATCAATTTCACTCAATTATGTTATGTTATTCGATCAACATCATGGCACATTGGGCATCTGCCATGCATGCTCGATCCTCTGCTGCAGCAGCCATCTCAAAGTCCACTTCCCCACCATACCTGGGATCTCTGTGGCTAAGTGGTTACGCCTCTGCCTTGTGTTCTGAAAGTCATGGGTTCAAATCCAGACCAGACAACTCTCTCTTCTTGGGGCAGTTAACTAGTTCTGATGTCAATATATTTTCATACCACAATGTCAGATCATCCAATATCTTTCCCATCTGACTTCCTCGATCTATCCTTCCCTGAATTTTACCTGTTTTCACCAAATGTTCTATACCTTCTCTCAGCATTATATGCACGAAGAACCTTGATTGTCTGATTCTTATTCTTTTGATACGGTTATTTTTGGTGTGTAGAATGGAGTAAACTTATTAGCAATATAAGAAAGAGGCAATCATCATTTTTCAGATATATAATGAGAAGGGGAGGCTTAGAATGCATTGTGACAACCAGCAAAACTGAGGGAAAACAAGACATGAGAGATAATTTTGGACAGGCTGAATTCATGACATGGAAGAGCGTCAACATCTGAGATAATAGCAAACACCAGGGACAGAGACTTGTGGAGATCCACGATCATATACACCAGCCAGCACAGCACCTGATGATGATGAGGCCGATTTTAAAACCTCATCATTTGTTTTCTTAATTGTCCATGGAATTTTCAGCATATTCTGCATTTATGTTGTAGTTCTAAAAAATAATTGTTGTTTATTCATATATATCAAATATTTGATGAAAATATAATAAACTGCAATATATTCAACTTACCACCATAGATTTCAAATTCACAAATTGTAAGTAGTTTGTTTGTGCCACTTAGTTGGATGGTTACAGTAGAGACTGTTGCAGTTGTTGTTACTATTGTGTATACACTTAAAGGTGTTGTACTTGCATCCATGTAGTTATATACTACAGCATTTGCAGAATTCAAACTTGTGAAATTAAAATTCACCAATCTCTCCGGATTAGCTAAATAAAATCAGACAAATGAGACATCAATTTAAACAATAGAAGTGAATTTGTAAATATGATAATGAAACAAATGAAAATGATGCTATAAATATTCATTTAAGAAAATGAAGGACACATTGGGCAACTATATGAAGGACATATTTGGCATTTGCATGTACGCTCCTTCAAGACAGAAGTTATGATCATATCAAAAAGGCAGACTTTGACAAAATGCACCATCACAGTAAATGGGGCTGAGCTAAGACAAGTGCAGCAATTTAAATACCTCGGAGTCCTGGTAACATCAGAGGGCAGGTGCCGATCAGAAGTAAAGAGCAGAATAGGGCAAGTGAAAACATTGTTCCTGAAAATGAGAAGCATTATCTGCAACAAGTCCTTGTCAATTCCAATCAGAATGCGAGTTCTTCAGTGCTACATAGAAAAAATAATGACATACGGATGCGAGTCATGGATAACGAACACACAGATCAAAGAATCTCTGAGGGCCACAAAGATGTGGTTTTACAGAAGAATAATGAGAATCCCATGGACTGCTAAAATGACTAATGTTGAGGTGTTATCAATGTAAGAAAGAGAATGTCATCATTTTTCATGCATGTAATGAGGAGGGGAGGTTTAGAACACATTGTGACAAACGGTAAAATTGAGGGTAGACGAGACAGAGAAAGACAGAGAGAGACAATTTTGGATAGCCTGAGTTCATGGCACGACTGGCACAGCACCTGATGTTGATGATGATTGTGCAACTAACGTGTGTCTATTTAGATGAGGTATAGTTATTCAGTGTTACATAGATCAAATACTGTCATATAAAAGTCATTCTGGACAATAAACAAACCTTTTCATGTAACATGTTCTTTGCAGTGTTCACACATCCCAGCCCGACTAAAGTAATTATAGTAATAGTATTGATTATAGTAATGATATTCTTCTGCTGACACTGTGTAAATAGTGGTGCATTCAGTATGACAACAAGCAGCATGACAATGGAGGTACTGGCGGTGACCAATGCACTACTCTGGCTAGAGTCACAAAACTTACACTCATGCGTGCATTTTGAGTGATTCATTGAGTATGATCCGAAAGGTGGAGGCCGGTTCGGTGAAAAGGCAATGGACTGAATCACTGCAGGTGTCAACAATTTGCAGAATTACACTTGTCGTTGTTCCGGGGCACATGGGTGTCGTTGGCAATGAGAGAGCAGACAGGCTGGCTGGCACTGCCGCTATATCAGACGGCCAGCCAATGGACAGAGCTGACATCATGAATGCCCTCATAGAGCGTGGCCGCAGAGAAGACCTTCATCTAAACCAATCCACGTCAATTACTAGATTGCAAGAACTGGGTTTGAAGATTGGTGTGGCAAGAAAAGAACGGTACAACAGGTATACGAGTAGGCTCATCAATCAAAATAGAACTGGTACTGTCAGTCGCTGGACGCTGATGGAGATATTGCGAAGGAGATCAGAGCACCTAGGACATGTCCGGAGTGCAATGAAGATATTCCAAACTGAAACTGAAATAGTTCTTGTTTACATATACTTCTTTGCTGGAACACATGTAAGATCTTTCACAGATAAGCTGTATTGAAAGTTTGGACGTATCTATGTTCTGTTATTCTCCAGCATTCTCATCAAACAGCTGCAGTATATATTAATCATGATTCTGAATTTGTATTGGGCTGATCTCCAGGCTGTCAGAAGGGATATGAATGCACTTTGTGTCATACTCAGTCTGCTTATGATACCTGATCATGCTCCTCCTTCATGGTTGATAACACTTTTAACTCCTTGTGGACCAAACGCAACACTACCTGGCTCTGGTTTGGACACTGTTTACGAAGTCAAACTAAAAGGCGTTTTTAATTATAAAAGCAAATGGCTTGTAAAAACATGGCTTATGTCCTGATCCACTAGGAGTTAAGATATGTAAAAATAGTTGAATGTCTACAAAGTTTAACTTCTAGCTTGATTAGTAGCATGTTCCTAGCAATTATTTATGTTTTCTTCTGATTGATTTCAAGTTCAATCATCTGGCTCAGCTGGATAAGGTGGTAGGTCATTTCTTGGTTATCTTTATGTATATAAAGTACAATGTTGATGTTGACATATTTAACTTTTCACAAATCCATATGTGCCCCATCCTTCAATACAACTGCCATCTCAATGTTCTCACACATATTGTACACAAACTCACTCAGCAGCTTTTGGTTTTAGTTTAGTTTAGTTGTCGATCATCACTGCAGTTTGAACTAGTTAGTCCAAGAGTGTTCAGTTCTTCTCCTCAGTATACCTTTCAGCATGTGGCAACTAACAACATCAATTCTATATTGGTTTACTATTCTTCTTTAGCTAGCAGTACAGTGCTCTTGTCTAGCTAAACCACATTTGACTTGGTATTCTTGTAGTCTGGTTAGGATTGTAGATGCCCTAACATTACACTAGCCATTGTAAAAGGGGAAGACTGCAGTAAAACTTGGTAAATAGCAAAACACGTACAAAGTACTATAGTTTTACAAAATACAGAAACAGTGACGATAAACAGCAACGTTTCGACCAAAAGGCCTTTATCAAGCAAACGACACAACAGGAGTGACGAATTATAGAGAACACTTACAAATGGACGATAACGGCTCCAGTTCCATACCTAATTCTGACGGACTTCAAGCTCTCCAGTTCTTTCTCGACAGGAGAACTAACCCCCTTGTCTCCACCTCGGCTCTCCTTCGTCTTGCAGAACTAGTTCTCACTCTCAACTCCTTTCAGTTCAATGACCAGTTCTTTGAGCAGATCAGTGGGTCACCATGGGTACTAAAATGGGACCCAGTTATGCTTGTCTATTCATGGGTCATCTTGAACACCTAGTATGGAATTCCTATGATGGCCCTCTTCCGTCTGTGTATCATAGATACATTGATGATTGTATTGGCATTACCGATATGCCTGAAGCCGGTTTGTCACGCTTCATTAATTTCATTAATGTCTTCAATCCGGCTATTCGGTTTACATCTCACATCTCTACCTCTTGTGTCAACTTTCTTGACATCACTATCACTATCAGCCTATCCACCATCACTACATCAGTATACTACAAGCCTGCTGATGCACATAGTTTTCTTCTTTATACCTCTTCCCATTCCCAGGCTTGTCGTGACTCTTTACCATTCTCTCAACTCTTGCGCTTCGTCGCCTCTGTAGCGAGGACGATAATTTTCTCGATAGGGCTCACAGATGCTTGATTTCTTTCGAAAGCGCTTATACCCGGATAAGGTGCTTGCCTCTGCTATGCGGCGCGTTCAGCAAATTTCTCGCCAGGAGGCTCTTTCTAACCAGCATAGAACTTCCAATTCTGACAGGGTGAAACTTGTCTTAACTTTCCATCCTCATAGTTCCCTTGTGAAGAAAGTCTTATTCCGTCATCTCTCCATTCTTCAGTCTGATCCTGAGACACGTTCAATCTTCCAACATTATCCTTTGGTGGCGTACAGACGGGACAGAAGTCTTAAGGATAAGTTGGTTCACAGTTGTCTCAAGCCTAATATCCAGAGTCATTTTGGCACCATCCAGTGTGGCTGTCGGCACTGCAACACGTGTGCTTATGTAATACAGACCCGCACTGTGTCTTTTCCAAAAGCCACGTTCGTTATCTGAAGACAGTTCATGCGAGTCCCGTAATATTATCTATGCCATTATCTGCAAGCGGTGCAACAAGGCCTATATTGGGGAAACCGGCAAGAGGCTCAGTGACCGATTCGCCCAACACTTGCGCGATATACGCCAATGCTTTGTAACCCCTGTAGCTACCCATTTCAATGATACTGGCCAATCAGGAGCTTGCGATGTCCAGGCCACAGCCATCTGATCATGTTCCTCTGATAATCGTAGTCGATTTGCTCTGGAGAACGATTTTATTTCGTTATATGGTACCTTTTCGGCCTCTTGGACTCAACGCATTACATTCCTATGCTTCTTAGTACTTTCTCATCTCATGCCTTGTAATCTATATGTGTATTTGCTTCATATATATAATTTATATTTTCACTTGATTGTATATTATTTCTCTTCTTTTCCACTTCTAGTTTTGTGTTGCACTCATTTCGTTATTCGTTTTTATTCCTAGTTCATTAGATACATTTGCATGTTTCCGTTATCGTCCATTTGTAAGTGTTCTTTATAATTCGTCACTCCTGTTGTGTCGTTTGCTTGATAAAGGCCTTTTGGTCGAAACGCTGCTATTTATCGTCACTGTTTCTGTATTTTGTAAAACTATAGTACTTTGTTTGTACGTGTTTTGCTACTAGCATGTACAAACATCAACATGTTTGCTATTTATTGTCTAGATGATCCTGATAAAAGTCTGAGGTTGATAGGTACAAGTGAAACAATAGATAAGCAAATAAATACAAAGTATTCATTCATGCTAGTTTGCTTGTTCCATACACAACTTCTATTTACTTTCTGTGTCTATATTGTTTGATAAAATCAGTAGACATGTCCTTTGCTGCCCTTGTATCTATAATTAGCACAGAGTAGGGTAATATTTAATTGATCAAAATAAAGTTTGTTTAGTGGACTGAAGATAGATAAGATGGATTGTTAGTTGAAGATAGATAAGGGGGATGATCTTCTGTCTCTTCGCAACTGCCTGTTGGATTAAGACACTAAAATAGATGTTGAATCAATCCAGTGATTTAAGCAGTTTCTAGTAGCCTGTTGTACAAGTAGAACTGGATGCATGAGGGAAGAGTGAGGGGTATTTAACCAGTAAGCCACTGGAACCATCAGTATGAATAGTCTTCCTTGTTTACTGGGGGGGAGACTGAGCCCCTATGGGCCAGCCCGGAGAGTGATAACATTCAGTTTGGTAACTAATAACAAATAGTGGACTGATAATTGTTGTTTCTTAATGAGTTAAGCAAAACATATTTATGTTTGGCAAATAAAGAAATCAGTTTCAGTAACGTGGTAGAGAAAGTAGACCAATTTTCTTACTGTCTCTGTTGTATAAAACGTATCTGTTGACTGCCTTAGGAATTGAAAATCTTACAGACCAGCTTGGGTTAGTTTCTGATTGGTAGCTGTGCAAGTATTTGTAATACTAAATTGTGGATCTGTGTTTCCATCCACTGCTTTATCTGAGCCATATGTAGCATAAGTACTAGATTGTGTGGTGTTTTGACGAAGTGCAACATCTCGACCTGCAGGAACAAAAAATTAATAGGTTTAATAATATATCATACCAACCTAAATATATATATATATATATATATATATACTGTTATATCTATATAATAAAGTAAAAAAATTATTATGTTTTTGTGTCTGTCTCAATTGTTCCAAGATATCTGGACATCCTACAGACTTCAAGTTTGGCAAGAGGGTAGCTTTCATAGATAGAAGATGTAAAAATTATAAATCTGGACTATTAACACGTTTTTATAAATACTAACTTTACAAAGTTGTCATGAAAGGTAAAACACAGAAAAAGAATATCTATGTTATTTAGCCTCTCTTTGGATTTGAATATTTTCCCCTGTAAGCGTTGCCACAGTCCCATGTTATGTATATATTTTACCTATTTGAATTTCCCTGCGAAGGCATTTTAAGTTTGTTATTGGTATTTCAACACACCTGGTCAATATTCAATAAGTTTATAATCATTTAAATTATTGTTACTATTGAAACTTTCCCTTCTTTCTTAGTTTAACTGTTTTACAGGTGTTCAACACTCTCCTCGCTTTTATCAAGGTATTATTTTGTTTAATCAACGTAGCATGAAAAGAAAACATATTGTTATTAATGGGAAAGCAGCCGATTTTGAAGTTATGCAGGAGACTGGGCATGCCTCTTTAATATGCCCAGTCTTGCACTGTTTGAGACCTATAAATCCCAGTGCGAAGAACAGGTACATCTGCTAGTAATATAATATAATATATAATAGTGTATCTACTGTCCTGGTCATGTGGGTGTTCGCAACAACAAGAGAGTGGGCATGATTGCATCGAAAGCATCAATTGTTGGAGAGTTTAGGATGGATAAGGGGTATATTCTTCAGTCTCTTGGCGATCTACTGTTGGATGATAACACTAAAATTGGCGTTCGCCTGAGTGGTTACCGGGCCCAAATTTGGGGTGTAAAGAATAGAACCACTGTTACCTGCCACGCATGTCGTAAGAGGCGACTAAGGAGGTTTGGCTGAAATCGGATGCATGTGTTCTAAACGTGTAGAAGTCTATGCGTTTAGGGGCCTACCAAACCAATGTGCAACGTATACACTTTCTTGTCAAAGATCAAACATATCACAAAGAGTGATTAAAATTGGTTGTAAAGAACAAATGCAAAGAAGATAAAGAAATTGGTGTTGAATCAATCCAGCAATTTAGAGAGTTGGAATTACTCGTTTTACAAGTAGATCAGGATGCCTGAGGTACAGAGAGAGAAGTATGTTTAAGGGGGGATTCTGGTCTTGAAACTTTTTTCGCTGCTTTGGTATTAATGTAGAATTTGTATAACAATTTTGAAAGATTATGACTTAGAATAGTAGAAAAAATAATCGTTGCATGGAAACAATACAAAATGGCAGTTGCCAAGAAATTTCAAATCCCTAAGGCTCTAGTTAATGAATATAAATGAATTCTGTTTCCTCTAAGGTGAGTAATTGTAATATCTACAAATATACACATCCTTTTAGGATATATTAAATATTACATTTTTTATGAATTTTTGTGTAAACACCCTCCAAAAACAGCTTTTTTGGACCAAATTTTGAGGGAATTTTTACCCAAAAATTTATAAAAATTAAATATTTAATATATCCTAAAAATCCTGTGTAATATTTTAGATATTACAATTGCGCACCTTAGAGTGAAAACAGAATTCATTTATATTCATTAGATTCAGAGCCTTAGGGATTTGAAATTTTGTTTTTGGCCGCCATTTTGTATTGTTTCCATGGCAACACTTTGACATTTTTTTTTACTAATTTTTTTTCTACTATTCTAAGTCATACTCTTTCAAAATGCTTATATCAATTTTATATTAATATGAAAACAACGAAAATAGATTCTTGATTTTCAAGACCCGAATCCCCCCTTAACCAGGGAGCAATAGAAATGATCAATATGTATACCTTCAACATTTGTTGCAGGTGACTGAGCACCAATAGGTCTGCCGGAGTGCAATGGCATCTATTTAGTAACCAATAATCAATTTCAGTCCCTGCTCTACTGTTCTTTTCGAGGTCATTTTGAGTCTCCCACATTCTATCCCGTAACAAAAGATCGCAATATTCAAAACTGTAATAAAGTTAATTGTTTTATATGGATCCCACCGAGTGTTGCCGGGGCTCTAAAGGGGAGCAAAGAATAGTAACACTGAGGTAGGGGCCTGGGAAAGCTACCCTAGTTAATAAAATGTGTAGCAAAAATCGGATGTGCTGGTCTACTTGTAGGTGCATAACTGGCACAACACACAATCGCTCTTAAGCTCAGATCATATACAAATCACAAAGAGTGGTTAACACGTGACTGATATGAGCATTTGAAGAAGAAGAAAAATGAATATGGATCCAAAACTAGGAGAGAACAAAACAAGATAAACATTGTTACAGATCTTTGAAAATGGAAGAAAAACTCAGGAAATCTAAAATAGATGCATCAAAGCAAATCAAATAAAATGACAAATGACCACAATTTTAAAATTCAAACATGCCACCATGAACACAAAAAGAGCACTGTATAACACAATCTTTCTCCAAACATTATTCTATCAGTGCCAAGCCTGGACATCAAATGATAGAAGACAAATTGGTCATGACAGAGATGAAGTGTCTATGCAGAATGTTGGGAGCAATAAGAAGAGATGAAGACATCACGAAATAAATGGGTACAATATCAGTACTGAACTTCATCAGAAACAACAAATTAAATGGTTCGGCCACATAAGCAGATTATCAATAGACAGTGCACCTCAAAGATCAATATTACTCTGATACAGTGTATACAAAGCAAAAGGTTGTCCACACAAAAGGTGGACTTCAGAGATAACAGGGATGATGAAAAGTACTGTTTACAAAGCGCACACACAAAGGAGTGTTCTAGAAATCTTTTTTTATCCTGACACTATGGGACAAAACAGGATTGGAGAAAAGAAAGAAAGAAAGTAAACAGTCTTAAGATGAATCTTTGATCTCAACAAAGAAAGAAAGAAAGTAAACAGTCTTAAGATGAATCTTTGATCTCAACAAAGATAAGAGAAATAAAACAATAAGGGTACCATTTTACTCACATAATATATGGTAACTCTATTGATCTTTGTTATCCAAGAAGTCAAACTACATCTTACAGATGAAGACTGAACAAAGAAGAAGAATACAACAGCTTAGATGAATTTTGACCAAAGCAAGAAGAATGAAGTCCAGTCTTGAGCTTTGACTGTAGCATTTTTTTAGATCTGCAACAAAGAAAAGAATTAACATCTTAAGAGAATATTACTTAGCAAAGTGAAAGAAATACAATTAAGATGAATCTTGATTAACACAAATCAAAAAGTAACATCTTTCACAAATTCTTTATTTCAATAGAAGAAGAAGTAGTCTTGACAATGGAATTTGAGTGTGCATCCAAGAGAGACCAAGTAACCAGTCTTAAGGAAGGCTTTGTCTACAAAAAGATAAAGTAAACAGTCTTAAGATGAATCTTTGATCTCTAACAAAGAAGTAAGAAAGTAACAGTCTTAGATGAATCTTTGATTCAACAAAGAAGAAAGAAGTAAACAGTCTTAAGATGAATCTTTGATCTCAACAAAGAAAGAAAGAAAGTAAACAGTCTTAAGATGAATCTTTGATCTCAACAAAGAAAGAAAGAAAGTAAACAGTCTTAAGATGAATCTTTGATCTCAACAAAGAAAGAAAGAAAGTAAACAGTCTTAAGATGAATCTTTGATCTCAACAATGATCATAATGGAGAATAAAAACAATAAGGATACCATTTTATATATATATATATGTGTGCTCTATTGATACTTTTGTTATCCAAGTTCTTCAACCTACCTCCACTGATGTAAACTGAACATAAGGAACTGACTCCACTGCCCATTAGTGTCACTTGTGTGACCAGGCCAATTTGGTGGCAATGAATGTCCAGTGTCTGGCTATTGACTGTAGCATTTTTTAGAGTGCTGCATGCAACTTGAGTGGAATTGAATCTCACAGCAATATTACTTAGCAAAGCTGAAATGAAATACAATTACAATGAATGTGTATTAACATCAAATCAATAAATGTATAATTCTTTCACCAAATTCTATTTTTTGATATGTGTAAGGAGTGTCTGACCGAATGGATTAGAGTGTGGATCCAATGCGGGAGACCCATGTTCAATCCACGGTAAGGCCAAGGCTTTTTTCTGTCAGTGGCATAAAGAACAATCCTAACGTGAACAGTTTCACCTAGCCTGAGTTTTCTTGAACATATTTATTGCGTTTCTCAGTATACACACATGTATGAATTCCTGTGTGCCCAACCACTTCAGAGCCATGGTCAACTCGTTGATCTCCATTTCACAGCTGCTCGTAGTTACAGTAAAAGCACAGCTGTCCTCTGTGCCAGGTTTGTATCTCAAGCTCACAGTAAATGCCCATAAAGCACATATAAACTCTTTCTAAGTTGAAGCCTTACAGTTCATGACATTCACATTATGTTGAGATTTGTGAAGCTGGTATGAAATAAACTCCCTGCTATTCTAGTGGAAGATAGGAAGAGAATGAAACTTGTACTTCTTTGAATTGATTGATTGGTAGGAGCATCATCATTGCACTTTGGAGAGTAACCATGTGTGCTCCAATCTCTTTCTTACACAGGAAGATCACAACGGCTGTGCATGAACTCCATAGCACCAGCAAGTCTCCCTGATGTAATTTAGAAGATGGTGGAAATATGTTGTACAAATTTTCTGTTTTAATCTTCCTAATGATATATGTCTGGGTAGCAGCTTTCCAGCCTGCTATTTTCAATTTTGAACTCAAAAGGGTTCTTTTATGCGCTCAACTTGAACAAAGGACCTACATTTTATCACCGGTCTTCAATAGGACTAGGAGTTCAATCTCACCTACACTGAGATCAGGCAAATATACTCAATTCATAATGATATTTGTATACATTATAAACTGTTTATTTCTACATTTCAATGATGTTTTCAATGTAAAGATAGTCAATATCCACTAACCAGGATTCTGAACAGTTATCCTCATCCATGTAAAGGTGTAAGGCATGCTCCAGGTTATGTTTACTGATGTCATAGTACTATTCATTGGAAGACATGTGGTATCATTGTTGTCAGTTAGCAGTGGTTCCATGGATGGCAAATCTGAAACTTGGGCTAAGTTCACTGAAGAAAATATAAAATTAATTAGTTCAATAATTTGTTACGAACTATCTCTGTTATACAGGGTGTCCAATTAAAAGCAGCTCCCATTGACAAATCAACAGTTGCCAGGTATGCATTGCTTTTTGTCTATTTACTATTTAAATCGGTTCTGACTAGCTAGTCCTTCCGTCACATTTGTTCCTCGACCATCCCGCACAGTAATTATACACTATCACAAAAATACTCACTCACTTGACCTATACTACATCGTAATTGAACCTTCTCATTTTCATAAACATTTGCCAGATTGTCTCCCTTGACAGGGTTGCTTTTATCTTGAACACCCTTTAACAATAATTCCTCTGACCGTATGTTACATAGGGCCTGCAAGTAATTTCTCCATAACGCTCTATCCTGGGCAGCTTGCTCAACCTCCTCCATGGAACTGAGACCGATATTTATTTCCTCTCTCAGCAAAGTTCGTTTCAGGGTCTCCTTAGGTCGTCCTCTCTTTCTTGAACCCTTTGCATCCCACTTCAATGCTTGCTTTGATATTCATTGATCATTTCTCCTCAAGGTGTGCCAACATATCTCCATCTTCTCTTTCTGTTAACAGTTGTCACTAGTGGTTGACCAGACATGTCTCTGATTTCATCACTTCTCCACCCCAATCTTGAAACACCCAGCAATTCTAGTAGAGACTAAAAGACAGATTATAAATTCAATCTTTATACCAACACTGTGCTACCAGAGCCAAACATGGACACTGACAAAAGAACAAGAAAGGAAAATTACCACATGCGAAATGAGATGCTTGAGGAAAGCAGTAAATAAAACAAGAAGAGACCATATAAGAAATGAGGAAATTAGAAGAACAGTCGGAACAACACCTGCTGTTAGATTTATTGAAAAACAGAGACTCAAATGGTTTGGCCACTTGGTCAGAATAAACCCGAATACACCAATTGCAAGAGCGTACAACCTGAAAATGGAATCATCAAGAGGAGGGGCAGACCAAGAAAAAGATGGGTTGATGGAGTTACAGACATCTTAAAACTTCACAATACCACACCATATCAAGCGACCGAGCGTGCATTATCTCCGAAACCGATCATCAGTTAAACCTGCTACGCCTAGCGGCAAAAAGCAGAGAAGGACAAAAGAAAGATTTTTCGCAGACATCTATTTTCAAATACATTCAACTTGCTTTCTATATCTTTAGTCATTTTCTAACTCTCGCTGGCATATTTTAGGATTGATACAACATTTGAATTGAAAATTCATAATTTAGTTTTAATGCTATATAACTTGCAGTTCCATAATTTATTTAGAGTTTTTAAAATCTTCATGATCTTCTAAATTATATCGGGGACCCTCGCTGGTGCTACAATGTTCATGCACTGCAGCTGAGATCTTCCTGTGTAAGAAAGAGATCAGAGCATACATGGTTACTCACCAAAGTGCAATGATGATGGTCCCATCAATCAATCAATCAATCAATCAATCAATCAATCATCTGTTCCATTCTTAGTATTGAATATTGCTAGTTTCATCTTTCTTCTCTCTTGAATATATTTCCAGGTGTCATCACTTATCCAGGGTTTTCTGTCTTTCGTCTTTAATCCTGCGCTACTATTTGCTGCCCCCAATAGTGTGTCTTTTATCTTAGTCCATTTGACTTCAATGTTCTGTTCATTTTCACCATTGAGTAGCTCGAACCTGTTCTTAAGTTTGAGCTGATACTCTTTTTACTTCTTTATTTTGTAGCCTTTGACTGTCTATTCAGTTGTTTTTTTTTAGTATGGTGAATTGTCAATTTCAGTTTCAATTTACCTATGCATAAATTATGATCACTTCCTACATCTGTCCCTCTGTATGCACAGACATCCAGCAATGATGTTCTAAATTGTGTATTTATGTACATATGGTCAATCTGATTGGTCACTCCATCAGGTGAGTGCAAGTAAGTTTATTAATTTCCTTATGTGCAAAGATGGTACCTCCAATTACTAAGTTTGACAGCATACATAACTCAGCCAGTCTTTCTCCACTCTCATTCATTGTATTTATTCCTTGTTTTCCTATAACTCTCTCTACCCCTACATTATCACTTCCAACCTTGGCATTCTTCTTCTTATTTGTGTTCGTTTTTTACAACCAATTTTAATCACTCTTTGTGATATGTCTGATCTTTGGCAAAAACGTGTATTCGTTGCACATTAGTTTGGTAGGCCCCTAAACGCATAGACTTCTACATACTTAGGACATGTGCATCTGATTTCAGCCAAACCTCCTTAGTCGCCTCTTATGAAATTCGTGGCAGGTAACAGTGGTTCTATTCTTTACACCTAAAATTTGGGTCCCAGTAACCACTGGAGCGGACCTTGGCATTACAGTCCCCCATTACTAATAACAAGTCATGTTTTTGGGTCTTGTTAATTTGATCTTGTAGTTGCTCATAAAATGTGTCTTTCTTATCATCATCGGCCTCGTTGGTTGGTGCTTAACACTGAAGTATTGTCATATTGATGTGGCTAGTACTGAAGTGGGCTCTGATTATCTGATTCAAGATGGTTTCCCATTCTAACATGCTCTTCGTTACTCTAGGTGTCATCATTATAACCACTCCTTCAAAATGCTTACCATCCTCTCTCTCTCTGAATATATGAAAGTAAATCCCCTAACTACTCTTCTATCTGTTCCAGGCCATCTCAACTCCCTTAACCTAAGTATATATGTCCAGTTCGTATCTCTTCATTTCTTCTGAAATTTGGGCTGATTTTCTAGCCGTGGCCATCATTCTCACATTCCAAAATCCAATTTTAGTGTGAGTTTTTGAGTCAAGTAATGTACAAGTTGGGTTGGTGACTTCCGCAAACGGCTTTCATCAGCAACCGTCATTGATGCACTAGGCGCACAGCACACCATCTGGCTGGTTGGTTTACCGGTCTGGCGTCCTCTCTTGCAAGTTTTTGTAGCTCTTTAAATTTCTTGTGATGAGGTAGCTGGCCTCATGCACAAGTGGTCCTCCTTTTTCATCCAGGCTTGGAACCGGCATTGGCAGAGTTGAACACCATTAGTATGTTAAAAAACCTTGTACTGACAAACATCATCTAATTTCAAATTAACCCTTAGTGTATGAAGCCCCAAACTACCTGTAAACGTGGTGGACAGCCTGGGACTGGCCACTACCTCAAGTTGCATTGAGGTAGTTGTAGGGTTAAATAGTTTGCATAAATTTATTTTCCAGTCCAACTTTTTTTTCAATTTAAACTGAAGTCATTGGTCATTTCCAGCTTCACATGTAGATGTATGTCCAGATTTACATGTAGACAGATGTCCAGCTTAACATGTAGACATATTTGTATTTTGGGAGTAACTTACTTGAAGCATGATCATATTTCTATTCAGAACCAGATGTTGCTACTGATGACAGCAAATTGTCTTTTGTTGTTCATTGTTCATTTGAGTATCATCTTCATCCTACATCATACATGTCCATAATTTTTCAGATCTCATCGCAAACATGTATTTCAGTGTGTTTATACTAACAACTCTTGTTCAGTGTTGGATGATGTATCTATTGAGGCTTCTTTCATAGTTTTTCAGATTCGTACTTTCTACCAATATTCACCTTCCACTTTAACCCTTAGAACCCGGCTCCTATATTTTGGGATTGAATGTAAGCGCTTAATACCCAGAGCTCCTGATATATTGGTCTGAGCATATTTTTCACTATTTTTCGGTATTTGAAAATAAATTGTTTACAAATGAGACTAAAACACAACCCATGTGTTCTACAATCGACTTTTACTAGATGAGCTGGACACATGTTGATGGGATTTTGATTTGTACTGATAAGGTAATTAGTTAAGTATTGAATCTTCGGTACTTGTTACAATTTCACATCGCAGGAAAGGGGAAACCTCGATTTGACCTAAGTAGAGTGACGCTAGTCCGCCATCAGTGTTTGCGGACGTGGAGGAGAACCGGGTTCAAAGGTCACGGATGTGGTGTTTATTGTGTATTTTGTTTGTAAATAAGCAGTGCTTTAATTGAATTGGGAGCCCTGAAAAGGACTGTATGTGGGAATGTGAGGTGGAAGGAGGCAGGATGGGACTAGGAGTGTTACTGTGGGGCCAGAAACTTATGGTATCAGCAATAATAGCTACGAAGGGGTCTAAATTTCTGGATTTAGTCCGGCAACGCCACATAAACTCACACACTCAGGGAATGACGGGATTTTAAGTCAATAACATAAATAATGGGGAACCTCTGCGCTATATTTAGAACAATGCTCGAAACAGTCTATATTTAGAATGACCCAGTTTTTGCGGTGAAATTGTAGACAAGTACCGAATCTTCATACACAGGAGTATACGTGGTCGTGCCCACATATTAAATCATATAAATTTTAAAGTTTAGTATTCTTCAAATATATAATAAGCAGAAATAATGGAGATGATGGGGTAAATCAATAACAAATTATAGAGCACTTAAGAGTGCTAAATTATCGTGTTTTAATATAACTCTGATGTGTACTGTTTTTGCCCAGGAGCTTCAGGGAAGAGATTTTTAAGGTACAGGTGGTCAGGGTTCAAAGGGTTAAATATATGAGCCTTATGTTAACCCCAGTACCATAAGTTCATCTCTGTTATGGAGAGAAGTGTTATGTTCTTGACATTGTTTATTTTAAAAGTAGTATTTCCAGCTGACAGGCATCTTTTCATTTTCACCCAAACTATTTCTCTTAGATTTAAATGAGATGGGTTAAATAGAAGTCTCATAATTGTGTGACCATCGTCTTCTTCTTTTGTCATCACACTGTTACCGGGTTGTTGCCTAGTGTCATGATTTTCTGTTTTTATATTGCGCTGCTCTAGTTGAATGACTGTTAGAGTGGTAAAGTTCTGCTCAGGACAAGTTAGTTGATGATACGCACTGCTTAACCCTTAGAACCCGAGCTCCCAATATTTTGGATTGAATGTAAATGTTGCATATCCCAAGCTCCCGACATATCGGTCTGAGAATATTTTTCCATTATTTTCGGTATTTGAAAACACATTGTGTACAAATGTGACATCAAACACAACCTGCATGTTCTACATGGTTTGGCAACATGGCGGACATGTTGTATAATTTATTTATACTGATAAGGTAATTAGTAATGTATTTTCATGTTGAAAAGAGGTTCTAACAACTTCGGAAATGATCACTCTAAAGTATAACAACAGAGCAAGCTGTTGAACTTGTTTTGAATGAATCCGGAGATGAATTAGACGTGGAATGTGATTATTCTGATAAGGATATAGAAAGTGAGATAGATGATAATTTAGACGATGAAAATTGTTTTAATCAATTGATATTCAAGTTATATATGTTCAATCTGGAGAAAAATCTACATTTCCGGGAGTATTTACGGCCGTACTCACATATTATCTCAAATACATTTTAAAGTTTAGTATTCTGCAAATAGATAATAAGCAGGAAAAACGGAGATGATGGGGTAAATCACTAACACATTATAGAGTACTAAAGAGTGTGCTAAATTATTGCGTTTTAATGTAACTTGCTGATATGGGCTGTTTTTGCTCAGGAGTTCCAGGGAAGGGAATTTTAAGGTACAGGTGACCAGGGTTCAACAGGTTAAATATATGTAGTTCTATTAATAGTCGAATGACTGTTAGGGTGGTAAAGTTCTGCTCAGGACAAACTATTTGAGGAAGAACACTGCTTAAATATCTACAGCTCTATTAAGTCAATATAGAAGAATAAGCAGAGTTTCATGGACAGAAAAACAGACAAATAAACAAGTTTTAGGAAAACTAGGCATGAAGAAACAATTATTAAGAGAAATAAAATTCAGACAATTAAAGTATTTTGGGCACATAAAAAGGCATGACACCATGATAAAACATTTACTAGAGGGAAAGTTGAGGGGAGAAGAGCAAGAGGAAGACCGAGAGATAAGTGGGAGGGAAACTTTAAGAAATGGACAGGTTACAGTCTGGCAGTGTGCAACACCAAGGCAAAAGACAGAGGATGCTGGAGATTCATTGCAGCCAACCTTCGATGTGGAGACGGCACCTGATGATGATGATTAAGTCAATGATCATTCATAATCAACTTAAGAAAAATTACACAGATACACAAACTAACACACAGACAAATATAATTATAAGTATGAACTGACCATACTGACAAGCTGGACCAAACCATCCTGACATACAACTGCTGCACTGACCATCTGCAGTTGGACATACATTTCCAGAACAACGGCACTTGTACTTACAATCTGTACCGAACCATCCATTGTCACAAGCTGGTAGAATAACAATAAATGAGATATTAGAAAACGTGTACATAATAACGGGGAACAATATTATAAAAACAGTTTTGATCGTTTTTAATTATTCGCTACGTAACCAACAAATATATGCATGTGCTTGTTCTTCCAAATAACAACTCATTTCATGATTATTTCTGTTTTACTTCTCATGGAGCTTAGGGCCTCAACAGTTGTCCTCCACTTTTCTTGGTCTCTGACCGATGTCTTGATGACTTTGCAGGATAGTCCAGCATTCTTCAGTTCCTAAAGATGACACCATTTCCACATTTGTTTAGGACATCCCCTTTTCAGTTTTCCTTGCGAGTTCCACTCTAATGATTGTCTTGTGATATTTTAATGTGCCATCCACAGGGTTTTCCCGACACACCATCACTTTCTTTTCCTGACATGTGTCATCACTGGTTTCTGTCCTATCTTATCCATAGGTCTATGTTGCCCTCTATCATACCATCACAGTATCTCCAAAATATATGCTAATAGTGTATTTGGTTCATAATTGCACTGCATCGCATGTATTCAGGAATCAGAGAAATCACCTTCATTCTCATCCCTGGGCATGCAGTAGTCAGTGGTAATGGACAAGCTGATAGATTGGCTGGCATGGCTACGATATCAGAGGAGCTGCAATGGACCGAAATGACATTAACTCATTGAGAGTCTTTGTGAACAGAGGAGTTTCAGGGTTGTGCCAGTTGCTGACCAGATTGAGAGAGATGGGTATTTATATTGGTATTAAAACGTTCTCTCTTCTTGAGCCCTTGCATCCCACTTCAATTCCTGATTTGGTATTCTTTGATCAATTTTTCTCATGGTATGCCCAACATATCTCCATCTTCTCTTCTTATAACAGTTGTTACTAGTGGTTGACCAGACATTATGCATTAAGTTACTCATGTTAAATATTAACTAAACGTCTTAGAAATGCAAAAAATGTGACAGTGATTAACATACAAGCTGCTTCATATTGGACATACTCTTAGAACTATATTACATAATAGTAGTACTAGTATACTCACTGCCATTTAAACATGTACCATTAGCCTTATCACAGATTGGAATACCACTTGTGTCAGTCTTACAGGATTGGGAGCACTTGAGCGTGCAATTCTTACCATATGTTCCAGGTGGACACACTGTGTGAAGATTGTAATATAGATTACTTAAGGAAAATAAATTAGAAGTGGAGCATACATGATAACTACTTCCAGTATGAGGATGGAGGTTGAGGCTGTAACTGCTGCCCTCCATTTGCTTTCTGGGACTCTATTTACTGGGGCCGTTGTTGTATCTCACTCTCATTCAATGCTTCATAAGATCCAGAAAACAGGTAAAAAATATGAGAGGATCTCTTCTACATAAGTTTCTAACCTCCAGAGAGGTGGATCTACTATCCTGGACATGTGGGTATTTGTTTTAATGAGAGAGCGGACAGACTTGCAACAACAGCATCAATAGTTGGGAAGTTGAAGATGGATAAGGGGAATGTTCTTTGGTCTCTTGCAGCATCCTGTTGGAAGAAGATTCTAAAATAGATGTTAAATTGATACACAGATTCTAGCAATTTGGAGTTACCAGTTGTACAAGTATAATATATCATATAAAAAATATATCAAGTACATTTTTAGCAGTTTGGTATTCTGCAAATATATAATAAGCAGGAGTAAGAAGATGATGGGTGAGTCAATAATCCATTATAGAATAGAACACTTAGTTGTGCTTAAGTATCGTGCTAGTAATATCACATTGATATTATCGCCTGTGTGTTGCCAGGGCTCACATGGGAGCAAGAATAGTAACACTGCGACCTAGAAGGCATGATGTAAGAGGCGACTGATGTACAGGCCTAGGGAAGCTACCTAGTAAATAAAAAGCATAGCAGAAATTGGATGTGCTGGCCTACTTTTAAGCGCAAGGTCATGAGAATAAATGCAGTAAATGTAAACCAGATTATGCTGGAGGAAACAGCTCTACAAGATGTAGAATCATACACATACCTTGGTAGTAACATAGACACAGAAGCAGGAACAAACAAAGATGTCAAGATAAAAATACAAAAGCAGGGAAACTTATTGCATTCAGTAAGATATGGAAGTCAAAGGAGATCAAAACAAATACAAAGCTGAAATTCTTTCAATCAAATATAAGTCAGTGCTGTTCTATAGCTCGGAAACATGGAAGACAACAAAGAAACCATCAGAAAACTGTAGACCTTCGTAAATGGATGTTTACGTAGAATAGAGGGACTGAGGTGGTATGATAAGACTACAAACAAGGAACTCAGATAGAGATTTAAGCAGGTACCAGTGGAGAAAGAGCTCAGGAAGTGATGCTGGCGATGGATAGGATATACATTGAGAAGACTGACCGGAAGCATTACGAGATGTGTTTTGGAACCCCCTGGGAAAGAGGAGTAGGGGAAGGCCTAGACAGACCTGGAGAAGAAAGCTGGAAGCTGATATTAAAAGGATAGGTAAAACATGGAAAGAGTTTGAATGGATGTCAAGAGAGAGGAAGATCTGGAAGAAGTTTGTTGAAGACCTGTGCTCCGCTGGAAGTTCAAAGGTGAAGAAGAATTTGACAGATCATAGGTACTCATATCACACAATATATATATATATATATATATATATATATATATATCATCACCATCAAGTAGTTTGTCCTTCCGAACATGTCTCTCATGACAGCAGTTCTGAAAAACTCTCTGTTCTGAGCAAGTTGACTGGTGTCTGTAGCAATCATTCTCAGATCATCAATGTTATCTTGCACTCATCATCTTCTTGGTCTTCCTCTCATTCTTCTTCCAGGCACCATTCCGTCCAAAATTATTTCCTCTAGGAATTCATGTTGTTTGATGTGTTCGAAATATTTAATTTTGCTTGATTTTATGCTATTTAATAGCCAACTCTCTTTAATATCACGAAAAAGGGTGGAGTTTCAGTTTCAGTTTGGAATATCTTCATTGCACTCCGGACATGTCCATAGGTGCTCCGATCTCCTTCGCAATATCTCCATCAGCGTCCAGCGACTGACCGTACCAGTTCTATTTTGATTGATGAGCCTACTCGTATACCTGTTGTAACGTTCTTTTCTTGCCCCACCAATCTTCAAACCCAGTTCTCGCAATCTAGTAGTTGACCTGGATTGGTTTAGATGAAGGTCTTCTCTGCGGCCACGCTCTATGAGGCGTTCACTATGTCAGCTCTGTCCATTGGCTGGCGTCTGATATGCGGCAGAGC
This sequence comes from Arion vulgaris, assembly GCA_020796225.1. Lineage (NCBI taxonomy): Eukaryota > Metazoa > Mollusca > Gastropoda > Stylommatophora > Arionidae > Arion > Arion vulgaris. Next base: position 81,850,341 of record CM036755.1, read on the forward strand.
CAGCCAGCCTGTCTGGTCTTTCATTACCAACGACACGCATGTGCCCGGAACAAAGACAAGTGTAATTCTGCAAATTGTTGATGCCTGCAGTGATTCAGTCCATTGCCTGCGCACCGAACCGGCCTCCACCTTCGGATCATACTCAATGAGTCACTCAAAATGCACGCATGAGTGTAGTTTTGTGACTCTAGCCAGAGTAGTGCATTGGTCACCGCCAGTACCTCCATTGTCATGCTGCTTGTTGTCATACTGAATGCACCACTGGCTTCCTTGACCATTCTGCCACATGAGCTTGCAGAAGGCCCATGCAGACTTTTAGTGACGAACTACCGATCCATCCGTGTAGATCACAAGCGTCTCTGCATTGCAATTTTCATCGATGATGGCTTTGACGTCTGCATTCAACGCCACGGGATTTCCTCTCTGCAACCTTTGTCAAATTTAATGATGGTTGAAAAGGTGTTCCAGTATATTGGAGGCATCGGTATCCATTCTTCTCCATAGTCAATATTATTGAGCCCGCATACCAGCTGAACAGTATCTGCGCACGGCCAACCCATGACTTGCGCCGCTTTAACCGATGTCCACCACTGGTGCTGAGCTGTTCATGCAATGGGTGATCTTTTTGGTACTTATTTTGAGATAGGCACGTGCTCTGGCTATCTTGACTCTATACTCCATGGTCGGAAAATCCAGGAGAAACCTCATCGTCACACAGGGTGTATCCCTTGTGCAACGAGGATGATGCGCATAGCTTCGTTCTGTATTCTCTCGTCTTTCACTTTGCGTTTTGCTGACAGTGAGGATGGCCATTGCATATTCATTGGTGGAGAGGACCAATGTCTGATACAGAATGACAAGCAGTCGTTGCTCGATGTTAACGCGCCATGACTTCATTGCCGCTCAAACCTTTGCGTGCCTTGACAATGACATACTCAACATGTTCCCGGAAACACAGACTGTGGTCAAATGTCACACCCAAAAATTCCATCGATTTATCTATGGGCAAAACACTACCGCGAAGTTTCACACTAGGCGTACATGCGTTAACAGTGTGATTATTGAGTGAGAACCATGTCACTGCTGCTTTGGTAGGGTTAACTAGTGAACCAGAGACATCACACCAGTCTGTGATGCGGTCGAGTTCCTCTGTATCTCACCGGCAATTGCATCCCTGTCTTTCCCTTGTCTATACACTAGGATGTCAGCAAATGACAGAGTTCTACCTCTGCCATCGAGTTGTTGTTCTGTGATTGACACTGTGTATATATTGAATAAGACAGGGGAAAGAGGAGAGCCCTGTGGCAATCCAGAATGTACAGTCACCTGTTCAGAAAACCAACTACCACATCGCAGTACAACCTTCCTTTTGAACAGCGCAGCAGCTATCCATCTTATGTATAGAGGATGCACCTGGAGTTTGATGAGCTGGTGCATAAGATAATCATAGGGCACTCTTTTGTATGCGTCTTCCAAGTCCACCATTGCTGCACATGTTTCAATACCTGCATGGAAACGCTCGAAGACAACATAGGCAAAGACCGCAGCATTGCACCATGTTTCTTTCCCAGACCTGTAACCTCCGAGAGTGGGTGGGAGGATATGGCGATTTTCAAGGTCCCATGCCAGTTGACGTGCCACGATTTTCTCAAGAAGCTTGCCTGTCGTGTTTTGCAGTACAGTAATTCTGTAGTCGGCTATCTGAGAGTGATCTTTGTTGGGCTTCGGCAATGGTAGTAAGTAGCTATGAAGCCACTCCTCCCTGATCTCACCATCCTGGATGCTGACGTTGAATTCTTTTTCAATTCCTTGATGTCGTCTTTTGATAAATCAGTAATATCCTTGTATTGAATGCCATCAGGTCCTGGCGCAGTGCTTCCAGACGTTTTCAGTGTTGTCCTGATGACCTCCGCAGTTATATACAGCTCTTTATCCACCACAACAGCGCTGCAAAGCTCTTCTATGGCCCCCTGTGTCATAAGTCTTTCGGCCTCGTCATTGTGGTCTGTCTGCTTTATATAGCGTTTGATGAGAGCTGTACCCTTATTTTCATCTGACTTCTGCCAGGCCGAGTCAATGCTTTGGAAATCCTGGATGCATTTACGTCTTGCAGTACCATTCATGCGCTGGTGAAATCTCCAGAACGTCGACAGGGACTTCTCAGCGCACAGCCCACTGCAGAATTCATCCCATGCGACACTCTTAGTAGATTTGCACGTGTCTTGAAGGACACAGTTTTCTCTTCCATGTCTTTTTTCAGACCCTTGGTAAGTGCAGGTAGTGTGCTAGTGGCCCTTCTGCCACAACTTAACCGCTTGCCTCTTGATCCACCAGGCTTCCACGACCTCATTATTCTACCATGGTGGCTGTGTCAGATGCCTCTGTTTATTGCAATGTGGTCTGATTTTACTGCGTCAGATTTTGCTTATAGTATCACACCCTGCTGTGTCATACTGAAAACTGTACACTCGTCCTTTGTGCTCCCATGTTCTGCGTTTTTTGACCAGGATCATGCATGGACAGTGATCACTGTCGTGATATCCAAGCACACTCCATTTACACAAGGGCAACAGAGTGGGAGACACTAATGCCAGATCTATGACACTGTCAGAGTCCCCTGGTTGACTAGCTAGTCTAGTTGCTCTACCATAATTTATACAGACCAGATCTGATGTTACGAGCGCGTCTTCCAACTTTTCTCCCTGCTTGTTGGTAGGGTTGTTTCCCCACTGTCTACCCCTGGCGTTAAAATCACCACAGAAGATGATGTTCTTCTCATCCTGGTCGAATAAACTTTGCCACTGCAGTGTATCGACCTTGCCATTGCATGCATAGACATTCACTAGGACGAAGGGGACATGTGTCTGTACTCTAACTGCATGTACCTGCATTGTGCCGCAGTTCCATATTGACATGTCCACTTCAGATGCCGACATGTCATTCATAACAAGAATAGCCTGTCCGAGATGCTGCCTGTTATAGAAGGTATGAAAATCAGCAATTCGGACTGTCCCTTCTCCTAGGTTGGTTTCTTGTAGGGCAACGATGTCGGCACCGTATAGGAGTTTGTCAAGGACCGGTCGTCTCTGCTTCACGCTGGCACAATTCCAGTACATGACGCGTACGTTCTTCCGGCCCAGTCGCTCACACTTCAAAATATTCTTCCTGGCACCCGATCTTTTACCTCTTTTACGCCGCCTACCTTGCTTGGGTCCGTATCTCTGATTCTGTGTAGCGTTAGAATAGCTGAAACAATGTTGGGAATTAGCGAAGGACCCCCGCCTACACACACGAACTCCGTTGCGAGGCAGAGAATCCATTTCCAAGTTAAGGACTGGCTACACCGCAGTCATTCAGCTCATCGGCACGTGGACACACCTTAAGCTTAGGTTGATTCGATTACAGCATGCCTCTACAGAGTATAATAGTGCAAAAATTACGTTGTTGAACGTAACGGAAATTTTGCGCATGCCATTGTTCAAAAGGGTGGAGACTGCAGTAAAACTTGAAAAAATAGCTAAACACGTAAAAACAAAGTACTATAGTTTTACAAAATACATAAACAGTGACGATAAATAGCAACGTTTCGACCAAAAGGCCTTTATCAAGAAAAAAATGCAACAAGAATGACGAATTTCGAGGAACACTACAAATGGACGATTACATGTAGAAACATTCAAACCTATCTAATGAAAATCTGGGAATAAAAACGAATAACGAAATGAGTGCAACACAAAACCGGAAGTGGAAAGAAGAGAAACAATAAACAATATAGTGGATAAATAACTTATATATATGGAGCAAATACACATATAGATTACAAGGCATGAGATAAGACAGTACTAAGAAACATAGGAATGTAATGCGTTGAGTCCAAGAGGTCGCAAGGTGTCATAGAGTGAAATAAAATTTGTGGCTTTATGATTGATTTAATCATCCTATTCTTTTAGGGATAGGTAACTAGCCACAATCAGTTTGCTCTTTTGCAGCACCTTTTTGGTTGGTCAGTCTGCTGTTTCAGTTTCTGGTATTCCATTTTTCACTGCTTATACACAACCGAATAATGATATAAATACATATGTATTCCGTTTCGAATTTACACAGATTAATTTTTTTTTTTAAAGTTCAAGAGAAAACAGTTAACACGCCCGCACACTGGGCGACCGGAAACCCAGTCTCAAGGATTCAAGGTGTAATTGTGTTACTATCATCATCAATTATATTCTACTAAATGAAAATAAGATCGTGTTTCTAGTCGACACAGTTATCGATAAAAATCTCCAATTAACGCCAAGCGCTGAAAACTACCACGCGATTCCACCCCACAAAAGAAACGCTTCACGCATCACCATTTAGGTCGACAGGAAGGTCAAGGTCACGTACGGAACCTGTTAAAAGCGTCAGTGTGTTGTCCGCAAAGGTTCCTGTTATGTGCTGATGAAAAATATCAGCACACCTTGGGACAAGAAAATTGTCCAGTCATTTTTGGAGACAGACACACATGCCAGGACAGGTCTATTCTACCGCCATCGCGCCGCTTGTGGAAATGTAAACTTACACACAGCAGGGCGGCTGGAACAATAGTTGTAACGTGACTACAACATACAACTCTTGCCTGTAGTTTAGCTGTAACATGCACAGCGACTACAACAGTTACATCGCCTATTCGGTGGTCAAACCAGGTGAGGGTAACCGATGGGTCTAACAGCATCGATAATCTAGGCACTGTCTGCCTATGCATGCAAAGACTGGATCCGGCTGACTTCGCGGATGAGGCCACTGGCTGGCTCAACGGTTGAACAGGCGGATCACAGCATAGCGTGTGGACCCATAGAGCACGGCGAGACACTTTGAAAGCCTGGTCATCCACTGCATCTGGCACTATCTCCAGTCGTCTTGACTTGTCTTGCCCCTGGATGCAGATAGTCCTGGACGAGAAAGTGAGGTTGACGAATAGCGCAACTTTTCCTCACTATAATCCAAATAGAGCGCAAGCTACAGTTTCAGACAACTACACACAACACAAATCACAAAACATGAAGAACAAGCTTAAAGCTCTCACCATAGGCGCGTGGAACGTTTGAACACTATTAGATAACAACAAAGCTGAAAGACCTAAGAGACGGACTGCACTTATGGCTGAGGAGCGACACGCTACAATATCGACATAGCTGCCTTGAGTGAGACCAGACTCCCTGATGAGGGTCAGCTGTCAGAGGTGGGCGGTGGCTACACTTTCTTTTGGAGTGGGAGAGCCAATACAGAACGTCGGTAATCTGGTGTAGTGTTTGTTGTAAAATCTCATCTTGTGCGCGGCCTCACCAGACTCCCAAAAGGTATCAGTGACAGAGTGATGACTCTTCAGATCTCACTAGGAGAAAAAAGAGTGCCACTTTACTCAGCGTCTACGCCCCGACAATGACAAATCCAAGCGAAATCAAGGATGGTTTCTACGAGGACCTTGACTCAGCCATCTCAGCGGTCCTAAGGTCTGAGAAGCTCATCATACTCAGGGACTTCAATGCCAGAGTAGGGACAGACAATCGGGTCTGGGATGGAGTACCAGGACTACACGGTGTGGGCAAGTGCAATAGTAATGGGCTTCTATTACTCAGACTATGTCTGCCCGACCTAGCAATTACAAACTCCTTGTTTCGTTTATCAACCCGAAACAAAATGTCATGGATGCATCCGGTTCCAAACAATGGCACCTCGTGACTACGTCATCGTAAGGAAAGGTGACAAACGTGATGTCAGAGTCACAAGGCTATGTGCGGAGCAGAATGTTGGACCGATCATAGATTGATCGTGTCAAGCTCAACCTCCGCATCAAACCTAGAAAACGTCACTAGGGTCGCAAACCAACAAAAAAGCTGGCAGTCTCCAAATTGAAAAGCTCTGCTGTCACCGAAAGTTTAATAAGAGACCTGGACAACAAGTTGAAGGACCTTCAGTTTGGGAAAACCAGCGTGGACAAGGACTGGACTGCCCTCAGAGACACCGTGTACCTATCTACCTCTGCGCTCATAGGACACTCTGTCGCAAGAGCCACGACTGGTTTGACGAAAATGACGAAGAAATAAAGTCTATTCTCCTCATGAGACATACAGAGCCCATCAAAATGACCCATCATCATCATCCAAAAAACAGCCTTCCTAGATGCTCGGAGAAGGGCTCAAGAGAGAATCAGGAAATTGAAGACGCCTGGCTAAGCAAAAAATCTGATGAAATCCAGATATATCCAGATAGACATAATTCCAAACGCTTCTACGATGCCTAAAAACTGTTTACGGCCCTCAACAATCTCACCCCACTCCCATACTCAATGCAGATGGAGCAAGGCTACTAATTGACAAGCCTCAGATACTAAACCGCTGGGCAGAACACTTCCGTTCTGTCCTCAACCATCCATCCACTATATGTTATGAAGCCATAGAGCGCATGCCCCAGGTCCCAACCAATGCCAAGCTTGATATTCCACCTACCCTAGAAGAGGTCAATAAGGCAACAAGCCAGATGTCCAGTGGGAAGGCACCGGGTGCGGACGCAATACCAACCGAAGTATACAAAGAAGGAGGGCCCATGCTGAAGCTAAAATTGACAGAGTTATTTACATCCATTTGGTGCAACGAACATGTGCCACAGGAACTAAAGGATGCCACTATTGTCCACCTGTACAAGCGGAAGGAAACCGCCAGGCCTACGATAATCACAGGGGAATCTCCCTCCTGTCAATTGCTTGCAAAATACTGGCCAGAGTCCTCCTCAATCAATTAATTGATCACTTGGAACAGGACTTACTCCCAGAGACCCAATGTGGCTTCAGAGCAGGTCGTGGAACAGCAGACATGATATTTGCTGCTCGCCAATTACAGGAAAATGCCAAGAGCAGCACCGTAATCTTTACATGGTCTTTGTCGATCTGACGAAGGCTTTCGACACAGTCAACAGAGAGGGTCTATGGAAGATCATGGAAAAATTTGGATGCCCAGTGAAATTCATCAAGATCGTCCAACAGTTTCACGAGGGCATGATGGCACGTGTACTTAATGAAGGAGCTGTCGGAAGCCTTCCATGTACAACGGCGTCAAACAGGGCCCCAACACTCTTCAGCATGATGTTTGCTGCCATGCTCACGGATGTCTTTTGGGAAGGCGATGAACATGGGGTAAAGAGTAGATACAGGACAGACGGTAATCTATTCAATCTTCGGAGGTTAAAATCCTTCACCAAGGTAAAAGAATCAACTATCTCAAACCTGTTGTTTGCTGATGACTGCACCCTCGCTACCAACTCTGCGGAAGAAATGCAGACTTACATGGACAAGTTCTCAATGGCCTGTGATAGGTTTGGCCTCACCATTAACACCAAAAACAGAGGTCATGTTCCAGCCTGCCCGTAGAGAACAGTATTAAGATCCACTCATCAACATTAAACACCAGTGTCTCCAGTCAACGGACAACTTTGCTTATCTTGGCAGCCTCCTATCCAGATCGGCAAATATAGATTCTGAGGTCAATAATAGGATATCCAAAGCCAGTGCTGCGACGGAAGATTACGTGTCACTGTGTGGGAACGGAAGGGATAAGCATAGTCACAAAGCTGAAAGTTTACAGGCCATAGTGCTAACCACGCTGCTGTATGCAAGCGAGACATGGACAGTGTATAGCAGACACGCAAGAAAATTAAACCATTTCCACACAAGCTGTCTTCGCAGAATACTAAAAATAAACTGGCAGGACAAAATTCCAGACAGCGAAGTCCTCACAAGAGCAAAGATCCCAAGCGTCAACACCCTGTTGCAGAAGGCCCAAGTGAGATGGGTCGGTCACGTTGCTCAGATGTCTGATAAACGCATCCCAAAACAGGTGATGTATGGCGAGCTTGAAGGGGCAGACGTTCAGCTGGTGGACAGAAAAATGCTTTAAAGACACTCTTAAAGTGTCTCTGAAATGCTTCGATATAGACAATACGTGCTGGGAATCCCTTGGGCAAGATCGCCAAATGTGGCGCTGTAACAACAAAAGAGGCACCTGAATAGCTGAGAATCATCGTATTGTTGAGTCACAGAGAAAATGAGCAGCGCGAAAGACAGACACACAACACGACATGTCTACCTTGATCATGTATGCCCCACCTGTGGTCGGGATTCTGTTCTAGGATTGGACTCTACAGTCACCTCCGCACACACCAGAGAGGTGCACAGCACACGTCTGAGATTGTTGTCATCATCGCTTGCGATGGACGGCTATATATATATATATATATATATATATATATATATATATATATATATATATGGTTATTGTTAGTGGTTACTAAACTGACGTCATTGCACTCCGGCAAGACCCTAGGTGCTCAGTCTCCCCAACAGATATCGAAGAGTATGCATACTGATGGTTCCTGTGGCTCGCTGATTAAACACACCTCTCACTCTGCCTCTCAGGCATCAGTTCGACTTGAACAAGGTAATTCAAACTGCTTAAATCGCTTGATCGATTCAACATCGATTTTAGTGTCCTCATCCAACAGAAGAGTCTCAAGAGACCGAAGAATATCCCCCTTATCCATCTTCAACTCCCAACAATCGATGCTGTTGATGACAAGCCTTTCAGCACTCTCATTACGTAAACACCCGCATGTCCACGACAGTATATCCACGTAAGCCGCTGGAGGTTAGAAACTTCTATAGACGACATCCACTCATACGGAAACCTGCCCTTCTGGATCTTGTGAAGCATCGACTGGAGTCAGATACAACAACTGCCCCAGTAAATGAAGTCCCAGAAATCCAATGGAGGGCAGCAGTAACGGCCTCAACCTCCATCCTCATACTAGAAGTAGTTGTCCTGTATGCCCACTCGCTCTGCAACAACCCTACCATGCGCATTAGCCAAGAAACCCCAGCCGGATTTCTCACACGTTGAACCGACCCATCGGTATATACAACAACATCATCATCCTTGCATTATCTTCTATCAGCTGCTTAACTGCGAGATCAGCCTTCATGTTGCCCCAATCTCTACATTCTCTTCCAAGAGTAATGATAACGTTGAGATAGTTCATCATGCTTCCATCTGTTGGGATCCATTCTTCCCCTTTTGGTAAGTCCAACCGTAGTCACCTGGCCAATTGTTCTCTCAGCCTGGGCCATCCCCGACATGCCACGCTTGATTCTCGTGCCCTTAACATCATTAGTGTTCCTGTGAAGTGGATGTCTCTTATCCGAAGTAACCCGCATATATGCCTTGGTTTGGGCGATTGCATGACGGGAGCGTAGTGACAGAAGGCCAAGCATATCTCATCTTCACAATGGGGTATCTCTAGTGCAGCCCAGAACTATACGCATACCTTCATTCTGAAACCCCTTCAAGTCGTTCCATTGTGATCTTGATATCGTAAAAATTCCGAGTCCGTAATCTACCACTGACATTACCAGTCGATCGAACAAAGGGCAAGTAGTCTCTGCTCAAGATGTGCGGCCACCATAACTTTCAGAGCCGCAAGACCACGCTTGCACCGTTGTATCGTCTGTTCAATATGGTGTTTGAAGATAGACTACGATCAAAGGTTATTCCAAGATAGCGAAGCCTGTCTCTGCGCTCGATGGTATGTTCATCAAGATTACACAGGGTAGGTCAGCCTTGACGATGTGATTATTCAACGAGCACCATAACATACACGCTTTTCAGGATTGACCTGAGAGCGAGACTCTCTACACCAACCCGAGATGGTATGCAATGTTTTCTGAATGTCGTCAACCATCTCTCGTCGATCTGACCCAGTCCTATATATTAAGATATCATCTGCAAATGTCAATGTCGACCCAATCCGGTTGGCTGAATTTAGCTTACATTTGCTGTGTAAATATTAAACAACACGGGTGATAGAGGAGAACCCTGGGTAATCCCGGGCATATACTAGCAGGATCCGATGTCCATGTTCCTAAACGGAGTGCAACGGTTCTCTCCATTAAAGAAGCAGCTATTCAGTTTACCAGCCAAGGATTAACTTTACATTTAATCAAAGAGGCACCATTATTGAATATATATATATATATATATATTCCATAGTGATGCTGTATCCACTGCAAGACGACCTTGCGATGCTTGTACAGTCTTATTCCATCATCTCACTATTCTTCAGTCTGATCCTGAGACACGTTCAGTCTTCCAACACTATCCTTTGGTGGTGTACAGACGGGACAGAAGCCTCAAGGATTTGTTGGTACTCAGTCGCCTCAAGCCTAATATCCAGAGTCACTTTGGCACCATCCAGTGTGGCCGTCGCCCCTTAATACTTGTGCATATGTAATACAGACCCGCACTGTCTCTTTTCCAAAAGCTACGTATGTCATTCAAGACAGTTTCACGTGTGAGTCCCGCAATATCACCTATGCTATCACCTGCAAACGATGCCACAAGGCCTATATTGGTGAAACCGGTAAGAAGCTCAGTGACCGATTCGCCCAACACTTACGCGATATTCGCCAATGCTCTGTGACCCCCGTGGCCACTCATTTCAATGATACTGGCCATTCAGGAGCTGATGATGTCCAGGTCACAGCCATCCGATCATGTTCCTCCGATGATCGCAGTCGATTCGCCCTGGAGAACCGTTTTATTTCACTCTATGGCACCTTGCGACCTCTTGGACTCAACGCATTACATTCCTATGCTTCTTAGTACTGTCTTATCTCATGCCTTGTAATCTATATGTGTATTTGCTCCATATATATATAAGTTATTTATCCACTATAGTGTTTATTGTGTCTCTTCTTTTCCACTTCCGGTTTTGTGTTGCACTCATTTCGTTATTCGTTTTTATTTCCAGATTTTCATTAGATAGGTTTGAATGTTTCTACATGTAATCATCCATTTGTAGTGTTCCTCGAAATTCGTCATTCTTGTTGTATTGTTTGCTTGATAAAGGCCTTTTGGTAAAAACGTTGCTGTTTATCGTCACTGTTTGTGTATTTTGTAAAACTATAGTACTTTATTTTTACGTGTTTAGCTATTTAATATCACTCTGTTGCAGAACAGAAGCATTTGTTCTTTTATCTATCAATAATATTCTAAGTACTCTTCTGTAGCATGTGCATTCAATATCATTAAGGATCTTTTCTGCCGCTTTGTCAATGGTTCATGTCTCACAACCATATGTTGCCAAGGAAAAAAATCTGGCTCTTAAACACTTGATTTTCTGTTCTTATTTCAGTTCTCTTCCATAGGTTAGTTTGTACTTTGAGTTTTTGCACAGCAATGCTCAGCCTTCTTTTAATTTCTTTTATAGCCTTCCCTGCATTTTTCATATCTAAGTGGCTGTCGAGTCAATTGAGTCCTGTTCTTATGCATAGAACGACAAGTTGTTCTATTCTGTTCATATTATAGTAGTCATCTTGTGTTGGTAATTGTGACTTTATGATTGATTTAATCATCATTTTCTTTTGGAGATAGGTAACTAGCCACATTCGGTTGCTCTCTTGCAGCACTTTTTTTGGTTGGTCAGTCTGCTGTTTTTTTTATGTCTACAACAGAACATCGGGAAAGAAGGCAAGAGGAAGACCACGGAAAAGATGGTTAGATGGCGTAGCAGAATCCTGTGAAAGAGCAAAGATAACAACCACACAAGCCACCAGAACAGCGCAAGACAAAACAGAAAACCACAACACTGGGCAACAACCCGGTAGCATTGTGACGACAAAAGAAGAAGAAAGAAGTCTGTTGTTTCAGTTTCTGGTATTCCATAGTGAGGCTGTATCCACTGCAAGATGACCTTGCGATGCTTGTACAGTTTGGACAGTAGAGTCTGTAGACCTGGCAATTTTCTGAACTGGAACTATGTAGAGTGCTGATTTTGCATCCGTCAAAAATACATCTGGTTGTGAAACATGTCTGGTATTCAACAGTTTCTCAGTTTCCATCATGATTGCCTGCATTTCTGCTTCAAGTTACACAAGACTTTCCTGTTGATGCTTTAATCGTATTTCCAACGTTTGAGTATTTTATGTAGGCTACACTCCTGACATCCTCCATTTTTGCTGACCCATCCATGTATACTCATATCCAGAGATCTTGTGGGTATTCTTCATCAAATAAACTGAGAGTGACTGTCTTACATTGTATGATGTTCTGCTTGTCCTTATCGAGCATTCACTTCTGTCTGGATACATACTTCTGGTTCAGTCTCCTCTCTCCAAGGGGTTTGCTCTGGCACAGACTTTAGGGGATACCAACTTTGGAAGGTCTAAGTTTGCCTATGCAGTCTTTTGGTCTGATGACTAAAACTGCTTCTATTCAGCTGCACCATTGCTAGATTTTGGAATCTGTTTTCCATTGGGTGGCTTAGCATACTCAGAAACTTTACTGCCTGCATCATTACTTTTGTGTCTCTGCATTCTCTCAGTGCTTGTATTCCCTCCACTCTTTCCATCGCCACTTTTAATGTTGATTTCAATGCTCATGCAATGACACGAAGAGCCTGGTTTTGCACTTTATCCAGTTCTCCTAATGTGGTATTTGATGCTGGGCACCATGCAGCTGACCCATATTCCAGGTGTTGTTGTATGCCGTGATGATAAATATTTTAAAGTATTTTTGGATTGGCTCCCCATGTGGTTCCACTTAATTTTCACAGGATGGCTAATTTCATACTGGCCTTTGCTGCTGTTTTGTTGATGCGCTGCTTCCATGTCAGTCTATCATCGAATGTAACTCAGAGATAGGTAGTTTGCTTGATTTAGAATAAGTCTATAAATTAGATACGCTCATAAAGATTGTGTGTGCTTGGTCTTTTGCATAAAAGAAAAACACATTAGATAAGGTATGAAAAGATAGTTATATATTTCTACCAACACTTCACATGAAGTAAAACATAGAAGATTAGAAGAAGAAGATTGGAAAGCATAAATAGACCTCTAGCACATGACAGTAAAATATCATAACAATTTTGGATTAAACAAGCTGCACTAATCCTTAGATATTGTGTATTCATTGTATTTGTAGCCCCAAGTTGTAGATATCTATTCACATTACCTTGAGTACACATGGGAGACATGTAACCATCTTTGCAGCCAAGGAGACAAGTTCCATTAGCTGCATCACAAACTGATGTGCCACTGCCGTCTGCTGCACAATTCGGAGAACAAGTAGATGCACATCCAATGCCATATGTTCCACTTGGACAAACTGGGGAAGAAATTAAACATGTGGTTTTAGTTAGTTGTAATCTATGCTTGAAATATCATTTTATATAAATCATAAATATAATTTCTTTATTAATTTAGTTGGGATCCAGTAGTGAATGAGACAATACGAAAGAAAGTATGAAAGTACATACGAGAGAACATAATGTGCATAAAACATGGTGTATATGTTTACATGTTTTTGGTAAGATGAAACTAGTTCTTCTCATGTTTAAGTTCTTTTACCATTCATAATTTCTGTTGTGAGTTGATCTAGTTCATTTGATGTAGCTACTTTTGCACATGCCTAACAATTCTATGTCAATTGAAATAGAATTTCTAATACATAAGTTATTGCAACATTTATATGCCTAATATATTTTAGTGATCTAACCTAGATCTTGTGTAAGCATATGTGTTCCTGATGTGACAAGCCACTGTCCCATCTGTGTAAATGATCACATTGCCTTCAAATGAGTTCTCAGAAATCAACACCTGAACTTCTGTCTCCACAACTTCTGGGTTTAATTGTCTGCATTCTCTATCAGGTCTGATGCTTACCGAAAATGATATATTGAATTCGGTTTGCCCTGGTATAAATAATTAATTGGGTTTAATATCTTCAAGTGAACACACCTGTGAATAGTCATCGACTTGACCCATCTAAGATTTTCTTCTTTTTAGTCTGCTTACCTTTTTCCTACTTTTTTGCTATTACCTAAGTTTGCATAAGTTTAAGGACTTATTTATTTGAATTTGTATTTGTCCATCAGATGGAAAGAATATTGCAGTGAAATGTATATGAACAGAGACGAAAAGGACGATAGAGCAAACACTGAAATAATCACAGAGAAAGAGCCATAACCATCGCTAGAGGAAGTTGAATGGGCAATAAAAGCTTGAAGATGGGAAAATCACCAGGATGTGATAATATTTCAGCAGAGTTTATCAAAGCAGGAGGAGAACAAAGCATAAAAATATATCATGCAATAAGAAAAATGGTATGAGAAACAGGAATATAGTCTAAGGAATGGAAAAGATTAATATTTATTCCAATAACTGAAAAAAAAGAGACACCAAAGTATATACCAACTATAGAACAGTGGCATTGATTAGCCACGCAAGTAAAATCTTATTAAAAATTATTATAGTAAGGCTGCATAGGAAATGGAAGAAACTACCAACATAACACAAGATGGATTTATTCAGAACAGTGGTACACTCTACCATATATTTAACATGAGAACAATCATAGAAAATTCTAGGGAGTATAATGTAGATCTATACTCATGCTTTAATGACTTACTCAAAGGCATTTGATTGTGTAGAACATCAGGAATTGTGGAAAATAATGAAACCAATGGGATTTCCATTATATTTAATACAGATCATAAGAGAACTTTATAATGATCAAATGGCGGCTGTAAGACTATGTGATGATACATCATATTGGTTTGACATAAGACAGGGAGTCACACAAGGCTGAATATTGTTGCCTTTTTTGTTTAACATATATGCAGAAGGAATGTAGGGGTTGCAAAGTTCTTCTCAGGACAAGCTATTTGATGATGATGATGATTTGTCCATCCTGCTCACTCATTCCATCCAAAGCATTCCCAATATCACTATCATTCATGTTACATTCCGAAACATTCTTCATTATTATATCATCAAAACTTACCTTGTGTACATGATTCACCACTGTAACCAGCAGCACATCCAGATGGACATCCACCAGTACTAACAAAACATGGATCGCTTGAGTTAGCACAGTTACATCTTTGATCACAGTTTCGTCCATAATTTCCAGGAACACAGTCTGTGTCTACAAGAGAGAAGTTACAAACAGCTCACACCATGCAAAGTAGAGCACCAATGTTAAACATATTCTTTATCTAAGGCACAAGAAAGACTGATCAAATGAAGTGAAACTAAATTTTTACCATGAAGCTTACATCCGTGTTAGTTATGAATGTCCTACCTCTGTTACTATCATGTAATAGTCAAAACAGCATAGTCATTTGTTCAAGATATTTAAAACATAGCTACATCTTCGACAAATGTGTTTGAAACATTTGTTAAATTAAATAATCTTGTTTTTGTTTGCACAGACAAAGTTCTAAATAACAATCAAATATTAATTTTGCCACAACTTATTTTTCAATTCAGTACTGATTCTGTTACAGTAAATAAAGCGAGTGAAATTGGATTAAAAATGTGAGGAAAAATATTTGTTTTGCCCAAGGCATGTCATAAGAGTTGACTGAGGTAGGGACATAGGGAAGCTATCCTAGTAAATTGTAACCACAGAAATCAGACGGGCTGTCAAAATGTACAATCACACTTAGGCTAAGATCACATACAAATCACAAAGAGTGGTTTAACAAATAATTGATAATGCACGTTTGAAGAAGAAGAAGTAAATGGAGCACCAGAGGGCCACTAGAATAAAAATGTAAGCAAATATTAACTTGGCTACATCGTGGTTTTTCTATACGGTAGTGAATGTGCTTTGTAGAAAGAATATCAGAAACTATATGATACTTACCACCATAGATTTCAACCTCACACAGTGTAAGCACCTTGTCGGCACCATTTAGTTGTATATATAAATTAGAGACTGACACAGTTGTTGTTGTAATTGTATATACATTTTGACTTGTTGTACTTGTATCTATGTAGTTATACACCAGGACATTTGCAGCATTCAAACTTGTGAGATTAAATCCATATAGTCTTTCTTGGAGAACTAAATAAAATCAGACAAACAAAACAATAATTTAGAAAATAGAAGCAATAAATATGATAATAGTCATCATTATCATCAACTAGTTTCTCTCTGTCAGAACTTGGTCCTCACAACAGTAGCTCTAAATGTCTCCTTGTTTTCTGTGAGGTGTCTGATTTCATCTCCAGTTAGAATGTTTGCTGGTCAGTGTCTAGGTGATACTGATAAGAGTAATGTGATTGCTAGATACTGGTGAGAAGTATGTTTAAATCATAAATAAAACAAAGTGTTGTAACAGTTAGCTTCCTCATCTCATACACAACTTCCATCGTTTTCATATTTCAAATTGTTTGGTAGAGTCGGTACATTGGTACCCTTGTGTCTGGCTTTATAATTAACATAGACTTGGGTCACTTTTAATTGATTCTTCTTCTTCGAACGCTCCATATGGATCACTTGTTAAGCACTCTTTGTGATTTGTATGTGATCTTAGCCCAAGAGTGATTGTACTTTGTGCCAGTTATGCACCTACAAGAAGGTCAGAACATCCAATTTCTGCAACGTTTTTTATTTACTAGTGTAGCATCCCTAGGCCCTACCTGTCACCTCTTACGACATACCTTGTAGGTCAAAGTGTTACTATTCTTTCCTCCCCTTGCGAGACCCGTCAACACCCAAGCAGCTTTAAATGGATTAAACGTGTAAATCTATTTACATTAAAGATATAGGATTGATGATCAACTGGAAATTGTTATGAATTGATGGTGTAAGCTAAACAACTATTTGTTTAATAAATGCAGGACATTAGTTCCAGTTTTACAGAAAACTGATTGTAGAAATCATCAAGTTTTACATAAGATGATGATGATGACTGTTAGGTCACAAATGCGTTTCAGTAATGTTGTAAAGAAAATAAATAACTTATATATAGACATTTCTTACGATTTCTGTTGTATAAAACATATCTGTTGACTGCCTCAGGAAGTGAAAATCTGACCGACCAGTTTGGGGTAGTTTCTCCATTGGTAGATGAACAAGAATTTCCAGTATCAAAATTGCTATTAGAGTTTCCATCCACTGCTTTCTCTGGCCCATATGTAGCATAAGTAGTAGATTGTGCGGTGCTTTGACGAAGTGCAACATCTCGACCTGCAGAAAATACAAATGTGCAAGGTCTAATAATAGCATAACAAGTTCTGAACAATTGTAAAACATTGCCATGTTTGTAAATTCTATTTTCTCTTGTATGTTCTAGAAACTGACAATTTGGAACTACAATAACAAACACATTTTAAAAACATGTCTTCAATACAATATAGAGAACTGATTGTAAACATCACTTTTGCCCTGCTTATAAACATGGAAAGTCAAAGCATAAAATCTTAAACCAAAACTTTAAATATACACAAGATAAGAACTGAGAGTGTTATTATACAGTACAGTAGTTGGTGCTTAAAAATTACCAACAACATTCATACACAAGTTGGAGACATTCCAAAATAATAGTTTAAGAATAATCCTGCAAATTTTCACACTCAAAATTCTAGCAAATGAAGAGCTTTTAAAGAAAACACAAAATGTGCATCATTGGAGACCATCATTAAATGACAAAGATGGATTGGTCATGTATGTTATATGCCAGTAAGGGAATTGGTTAGAACAGATCTTGGATGGACATCAGATGGGAATATAAGGCCTGACTGTCCAAGGAAGATATGGAGAAGAATTGTGAAAAAAGAGAGTTGAAAGACTGTGGCCTAACAAAGGCCACAATTGCTAGAAATGTGAATGTACAACAGCAATTGAAATCTTCTGTGGAAGCCTTCTGTGCTAAACAGGACACAAAGAGGATATAGGTAGATAGAATCACAACCATACAAGAGCCCAAAAAGCATATTTATAATATTCCTTACACATTGATTGTTGACTACATAGAAGTTCTCTTTCAGTGTTACTCCACTTTATTACTGTAAATCATCTACACCCTCCTCAGCTTTGTTTTTTTTAAAATTAATTGTAAACATACAAAGCAGTCAGTGATTGACACAGCTTGTGGTGTCTTGTTTAACAACAACAGAATCTCTCTAACTATTTTGGTCTATTGTTATCAAATACAAAATGACCCACATCTGAGCTATAATGTGCATCTCTGATACACCGTTCCTCGCAAGATGGTTTTTAGTCTATGTATTTCTCCACTTTGCTCTAAAGTCTGCCTACCCTTGTCTGTTGGACTTTTCTTAGTTGCATTTATTTTCAAAAATATTCTGAGATTTTGACAAACTTTGAATAGGTCACCATAGATAGTGTGTTAGTGGTTTTGCTCTCAAAAGTTCATCTGAAAATGTCCAGAATCTTATGGCTGTGATCTGAGTGCTCAGACATTGTTTCTAACAAGTTGTGAAGTGTTGCACATATATGCTATTGTCACCTCATACTTTGCTTAAATTATTGTAGATGAATGTATGTATGTGTATGTGTGCATTTATGCTTTACTGTTCCAATATTTATTTGTATTGTATAGTTTTCATTATCTTAATTCTAGAACATACCTCCGCTAACATAAATTGAACAGAGAGAACTGACTCCACTCCCCATGAGCGTCACTTGTGAGACCAGTCCAATTTGTTCACAATGAATGTCCAGTGTCTGGTTATTGACTGTAGCATTTCTTAGAGTGATGCATGCAACTCTTGTGGAATTGTAGACCACAGTAAAAGTATTTAGCAAAGCTGAAAGGGAATACAATATCAAGAATAGCTATTTACTTCACATAAACAAATATATAATCCATTCACACTCAGTTGTTTCGTAGCTGAACTGCTGAAGTTACATCAAAACAAACATACTCTAATAATCTGCATATAAATTATTGTTTCATAGCTGATAGGTGTGTCCCAGATTATGGCTAGTGACATCAGATGAGCATACGTAGGAATGCATGCAACATCATTATTATTGGATTTAGATTCCATCATATCTACATGGTCTTGATGCAGTTACAAATTGGCTGGGCAGGTCATCAATTTGCCTGCGAGACCAACGGCTACCAAAAAGTGTTCTACTTGGTTAACTCCAGAAAGGTACATCCCCAGCAATTGTAAATAGAAGTATTTCAAAGACACATCCAAGACCTAACTAAAAACAATTGGTATAAATACTGACACATAAGAAGCTGATGCACAGAACAAATGACTTATTACACCTGACTAAATCAGTGCAATAATGTATGAGACATCCAGAACTGCATCAACAGAACAGAGGAGAAAGGTTAGAAAATATACTTGAAAACTGCAAATATCTCCTACACAAACTGTTCCACAGACTTCCAAGACAACATCGAGCTTATCAGTCATCTACGTAAAATAGACTGACTCGACCCTAGTAATTTTTTTAATTAAGTTGTTCATTTCCGGAACATCTTCATCGCACATGTCCATAATTGCTCTGCTCTTCTCCCAAGTATGTATTTCAGTATGTTTAGACTAATAACTCCCATTGTTGTAGAATTTAAGTGAACTGAAACAACAATACCATACAGAAGGATCTCAGGTCAGTGCACATAACTTCTTCGCACCTGCGAAGATCCTGATGATATTCCTCACTCATCTGGGGGTCTCTATGGTGTATAGGTTAGCTGTTCATCTCTGTCTCCAAAGGCACTTGGTTTGTTCCTTTGCGGAGCCATAGGGATAATTTTTCTAGAGACCCCTGATCTCAGTTTAGGTAAGATCGAGTTCCTAGTCCTATCGGAGACGGATGATAAAACATAGGTTCTGTATTCAAGTTAAGCACGTAAAAAAAATAACCTTTGCTGTTCAAAATCGTGAAGAGCAGGCTGGAAAGATGCTGCCCGAGCAACATTTATTAGAAAGATTCATTAATAAAATTCCGACATAATATGTTCACCATGTTCTAAATTACATCGGAACCCTCGCCGGTGCTACAGAGTTTGTGCACTGCTGCTTAGATCTTCTTGTGTAAGAAAGAGATCTAAGCAAACATGGTTATTCACCGAAGTGAAAGGGTGATGGTTCCATCAATCAATCAATCAATCAACTCATAATGTATGAACAGAATGATCAATTAACAGTGACATCCGAATACATCATAAAATGTTTATCCCTGCACTTAAATAATGTTCTTAATGACAGAATATATCATTATCTACTAACCAGGATTCTGAACGGTTATCCTCATCCATGTAAAAGCATAAGGCATGCTCCAGATCACATCTAATGACATCAGATTAGAAGCAGAAAGACATGTGGTATCATTATTGTCTGTTAGTGATGGTTGTGTGGACGGTAAACTGGAAGCTTGGGTCAAGTCAGCTGAAAAACATATCAAAATAATTAGTCATATTTATAAGCCGATTTATTAATTCATCTGTATAAAATCCATAAAAGTACATGTCTATCAACACATGCAAATGTCAATCAACACATACATAAGAATAAACCTGTTAATGATCCATCCATATGACTGTTATCCACATAATAAATTTGTTTACCAAACCACCCACATGTTTATCACTTTATCCATTCAATCTATCTTTCATTCAACCTGCCTATCTATTATCCTTCTTGATGTTTTTTTTTTTTTCTAATCCTGTTTTAGTTAGCATCATTAGGATATGAAGACATTTCTAGAACATTCTCTTGTGTGCACTTCTCAATGGTGTATTTCACTACCTGTTATATTTCTGTGATTCATCTTCTGTGTGGATGACCTCTTGCTTTGTATCCACTGTATCTGAATAAAGCATTGTCCTTTGAGGCACGTTGTTATCTATTATCTACTTATCTATTAATTACTTTTATTATCCACTATCTTATAATAAATTTAACTATCATTCACAAATACAACTTTACAATTGTCCATGTAAATAGTTTCAATTCATTGCTATAACATTATAGACACACTAACTAACACAAAGACAAGCAACATTATAAGATAGTACTAACCATACTGACAGGCTGGGCCAAACCAGTTAGGCTGACAACCGCTGCATTGGCCATTTGTTGGACATACATTTCCCAAACATTGGCACTTGTACATACAACCTTTGCCAAACCATCCACTGTCACAGGCTGGCAGAAATAAAACAAAAGAGATGATTAAAAACTTGCACATTACAACAGGAACAATATTACATAAATGATTTTTAAATTGAATTAGCTATTGGTAATTTGACAGATCATATAGTACTCATATCGGACATATATATATATCATCACTATCAAGTAAGGAGACATGCATGAATGTACAAACTATAGAGGGATAATACTATTATCAGTTCTAGGCAAAATACTAACAGGATTATACTCAATAGACTTAAAGAGGCCATAGATAAACAACTGAGAGCAGAACAAGCAGGGTTTCGCAAGAATAGATCCTGCACAGACCAGATAGCTACACTGCGCATTATAGTAGAACAAAGCTTAGAGTGGAACTCACCACTATACATAGGTTTTGTGGACTATGAAAAGGCGTTTGATAGTCTAGATAGAGAGTCATTGTGGAAACTATTAAAACACTATGGAGTTCCATCCAAGATTGCAAACCTAATAAAGGAAATGTATGAAGGAATTAAATGCAGAATCATAATGAGGACCAATTGACAGAATCCTTTGAGATAAGAATTGGGGTGAGACAGGGATGCCTGTTATTACCATTCCTGTTCTTGCTGGTCATATATTGGATCATGAAATCAACAACAACAGATAACAGATGGGAAATACAAAGAACACTTATGGAACAACCATGTTGCTACCAAGGTATGTGAACTTTCGGAGGGGAAGAGGCGCCAGGGCAGACCAATGATCAGATATAAAGATGTCTGCAAAGCCTAAATGAAAAACTCTTCTATAGGTCCCAGCACATGGGAAAGACTAGCTGATGACAGAGTTGTGTGGAAGGCTAAATTACAAAAGGGTGCAGAGTCTTTTGAGAAGAGACTTATTTATGAGCTGAACGACAAGAGAGAAAAGCAAAAACTCAGAAGAAGTTGTTACAGTAAAACACTTGCCAATTGACCGTCTGTAAAGACGAAAAAGGCCAGATATATGGAACAACTAGATGATCTTGGATTTTGCACACAATCTGACATTGCTGTCCCACAATCACGCACAGATTAAAGATAAAATGAATACCCTAAATAATTAGTCTCAGCAACTAGGTTTGAAAATACACAGGGGAAAGACCAAAGTCATGAGAATAAATGCAGTAAATGTAAACCAGATTATGCTGGAGGAAACAGCTCTACAAGATGTAGAATCATACACATACCTTGGTAGCAACATAGACACAGAAGCAGGAACAAACAGAGATGTCAAGATAAGAATACAAAAAGCAAGGGGAAACTTTATTGCATTGAGTAAGATATGGAAGTCAAAGGAGATCAAAACAAACAAAAAGCTGAAATTCTTTCAATCAAATATAAAGTCAGTACTGTTCTATGGCTCAGAAACATGGAAGACAACAAAGGAAACCATAAGAAAACTGCAGACCTTCGCAAATGGATGTTTACGTAGAATAGAGGGACTGAGGTGGTATGATAAGACTACAAACGAGGAACTCAGATAGAGATTTAAGCAGGTACCAGTGGAGAAAGAGCTCAGGAAGTGATGATGGCAATGATAGGACATACATTGAGAAGACTGACCGGAAGCATTACGAGATGTGTTTGGAACCCCTGGGAAAGAGGAGTAGGCGAAGGCCTAGACAGACCTGGAGAAGAGAGCTAGAGGCTGATATTAAAGGATAAATAGGAAACACGTACAAACAGTACTATAGTTTTACAAAATACAGAAACAGTGACGATAAACAGCAACGTTTGACAAAGACTTATCAGCAACGACACAAAGGAGTGACGAATTATAGAGAACACTTACAAATGGACGATAACGGAAACATGCATATTTATCTAATATAACAAAAATATAAAAATATATAGATAAATTATATATAATTATATATAAATATATGATTAGATAAATTTGAATGTTTCCATTATCGTCCATTTGTAAGTGTTCTCTATAATTCGTCACTCCTGTTGTGTCGTTTGCTTGATAAAGGCCTTTTGGTCGAAACGTTGCTGTTTATCGTCACTGCTTTTGTATTTTGTAAAACTATAGTACTTTGTTTGTACGTGTTTCGCTATTTACTAAGTTTTACTGCAGTCTTCCCCCTATTTGGATATTAAAAGGATAGGTAAATCATAGAAAGAGTTTGAAGGGATGGGAAGAGAGAGGAAGATCTGGAAGAAGTTTGTTGAAGACCTGTGCTCCGCTGGGAGTTGAAAGGTGAAGAAGAATTTGACAGATCATAGGGTACTCATATCGGACATATATTTATATATATATATATATATAAATTATATATATATATATATATATATATATATAAAATATATATGACTGTCATACATATATAATATATATATATATATATATATATATATATATATATATATATATATATATATATTGACTGCAGATAAGCTATGAAAAACAAATATAATGAAGACACCTATGGCAAGTAATGCAGGTATCACACTGGCATCTAAAATGATAAAAATAACAGCAGTTCACCTATTTAGGTAGCAATTTTGATTGCACAGGAAATGTTAAAAAGAAATTATGATACGAATTGGCAAAGCAGCATCAGCTTTTAAAAGTCTAAATAAATATGGAACTGCACATTATAAAGTATTAAAACTAAATTAAACTACAGTATAGTATTAAACTACAATTCAAATGTTGTATCAATACTAACATATGCTAGCGAAAGTTGGAAAATGACTAAAGATATAGAAAGCAAGTTGAATGCATTTGAAAATAGATGTCTGGGAAAAATAATTAATATAAAATGGAACGAATTCAGGAGAAGTGATGAAATCAGAGACATGTCTGGTCAACCACTAGTGACAACTGTTATAAGAAAGAGAAGATGAAGATATGTTGGGCACACCTTGAGGAGAAATGATCTATGAATATCAAAGCAGGCATTGAAGTGGGATGCAAAGGGTTCAAGAAAGAGAGGTCGACCTAAGGAGACCCTGAAACGAACTTTGCTGAGAGAGGCAGGAAATATCGGTCTCAGTTCCATGGAGGAGATTGAGCGAGTTGCCCAGGATAGAGCGGTATGGAGAAATTACTTGCAGGCCCTATGTAACGTATAACGGTACAAGAGGAATTATTATATATATATATATATCATCACCATCAAGTAGTTTGTCCCTTCCGGAACATGTCTCCCATGACAGCAGTTCTAAAAACTCTCTGTTCTGAGCAAGTTGACCGGTGTCTGTAGCAATCATTCTCAGATCATCAATGACATCTTGCACTCGTCATCCTCTCATTCTTCTTCCAGGCACCATTCCGTCCAAAATTATTTCCTCTAGGAATTCATGTCGTTTGATGTGTTCAAAATATTTATTTGTACTTGATTTTATGATATTTAATATCCAACTCTCTTGAATATCACGCTTTTGCAGAACAGACGCATTTGTTCTTTCATCTGTCCATAATATTCTAAGTACTCTTCTGTAGCATGTGCTTTCAATATCATTAATGATCTTCTCTGCCACTTTGTCAATGATTCATGTCTCACAACCATATGTTGCCAAGGAAAAAAATCTGGCACTTAAACACTTGATTTTTTGTTCTTATGTCAGTTCCCTTCCATATATTAGTAAGTTCTTTGAGTTTTTGCAAAGTAATGCTCAGCCTTCTTTTAATTTCTTTTATAGCATTCCTGGTATTTTTCATATCTAAGTGGCTGCCGAGTCAATTGAGTCCTATTCTTATGCACATAACGACAAGTTGTTCTATACTGTTCATATTATAGTAGTCATCTTGTGTTGGTATTTGTGGCTTTCAGATTTATTTAAAAACAATGACAAAATACAGCAACGTTTCGACCAACAAGACCTTTATCAAGCAAACGAACAATGCGAGTCCCGTAATCTTATCTATGCCATTATCTGTAAGTGGTGTAATAAGGCTTATATTGGCGAGACAGGCAAGAGGCTCAGTGACCAATTCGCCCACACCTTGCGCGACATACGCCAATGCTCTGTGACCCCTGTAGCCACCCATTTCAATGATACTGGCCATTTAGGAGCTCACGATGTCCAGGTCACAGCCATCCGACCATGTTCCTTGGATGATGGCAGACGATTTGCTCTGGAGAATCAGTTGATTTCTTCGTATGGTACCTTGCGACCATGTGGGCTCAACGTATTACATTCCTATGCTTCTTAGTACTTTCTCTTCCCATGCCTTGTAATCTATATGGGTATATGTTGCATGTATTCAAGTTATATATTTATTAGATTTTTCATTGTTTCTCTTCCATTCTATTTCTAGTTTTTAGTGTTACATTTATTTCGTTATTCGTTTTTATTCCCTGATTTTCATTATAAACGTTTGTATTAATCGTCCATTTGTTTTTTAAAATTTATCACCCCTGTTGTTCGTTTTCTTGATAAAGGCCTTGTTGGTCGAAATGTTGCTGTACTTTGTCATTGTTTTTGTAATTTGTAAAACTACAGTACTTTGTGATGACGTGTTTTGCCAATCAAACAGTCTCATCTATATTGTGATTGATTTAATCATCCTTTTCTTTTGTGGATAGTTAACTAGCCACATTCGGATGCTCTCTTGAAGCACCTTTTTGGTTGGTCAGTCTGCTGTTTCAGTTTCTGGTATTCCATAGTGATGCTGTATCCACTGCAAGACGACCTTGCGATGCTTGTACAGTTTGGACAGTAGAGTCTGTAGACCTGGCAATTTTCTGGACTGGTACTATGTGGAGTGCTGATTTTGCATCCGTCAAAAATACATCTGGTTGTGAAACAAGTCTGGTATTCAACAGTTTCTCAGTTTTGAACTTGATTACCTGAATTTATGTTTCATAGTTATGACATAATTTCCATGTTGATGCTTAAA
Source organism: Arion vulgaris (assembly GCA_020796225.1). Classification (NCBI taxonomy): domain Eukaryota; kingdom Metazoa; phylum Mollusca; class Gastropoda; order Stylommatophora; family Arionidae; genus Arion; species Arion vulgaris. The sequence continues at coordinate 81,876,208 of CM036755.1, forward strand.
TCATATCTCTAACGTTTGGGTATTCTATGCAGTCTACACTCCTGCTCTTCCATTCTTCGCTGCGTTTACTGCTGACCCATCCGTGTATACCCGGACCCAGAGATCTTGTGGGTATTCTTCATCAAGTAAACTGAGAGTTACTGTCTTGCATTGTGCTCATCCCTGTTGAGTATTCCTTTCACTTCTGTCTTTATAAAAACTTCTGGTTCAGTCTCCTCTCTCCAAGGGGTTTGCTTCAGCACAGACTTAAGAGGAATGCCAACTTTTGGTAGGTCTGAAGTTTGCCTTTTCAGTCTTTTGTTTTGATGAATAAACTGCTTCTTTCAGCTGCCCACTGCCATATTTTGGAATCTGTTTTTCATTGGGTGGCTTGGCATACACATATACTTTTCTGCCTGTGTCATTACTTTTGTGTCTCTATGTTCTCTCAGTGCTTGTATTCCTCCCACTCTTTCCATCTCCACTATTGGCGTAGATTTAATTGCTCCCATGATGAGACGAAGCGCCTGGTTTTGCACTTTATCCAATTCTCCTAATGTGGAATTTAATGCTGGACACCATGCAGCTGACCCATATTCTAGGTGTGGTCGTATGACATGTTGATAAATATTTTAAAGTAGTTTTTGTTTGGCTTCCCATGTAGTCCCACTTCATTTTCTCAGGATAGCTAACTTCCTCCCGGCCTTTGCTGCTGCTTTGTTGATGTGCTGCTTCCATGTCAGTCTATCATTGAATGTAACTCCGAGATAGGTAGTTTGCTTGACTTAGATAAGTCTATAAATTAGATAAAGTATATAAAGATAGTTATATATATCTACCAACACTTCACATGAAGTAAAACATGGAAGATAAGAAGAAGAAGATTAAAAGGTATATATAGACCTCTTGCACATGACAGTAAAATGTCATAACAATTTTGGATTAAGCAGGCTGAATTAATCCCCAAATATATATTATGAATTCATTGTATGTGTGGTCCCAAGTTGTAGATATCTATTCACATTACCTTGAGTACACATGGGAGACATGTAGCCATCTTTGCAGCCAAGGAGACAAGTTCCATTAGCTGCATCACAAACTGATCTGCCACTGTTGTCTGCTGCACAATTCTGAGAACAAGTAGATGTGCATCCAATGCCATATGTTCCAATTGGACAGACTGCGGAAGAATCTAAACAATCGATGTTAGTTAGATGAAATATATGCGTGAAATTTTAATCTGATTTAATGTCAATAAAAAATATTAATTGTTTAGTCTACTACTTAAGATTCAATAGTGCATGTGAAACAATTATATTTTTTAAAAGTGATGTTGAAGTCCAAAATTATAGAAAACAGTTCAAAGTAGAAGAGCTTAAGAACCAGGAGGTAAGAGAGATATTTGTAGTCACAGTATCAAAGAAGTACCCAGTACTTGAACAGTTTTGAATATCTCGGTTCACTGCTGACAACGGAAGGAAATGGGATGAAGGAAATTAAAAGAAGAACAAACATGGCTTTACAAAAAATTAAACAACTAAAAACAGTATGGAATGAAACTGATAGGAAAAAAAATATCAGAATACCAAGAGCATGCATATTCCCAGTCACAACGTATGGGTGTGAAGCACGGGCATTTAACAAGGCAGCGGAAAAACGTATATGTGCTTTTGAATACAAGGGTTGCATATGAGTCCTCCGTAGATTATGGACAGAAAAGAGAACAAATAGATCTATCCAGAATGAACTCAAAATCAAAGAAAACAGGACTATGCTACAAATAAGAATGAGACAATTAAAGTATCTTAAATATAAGAAAAGACATGAGCGGCTGGAGAAGACCATCATGGAAGGAGTCATTCTGACAAAGAGGAGAAGACAAAGACCACAGAGAAGATGGCTTCAGGATGTAACTGATGGTTTGAGAATGATGTCTGCAGAGGCAGGACATCTGGCCTGTGAGAAGAAATTCTGAAGTTCTGTTAAGGAGGCAAAGTTTGGCTATTTAATGATGATGATAATATCTTTATCATTCATGTTACATTCAAAAACATTCTTCATTTGTATATCATAATAACTTACTTAATAGACATGATTCACCATAGTAACCAGCAGCACATCCAGATGGACATCCACCAGTACTAACAAAACATGGATCACTTGAGTTAGCACAATTACATGTTCGCTCACAGTTTCGTCCAAATGTCCCAGGAACACAGTCTGTGTCTACAAGAGAGAAGTTACAAACAGCTCACACCATGCACATACATAGTAGAACTCCACTGTTAAACATATTTATTACCTACGATACATGAAAGAATGATCATAATATGCCACATCAGGTGTTGAATCAGTTATCAGTTATACGAGGACTATCATCATAGCACTCCGGACATGTTCATTGGTGTTCTGATCTCCTCCTCATCAGATCCAGTAGTGTCCAGCGGCCCAACACGCCAGTTTCATGTTGATTAATCAATCTCTTTGCATATTTAGTATGTTGTTCTTTTCGGCTGCACCAATATTGACACCCATCTCTCTCAATCTGGTCAGCGAATGGGATTCACAGACCTGAAACTCCTCTGTTCGGTAAGACTCTCTCATTGCGTGAAGAATGCCATTTCGATCCATAGCAGCTTCCTCTGATATTGTAGCCAAGCCAGCCAATCTATCAGCTTGTTCATTACCTCCAACTCCTGCATGTGGAACAAGAGCTATCAACGTTATCAGAAAAAACCAAATGATATTATTCTTAACATTAATTTCAGTAAAGTTAATTGCATATCCTTTACAGGACTTTGCGAATCAACCCCAGCTTTTAACGCTGTTTGTGATTTTCTATGCATTATTACGTTCAGTAGTTTGCCATTGCTTTCTGAACGGGTGGCGCCATTGTCCTTTTGTTAAAATCCACGCAAAACAATTTGCAACCAAACTGTCCGCAGCGTGATTCAAACTCAGAACGTCGGTGTTAATAGACCGAGTCACTATCTCCTAAGCCACAGACGGCACCAATTTCAGTAAACTACCATATATTTAGTGATTTAGTCTAATATAATACCAATATTTTTTAGAATGCTAATGATTGATTGCTAGGACCATCATCATTGTACTTTGGTAAGTAATGATGTGTGCTCCAATCTCTTTCTTACACGGGAAGATCTCAGCAGCAGTGCACGAACTCTGTAGCATCGGCGATGGTCCTGAATGTTGTTTAGAAGAAACTGTTTGTAAGAACTTTTATTTTTGTTATCTTTCTAATGGATTTTGCCCAGGCAGTGGCTTCCCAGCCTGCACCAGCCATTAAATTCCTCAGGCTCATGTTCCCCTATTCTACACCACCCTAAAAAGCGGTATTACAGGCTTAAAAACGTTTTTTGATGAAAATTCTCTAGTTTGTTGATCAAAGAGTATCCAAGGATGTATGGTTAACTCCATCTCCTTTCTATTTATAACCTAAACCATGACCATACGTGTTAGTTTCATATACACTTCACTTTTAAGTAGTTTCAGTTAATTAAAGTCAAATGGGAACGGAAAACAATGGATAATCAACAAAATATTTATAAACTTTCAAACAACGATCCGTCCCAGCTACAAGCTAGTTTAATTTTTAAAATGATGATTCGTGTGGAATCAGTTAATTATAGAATTTAAAAACATACTGTGGTAGAATTAAGTTTTGTTCAATTTTCCACTTCACATGTATATGAGCAAATTAATCTGTAGTTTTCCTAATTTGAAACATTTGATAAACCGTATTTAATTCTGAAGATATGATGTACTTTTATCACAAACTATAATAATGTGAAATAGTAAATCAAGAATCGGTAGCAATCAGTAAGCGCTAATATAAATTGTATATATAATTTGACAATTACACATGTCACGGCAGAGTCTGCAGCATGTGGCTAAACGTGCCAGATAAGTATACTCAGACTGCAGCATTTGGTAGTTTTTGATTATCGGTTACTGAACTGATGTCACAGCACTCCGGGCCGACCCATAGGGCTCATTTTCCCCAACGGATGATGAAGGATATGCATGCTGATGGTTCCTGTGGCTTGCTGGTTAAACACACACATCTCTGTCCCTCAAGCATCCAGCTCTACTTGTACAATGTGTAATTTCAAACTCATTAAATCATTTCAATTGATTCAACATCAATTTGAGTGTCCTCATCTAATAGTACATCATCAATAGACCATAGGTTATCTCTTCTATCCATCATATACTTCCCAACAATCGATGCTTTCAATTCAAATCTGTCTGCTTCTCTCATTGCTTCAAACACTCATGTGCCCAGGAGTGTAGACTTATGTGAGGGTCTAGAGCAACGTTTCCCAAAGTGGGCGTGTGGGGGCTGAAGCATTCTAGGGAGGGGATAGTGGGTTTAGAAGAATTTGGGGAAGGGGGGGGCGGGGGAGTTCAGGTGATTAGGAGTGGCTTCTTAAAGAAGAAATGAATAATAAATATGTTTTAATAAATTACTTACCTGATTTTGCGATTGAATAATCATTTCAAATTTTAATTCTGCATTTTAATTAATCTTATGCCCGTCTTACACATTCCATTTTTTCATCAATTTTCTATTTCATGCATATAATCATTTGAAAATTGACCATGTATTACAGAAATATATATCAATTTTCTATATCAAAGAGAAAATAGAGAATGTATGTATGTGAGGGGGCGTTAGTAAACTGTTATAGTGGAGGGGTGTTACAAAGTGTATGTTGTGCAAAGTGGGTGGTGGGCCGAAAAAGTTTGGAAATCTATGGTCTAGAGCCCTGTTTCCCAACATGGGGCCCATGCCCCATAGGGGGGCATTTTCATCATTAAGGGGGGCAATGGAGTCGTTCAGAGTTTAACTAATGTTCATGATGTTGCAAAACCGATATATCAGCTTTAGTTTGTCTGTTGGCAAAAATGAATGTTGTTTCACAATCACGTTACTGAAGTTTTAAAAATAAAAAATGGGGGGGTGGGGGTGGGGTGGGGTGGGGGGGACATATGAATGTTTGAAAAGCTTTGGTGGGGCGTTGCACAAAAAAGGTTGGGAAACACTGGTCTAGCGATTTGAAACCTCTATAGACGAATCCACTCATTCCCCAACCTTCCATTCTGGATCTTCTGAAGCATCGGCTCAGATTCAGAAACAACAGCGGCTTTAGTAAACGGAGTCCCAGAGAGCCAATAGAGGGCAGCATTTAGTAGTGTATGTGTATAGAGGGCAGCATTTAGTAGTGTATGTGTTAAGTACTAATATAATAAACTGAAGTATACTCAACTTACCACCATAGATTTCAACTTCACATACTGTAAGTAGTCTGTCTGTGCCATTTAGTTGGATGGTTAAAGTAGAGACTGTTGCAGTTGTTGTTACTAGCGTGTACATAATTTGATTTGTAGTAGTTGTGTCTATGTAATTATACACTGTGATATTTGCAGCAGTCATACTTTTGAGATTAAACCCATACAGTCTCTCTTGATTAGCTAAAAACAATCAGACAAAAGATACAACAAATCAGACAATAGAATTGATTCAATAAATATGATATTGATATAAAAGAGAGCCCTAGAGTTTTAATTTTGTTACTTAATATAAGAACTATTGATATAAGGGAAGACTGCAGCATAAATATGTAGCAATGGCAAAACACATAAAATCAAAGTGCTGTAGATTTACAAAATTCATAAACAATAACGATAGACAGAAACGTTTCAACCAAAAAGCCTTTATCAACTACAGTACTTTGTATTTATGTGTTTCGCAAATATAAGAACTAGTGAAAATCTGGAAGACAGTTTGAGTCAAAAAAATATTAGAATGCCAGTTCCTTGAAGACAAAGCACAGGGTATTCAGCTCAAATGTGAAATCTGTCTTTTTGTGTGGCTCAGAAATGTGTAGAGTCACCATGTTAAATACACATACGGTTCAGATCTTTATCAACAAATGTCTTTGACTTTTCTCAATCTGAGATGGTATGATAGAGTAGCAAAGAACTGACATAGTATGATAGAGTAGCAAATAGAGACTGACATAGTATGATAGAGTAGCAAATAGAGACTGACATAGTATGATAGAGTAGCAAATAGAGACTGACATAGTATGATAGAGTAACAAATAGAGACTGACATAGTATGATAGAGTAACAAATAGAGACTGACATAGTATGATAGAGTAGCAAATAGAGACTGACATAGTATGATAGAGTAGCAAATAGAGACTGACATAGTATGATAGAGTAGCAAATAGAGACTGACATAGTATGATAGAGTAGCAAATAGAGACTGACATAGTATGATAGAGTAGCAAATAGAGACTGACATAGTATGATAGAGTAGCAAATAGAGACTGACATAGTATGATAGAGTAGCAAATAGAGACTGACATAGTATGATAGAGTAGCAAATAGAGACTGACATAGTATGGCAGAGTGACAAATAGAGACTGACATAGTATGACAGAGTGACAAATAGAGACTGACATAGTATGACAGAGTGACAAATAGAGACTGACATAGTATGGCAGAGTGACAAATAGAGACTGACATAGTATGACAGAGTAGCAAAGAGACTGACATAGTATGGCAGAGGACAAATGAGACTGACATAGTATGGCAAAGACAAATAGAGACTGACATAGTATGACAGAGTAGCAAATAGAGACTGACATAGTATGATAGAGTAGCAAATAGAGACTGACATAGTATGGCAGAGTGACAAATAGAGACTGACATAGTATGGCAGAGTGACAAATAGAGACTGACATAGTATGACAGAGTGACAAATAGAGACTGACATAGTATGGCAGAGTGACAAATAGAGACTGACATAGTATGATAGAGTAGCAAATAGAGACTGACATAGTATGATAGAGTAACAAATAGAGACTGACATAGTATGGCAGAGTGACAAATAGAGACTGACATAGTATGATAGAGTAGCAAATAGAGACTGACATAGTATGATAGAGTAGCAAATAGAGACTGACATAGTATGATAGAGTAGCAATAGAGACTGACATAGTATGATAGAGTAGCAATAGAGACTGACATAGTATGGCAGAGTGACAAACACAGACCTGTGGATAAGAACCAGACAAGAACCCATGATGATCAATGTCATGAGGAGAAAATAGTGGTAGGTTGGACATACTCTGCGCAAGACCCAGTCCCTAGACAAGCACTTGAGTGGAACCCTCAAAGGAAATGGAAAATGGACATTCTATACAAACGTGGAAATTGAGTCTTCTTGAAGAACTGAAGGATACTTGACTGTCCTGGGAAGTCTTTAAAAGGACAGCCAGAGACCGGAAAAGTGGACAGCAACTGTGACAACTGTTTAACTCTATGCACAACAAGAAGAAGAGAAGAATAAACTAGAAAAACAAATATTAGGAGTCTAATGACCATGATAGTGACCACGGGCCTTGACAATTTTGAGGTTCAAGGCCAGCTTTACTAAAACATTTTAGGTGCACGTGGTATGTGGCTAGACTACAAATGATCCTTATTTTAGTGTGCACATGGTGTTTGGCTCGGCTGGATACAGGTGATCCTGATTGTGTGCACATGGTAGTGGTCTGGCTGGACTACAAGTGATCCTGATTTTAGTGTGCACATGGATGTGAGCCTCGGCTGGACTACAAGTGATTTTATTAGTACAATGACTACAGGTGATCCTAATTTAGTGCACATGGAGCTGACTAAATGACTGATTTAGTGCACATGTAGGCTGACTACAAATGATCCTGATTTAGTGTGCACATGTAGTGGCAGTGACTACAGGATCCTATTAGTGTACATGGAGTGGCTGACACAAGTGATCCTTTATAGTGCATGGTATGTGGCCAGGCGATACAAGTGATCCTGATTTAGTGTGCACATGGATGTGGCTGGACTACAAGTGATCTTGATTTTAGGTGCACATGGTTGTGGCTCGGCTGGACTACAAGTGATCCTAATTTAGTGTGCACATGGTATGTGGCTGGACTACAAGTGATCCTAATTTTAGTGTGCACATGGTATGTGGCTCGCTGACTACAAGTGATCCTGATTTAGTGTCACATGTATGTGGCTGGACTACAAGTGATCCTGATTTTAGTGTGCACATGGTATGTGGCTCGGATGGACTACAAGTGATCCTGATTTTAGTTTGCACATGGTATGTGGCTGGACTACAAGTGATCCTGATTTAGTGTGTACATGTATGTGGTTGACTACAAGTGATCCTGATTTTAGTGTGCACATGGTATGTGGCTCGGCTGGACTACAAGTGATCCTGATTTTAGTTTGCACATGGTATGTGGCTCGGCTGGACTACAAGTGATCCTGATTTAGTGTGCACATGGTATGTGGCTGGACTACAAGTGATCCTGATTTTAGTGTGCACATGGTATGTGGCTCGCTGACTACAAGTGATCCTGATTTTAGTGTGCACATGGTATGTGGCTCGGCTGGACTACAAGTGATCCTGATTTAGTTTGTCACATGGTATGTGGCTGGACTACAAGTGATCCTGATTTTAGTGTGCACATGGTATGGCTGGCTGGACTACAAGTGATCCTGATTTTAGTTTGCACATGGTATGTGGCTGACTACAGTGATCTGATTTAGTGTGACATGTTGTGGCTGGACTACAAGTGATCCTGATTTTAGTGTGCACATGGTATGTGGCTCGGCTGGACTACAAGTGATCCTGATTTAGTGTGCACATGGTATGTGGCTCGGCTGGACTACAAGTGATCCTGATTTTAGTGTGCACATGGTATGTGGCTGGACTAAAAGTGATCCTGATTTTAGTGTGCACATGGTATGTGGCTGGACTAAAAGTGATCCTGATTTTAGTGTGCACATGGTATGTGGCTGGACTACAAGTGATCCTGATTTTAGTGTGCACATGGTTAGTGGCTGGACTAAAAGTGATCCTGATTTTAGTGTGCAAATGGTATGTGACTGGGGTGGACTACAAGTGATCCTGATTTTAGTGTGCACAAGGTATGTGGCTGGACTACAAGTGATCCTGATTTAGTGTGCACATGGTATGTGACTGGGGTGGACTACAAGTGATCCTGATTTTAGTGTGCACAAGGTATGTGGCAGGACTACAAGTGATCCTGATTTTAGTGTGCACAAGGTATGTGGCTGGACTACAAGTGATCTTGATTTTAGTGTGCACAAGTTATGTGGCTGGACTACAAGTGATCTTGATTTTAGTGTGCACATGGTATGTGGCTGGACTACAAGTGATCCTGATATTAGTGTGCACATGGTATGTGTCTGGGCTGGACTACATGTGATCCTGATTTTAGCGTGCACATGGTATGCGGCTGGACTACAAGTGATCCTGATATTTTACTTAGGAATCTCAGCAACAAGTATCTCTAAAATTGGAGTAAGACTTGTCTGAATAGTGAGGGACACTGGTGATGAGAACATCATGCAAGAAGTCAGAGGTCTCTGTAGTTCTCTTCAATCACAGTGGTAAGTCAGTGGTAATGAACGAGCTGATAGATTGGCTGGCATGGCTACAATATCAGAGGGAGCTGCTATTGACCGAAATGACATTCTTAACTCATTAAGAGAGTCTTTCCGAACACAGGAGTTTCAGGGCTGTGAATCCCACTCACTGACCAGATTGAGAGAGACGGGTGTCAATATTGGTGCAGCACGAAAAGAACGACATACCAAATGTACATAGAAATGAATTAATCAATATCAAACTGGCATATTGGGCTGCTGGAATTGTTGAGGCGGAGATCAGACCAAATATGAACATGTCCGAAGTGCTATGATGATAGTCCTCTGATCAGTTAGATCTGCAATAGTAGGTGACATGGCCATGCCTAAATTCAAAGCAGTGAACTAAAAAACAATATATTTGAAAAATTGTAGGCAAGTGAGAAATAGGTTGGGCTCATTGCCCTCGATACCCATGTGTGTCAGAGTAAAGCTGATTGCAATTCTGTGAATTGTTGAAGCCTGTATTGAATCAGTTGATTGTCTTCTGTCCACCGAATCAGCCTCAACCTTCTGGATTGTTACAGGAGGGGGCTTTTTCCTCATAGTTACCGGACCCCCTCACTGTAAACGGAGGGCTCATTCATGCTGCTTTATAATATACCAAACGAACAAGGTGGATTCATTTCATATACATTTATTATTATCACTTGTGGACAATACACGAACACGTCTGGTCGTGCCCAATGTTTATGTCATCTCTTCTATTTACTAACTAACTTCCTAGCAACTGTTACTAAACCGTCACTATTTTACTACACAAAAGCGTCATGTCTCGGAGTTATGTGTTGCACTTCTGCATAGAGAGTACAACACATAGTCTCAACTATTAAACATCTAATTATACTACTCTAACTATCTGGCTAACTGTCCATTCCTCTGCTGCCATCTGGGGAACTATGACACCCCCTGGAGACCTCGCCGTCGCCCCGACGGCGAAATCCCAAGAAAAATCGCACAGGTAGTGTCCAATAGGGTTATTAGAGTGGTGAGAGCTGAAAGGGAACTAGTCACCTCACGTGATAAACGTGGCTCCACAACAACTAACTATAACAGCCAACCATGGTCGAAAAGAAAAAGAAAATCCTGACGGATCTCAGGAAGACCCAGTTGAACGAGCTAAATGGGAACTAGTCACCACACGTTGTTGAACGTGACTCGTCAACTGGTCATAGGTGACCATGGTTAACAACAACAGTAAACCCTCTGTGCTCTTGTGCTGAAACCATGTAATATAGAAATTAATCAGCATTTCATTAATTAATTGGAAAATATGCGCCATATGATTCCGACGGCGACCCAACAGCATAACACTTGACCAATGTGAGGTGGCTGTACTGGGACATCCTATCCTCACATGAGGTAGTATGGGTTTGATGGCAGCTTGCATCAGTATGTCACTATCACTATGTCTTTCTTGAATGTCTTGTCACACTATATTAGTAAAAAAATTAGAGGCAAAAACTCGCCTGGGCATCCAGCCCGATCAATCCAAATGACATAATTGTCAGTAAGAACTGCCATCAAGCAGTAACACAGTCCAGGTAACGACCAAAAATGACATAGGGCATGCCAGTTTAGGACCAGCGTTGGGTCATCAGGTTGATTGAAGAATTATTAATAAGGTCACTCAAGTTCTTCCCTGGGAACGATAACCAGTACATTACCGTCAATTGATGCAGGACAGGCGTTGGGTCTTAGTTAACCATCAAATAATGAAGGACAAGCGTTGGGTCCTCCGGTTGATTGAAGAATTATTAATTTTGCCTTGGAAACGACACACCGGACATTGCCATTAGGTGATGAAGAACAGGCGTTGTATCCTTGTTCGCCTTCAAATACCGAAGGACAAGTGATGGGTCCTCAGGTTATTTGAAGAATCAATAATAAGATCAATAAAGTGCTGCCTTGGGGACGATACACTGGACATTACCGTCAATTGATGAAGAACAGGCGTTGACTCTTTGTTCACCTTCAAATAGCGAAGGACAATCGTGTGGATCTCAGGTTGATTGAAGAATTATTAATAAGATCAATATAGTTCATATTTGGGGACAATACGCTGGACTTTATCGTCAATAGATGAAGAACAGGCGTTGACTCTTTGTTCACCTTCAAATAGCGAAGGACAATCGTGTGGTCCTCAAGTTGATTGAAGAATTATTATTAAGATTAATATAGTTCATATTTGGGGACAATACATTGGACGTTATCGTCAATAGATGAAGGACAGGCGTTGGCTCTATGTTCACCTTCAAATAGTGAAGGACAATCGTGTGGTCCTCAAGCTGATTGAAGAAATGTTAGATACGTAGGGCAGGCAATGACAATCGTTACGCCCCAAGGTTGATTGAAGAATTGATTGATACGTAGGGCAGCATTGTGTCCCTAGGTCGATTGAAAAAGTGACCCATTTATCTTGACATGCAGTAGAAAATCATGGTGTATATAGTTAAAAAAATACTCACACGCAGGCAACTATATTCTGGTCCTCCACGAACGGTGTATAATGGTCAGCAACGTGGGCAGATATTATTTTTTTTCTGACACCATTGTTACAGGAGGGCTTTTTCCTCATAGTTCGACCCTACTGTAACGGAGGGCTCATTCATGCTGCTTTATAATATACCAACGAACAAGGTGGATTCATTTCATATCATTTATTATTATCCTTGTGACAATACGAACAGTCTGGTCGTGCCCAATGTTTATGTCATCTCTTCTATTTACTAACTAACTTCCTAGCAACTGTTACTAAACCGTCACTATTTTACTACACAAAAGCGTCATGTCTCGTAGTTATGTGTTGCATAACTATGACTGTCATAGTTCCCCAGATGGCAGCAGAGGAATGGACAGTTAGCCAGATAGTTAGAGTAGTATAATTAGATGTTTAATAGTTGAGACTATGTGTTGTACTCTCTATGCAGAAGTGCAACACATAACTACGAGACATGACGCTTTTGTGTAGTAAAATAGTGACGGTTTAGTAACAGTTGCTAGGAAGTTAGTTAGTAAATAGAAGAGATGACATAAACATTGGGCACGACCAGACGTGTTCGTGTATTGTCCACAAGTGATAATAATAAATGTATATGAAATGAATCCACCTTGTTCGTTTGGTATATTATAAAGCAGCATGAATGAGCCCTCCGTTTACAGTGAGGGTCCGGTAACTATGAGGAAAAAGCCCCTCCTGTAACAGGATCATACTCACTAAATGACTCAGAATGCTCGCTGAGTTTAGTAGCTTTGTGACAAGCCAGAGTAGTGCTTTAGTCACACCCAACACTTCCATTGTCATGCTACCTGTCATACAAAATGCACCACTTGCTTCTTTAACATTTTTGCTGTATGAGCTTGTGAGAAGGCATATGTAGACTTGTAGTGAAGAACTACTGATCTATCAGTGTAGTTTCCAACCTTACCCTCATTACAGTTTTCATTAGTGATAACATTGATGTCTACACTCTCCACCATTGGATTGATTTCTCTAGTCTTTGTTAAATTTGATGATGGTAGAAAATGTATTCCCAAATATTGAAAGCACTGGTATCAATTCGTTTCCAGGGGCAATATTCATGAGCCTGCATACCAGCTATGCAGTGTCTGCAGTACAGTCAAATTATAATTTTACCCACTTCAACTAATTTCTGCTTCTGATGCTGCGCACCTTGCGCAGGCGATGACACTTGTTAGCACATATTTTGAGATATGTTTGTATCATTATATTTGTTTAGTATATACAGGGAGTCAATTTAAGTAACATTATAAAGAAAGAAGACAACAGTTCGAGAAAGTTCTTACTGTCTCTGTTGTATAAAACATATCTGTTGACTGCCTCAAGAAGTGAAAATCTGACAAACCAGTTTGGGTTAGTTTCTGGATTGGTAGCTGTGCAAGTATTTGTAATACTAAATCTTGGATCTGTGTTTCCATCCACTGCTTTATCTGAGCTATATGTAGCATAAGTACTAGATTGTGTGGTGTTTTGACGAAGTGCAACATTCCGACCTGCAGGAACAAATAATTCAAGAGTTATATTATAATAAACTTTGAACACATCAACTTTTGCATAATTGTAAAATGGTGTCTTGTTTTCAATTTCTGTTTTATGTTTTGTTTTTCTTCTAGGAGCTGACAATCTGGAACTACAATTTGAAAACATTTCTATAATATAGAGGAAACTGATTATAAACACCACTAGACTTGATACATGATGATGGTGATAATGGATAAGTCACAGGAAGTATAAGACAGCAGACAATTGCTTGTGTCATGGAAATTGCAGGTCATGTAGGAAGAGAACATAAAACTGATGGTCATTCTTTTTTACTTTCTTTTCTCAAATCCTGTATTGCCTCACAGCGAAACATTACAAAGGATTTATATGAAAGGGCTCTCTTTGTACATAGTTTTTTTTAATCTTCTTTATATGAAAGGGCTCTCTTTGTACATAGTTTTTTTTAATCTTCTTTATATGAAAGGGCTCTCTTTGTACATAGTTTTTTTTAATCTTCTTTATATGAAAGGGCTCTCTTTGTACATAGTTTTTTTTAATCTTCTTTATATGAAAGGGCTCTCTTTGTACATAGTTTTTTTTAATCTTCTTTATATGAAAGGGCTCTCTTTGTACATAGTTTTTTTTAATCTTCTTTATATGAAAGGGCTCTCTTTGTACATAGTTTAATCTTCTTTATGAAGCTCTTGTACAGTTTAATCTTATGAAAGGGCTCTCTTTGTACATAGTTTTTTTTAATCTTCTTTATATGAAAGGGCTCTCTTTGTACATAGTTTTTTTAATCTTCTTTATATGAAAGGGCTCTCTTTGTACATAGTTTTTTTTAATCTTCTTTATATGAAAGGGCTCTCTTTGTACATAGTTTTTAATCTTCTTATAGAAGGTCTCTTTGTACATAGTTTTTTTTAATCTTCTTTATATGAAAGGGCTCTCTTTGTACATAGTTTTTTTTAATCTTCTTTATATGAAAGGGCTCTCTTTGTACATAGTTTTTTAATCTTCTTTATATGAAAGGGCTTTGTACATAGTTTATCTTCTTTTAAGGCCTCTTGTACATATTTTTAAATCTTCTTTATATGAAAGGGCTCTCTTTGTACATAGTTTTTTTTAATCTTCTTTATATGAAAGGGCTCTCTTTGTACATAGTTTTTAATCTTCTTTATATGAAAGTTTTTAATCGCTGTCTCTTTGTACATAGTTTTTAAATCTTCTTTATATGAAAGGCTCTCTTTGTACATAGTTTTTAAATCTCTTATGAAGCCTTTGTACATAGTTTTTTTAATCTTCTTTCTTCTTTTCTCTAATCCTGTTTTGCCTCACAGTGTTAGGATAAGAAGAGATTTCTAGGACATGCTTTTGTGTGCACTTCATAAACATTGTTTATCGTCGCCTCTCTGATCTCTGTGCAATCTCTGATGTATCCACTTTATAGGGGTAACATTGCTCTTTGATGCACCAATTTTATTATTTTGTTTTATTATTTTATTTTATTTTCCTAGGCTGTTTTTTATACCCCGCCACCCCATCTTGTGCATGGTCTTTCTCTTGCTCTCTACTCATTGTACTTTTTCATCATGCCTCTCTGTGATAGTTGATACCAGGACAGTCTTGTCTGGTATCCCAACCATTTAATGTTATCCTTTTATGAATTGCATGACTGGTATCACATCCAGTCTTTTCTGATTTCTTCATTTCTAATTTCTAATCGATTGATTGGCTGCACTTCGGTGAGTAACCATGTGTGTGCTGATCTCTTTCTTACATAGGAAGATCTCAGCTGCAGCGCATGAACTCCGTAGCGCCGGCGAGGGTCCTCGATGTAATTTTGATGAAGATATTTTTGTACAAATTTTAGTTTTATAAAATCTTTTCCCTTTTGAATTTTGCCCGAGCAGCAGCTTTCCAGCCTGCTCTTCTTGATTTTGAACTGTCAAGGGTTCTTTTACGTGCTCAAATTGAACACAGGACCTATGTTTTATAATCCATCTCCTATGGAACTAGGAATTCGATCACACCTACACTGCGATCAGAGATCTCTGGAAAAATATCAAGATGGCTCCACGATGGAGCGAACCTGGTATCTTTGGCATGAGAGATGAGCACCGTACCTCTACGTCTCAGTTTGGCAAAAACAAAAATAATATCCACTGACAAAAAAAAACAAAGTTAAAATGTTATATTTATAAAGAGTGAAAAATAGACAATGAGAATTGAAAACTATTTTTTTTTAACTCTTAATAGGTTTTTCTTTGCAATTGCTATTTTAATGATTATACCGTCAGACAAGTTCTTATGATGAAGTCAACTGTTTTCTGGAGCTCATCTCTGATGTCATTTAGTTTTTAATGTAATGTTCGGTTGTAGGGCCAGCATTTCTTTCTAGGGAAAACCTACAGGTGACAGTCTTGCAGGACATTTTCTGCGGTTTGATCAGTGCTACCAAAAGGACAGAACACATCCTTCTGTTCACGAGTGCAGTTTTTTCCAGAGACCCTAGGATTGTTGCCGGAGCTATGGAGTTCATGCTTTGTGCAATACTCTCGGCAGGTGGCGTGTCATTTCTGCGGAGAGGGACCGAGCCATATGGGGTAAAACCCGGTGCAATGAAGTCAATCCTTCAGCTTTGGCTTTTGTAGCTTGTGTAGGTGTTTGTTCTGTCTGTTATGTCCTATCCTAAGTCAGAAGATGATGGTCTGTCATTGTCTGGCAAGTGTGTGGTAGTCTGTCATTGTCTGTCAAGTGTGTGGTAGTCTGTCATTGTCTGTCAAGTGTGTGGTACTCATCGTTGGATATTTTAGGTTATTTTCTAATGTCAAGGATAGTTCTTCTTTTTTTCAAAGTATGTGATCAGCAGGTCATACAAAGTCTTTGTACTGTTGTCTGGTCCTCCAGCAGCTACAGCAAAGAAATAGGAATATTGAAGAAGAGGTAGAGGAGAAGAGAAGTGGACATAAGAGGCAGGCTGGACAGAGACAGTTTAGAAGGAAGACAGATCAACTTGCTCTAGGTATATAAGAATTGGGTATTGGAATTGCTGAAGCACAAAACAGCAAGCATAAAGGGCTAGAGTTGACAACTCCGGAAAGAAGCATCCCGACAAAGTAAAGAATACAAAAGCTATGGACAAGTCATATGAGCTCAATATTAGGTACTCTTTGCTCTCAACGAATTCCAAAATTATTCTGAGACATCTTCCTTCAAAGTCTCATATGCGACTGTATGTATTGGTACTTTTTTCCCACATCTCTGATCCATACAATAAGACTGTGCATAGTTTAGTTGTATAGAGTGGTTTTAGTCTGTGTCCTGTAAGTTGATGATCTCCACATGCTGTCCAACAACCTGAATGTTGAAGTTGCCATTTCAATAGTACATACTTTACTGTACATGTATTTTTGTGTAGATATTCTTAATGCATTGAGAGAGTCTTTCCGAACAGAGGAGTTTCAGAGCTGTGAATCCCCCTCGCTGACCAGATTGAGATAGATGGGTGTCAATACTGGTGCAGCCCGAAAAGAACAACATACCAAATATGTAAAGAGATTGATTAATCAACATCGAACTGGCGGGTTGGGCCGCTGGAAGCTGCTGAATTTGCTGAGGCGGAGATCCGAGGACCTATGGACATGTCCGGTGTGCTATGATGATAGTCCTGATATAATTGATATTGCATAGTTTTGATTACTTTATTTCTTTAACATACCTCCGCTAACGTAAACTGAACAGAGAGAATTGACCGCATTCCCTGTAAGTCTCACTTGAGAGACCAGCCCAATTTGTTCACAATGAATGTCCAGTGTCTGGTTATTGACTGCAGCAATTCTTAGATTGCTGCATGAAACTTGAGTAGAATTGAAGGTCACAGCAAAAGCATTGATCATATTCACCGAATCTGAAATAGAATACAATCATATCAAGAATAGATATTTACTTCACATAAGCAAATATATAATCCATTCAGTCTTACACAGTGGTAGAATGGCCAGTTGTGAATGCATTAATCAATATAACAGTATATTTCATCTGATTGCATAAAATGCTATAGTTGTGTGAATGACTAAAAATGGTGAAACACATTCAAAACACAAAGTACAGTAAGACTTTGATTAACCATCACTCATTTTAACCGTCAGTTTCTGTTATTCATCATTGTCTAAAATAAATGCGTGCGTATCAACAAACAGACATCTTTTAAATTGTCCATGGAGTACTTTTAAACTGAAGGAACTGAGACTGTTAGTATTGACTAAAATTGTGTAACAATGTAGGACTAAACAGTGAAAACATTACACCAGAAGAAGTAACAGATTGGTTGAAATGTGACAAAATGGATGGAGGCTTTTAAATTTTGAATGATGATAAAATTGTTTCTAGTATGACTACAATTGAAGAAGAAGAAATTGATGATGATGAATGATCAGTTCTTAACCAAACACCTACAACTAGCCACTCAGATACAGAAACAATGTTATCAAAGTACATCGAATGGTTGGAAATGCATGAGGAGGCAAATGCAACACAGATCCTACTTCTGCTTAAGATATGGAACATCGCAGCACAGAAAGCTCGAGCTTCAAAGACACAGAAAATTACATATTATTTTAAAGTAACGTAGGTTTCCGGCGTGATGCTGACCACATCACCCATCGTATGCCGACGGTCAATGAAAAATACAGGCCTAACACTGTATTGACCTATATACCACGAGGTATGAAAGGGTTCCTTGACATTTTTTACTTACTAACGTAGGTTTAAAATGGAAAATACCAAAAATTGAACATTTTAGAATCTGAAGTTGAAATGGCACTAAAACAAAGTAAAAGAAAAAAAGGGAGCAGGGATAGATGGTATAACAATAGAAATGTTACTTGCATGTAAAACAACAGCAATAACATGGCTGACCAGAATTTTTAACATAGCCTTGGGTGGCACAAGAAGCTCCAGATGACTGGCAGAGAGCCCCCCGAGTGGTTACCGGAGCCCAAGTTTGGGGTGTAAAGAATAGAACCACTGTTACCTGCCACGCATGTTGTAAGAGGCGAGTAAGGAGGTTTGGCTGAAATTGGATGCATGTGTCCTAAACGTGTAGAAGTCTATGCATTTAGGGGACTACCAAACCAATGTGCAACGTATACACGTTCTTAGCAAAGATAAAACATATCACAAAGAGTGATTAAAATTGGTCAAAGAACGAACGCAAAGAAGAAGAAGAAGACTGGCAGATCTATTATAGTCCCAATATAGAAGAACAAAGGAGACAAAAGAGAGTGTGAAACATACAGGGGTATCTCTCTTTTGAGCCATATAGGACAAATTTTTGCAAAAATATTGAAGCGAAGAGCAAGACATATATTAGAGCACCAGTTAAGCAATAGCCAGTTTGGATTTAGGAGGGGTAAGAGCTGCACAGACGCAATATTCACACTAAGACAGATCTGTGAACAAACAATTGAATACAATCAAAGTAAACAACTTACATTTATATACCAAGAAAAGACATTTGATAGAGTAAACAGGTGCAAACTATGGAAGATCCTTGAAAAGACTGGATAATGACAGGAGCGGTCCAGATTTCTATGCAGCTGAAGTGGTCAAGGGTATGGATTGAGAAACACTTTTTAACATATTTTATATTCTTTGTTCATTATGACTGTATACATCACCTCCTTATGCGGATCTACTGTTTGGGGAATGTGGATGCTAGCAGCAAGGATGCGGCGGAGAGGCGTGCATAAACAGTATCGACTGTCTGAAAGTTTAGGAAGTATAAGACAGATGCTGTGCAAGGATCGGGGAGAGGCTTACATAAACAGTATCGACTGTCTGAAAGTTTAGGAAGGATAAGACGGATGCTTGTGGCAGGATGTGGCAGAGGTTTGCATAAACAGTATCGACTGTCTGAAAGTTTAGGAAGGATAAGATGGATGCTTGTGGCAAGGATGCGGCGGAGAGGCTTGCATAAACAGTATCAACTGTCTGAAAGTTTAGGAAGGATAAGATGGATGCTTGCGGCAATGATGCAATGGAGAGGCTTGCATAAACAGTATCGACTGTCTGAAAGTTTAGGAAGAATAAGACGGATGATTGTGGCGAAGAGGCTTGCCTAAACAGTATCGACTGTCTGAAAGTTTAGGAAGGATAAGATGGATATTCTTTGGTATCTTGGAAATCTCCTGTTGGATGAAATCACTAAAATAGATGTTGAATCTATCCAGCGATTTAAGAAATTTAGAGTTAACCGCTGTAAAAGAGAACTCAATGTCGGAGAGGTAGAGAGAAGTGTGTTTTTAACCAGAAAGTGACAGGAACCATCAGTATTTTTCATCCTTTGATATCTGTTGGGGGAGACTGAAAACATTTGGTTTTACCTGGAGTGCTACGATACCGGTTCAGTAAACACTAAACAATAATAACCAAAATAGATCACAAGGTGTTTATCACTACACTTAAATAATGTTTTTAATAACAGAATATAACAATATCCACTTACTAGGATTCTGAAAGGTTATCCTCATCCATGTAAATGGATAAGCTGTGTTCCAGGTCACATCTAATGACACCAGATTAGAATTTGCAGGAAGACATGTAGCATCATTGTTGTCTGTCAGCGATGGTTGTACAGATGGTAACATGGAAACTTGGCTAATGTCCACTGAAGAAAGTATGAAAAATAATTAATCAATGTTTGTAAATTTATTCAACTGTAACAACATCTATGAAAGTAATACTATTTCAAAACATATATGTTTCATTTAATTTCATGTAGAGACTTGGATACATTATGCTACCAGTGCCAAACCTGGACGCTGAATCAAATGATAGAAGAAAAATCGTCATGACAGAGGTTCTCAACCTTCCTAATGCTGCGACCATTTAATACAGTTGCTCATGTTGTGGTGACCCCTAGCCATAAAAATATTAGTATTGCTACTTTATAACTGTAGTTGTGCTACTGCTATGAATCGTAATATCAATATCTGATATGCAGGATGTATTTTCATTGTTACAAATTGAACATAATTAAAGCATAGTGATTAGTCACAAAAACAATATGTAATTATATACTGTGAAATATTTATTTCTAATTATGAAAAATATGTGTTTTCCTATGGTCTTAGGCGAGCCCTGTGAAACAACCGTTCGACCTCCAAAGGTGCAGTGACCTACAGGTTGAGAACCACTGGTCTACGCAGAATGCCAGAAGTAATGAGAAGAGACTGATTTAGAAATGTAAACATTAGGAAAAAGTTGGTACCACTTCAGTACTGAACTTCATCAAGAAGCAACAACTTAAATCGTTCTGCAACATTAGCAGATTACCAACAGACAGTGCACCTCAAAGAGTAATGTTACTCTGATACAATGGATACAAAGCAAAAGGCTGGCCACACAAAAGAGGACCTCAGAGATAACAGAGGTGACAAAAGACACTGTCTATGAAGAGTACACAACAGCATGTTCTAGAACTCTCTTCTTTTCCTGACGCTGTAAGGCAAAACAGGATTGAAGAAAAGAAGAGGAAAAGTAGAAAGAAGAAAGAGATTTGGACAATATTAAGGTTTAACTGGCATTTGAAAAAGGTTATAGCAAATAATGGAAATGATGATGATGTTGTTGTATATATCTATTTTTTTTTGGAGGATCCATGATCGTCTTCTCCAGCTGGGTTGTCACATGATGATGATGAAGTATAAGCATCAGCAAATGTTGTCTACCAAACAACCGACATGTTTATCATTTTATCCATTCAATCTTTCTATCCTTCATTCCACTTATCATCCACATGTATCTAACAATCCTACTATCATTAACCACTCTCCATGTAGCTAGCATGGTTGCCGGAGCTATGGAGTTCTTACTTTGTGCTATACTCTCGGCTGGTGGTGTGCCACTTCTATGGAGAGGGACCGAGCTATATGGGGTAAAAACCCAGTGCAAGGAAGTCAATCCTTCGGCTTTGGACCCTTTAGACTGTCCATCATCAAGGTGCGAGTCCCTTATAGGACGTTACTCTCTTTGCAATGCATCTGAAATTCACTCTCTAGCAGATCACACACTTCGTCGATGGTCATATTCATGGTTTCTTTAATATCTTGTAGCCATCTCCTTCTTGGTCTGCCTCTGCATCCTGGGACCCTGCCCTCTAATATTGTTCTCTCTAGGCCATCATGATGCTTGATGTGATAAAAGTATATAATTTTTCTGTATAGCATGTTGTTTATCAGTCAATTGTCTTTAACATTCAGTTCTTTCAGGACATCAGTGCTCTTTCTTTTTTTTCTGTCTATTCGTATTATCTTTCTGTAGCATTTTGTTTCAAAGGACTGTATTTTCGTTCTCGTTTTTTGTGTAATCGTCCATGATTCACAACCATAAGTAGCAACTGGAATTAGACTGTCCATGTAGCCTAAATAGTTTCCAAAATCGGTATATCATCCATCCACCCATGGATCTATTTATCAATACATTTGTCGATCATGCACACACATGTCTGATAAATTAAAGACCTATTTATATTCTCTAATGGACTTCTGAATTGTTTTTTTTACTATATCTACCTTATTACACAGTTACACTAAGTCAATAAGCCTTCCTCTCATACCGTTATATATTACATAGGGCCTGCAGGTCATTTCTTCATACCGCTCTGTCCTAGGCAACTCGCTCAATCTTTTCCATGGAATTGAGTCTGATATCTCTTACCGCTCTCTCAATAAAATTTATTTCAGTGTTTCCCTAGGGCCTCCTCTCTTTCTTGAACCTTTTGCCTCCCACTTCAATGCCTGATTGTGTATTTTTTGATCATTTCTTCTCAAGGTTTGCCCAATATATCTCCATCTTCTCCTTCTTATAACATTTGTTACTAGTGGTTGACCAGACATTCCTCTGATTTCATCACTTCTCCTGAATTCGTACCATTTTGTGTTCGTTATTTTTTCCAGAAATCTATTTTCAAATGCATTCTACTTTCTTTATATTTAGTCACATTCCAATAGTAATCATATCGTCCTTAAAATATTTATGTAACTTCTTTTTTTCTTCTTCTTCTTTCTTTTCTCTATTCCTGTTGTACCTTTTAGAATTCAGAACTCGATATGCTAAGAGTTCTGGCAAGTGCCCTTGAGTGTTCCTTGTATAATGTGTTTTCCACTGCCTCTGATATTTCTTCAAATTATTGTTGGCGTGGATGATCTTTGGTCTTGAAACAAACTTACCTGAATATTAGTGCTTCTTGTGGTATACTGTTGTGGTATACTTTTGGGTAGTAATCGTGTTACATGGCCGAACCATATGGTTTATTTAAAAATCGGCTTTAAAAGCCAAAGGATTGACTTCATTGCATCGGGTTTTACCCCCATTTGATTCGGTCCCTCTCCGCAGAAATGGCACGCCATATGCCGAGAGTATTGCACAAGAAACGAACTCCGTAGCTCCAGCAACAATCCTAGAGGTCTATGAAAAAAAAGAACTGCACTCGTGAGCAGAACGACGCTGTCTGGATTCGAAGCCATGACTTTCGACTCACAAGGCAAAAATCTTAACCACTTAGCCACCGATGCTAGCACTGTTATTTCTACCAAATTTTTAATAGTCTTGTGTTTTATCCATCTCTGCTTGTTACTCCCTCCCTCCAACCCCCGCAGGCACTTCATCTTTGTTGTTGCAATTTTTTTTCTTTGCTGTAAATGTCTACATTTGGCACTGGTAGCACGCAGTTGGGATGAATATCGTTTACATTGTGTAAAGATACAAAGACAAGCAACAATCTAAGAAATATGGACAGAGCTGATATCATAAATGCGCAACGCTCTCATTTATGTAACATTGGTGAGTCTCAGACGCTGGAACGAGTCAAAGAATTAGAAGTTTGGATATGCCAGATAGCGTCGTCTATGTGGTAGGGAGAGAGAAGGTATACTAATCAACATCTCATGGATACTGTGAGCAAATGCTTTTTGGGATAGCTGTTGCAGCGAAGGACAGAGCACTGATGGGAATGCCCAATATGCCATGACGTCGATCGCATAACATAAAAATATAAGAAAGCACTCACCGTACTGACAGGCTGGACCATAATATCCAGTCTGACAACTGCTGCACTGATCATTTACTGGACATGTGTTTCCCAAACATTGGCACTTGTACATACAACCTGTGCCGAACCATCCACTGTCACAGGCTGACAGAAATATAACAAAGTAGTTGATAGAAAACTTGCACATAACAAAAGGAACAATATTACACAAATGTTTCGTTTTTAGTTCTTGGTTATTTGACGGACTGTATATAGAGCATTGGGTTCTAATCTACATATATATGTGTATGTGTGTCTGTGTGATGGTGTGCATGCGTGATGGTGTGCATGTTTGTATGTGTGTGCGTGCGTGATCGGACATCCCAATCTTCTTCTCTTCCACCATTTACTTCTTTATAGAAGTGTTGAGTGGTGGGATGTAGTAATCTTGTGTGCGCTTGTTCTAATGCGCTTTGCAAGCTGCTATTAATTTTCTTAAGGCTGTTCTTGATACCGTCATCCATCTTTTGCGTGGTCTTCCTCTTGCTCTATAATCGTTATACTTTTTCTGTGTGGTTCTCTGTGGTAGGCGATACCAGGGCATTCGTGTCATGTGTTACCCAATAATAGGAAGAAAAACAGATTTGCTGATTGTTCCAGTGGCAAGCTGGTTCTTTTCTCAACCAACATTGAAGCTTAATGCATCAACACATTTTCTCTAACCAGATATGTCTTGAGCAAGCCAGCATAGTTGAATCCAGCTACACGATGGGAACACCATTGGAAGGGGGCAAGCTGGTTATATGTCTTGAGCAAGCCAGCATAGTTAAATCCAGCTACACGATGGGAACACCATTGGAAGGGGGCAAGCTGATTATATGTCTTGAGCAAGCCAGCATAGTTGAATCCAGCTACACGATGGGAACACCATTGGAAGAGGGCAAGCTAGTTTTACGAATTTATTGTTCGGCAATATCATGTGCTCAATTCTATTCATAAAATTGGATTCCAAATCTTCTTGCTTTGAACGCTCCATATCGACCCACCTGTTAACCACTCTATGTGATTTGTATGTGATCGTCAATTGTGAGTTGTGTCAGCTATGCGCCTACAAGTAGGCCAGTACATCCGATTTCTGCAATGTTTTTATTTACTAGGGTAGCTTTCCTAGGCCCCTACATCAGTAGCCACTTACGACTTGCCTTGTAGGTTTCAATGTTACTAATCTTTGCTACCTTTGACGGTCCCGGCAACAGACCCACGGGATTCCAAAGGATCTTAGTAAGGTTATATTTGTGTCATCAATTGTTGTGTACAGTCGCATTGTGTCATCAATTGTTGTGTAGTCTCATTATGTCATCAATTGTTGAGTACAGTCTCATTGTGTCATCAATTGTTGTGCCATCATTATCAAATAGCTTGTCTGTGCAGAACTTTGCCACCCCAACAGTCCTCTGGAACTTCTCTCTCTCATAGGACAGATGCCCTGCCTCTGCAGCCGTCATGTTCAAACCATCAGTTACATCCTGGATCCATCTTCTCCGTGGTCTTCCTCTTCTTCTTTTTGCCGGTATGACTCCTTCCATGAAGGTCTTCTACAGCCCTTCATGTCTTTTTATATGTCCAAAATATCTCAATGTTCTCTTTCGTATTTGTAGCATCAGCCAGTTTTCTTTGATTTTGAGTTCTTTCTGGATAGATCTATTTGTTCTTTTCTCTGTCCAAGATTTACGGAGGACTCTTCTATAACACTTATATTCGAAAGCACACATATGTTTTTCCACTGCTTTACTAAATGTCCATGCTTCATACCCATAAGTTGCCACTGAGAATATGCATGCTCTTAGTATTCTGATCTTTGTTTTCTTATCAGTTCCGTTCCATACTGTTTTTAGTTGTTTAATCTTTTGTACAGCCATGTTTGTTCTTCTTTTAATTTCCTTCATCCCATTTCCATCTGTTGTTAGTAGTGATTGTTGTGTTCAGTCTCATTGTGTCATCAATTGTTGCGTACAGTCTAATTGTATCATCAATTGTTGTGTACAGTCTCATTGTGTCATCAATTGTTGTGTACAGTCTCATTGTAGTCATCTAGTTGTTGTGTACAGTCTCATTGTGTCATCAATTGTTGTGTACAGTCTCATTGTGTCATCAATTGTTGTGTACAGTCTCATTGTGTCATCAATTGCCGTGTACAGTCTCATTGTGTCATCTATTGTTGTGTTCAGTCTCATTGTGTCATCAATTGCCGTGTACAGTATCATTGTGTCATCTATTGTTGTGTTCAGTCTCATTGTGTCATCAATTGCCGTGTACAGTATCATTGTGTCATCAGTTGTTGTGTAAGTCTCATTGTGTCATCTATTGTTGTGTTCAGTCTCATTGTGTCATCAATTGTTGTGTAAGTCTCACTGTGTCATCAATTGTTGTGTACAGTCTCATTGTGTCATCAATTGTTGTGTACAGTCTCATTGTGTCATCAATTGTTGCGTTCAGTCTCATTGTGTCATCAATTGTTGCGTACAGTTTCATTGTGTCATCAATTGTTGCGTACAGTCTCATTGTGTCATCAATTGTTGTGTTCAGTCTCATTGTGTCATCAATTGTTGTTTACAGTATCATTGTGTCATCAATTGTTGTTTACAGTCTCATTGTGTCATCAATTGTTGTAAACATTCTAATTGAGATGTGCTCAATGTGATACAGATTCATGTCTTATACAGCCAACATAATTTTCTTGAGCATATTCATTGGTCGCTCAGTATACGTGACGTTGAGTCGTTCAGTATACGGAATTGTTGAGTCGTTCGTATACGTGAACGTTGAGTCGTTCAGTATACGTGAACGTTGAAGTCACTCAGTATACGTGCACGTTGAGTTCTCAGTATGCGTAATGTTGAGTTGCTCAGTATACGTGCACGTTGATTCGTTCAGTATACGTGAACGTTGAGTCACTCAGTATACGTGCACGTTGATTCGTTCAGTATACGTGAACGTTGAGTCACTCAGTATACGTGCACGTTGATTCGTTCAGTATACGTGAACGTTGAGTCGTTCAGTATACGTGAACGTTGAGTCACTCAGTATACGTGCATGTTTGAATTATTGTATTCTCAGCATCTTCATTATCATTTTTTACATGGTCAACATAACACAGGACCTAAGTTTTGTCGTCCATCTCCGATATGACTAGGAACTCAATTTCATCAAAGATCAGAGATCTCTGGAAAAATATCCCGATCGAGCCACACGGGGAAGAACCAAATATCTTTGGATCAAGAAGATAAAACCTTACCTCAAGCTACAGAGATTCACAAAAGCATTTAATATACACAAAAACGTCTTTATTTTGTCCACCATAAATCTAACTTTACTCACCTGTTGACTGAGAAGATACCAGACCTGGTACAGATAAACATATGTAGAATAAAAGAAGCATTCCTAAAGGTGTTGACATCCTTGAAGACGTCATTGCTAAATGATTGAATAAAAGAGAAAAAAAGTTTAGAAAAGTATTTATGCTAAACCTGTAGCTTGTATAATATAGGCATACTGACATACACAAACTTACAAAAACTAGGAATAGGTAAAAACGTTCTCTGTTGCTGTCAGCAGGCGGAACAGACACTGGAGCATGTCCTACAAAACTATCATCTCTTGGGTGAGCTGAGAAGTAGCATCTACCCACATACATTCAACATGAAAGCTAAACTTTGGCGAGACCTGACATACCTTAAGCTGACTGTCCACTCTGTGGACCACTGGCTAAGCGATCAAGCCGTTGACTTAAGTTCCAAAGTCCGTGGGTTAGAATCTGGACCGAGCCGTTCTGTTCGCGAGTGCATTTGTTCCAGATGCCACTAGAATTGTTGGAATATCTTCAATGCACTTCAGGCATATCTATACATGGTGCGATCTCCTTCTTAATATCTCCAACAGAATCCAGCGTCTGACCGTACCAGTTCAATGTTCATTTAGAGCCTACTCACACACCTATTGTGTTCTTTTCTTGCTACTTCAATCTTCAATCCCACCTCTTTCAATCTAACAGTTAACGTGGATTGGTTTTAATAAAAATCCTCTTTGCGGTCACTCTATGAGAGCGTTCAGAACGTCCACTCTATTAGCTGGCTGGACCCCAGATATGGTGGCAGAGCCAGCCAGCCGTACCTTGCAGAATCAAATTGGTTACCAATAGAAAAGCTGTTGACAACAATCTGCGCTAGACACTTAGTTAGTTTGTTCCTTTCGTGCCAAAGGCGGCACATAGGGCATAGGTTTTAGATCGCCATGTGATGCCGTTTGTTGCTAGCAGTTGGAGATCTTGTATGGTTTTAGATCCCAATAGTTTACTTTCTTGTTGGATGGTTCTTTGAAGAGTGGTCTTTGGTCTTCCACGTTTTCTTTTCCCAACTGTTGAACACATAACGCTGGACACTACAAACGTTAAATTACGGGGTTCGAGACGCTACATTGCTGCTCCCCCTTCCTCCATCCAAACAACCACCTTACAAAATAATCGGTATACACATGTTACGCGGTGGAATTATACGAGGCCTTGATCATTTACTTTGGATCTTCTTCTACGAACGCTCCATATCGACCACTTGTTAACCACTCTGTGTGATTTGTATATATTATAAACATAAGAGCGATTGTACATTGTATCAATTATGTGCCTACAAGTAGGCCATCACATCCGATTTATGAAATGCTTTATTATTTACTTAGGTAGCTTCACTAGGTCCTACATCAGTCGCCTCTTACGACATGCCTTGAAGGCCACAGTGGTACGATTCCTTTCTTCGTTAGCAGGCCCCGGCACCACAAGGCGACTTATGATTTAAATTACAAGTACACCTGAAGTCGGGGTAAAGCTTGCATGAAGACAATGGATACTGAGGGCAATGAAAGCACACCTTCACGTAAAAATCAATCAAAGACGCCGTATTGGGCGACATGAAAACGTTACAATTCATAGCAGGCAAACGATGAGAATAAAAACAAAAATATAACAATCGAAATATCACATTTCTTCGTGAAGAATGTAGAATGTATTACCTGTTGACAATAATGACATGAATCCAATTGACAATCACTCAGATATCAATGGTGATGCACTCGCAGTGTACTATTACTACAAGTTTGACACACGATAATTTTATTACGAACAAGTTCTGCAAAGAAATGTAGACTAACTTATGACTTTTTCTTAAAATATGTTGATCTGGTGGTTAAGATGTTATTACTAGGACATGACGTCACCAAAGTGGGCAGAGATGATGGGGGCAGAGATGAGTTAGCAACAGATGGAACGTGAGGTAAAGAAAGGCATTTATAACTATTAAGTTTGTAAATGTTATGCTCAAGGCTTAATTGTTAAGAAGTGATTAACATGTCACATCAGAGGTGTGTCTCGGTTAGCTTTGACAATATACCTGGGACTCTTATAAAGATGGACTTAATTGCACCGGATTTTATCCCATATATTCAGTCCCTCTCCTCAGAAATGACACAACACCTGCCGAGAGTATTGCACAAAGCACGAACTCCTAGCTCCAGCAACAATCCTAGGGGGGTCTCTGAAAAAATGCACTCATGAAGACAATGGTGTTGTTCGGATTGGAACTCTGAAGTCTGGGCGTGATGAAAAGCCCACGCACATATTTACATAAAATATTGTAAGACTATTTACAGTAACGATAAATACTTGAAAAGATCAGCACAAAAGAAAAAAGTGATCTAGGTTTTTTTTTTAAAACATACAATAGTGCCTAGTGGTGTGACCGATTCACATTTGTAAGATACAACATAATAAAGAAATCATAAAACAAACTTGACTAAGAAAGACGAGAAAATCAGATTACAATTCCATGAAAGAGATTGAACAAATTACCCAGATAGGTTTGAGGATTTGTACCAGAGATTGTACGGAAATATACAAATATGTGGTGGTCACATCGAATCAGATCAGATCTGAAGAAAACCACGGGGAGGCTGCGGTAATAATGAGTAAATGGCTGATTGAACAAAGACAGGTATATACAGTATTACATAAGTAATGAAAAATTGATGATTAAATCTGAACTGGATGAGTGCTGTTTAGGTTCATATTTAGTCATTCATTTTTAATTACTTATGTAATACTGGATATACTTGTCTTTGTTTAATTGCTCGGGTATAGCGGTATGAAACAAATTGCTTGCAAGTCCTGGTCTTGCAGATCCTAGTAGGTATTACGGTACGAGTCCAATTTGTTTTTTAATAACTAAATTTCAATTTGACAAAAGAGTGACGGTGGGACTACATGCAGAAAAATAAAAAAATTAACATGCAATGTATGTTAAATAAAGGAAATCAGGCACAAACTGCGGAACGAGTGTATAAAACAAGAATGCACAAAATAATGCAGGACATAAATGTGCAACTTCGAACTTGGAATAAGCACAGTTTGAGCAACATCAAAACAAAAATCTGTAGGCGCTAAATACAGTTTAGAATGCAGGACTTTAAATCGTTGCAGAATGATTAATTAGGTTCAGTTTCAGTTTGGAATATCTTCATTGCACTCCCGACATGTCCATGGGTGCTCCGATCTCCTTTACAGTATCTCCAACAGCGTCCAGCGACTGACCGTACCATTTAAATTTTGAAATATGAGCCTACTTATACATCTGCTGCTCCAATCTAGCAGTTGACGTGGTTTGATTTAACTGAAAGTCCTCTTTGCTGCCACACTCTATGAAAGCGTTCTGAATGTCAGCTCTATCCCCTGGCTCCTGATATGATAGCAGAGCCAGCCAGCCTGGCTGCTCTCTCATTGCCAACGACACCCATGTGCCCCCGAAACGAAGATACGTATCATTCTGTAAATTGTTGACGCTTGTAGTGATTCATTGGACTAATGAGGTTCCAGTAATAACAATTTAAAAAACTACTGGGCTAGAAAAGATAGAAGAAGGCAGAGATGCGAAATCCCACAATCATCACATAAAAATCCAGACGCATTCAACAGAACCATACATAAATGATTATAAACGAACTAACCATAAACCGAATAAAAGACCAAACTTCAACCACCGATCAAGATAAGCGATGATTACTTATGAATAATTAACTATAATGAAATGAGATAATTGAAAGAAGCTCACGGCATATTGCAATAGTGCATAAACCATATATACAGTAGGTCTACACATTACAATAGTGCCTAAACCATATATACAGTAGGCCTACATATTACAAGTGCATAAACCATATATACAGTAGGTCTACATATTGCAATAGTGCATAAACCATATATACAGTAGGTCTACATATTGCAATAGTGCATAAACCATATATATACAGTAGGTCTACATATTACAATAGAACATAAACCATATATATACAGTAGGTCTACATATTACAATCCCATATATTGATACAAGAGTGAGGAAATATCAAGGTTATGCCACCACTAAAACAATGAACCATTTATCATATACAGTAGGCCTACATATTACAATCCCAGATATTGATACAAGAATGAGGAAATATCAAGGTTATGCCACCACTAAAACAGTGAACCAGTTATCATATACAGTTGTTAATCATGGACAATAAATAGCAATAGTAAGTTATTAGAAGTTAGAGAAAGTGGTTCATAAAGTGAAACATAGCAAGGTTTTCTCGGGCATATAATGCAAAGAGAATGTTTGGAACACTTGGTGACTACAGGTAAAATTCAGGAAGGAGAGATCGTGGAAGACAGAGGGAGAAGATGTTGGGTGGCCTGCCATCATGTTTCGACACAAGATCGACGCCAGAACTGATTACAAGCACCAAGCAGAGAGAGTTGTGGAGACACATGATTGCTGAGCCTGCAGGCATGACACTTGATTGATTGCGCCAGAACATTATGGACAATCCGATAACAAATGATAATGTTCTCAAGTAGTAGACGAGAACAGCTGCACAAGCTCCCATGAGACAATGCTTTGCATTATGAGTGGTGTACGCTGGTACAGAAACTACAAGGACATCTTGACGAGCTACCATGAGACAATGCTTTGTATTATGAGTGGTGTACGCTGGTACAGAAACTACAAGGACATCTTGACGAGCTCCCATGAGACAATGCTTTGCATTATGAGTGGTGTTCACTGGCACAGAAACTACAAGGACATCTTGACGAGCTACCATGAGACAATGCTTTGTATTATGAGTGGTGTTCACTGGCACAGAAACTACAAGGACATCTTGACGAGCTACCATGAGACAATGCTTTGTATTATGAGTGGTGTTCACTGGCACAGAAACTACAAGGACATCTTGACGAGCTACCATGAGACAATGCTTTGTATTATGAGTGGTGTATCCTGGCACAGAAACTACAAGGACATCTTGACGAGCTACCATGAGACAATGCTTTGTATTATGAGTGGTGTTCACTGGCACAGAAACTACAAGGACATCTTGACGAGCTACCATGAGACAATGCTTTGTATTATGAGTGGTGTTCACTGGCACAGAAACAGTGCAATTATGTTGCAACCTGGTGCCATCATGTTGGAATCGTGATTACCTAACTACCTAAATGATTAAACGTGTGGATTACAAATAATAATAATAATTCCTCTCGTACCGTTATACGTTACATAGAGCCTGCAAGTAATTTCTCCATACCGCTCTATCCTGGGCAACTCGCTCAATCTCCTCCATGGAACTGAGACCGATATTTCCTGCCTCTCTCAGCAAAGTTCGTTTCAGGGTCTCCTTAGGTCGACCTCTCTTTCTTGAACCCTTTGCATCTCACTTCAATGCCTGCTTTGATATTCGTTGATCCTTTCTCAAGGTGTGCCCAACATATCTCCATCTTCTCTTTCTTATAACAGTTGTCACTAGTGGTTGACCAGACATGTCTCTGATTTCATCACTTCTCCTGAATTCGTTCCATTTTATATTCACTATTTTTCGCAGACATCTATTTTTCAAATGCATTCAACTTGCTTTCTATATCTTTAGTCATTTAGAAAGCAAGTTGAATGCATTTGAAAATCGATGTCTTACAATGGATTACAAATAAGGGAATATATAAGTAAAATATATTCCGATGTATATGAACAATACTGATTAGAGATTAACCAACTATGAAGTACTGCGACGTGCAAACTTGCCTTCCAACATGGACATGCTCAACAGAAGAAGCTACGATAGCTAGGGCATGTGTAAAGAATGGACAATTGCCACGTATCACAATAGGTGTTGTTCTGTGAACTTTCGGAGGTGAAGAGGCACCAATGCTGACCACTGCTCAGATATAAGGATGTCTAGAAGGCATCCGTGAAGAACATTTCTATCGGTGCAAACAAATGGGGACAACTAGATGATGTACTGAGTTACGTGGAAAACAACATTACGCAACGATGAAGAATATTTTGAAAAGAGACTTTTGGATGAGATGAAAAGTAATAGAGACATGCCTAAACTCAGAAGTTGTCAAAGTAAAACACTTGCTGCCAATTGGCCGTCCGTAAAGACGAAAAGGCTACACAATGATTTACGCGATTAAAATTCGTCACTCCTGTTGTTCGTTTGCTTGATAAAGGCCTTGTTTGTCGAAACGTTGCTGTATATTGTCATTGTTTTTGTAATTTGTAAAACTACAGTACTTTGTTTACGTATTTCGCCAATCAAATAGTTTTACTGCAGTCTCATCTATATTGTGATTAAAATTATTAGCATAAATCAAAATAAAATTCCTACAAAATGTCCTCTCTATCTCCCTCCCTATCTCTTTCTCCCTCTCTCTATCAATTTAGACCCCAGTCGGAGCATAAGCCCTCAACTAACTCAAGAGGGGTTTGAGTTTATTGGCTTTTATAGCTGAAGTTTGTTTACCGGATGTGAACCAGCCCCACGCTGAACATGACAAAAATCAAGCAACAAAATGTTAATCACATTCAAATACACATTAGAACCGTTGCCGATGCTTCGCAGCTTATGCATTATCTCTAAAATCTTACGCTGTAAGAAAAAAGATAGATGGAAGTACACTTGGCTGTTCGGCAAAGCGAAACGATGATTGTCTAATTCAATTAGTTAATCAAACATGCAATCACTCTGTACAATCGATTAAAATATGATTTCCTTAAAAGGTTCCAATGATTATAGGCCAAATTTGATCTCACAAGTTTGTGGTGATCTATGAACTGGAACTCAAACAGTTTACGGACAACTGTGTATGTTATGCTCCACCATTGATCCAGCCACGCTTGAGCTCTCACTGTTTAATAACAAACACTACTTTTATTCCCTGAGGCTTTCATACTTATTATTAATTCATGTCTTGCTTCTGTTGTTGTTATGATCTAGTCAAAATATCCCAGTCGAGAGATCAATATATACACAACAAAGTGACGTCACATATTTTCCATAAATTGATTCATAACATATGTTTAATTCAACCACTCTCAGTTTCCTTGATGAATATCCACAAGGTTTTTGGGTCCGGGTACACGGAGGGGTCAGCAAAAACATAGTGAAGATTGGAAGAGCAGGAGTGTACATAGAATGCCCAAACGTTGGAGATATAATTAAAGCATCAATGGGGAAATTCTGTTACAACTATGAAGCAGACATTCAGACAATCAAGGTGGAAACTGAGAAATTATTGAACACCAGACTGGATTCACAACCAGGTGTATTTTTGACAGATGCAAAATCAGCACTCCAAGCACTCCAGTCCAGAAAATTGCCAGGTCTACAAACTCTACTGTCTAAACTGTGCAAGCAGCGCAAGGTCTTCTTGCAGTAGATACCATCTCACTGTGAATACCAGGAAATTAAACAAGCAAGGTGCTTGCAGGAGAGCAATAGGATGTGCCAGTTACCTATCGCTAAAAGAAAAGGTTGACTAAATCAATCAGAAAGCCACAAATACCAAAACAAGACGACTACTATAATATGAGCAGATTAGAATAAGTTGTGATTCTGCGCCTTAGAACAGGACACAATCGACTCCGCGGCCACATATATACACAATTTAATATTGGCAATTCAGCCAATGTGTGGACAGGCATATCAAACTGCAGAGAACATACTTCAAGACTGCCCCAACTATGATATACTGAGGTAAACTCACTGGTGTAGGGACACAACTCTGGACAAAAAACTGCACGGACCTAATACTTCAGAGCTGTAGTTTAAAGTCAAAACCGGGACGCGGCAATGATGTGTAATTGGGTTATGCGTAAAACGACTGAAGATAAGAATTATCAAATGAATTCTCACATCCAGACTGGGAGACCTATATTTTGCTACTGACATCGCACTTTTATCTCATACACATAAATATATCCAGAGAAAGACTTGTCTTAACCAGTACAACCAGATGGTTGGGTTGAAAATTAGCCAGAAGAAAACATAAATAATGACCTTTTGAACATGGTCTCTTCAGGACCAGTCAAACTAGAAGATAAAATCCTTCACAACGTTCACATATCTTGGAACTACTTTCACATATCTTGGAACTACTTTCATATCTTGAACTACTTCACATATTTGGAACTACTTTCACATATCTTGGAACTACTCCACATATTTGAACTACTTTCACATATCTTGGAACTACTTTCACATATCTTGGAACTACTTTCACATATCTTGGAACTACTTTCACATATCTTGGAACTACTCATATCTTGAACTACTTCATATCTTGGAACTACTTTACATATCTTGGAACTACTTCATATCTTGGAACTACTTTCATATCTTGGAACTACTTTCACATATCTTGGGAGTATTATCAGTCACGACGGAGGTACTGAATCCGAAAATACAAGCTGACTGGGGAAGGCACGACGTGCATTCATGACCCTTCAGATGGTTTGGAAATCAGCTGAATACAGCATCAGAACCAAGATTTACTGCTGTGTACTATCCACTTTACTATACAGATCAGAATGCTGGAGAATGACAGAACAAGATATGTCCATGCTCTCCACATTCCACACAACATGTCTGAGAAAGATCTTACTGCGTGTTGTGGCCAAATAATATCTCTAACCAAGAACTGCTTGCACATTGTCAACAAAATAATATGAGCACCATCATCTAAAAGAGAAGCTGGAGATGGATTAAACCTGTGATACACATAGAGACTAACTCTGTCACGAAAACCCTAGTCTCAACAGTTCCTGTGTGATCAGTACTTTTCAGAACCAAGATGCTTCTCGACGCCGGATCTCGCTAGACGACTATGACCATCGCCAACTGCTAGAAAACACCTGACCTAGATCAGAGAGCGGGGTGGAGGGGTGGTTTATATATATGTTTGATAGAACACTGCAAGCTTATTGGCAATTTTACTAAGTTCTATGAGTCTATAGCTAATTATTGGTGAAATATAATATTGATATTCCCTATTGTTAAACTGAACTTGTTGCATAATATAACTTCGATTTAGCATTTTGTGTTTATTTTAAAATGAATTCGTCTATATAAACCAATACTGAAATGCGAGGTCACGTGGTGTAGTTGTGGTCTGATTTCCCATTATTCTTACCTGAGTTCGAAGGCGCATAAGTTTATAGTTGGATCTGACTATACCCTCTAATAATGTTTTTGTAATTCTTTCTTCGTTACTAGCTTTTAAACATCTTTATTTCTATGTTTTTCTTTCCATGAAATACAACCTATTCTCTGTATACCCACATCTCAAAGATAGTATTTATGTCTTCCAAATGCTTGTTCATTGTCCTTGTTTCTGAGATTACAGTCACACAGAGTGCAACATCTAGCTTGTTTCTGAGATTACAGTCTCACAGAGTGCAACATCTAGCTTGTTTCTGAGATTACAGTCACACAGAGTGCAACATCTAGCTTGTTTCTGAGATTACAGTCACACAGAGTGCAACATCTAGCTTGTTTCTGAGATTACAGTCTCACAGAGTGCAACATCTAGCTTGTTTCTGAGATTACAGTCACACAGAGTGCAACATCTAGCTTGTTTCTGAGATTACAGCACACAGAGTGCAACATCTAGCTTGTTTCGAGTTCTTCACAGAGTGCAACATCTAGCTTGTTTCTGAGATTACAGTCACACAGAGTGCAACATCTAGCTTGTTTCTGAGATTAAAGTCTCACAGAGTGCAAACATCTAGCTTGTTTCTGAGATTACAGTCACACAGAGTGCAACATCTAGCTTGTTTCTGAGATTACAGTCTCACAGAGTGCAACATCTAGCTTGTTTCTGAGATTACAGTCTCACAGAGTGCAACATCTAGTCAAGAGATAGAAAATGTGAAACCATTGCCACCAACTTTCGATAGAATATGGTACTCATGATGGTGAACCATTGCCACCAACTTTCGATACGAATATGGTACCTCTGATGGTAGTAATGATACGATATGGTACCTCAGATGGTAGTAATGATCGAATATGGTACTCATGATGGTAGTAATGATACGCATATGGTACCTCATGATGGTAGTAATGATACGAATATGGTACCGATGGTAGTAATGATAGAAGATGGCACCATGATGGTAGTAATGATACGAATATGGTACCTCATGATGGTAGTAATGATACGAAGATGGCACCTCATGATGGTAGTAATGATACGAATATGGTACCTCAGATGGTAGTAATGATACGAATATGGTACCCAGATGGTAGTAATGATACGAATATGGTACCTCATGATGGTAGTAATGATACGAAGATGGTACCTCATGATGGTAGTAATGATACGAAGATGGTACCTCATGATGGTAGTAATGATAAGAATATGGTACCTCATGATGGTAGTAATGATACGAATATGGTACCTCGATGGATAATGATACGAAGATGGTACCTCATGATGGTAGTAATGATACGAATATGGTACCTCATGATGGTAGTAATGATACGAAGATGGTACCTCATGATGGTAGTAATGATACGAAGATGGCACCTCATGATGGTAGTAATGATACGAATATGGTACTCAGATGGTAGTAATGATAAGAATATGGTACCTCATGATGGTAGTAATGATACGAATATGGTACCTCATGATGGTAGTAATGATACGAATATGGTACCTCATGATGGTAGTAATGATACGAATATGGTACCACATGATGGTAGTAATGATACGAATATGGTACCTCATGATGGTAGTAATGATACGAAGATGGTACCTCATGATGGTAGTAATGATACGAATATGGTACCTCATGATGGTAGTAATGATACGAAGATGGTACCTCATGATGGTAGTAATGATACGAAGATGGCACCTCATGATGGTAGTAATGATACGAATATGGTACCTCATGATGGTAGTAATGATACGAATATGGTACCTCATGATGGTAGTAATGATACGAAGATGGCACCTCATGATGGTAGTAATGATACGAATATGGTACTCATGATGGTAGTAATGATACGAATATGGACCTCATGATGGTAGTAATGATACGAAGATGGATTCATGATGGTAGTAATGATACGAATATGGTACCTCATGATGGTAGTAATGATACGAATATGGTACCTCATGATGGTAGTAATGATGAAACACATTTTTTAAGAATATGAAACCAAAACACTCAAAAAGTGGAAAATTAAAAAATGTGGGACCTGTTCCCACTTGGCACGGATAGGTAGTTCCTCTCCAGATACGTTCGATGTGATGCACCAGTATGCAGAAGTCGTGCCGCCAGTACGACGGTTGACTACTTCCACAACTGGTCATCACAAAGAATTTCACTGGAGACTAGAGGGTCAGATAAGGGTGACATCCATGCATGATAACGAGACCCTCAGCTCATCATACACAGTCGGGCGAGGCCAGCAGTCGGCCCTTATCTGCTACCGTTTCCGTGCGAAATCAAGCGCGAAAAAATACGACAAAAATATATGACTCGAGAATGTCCGAGAAAACATGGTTTGTGTTTTGTTTCTTAGTGTCGACCTGTGAGTGACGTCACATACTGACTTTTGCGTAATCGTTTTCTCTTTCTCTCTCTCCCTCTATCTATAT
The DNA here is from genome assembly GCA_020796225.1 of Arion vulgaris. Lineage (NCBI taxonomy): Eukaryota > Metazoa > Mollusca > Gastropoda > Stylommatophora > Arionidae > Arion > Arion vulgaris. The sequence goes on from CM036755.1 coordinate 81,914,773, forward strand.
ATCTCTTATGCGTTTTTAAGGGAAATCTGCCTTGTTTCAGTTTTAGTTTGGAATATATTCATTGCACTCTGGACATGTCCATAAGTGTTCCGATCTCTTTCGCAATATCTTCAACAGCGTCCAGTGACTAACCGTACCAGTTGGATTTTGATTGATGAACCTAATCATATACCTGTTCTATTCTTTTCTGACCACTCCAATCTTCAGTTCCACTTCTTGCAATCTAGCATTGGTTTGGATGAAATAAAAATTCTCTTTGCAGCCACACTCTATGATGGCATTCAGAATGTCACCTCTATCCATTGTCTGGCCTCCTAATATGTTGGCAGAGCTAACAAGTTTGTTTTGTTCTCTTCATAAGCTTCTTCTTCTTCTTCTTTGCGTTCGTTCTTTAAGACCAATTTAATCACTCTTTGTGATATGTTTGATCTTTGTCAAGAACGTGTATACGTTGCACATTGGTTGGTTGGCCCCAAACGCATAAACTTCTACACGTTTAGGACACGTGCATCCGATTTCAGCCAAACCTCATAAGTTGCCTCTTTAGACATGCGTGACAGGTAACAGTGGTTCTATTCTTTACACCCCAAATGTGGGTCCCGGTAACCCCTCGGGTGGTCATAAGCTCCTCATTTGTAAGTCTATCTCTGCTGTTGGTAACTGTTATTATTAACCCACATATTCATAAACTCTCCCACAAGCACACTCATCACCCACGCGGACATATGTGTGTATGTGCTGCTTGATTGATTGATTACTATCTTTGCACTTCGGTGAAAAGCCATGTGTGCTCCAATATCTTTATAAAACAGGAAAATGTCAACGACAGTGCAGGAACTGAAGACGGTCACTCATGTAATTCTGAAAGTGGTGAAAATTTAGGATTTGTTATTGGCTACTGAACTGACGTCATACCACTCCGGGATACCCATAGGTGCTCAGTCTTGCCCAGTAGATATAGACAAATTGTAGTAACTTTATTGTAGCTGTTATTAACAATTTTTGTCCAGACTGTGGCTTTTAAGAGTATAATTACTAATTAGGATATATATATATATTTATGTATATACATAACTGTCGTTAATACCGCATTCTTGGCGGTGTAGGACAGGTGGAACGTGTGCTTATGTAATTTAGTGACTAGTCCAGTTACAGTGAAACTGTTGATGTTAAGATTTTTCGTTATGCCCTCGACAGAAGAAACTCTTTGACCTTACCGGGTATTGAACCCAGGTCTTCCGCATGATGATATGAACAGAGTTACTGAAATCCTATTTCTTTTGTTTACGCGAAGAAAGCTCTGGTAAATAATACATTTATTCCGTTTGTCAAATGTATTTAGTACTACACAATTGAAACTTGGTAGTGAATTAATGAACGCCTCGTATATCACATTGCACTCTATGTTTTTAGCGCACGAAATAAAACATGCCTGTTTTGTTTACGTTCTCTCGTCTCAAACAAGTTAACTATTTGTATGTTATGTATGGTCTGCTCCCCCGCAACTCCTCTATTGCATGTAGGACAAGCACATCCTGATGTATGGTCATAATTTATGTATAGTGTATGAAACCTGCCTTCGTTGTCTGTAATATCGTTTTTTTTCTCAGTGTATGAAACCTATCTTCGTTGTCTGTAATATCGTTTTTTCTTAGGGCGGAGCAGGACATGAGGAACATATGCCTGTAGAATTTTAAAGCCGCATGGCTAGTGCAGTCTTCGCGAAACTTTTCCTGTTATGATTTTTCTTTATTCCCCCGACAGAAACAATTCATTGAAATTCTTCAACCCTAGGGAGGCATAGCTCCGCAACCAAGGCCTTCCAATCCCTCCTATCTAAGGCCATCTTTTCAGATTCCTGCTATTTTCTTGCATCATGTCTCCTCCTTGGAGTTCAAATTCTTCATTGTGTGAAGAGCTATGAGTGTTCTTGCTTGTGGTTTCTATAGCTATCTAGTGTGTTTTTACGGTGTGGGGTAGTTAACCCCACCTATTTTGTTGTCTCTTACGACATGTGTGACAGGTAAAAGTGGTACTATTCTTTACACCTCTAATTTGGTCTACGGTAACCACTCGTGCGCATTTCGTGACCCTATCGTGGATTTAACCCGTTCCTCCTACATGATGGCCGCGTTCTAATCCATTAGGTCAGACCCCTATTGTATAACAGAACTTTCTACCTATTCCCTTTGAAATTTGAAGGGGAAAATGTATCTTGTCCCTAGAAGGGTGAAGAACTGTACCGTAAACATCTAAATAAACTTAAATCGAGACGGAGTGTACTAGAATCTATTACTGTCACCACTATTCTGCATATAAATTCGAGTGTTTCTGTGCCTTAGAAATGTCGTTAAATGAGCAATGAAAAAAAACCGTTTGTTAACACCCTGAAGAAATGGGCCTTTACAATTTGGTATGATAGCAGGAAGCAGTTCATAATAGCTACCTCTCCCCACACCCCTTTTCATAATAATCTTAATCCTTGTCTAAACAATTAATATACATCGAGAATTAGTGTTCTCAATTTGAAAAGCTTATCCACTAGATCGCTTTTCGAATTGAGCAAAAAATGGGTGCAGTTTTAATTCAGGTAAACAGTATTGCACAAGTACGTACAACTGACACTCCTGCATTCCGCATATTTTATTTTTTAACAAGAAGTGACGACATTTCACTTTTGGGGTCAAAGGCGCATAGGGACAACGATGCGCCAGATTTAGTTAGCTGATGGTGGAGCGAAGAAGAGGCGTGGCAAGCGTAGGGGTGAGCATTCCACCTAAATGTGCAGAAAAACTGGAGAGCTTGAGGCAGAGTCTTAAATCCAGTGAGCGTTTCCGCTCGCAGGGAACTACTACTGCCTTGTAGTTAGATTGGGCACAATCAAATTCTAGCGGAGCAAACCGGACACAAAACTGGACGGTAGTCAAACTAAGTAGTCCAAGAAAGACCGGTAACCTGGACAGATGACGCTCAACAACCCGGGAGGGCAGGTTATCTAAGGGTCGCTACCCTAAAAGAAAATAGGAACCCGCAGCCTTGTAGGTCGGCTGGGGTCAGTCAAAGGCTGATGGAGTGCGAACCCAGTAAACGCTGGTTGAAATCGGACATGTTGCCGAAGGACAAGCACCAGAGCTCCAAATGGTACTGAAGATGTGACGTAAAACAAACGTTCTTGGCAAAGTGCTGTTTATATATCACAATAAGTATGATGAAAATGGCCGAAAAAAAGAACAATCGCAAGAGAGGTTTCACTTTTTATAGTCTGCAACAGCTGCAAGACAATTCGGGTTTTTTTTTTATTTAGCAGTTTGATATAAGCATATGAGCTATAAGCATCGCCAAATAGTGTTTGGTATATGTACGTTACAATCAATTTGTCTTATTACAATTTTATTAAAGAAATGAAGAAATTAGAAGAACAGTCGGAAGAATACCTGTTGATGGATTCATGAAGAACATATAGTGAGAATGAACCCGACTACACCAGTTGCAAGAGCGTACAACCTGAAAATGAAATCATCAAGAGTAGACAAAGAAAAAGATGGATTTGATAAAAGACGTATTAACATTTTGCAATATCATAGCATATCAAGCGACAGAGCGTGCACTATCTCGGAAACCGATCATCAGTTAAACCTGCTATGCCTAGCCACAAAAAGAAGAGAAAGACAACATTTAAAAAAATCAGCTTATCGCATTGTTCTAAATATGATGTGATCTCGATGGAGGAAAACATCGATATTTCATGTCAACTTGTCTATTTAAATGATAAAAGAATCATAATTTCCCTTAGTCTTTTCAAATCTTAGGATATGAAGTCACTTCACATTTCTATGTCCTAGTGTACAGGAGGTTAAGGGGCTAATACCTTTTCGTGTGGGAACGGCGAGTGTGAGATTCAACCCACAACCCACTTGTGTCCGAGACGATAGGTGTACGTTTATGCATTACGCTAAACCGTCCCATGATAAAATTTCACGAAGCCTTTTCAGACCTTGTGGTATGAAGTTATGTTACATTTCTAGACCCTAGTCTGCAAGAGGTAGAGGGTCAATTTCTTTTCTCACGTGTGTAACGTTGGTGTGAGATTGAACCTATAGCCCTCTTGTGTCCAGTCGATAGGCGAACGTTTATGGATTTAGCTAATCCGGCCCACCGATTTAACTACCCTAAGGCAGTTAATGGTTAAGTGTGTAACCAACTCTAAAGTACTGCAACGTGCAAATCTGCCTTCCATCATGAGCATGCTCAGCAGTAGACGACTAAGATGATTGGTAGAACAAGATAACCAACTCTGAAGTACTGCAACGTGCAAATCTGCCTTCCATCATGAGCATGCTAGAGCAGTAGACGACTAAGATGATTGGTAGAACAAGATAACCAACTCTGAAGTACTGCAACGTGCAAATCTGTCTTCCATCATGAGCATGCTCAGCAGTAGACGACTAAGATGATTGGGGCATGTGAGAAGAATGGAAACTGGTCGCATACCAAAACAAATGTTATTCTGTGAACTTTTGGAGGGGAAGAGGCACCAGCGCAGACCACTACTCAGATATAAAGATGTCTGCAAGACCTCAATGAAAAACCTTTCTATAGGTCCCAGCTAGGGAAAAACTAGCTCATGACAGGGTTGTGTGGAAAGCCAAATTGCGAAAGGGCGTAGAGTCTTTTGAGAAGAGACTTATGTAGAGACTTTTGAGAACGACAAGAGGGAAAAGCGAAAACTCAGAAGTTGTCACAGTAGAACACTTGCCAATTTACCGTCTGTAAAGTCGAAAAAGCCATACATTTAACTGCACAGAGAAAATATTCAAAAAGGTTGAAGGGCTGCAATGACTTAAGAACAAATGGAAACATAATATATAACCTAAGATATATAGATGCCACAGTATTGGTGGGGCCGCAGGTGTAGTAATGTAAGGATATACCGTGACGCCAGGGTCAGTGAGCTGGCACTGATCAAGATCCTACCCCACCCCAAGCGGTCGCCCTGGTAATAGACTATTGTCTGGCTAAGTGAGTAGGGATCGAAGGAGAGCTACATGGAATTGGTAGAAGAGTAGGTGCATACGTGTCTGATATAGACGATGCGATTCTCGGCAAATGCGCCTACACGTCTCTCCTGTCCAAAAATGAGTCAAAGATGATTCATCATATTAATCGGACGCCCGTTGTGGTTACCGGGGTCCAAACTCGGGATACATAATAGAACCCTTAATATATATCACTTACTGTAGACTGGCGAAATGAAGGTTTGTCGTGGGATTAGCTACCCGAACCAGTAAAAATACTCAGCTATAAAACCGCAACCAAGTGCACGAGAGCTTGCAAGGACTTGGTTGGGGACCTATGCCTCCTTTGGGGCGAAGTGTAGAAGACAAAGACAGTATTGGTAGCCGAGAATGGGCAAGAACTAGTAGACCAACTAAACAAAACTAGCAAAGAATATAGTATGCTTATTAACATCCATCTTGATCCACTTCTTGACCTATTGATTTAGATCACATTGTGGACCGGTTTTATCGTGACTCAAATGTGATATCCTTCATAACACGCCAAATGTGATATCCTTCATAACACGCCAAATGTGATATCCTTCATAACACGCCAAATGGCCGACTGAAATACACATAAACAAGCTCCAGTCAGCTCTCATTCGAAAGCATAAGACAATCAGTTTACTGGTTAATGTATTGGGTTCACCACGCTGCATGGTGCGGCACAAAATCAAAATAAACATTGACATCTACAAAACGAATGCTACAAAACGAATGCTACAAAACGAATGCTACAAAACGAATGCTACAAAACGAATGCTACAAACGATGCTACAAAACGATGCTACAAAACGAATGCTACAAAACGATGCTACAACGATGCTACAAAACAATGCTACAAAACGAATGCTACAAAACGAATGCTACAAAACGAATGCAAAGAAGGGTAGAAGCCAAAAATAAATATAAAAAATACAGGAGAATTGTTGATTGAAGTAAACAATATCGTATATCTAGGTCAGAAGATCAAAGATTACACACCGCATATTTATTCAAGAAATTAGGACTGGATTATGAATGGACAATAGTGCACTCAATGACAGGAACAAGTTAGTAACATACTAAAAGATTAAAAAAGCTTGAAAATGTCAGATTGTCAAGTGCTGTATTTGTGTTGTGGGCGTCTGTAGCTTAAGCGGGAGTCTTCTTCTTCGAACGTTCCATATCGAGCACGTGTTAACCACTCTATGTGATTTCTATGTGATCTGAGCCTAAGAGATATTGTAATTTGTTCCAGTTATGCTTCTACTAGTAGGCCAGCACATATTGAGTTCTTCTGTGTTCTAGAAGTGTCACCAAATGAACAATACATACATTTTCACACATTCTGATGCAGTGTGTCTTAACAATTTCTTTTTATTGCATTTTATGGCCTTTTTCGTTTTTACAGACGGTCAATTAACAAGTGTTTTACTGTGACAACTTCTGAGTTTTCACTTGTCTATCTTGCCTTTAAGATCAACTCTAAGTCTCTCGTGACTTGCTTTCCGTGTTGTGTCCGAGCCAAAACTCGGATGAAGTGTCTTCTCCATTTATGCATCGCTTGGGCAGCTGATATAGGGAATATGCCTTGCCCTTGTTGCGCAAACTCCTCTCTACCCTACTGTTTCATCCAAATGAAAGACAAAGCCCATACGAATAGAATCAGGCAGGATTTGCGGGGTGTGCCAGAAGATAGAATAGAATACACACATAACCATCAACTGCCACAGGGTTCCCTCCTCCCCCCACCCTGTTTTGTGGCCAAATTGAACTTCTCTAGTCTACTATATAACCGTACTGACCCACATGACAGTGAGAACTTCTCTAGTCTACTATATAACCGTGCTGACCCACATGACAGTGAGAACTTCTCTAGTCTACTATATAACCGTGCTGACCCACACGACAGTGAGAACTTCTCTAGTCTACTATATAACCGTACTGACCCACATGACAGTGAGAACTTCTCTAGTCTACTATATAACTGTGCTGACCCACACGACAGTGGGAACTTCTCTAGCTTACTATATAACTGTGCTGACCCACATGACAGTGAGAACTTCTCTAGTCTACTATATAACTGTGCTGACCCACACGACAGTGGGAACTTCTCTAGCCTACTATATAACCGTGCTGACCCACATGACAGTGGGAACTTCTCTAGTCTACTATATAACCGTACTGACCCACATGACAGTGAGAACTTCTCTAGTCTACTATATAACCGTGCTGACCCACATGACAGTGAGAACTTCTCTAGTCTACTATATAACTGTACTGACCCACATGACAGTGGGAACTTCTCTAGTCTACTATATAACTGTGCTGACCCACACGACAGTGGGAACTTCTCTAGCTTACTATATAACTGTGCTGACCCACATGACAGTGAGAACTTCTCTAGCCTACTATATAACCGTGCTGACCCACATGACAGTGAGAACTTCTCTAGTCTACTTTATAACGATACTGACCCACATGACAGTGGGAACTTCTCTAGTCTACTATATAACCGTACTGACCCACATGACAGTGAGAACTTCTCTAGCCTACTTTATAACCGTGCTGACCCACATGACAGTGGGAACTTCTCTAGTCTACTATATAACCGTACTGACCCACATGACAGTGGGAACTTCTCTAGCCTACTATATAACCGTACTGACCCACATGACAGTGAGAACTTCTCTAGCCTACTTTATAACCGTACTGACCCACATGACAGTGAGAACTTCTCTAGTCTACTATATAACCGTACTGACCCACATGACAGTGAGAACCTCTCTAGCCTACTATATAACCGTACTGACCCACATGACAGTGAGAACCTCTCTAGCCTACTATATAACCGTACTGACCCACATGACAGTGGGAACTTCTCTAGTCTACTATGTAACCGTGCTGACCCACATGACAGTGAGCACTTCTCTAGTCTACTATATAACTGTGCTGACCCACATGACAGTGAGAACTTCTCTAGTCTACTATATAACCGTGCTGACCCACATGACAGTGAGAACTTCTCTAGTCTACTATATAACTGTGCTGACCCACATGACAGTGAGAACTTCTCTAGTCTACTATATAACCGTGCTGACCCACATGACAGTGAGAACTTCTCTAGTCTACTATATAACTGTGCTGACCCACATGACAGTGAGAACTTCTCTAGTCTACTATATAACTGTGCTGACCCACATGACAGTGAGAACTTCTAGCCTACTATATAACTCGTACTGACCCACAGACAGTGGAACTTCTCTACTCTACTATATAACCGTACTGACCCACATGACAGTGAGAACTTCTCTAGTCTACTATATAACTGTGCTGACCCACATGACAGTGAGAACTTCTCTAGCCTACTATATAACCGTACTGACCCACACGACAGTGGGAACTTCTCTACTCTACTATATAACCGTACTGACCCACATGACAGTGGGAACTTCTCTAGTCTACTATATAACCGTGCTGACCCACATGACAGTGAGAACTTCTCTAGCCTACTTTATAACCGTGCTGACCCACACGACAGTGAGAACTTCTCTAGTCTACTATATAACCGTGCTGACCCACATGACAGTGAGAACTTCTCTAGTCTACTATATAACCGTGCTGACCCACATGACAGTGAGAACTTCTCTAGCCTACTATATAACCGTACTGACCCACATGACAGTGAGAACTTCTCTAGCCTACTATATAACCGTGCTGACCCACATGACAGTGAGAACTTCTCTAGCCTACTTTATAACCGTGCTGACCCACATGACAGTGAGAACTTCTCTAGTCTACTATATAACCGTACTGACCCACATGACAGTGAGAACCTCTCTAGCCTACTATATAACCGTACTGACCCACATGACAGTGAGAACCTCTCTAGCCTACTATATAACGTCTGACCCACATGACAGTGGGAACTTCTCTAGTCTACTATATAACCGTGCTGACCCACATGACAGTGAGCACTTCTCTAGTCTACTATATAACTGTGCTGACCCACATGACAGTGAGAACTTCTCTAGTCTACTATATAACCGTGCTGACCCACATGACAGTGAGAACTTCTCTAGTCTACTATATAACTGTGCTGACCCACATGACAGTGAGAACTTCTCTAGCCTACTATATAACCGTACTGACCCACACGACAGTGGGAACTTCTCTACTCTACTATATAACCGTACTGACCCACATGACAGTGGGAACTTCTCTAGTCTACTTTATAACCGTACTGACCCACATGACAGTGGGAACTTCTCTAGTCTACTATATAACCGTGCTGACCCACATGACAGTGAGAACTTCTCTAGCCTACTTTATAACCGTGCTGACCCACATGACAGTGAGAACTTCTCTAGTCTACTATATAACCGTGCTGACCCACATGACAGTGAGAACCTCTCTAGTCTACTATATAACCGTGCTGACCCACATGACAGTGAGAACTTCTCTAGTCTACTATATAACCGTGCTGACCCACATGACAGTGAGAACTTCTCTAGTCTACTATATAACCGTGCTGACCCACATGACAGTGAGAACTTCTCTAGTCTACTATATAACCGTGCTGACCCACATGACAGTGAGAACTTCTCTAGTCTACTATATAACCGTGCTGACCCACATGACAGTGAGAACTTCTCTAGTCTACTATATAACCGTGCTGACCCACATGACAGTGAGAACTTCTCTAGTCTACTATATAACCGTGCTGACCCACATGACAGTGAGAACTTCTCTAGTCTACTATATAACTGTGCTGACCCACACGACAGTGGGAACTTCTCTAGTCTACTATATAACTGTGCTGACCCACATGACAGTGAGAACTTCTCTAGTCTACTATATAACTGTGCTGACCCACATGACAGTGAGAACTTCTCTAGTCTACTATATAACTGTCTGACCCACATGACAGTGAGAACTTCTCTAGCCCTTACTATATAACTGTGCTGACCCACACGACAGTGGGAACTTCTCTAGTCTACTATATAACCGTGCTGACCCACATGACAGTGAGAACTTCTCTAGTCTACTATATAAACTATATAACCGTACTGACCCACATGACAGTGGGAACTTCTCTAGTCTACTATATAACCGTACTGACCCACACGAGAGTGAGGATTTCCTATACGGGTTTACTACCCTAGTCCTTAGCTAACCTGAGCGCCCCACCCCTTCCTCCACACGACATTGGTTTTAACAGTTGTAGATGGTATCGTCAATAGTCGTGCGATAGCAGATGAAACATCTGATCTGAAAGTGGTTTTTAACAGTTGCAGATGCCCGCGTGCCCAGCGTGTTCGTAGCACGTTGGACTATGGGTGACAAGTCCTCTGTATGTGCGGGTTCAATTCCGCGGACTGGCAGAAAAGCTACAGGTTCCCCAGATTTATAGGTGTTCGTGGCACCGAACCGAAGGGTTACGATGTCCATGACACCGAGCAGAAGAGCTTTCAGCTCAAGTGCGTCTGGATCGGAAAAAAAACCACACAAAAAACAGTTGCAGATGGTATCGTCAACAGTCGTACGATAGCAGATGAAACATCTGATCTGACAGTGGTTTTAACAGTTGCAGGTGGTACCATCTACAGTCATACCATAGTAGATGAAACATCTGATCAGATCTCGTGATCTGATTGCATTAAGTAATAAATAAAGGTTACCTTTCACGCACGTCTTTTCATTAACACTCAAGCTCCTTTCTAATATGCACGTATAGTATACGGGGTACTAATGTACCCATTTTGAATTGCGTTAAGTATAAACGTTTCATTTTCGAACCCATTAAGATATGGGTGTGGGCCCACGTCACGCAAGAGGCACTTCACAGTTGAGAACATGACCCTTACCCTCCCACTTTCAGCATAGATGTTTTTTTAGAAATATGAAGCGTCAAATATTTCGCATGAAAAGATATGCACACGTTACTGGATATTTATTATCACATTAAACTCTAGATCCGGTTTCGACGACACAACAAATTTGCAAAGGTACAATGATTAATCAACATTGAACTGGAGTTTTGGGGCCTGGACGCTGCTGGATTTGTTGAGGCGGTGACAGCGCACCTATCGACGTATCCGGAGTGCTAGGTTGATAGTCCTTATATAACTGAAATGATCTGATTTGCATATTACAAAAGTCTGCCCACAAATAATAAAGGCACTCACGAGCGTCACTATATTATGAGGTTTTAAAAGGGAGAGAACAAGACAGCTTCCATTCAAACCGAGAGGTTAAAATAAAGACGCTGGCGCTGGATAGGACACACTTTGAGAAACCAGAGGGAATATAACAAGGAGGATGCTTTCTTGGAACCCACAGGGGCAGCGAAAGAAAGGGAGGCTTAGAAATACATGGAGACAAGATTTGGAGGCAGAGATCAACGATATAAAGAAGAGTTGGAGGGAGCTGAAGGAGATAGCTAGAGATATGACGTCTTGAAATGAGTTGCTTGAGAGCCAATGTCCATTAAAAGGCAGAGAGAGAGAGAGAGAGAGAGAGAGAGAGAACAGTTAGGAGTTAAAAAAGAGAATTAATCAACAAAAGAGCATAGTAGCATGACTACATGGAGATATAGATGTATTGCCAATGACTAAGGTACTACTTTAACTTGCGTTACAAAACGACACTACAGCGTGCATTCCAAGTGATTCATTGAATATGATCTGAAAGGAGGAGACTGTATCAGTGCCAGGCAGTGGACTGAATCACTACAAGCGTCAACAATTCGCCGAATTACATTCATCTTCGTTCCGGGACACATGGGTGTCGATTTTAAGCAGAGAGTCTGGATGGCTCTTTCACCATATCGGATGCAGAGGGAGAGGGACAGCTAATAGATATAACTGACATTCTGAACGCCCTTATAGAGCGTGGCCGCAAAGAAGATTTTCCTGTAAACTAATCCCCGTCAATTGCTGCAACATTCGCTAGATTTATTTATTTATTGATAGAAATATCATCATTGCACTTTGGTAAGTAACCATATGTTCTCAGATCTCTTTCTTACACAGGAAGATCTCAGTGCACGGACTCACTAGATTGCAAGAGATTGGATTGAAGATTGGAGTAGCAAGAAAAGTGCAGCACAACAGGTATATGAGTAGGCTCATCCTTCATTAACATCAAACTGGTACAGTTAGTCGCTGGCAGCTGTTGGAGATACTGCTATGGTAACCGGAGCACATATGGGCATGTTTTGGAGCGCAATGAGATATTCCAAACGGAAAGTGATACTACGCAACATGTTCTTTCTTCCGACATTATGCTACCAGTGCCAAACTTGGATGTTGACATTTAAAGGACAAGTAAATTCTTCACGATAGAGAAACCATTTGTACGCAGTAATGTGATATTTTTTTTAAGTGAGCGTTTGTAGCTAAAGTGATAGTGATCTCAATCACAACCCATAAGTACCTTTTTCAAACTCCGAGGCAGACAGTTTCGAAAACGGTAAAATATACCCACCGTTCAGAAAGCAATGGCAAACTACTGAACGTTTAAGTGATGCCTAAAAAAATCAACAACTTGTTTACTGTGATTGATGGCTAAGTTATGTAAATAATATACCACGATTTCCATTCATTCATTATCAAATAAAAGACATGTTTATAAATGAAGAGATCAAGAAACAAGTGAGTACAACATCAATACTGAACTTCATCAAGAAACAAGTGAGTACAACATCAATACTGAACTTCATCAAGAAACAAGTGAGTACAACATCAATGCTAAACTTCATCAGAAACAAGTGAGTACAACATCAATACTGAACTTCATCAAGAAACAAGTGAGTACAACATCAATGCTGAACTTCATCAAGAAACAATGAACTAAATGGTTATTGGTTATTTATTGGTTATTGGTTATTGGTTACTAAACTGACGTCATTGCACTCCGGGCAAACCCATAGGTGCTCAGTCTCCCCAACAGATATCGAAGAGTATGCATACTGATGGTTCCGTGGCTCGCTGATTAAACACACCTCTCACTCTGCCTCTCAGGCATCCAGTTCGACTTGAACAACGGGTAATTTCAAACTGCTTAAATCGCTTGATCGATTCAACATCGATTTTAGTGTCCTCATCCAACAGAGGTCTCGAAGAGACCGAAGAATATCCCCTTATCCATCTTCAACTCCCCAACAATCGATGATGTTGATGCAAGCCTGTCCGCTCTCTCATTACCGTAAACACCCGCATGCCCAGGACAGTATATCCACGTAAGCCGCTGGAGGTTAGAAACTTCTATAGACGACATCCACTCATACCGAAACCTGCCCTTCTGGATCTTGTGAAGCATCGACTGAGAGTCAGATACAACAACTGCCCCAGTAAATGAAGTCCCAGAAATCCAATGGAGGGCAGCAGTAACGGCCTCAACCTCCATCCTCATACTAGAAGTAGTTGTCCTGTATGCCCCACTTCGAACTAAATGGTTGTAACCACATAACTTTATTGTTAACAAAAACTGCACTTTGAAGGGCAATACTATTTTGATACAGTGTATACAAAGAAAAACAGCACGGTAGACCACATAAATAACAGAGGCAGTAAAAAACAAGATGAACGAAACAGACACGAGGGTCTGTTTAAATAATGTATTCTTATCCTAACGCGGTGAGGCAACCTAGGATTAAGAAGTAAAAAATGGGGAAAATATGCAAAGTAAGAACAAATAGACCAGTTACCAACGTCGTTTTGTCATTTTGTCTGAGTGATGTATATACGCTTATGAGTGAAAGGTGATAGTTTAAATTAGTGAAAAACAGGAAGTGTGACTCTGCCGGTGTCCTACTTTAAACCACTGTCACGAGCCTGCTTTGCTGGGTCACAGCTGTTGCTGTACGAGGAAAACATTGGAGAATCTTACACTTAATTCATAGCAAAAGAGGAAATAGTAAATGAACTCAATGCCATCAGCGGCACTGCCTCAGTGCCTTATGGTGTCCATTACTACCAAATCAACATGGCTGTATGGTGTCCATTACTACCAAATTAACAACATGGCAGTATCGAGTCAATTACACCAAATTAACAACATGGCTGTATCGAGTCAATTACCACCAAATTAACAACTGCAGTATCGGTCAATTACACCAAATTAACAACATGGCAGTATCGAGTCAATTACCACCAAATTAACAACATGGCAGTATCGAGTCAATTACCACCAAATCAAACAGCTCGACGAGAAGGGTATTAATGCAGTTGTGATGGATTTCAATAAACAATATACGGATGGTATAAACCTGGGCATTGGATCCATAGCTATTTACGACAGCTTCATAAACTTGTAAGGGATCCTAGACTGCTCAGCAGCTGCTGCATATTTTCCTCGGTATAAAACCTGGGCATTGGATCCATAGCTATTTACGACAGCTTCATAAACTTGTAAGGGATCCTAGACTGCTCAGCAGCTACTGCATATTTTCCTCGGTATAAAACCTGGGCATTGGATCCATAGCTATTTACGACAGCTTCATAAACTTGTAAGGGATCCTAGACTGCTCAGCAGCTACTGCATATTTTCCTCGGTATAAAACCTGGGCATTGGATCCATAGCTATTTACGACAGCTTCATAAACTTGTAAGGGATCCTAGACTGCTCAGCAGCTACTGCATATTTTCCTCGGTATAAAACCTGGGCATTGGATCCATAGCTATTTACGACAGCTTCATAAACTTGTAAGGGATCCTAGACTGCTCAGCAGCTACTGCATATTTTCCTCGGTATAAAACCTGGGCATTGGATCCATAGCTATTTACGACAGCTTCATAAACTTGTAAGGGATCCTAGACTGCTCAGCAGCTACTGCATATTTTCCTCGAGTATAAACCTGGGCATTGGATCCATAGCTATTTCGACAGCTTCATAACTTGTAGGGATCCTAGACTGCTCAGCAGCTACTGCATATTTCTCGAAAATGTATATGGTGAATTACTGGAGAAGCTAGTGGCCAGAAAGGTAATGTGTCATTTGTAGGTAGACCACATCTTTCCTGACACTTTGGGTAGCTACCGGTGAATGAAATATTGATTGATAGATTGATTGATACGATCATCATCATTGCACTTTGATGAGTGTGCTCTATGTGTGCTCCGATCTCTTTCTTACACAGGATTTGTGAATTTTATGTGATCTGAGCGTAAGAACGATTGTACACTGTGCCAGTTATGCGTCTACAAGTAGGCCAGCACATCCGATTTCTGCGACGCTTATTTATTAGGGTAGCTTCTCTAGACCCCTACAGCAGTCACCTCTTACGACATGGTGGCAGTATTACTGTTCTTTGCTAACCTTGTAAGCCCCGGCAAAACAAGGGCGGATCATGATGGTGACAATGATGACGATCTGTGAAAAATTGTTATATTATTTTCATGACCCTTATATGTTAAGCACATTTGTCACAGATGGTAAACATTTATTGACTCCGTCCCACAAGTATACACATTATAAGTTCTGGTTTGTTAAACATATGTGATGCCTACACACATATTTTACATTTTGGAATGTAGTGATATTTAAGAAAGAGAAAATTGAGATATTTTCGACATATAAAAAGATACGACGGGCTGGAGAAGACTATCATGGAAGTAGGCATACAGGCAAAGAGAAGAAGAGGAAGACCACGGAGAAGGTGGATTCAGGATGTAACTGATAGTCTGAACATGACGGCTGTAGAGGCGGGACATCTGGCCTATGAGAGAGATAAATGTCGGAGGACTGTTGGGGTGGCAAAGTTCTACTCAGGACAAGCTATTTGATGAGTGATATTCGACATCAGAAAATGTATATACATGTGTGTGTGTGCGCGTGCGTGCGTGTGGGCGGGCGTGCGTTTGTGTGCGTGTGTGGGTTTTACTTAAATGCAACACTTCAGATATATGAATGAAAATCTAGACATATCCTTTACAGAACGTCTCCATCCACCACAGTGAACGAGTTGTTGATTTTCTAGACATTACTTATACGTTCAGTAGTTTGCCATTGTTTTCTGAAGGTGAGGCCTGTGTTTTACCGTTCAGAAAAGTCAACGCGAATAAATTTGCTTCCAAATTGTCGGCCGCGGAGTTTTAACCATGTACACATAGATTGTGATCGAGCTCCCTATCGCTCAAGCTATAGACGCCCACATGAAATATATAGACACTATTTCAAGCCAATGAAAAGAAGGACGGAAGTTAAACTGCATTGATTGCGCCAGTTATGTATCATGGGAAGAAAATGATGATTAGTCTATTTTAGTTTAGTCATCGGTTATAATCACTGCAGGTCGAACCAATTAGTCCATAAGTGCTTCGATCTCCTCCTCAGTATTTCCCTCAACGTCAGGCGACTAACGACACCGGTTGTTTTTGGTTTGCAATTCTTCTTTACTCATGTCTAGCTACACCCCTTTTGACTTGGTATTCTTGCATTCTGGTTAATGTTGTAGATTGATCACTATTACTTGAATCATTTACATGTCCTCTCTCAATTAGGGAATTCAGAATATCAGCCTGGTCCATTACGCGCTCGTTTTGTACAGCAGCCACACCTTCAAGCATATTGTACAGCAGCCACACCTTCAAGCATATTGTACAGCAGCCACACCTTCAAGCATATTGTACAGCAGCCACACCTTCAAGCATATTGTACAGCAGCCACACCTTCAAGCATATTGTACAGCAGCCACACCTTCAAGCATATTGTACAGCAGCCACACCTTCAAGCATATTGTACAGCAGCCACACCTTCAAGCATATTGTACAGCAGCCACACCTTCAAGCATATTGTAGAGCACCTTCAAGCTTCAGCACACCTTCAAGCATATTGTACAGCAGCCACACCTTCAAGCATATTGTACAGCAGCCACACCTTCAAGCATATTGTACAGCAGCCACACCTTCAAGCATATTGTACAGCAGCCACACCTTCAAGCATATTGTACAGCAGCCACACCTTCAAGCATATTGTACAGCAGCCACACCTTCAAGCATATTGTACAGCAGCCACACCTTCAAGCATATTGTACAGCAGCCACACCTTCAAGCATATTGTACAGCAGCCACACCTTCAAGCATATTGTACAGCAGCCACACCTTCAAGCATATTGACGCGTTATTTCCCCTTACACCACCTGCATGTCCTGGGACAAAATAAAACTGATTTTGTCAGCCTAGACCTCTTCAGCGAATCCAGCCATTGCCTCCGCGTTCTGCCTGTTTCAATCTTCCTGGGCATACTGTTTGAGTCACTGACATAGAGTCAATGATTGAATCCATCTCCAATAATCAAATCAATCACCAGAAACAGCACATCCAAAGCTAACAGGATCTTCGCTAGAATCGGATCGTTGACCATGATTCTGATTTATCATATTCATTCATACATCTGGATCAAAGATAGCATCATCATGTATTCTAGGAATGTTTGTTTCAAACAAAACACTATCAGGTTTTACACTCTTATTTATTACACGCTTCGACTGTTCTTTTTCGAATATTATTCCATCGATTCGGTCGTATGATTATAAATGTCAGGCGGTATACAGAAAAGTAAGTTTGTTCCATGACATGTTCCTACAAATATGTGTGAATCCATATTTTTAGATTTTTAGTTACTTAGCGGCACTTAACGACATGAGTGCCTAAGAAGATATTTTGGAGGAATTGTGCCTGGAAGAAGAACGAGAGGAAGAACTAGAAGACGATGCGTGCAAGATGTCATTGACGATCTGAACAGTGGCGGCTCGTGGTCATTTTTCTTGGTGAGGCCAGACAAATTTCGGAACAATCATGGTTTTTGGAGTATTTGCTATTAGTACACTATTCCGGGACGTTATTCCTCGTTTCAAGAAAAGAAGAAATGTTTCTGTTCTGCAATAGCTTGATATTAAAGAGAGTTGGCTATTAAAGAACATCAAATCAGGGACAATTAAATATTTCGGACACACCAAACGACATGAGTGCCTAGAAAAGATAATTTTGGAGAGAATGGTGCCTGGAAGAAGAAAGAAAGGAAGAATTTGAAGACGATGGGTGCAAGATGTCATTGTCGATCTGAGAATAACTGCTGCTGACGTTGGTCATCTTGCACAGAATAGAGAGTTTTTCAGGGCTGTTGTCATGGGAACCAAGTTCCGGAAGGGATAAGCTACTTGATGATGATGAGCGGCGCTTCTAATGCAATCACATATTATATAAGGCAGGTGAGACATGTGTGTTTGCATCTTTCTATTAAGTACAATCATGGGGTTTTAAACACTATAGAGAAGGTTTATGTGACTGAATAGTTAAGCTGTTGCATTGTGAGAACACTATAGAGAAGGTTTATGTGACTGAATAGTTAAGCTGTTGCATTGTGAGAACACTATAGAGAAGGTTTATGTGACTGAATAGTTAAGCTGTTGCATTGTGAGAACACTATAGAGAAGGTTTATGTGACTGAATAGTTAAGCTGTTGCATTGTGAGAACACTATAGAGAAGGTTTATGTGACTGAATAGTTAAGCTGTTGCATTGTGAGAACACTATAGAGAAGGTTTATGTGACTGAATAGTTAAGCTGTTGCATTGTGAGAACACTATAGAGAAGGTTTATGTGACTGAATAGTTAAGCTGTTGCATTGTGAGAACACTATAGAGAAGGTTTATGTGACTGAATAGTTAAGCTGTTGCATTGTGAGAACACTATAGAGAAGGTTTATGTGACTGAATAGTTAAGCTGTTGCATTGTGAGAACACTATAGAGAAGGTTTATGTGACTGAATAGTTAAGCTGTTGCATTGTGAGAACACTATAGAGAAGGTTTATGTGACTGAATAGTTAAGCTGTTGCATTGTGAGAACACTATAGAGAAGGTTTATGTGACTGAATAGTTAAGCTGTTGCATTGTGAGAACACTATAGAGAAGGTTTATGTGACTGAATAGTTAAGCTGTTGCATTGTGAGAACACTATAGAGAAGGTTTATGTGACTGAATAGTTAAGCTGTTGCATTGTGAGAACACTATAGAGAAGGTTTATGTGACTGAATAGTTAAGCTGTTGCATTGTGAGAACACTATAGAGAAGGTTTATGTGACTGAATAGTTAAGCTGTTGCATTGTGAGAACACTATAGAGAAGGTTTATGTGACTGAATAGTTAAGCTGTTGCATTGTGAGAACACTATAGAGAAGGTTTATGTGACTGAATAGTTAAGCTGTTGCATTGTGAGAACACTATAGAGAAGGTTTATGTGACTGAATAGTTAAGCTGTTGCATTGTGAGAACACTATAGAGAAGGTTTATGTGACTGAATAGTTAAGCTGTTGCATTGTGTTTTGAAGGTTGTGGGTTTGATTATGGATCGTATCACTGCTTATAATCTTACATTCTGTTCACGAGTGCACTTTTTCAAGAGATCTCCAGGAATGGTGCAAGGGCTACGAAGTTCGTCCTTAGAGCAATACTTTCCGCAGTCACTTTTTGCATAAATGGCACTAGGCATGCTGGGAGTAATGCACAAAGCACGAGCTCGATAGCTTCGGCAACAATCTCAGAGGTCTCTAAAAAACTACAACCGAGAACGGCGTGGTCCGGATTCAAACCCATGGCTTTCGGAAACCAGTAACCACTTAGACCCTCCCCCTTTAATAACACTATATAAATTAGAAGATAGGAAACTTGTAAAGCAGATGCATCAGGTGAGACAGAAGCATCAGGTGAGACAGATAACACCATTCAACCTCAGTATCCGGTGACACATATTTCTAATTTAGGAACAGTTCAATTTTTCTGTCCTTTATATTATTTGATTGTCCTTTTTCATTGAGACCTGCCCTGTCTACAGCGAGAAGAGAGAATGGTATTCTAACCAAGATCAACTAGGCAAACTGAGCCTTGAAACAGCAAGATGGGTGCTGTGCATGTGGGGCCATAGGCTAGAAAGAGATAGAGAGAAAGAGACAGTGAGAGTTGCCCACTTGCAGTACCTTCCTTGGTCAGTCGATGTGCTGTTTGCTCTCCTGATGAAGATGACAATGATGTGGAAAGTGATGGTGAAGATGAAAGTGATTATGAGGATGATGATGAGGATGGTGATGAAAGCGATGAAGATGATAATTATGACGATGATGATGATCTATATTAAGAATTTCCACTTAACAATACCGACATTCCAAATATACCACAACAAATCGACTCTATTATATATATATATTATTGTATTATAAAAAGTATTATATTATATATTGTATTGTATTAACTTTACTGCGAGAGGCAAGACATGTCGGTCTCAGTTCCATGGTGGAGATTGAGCGAGTTGCCCAGGATAGAGCGGTATGGAGAAATTGCTTGAAGACCCTATGTAACGTATAACGGTACGAGAGGAATTATTATTATTATTATTATTGTATTGTATGAAGGGTTTAATACAGAAAGAACATAAAATCAAAGAAAACTGACTGATGCTAAAAATAAGAAAGAGACGAGGTATTTTGGACATCAAAATGCTGAAGAAGACCATCATTTAAGGAGGCATACTGGCAAAGAGAGAAAGAGGACGACCACGGAGTATATGGATTCAGGATGTAACTGAGGGTTTGAATATGACGGCTGCAGAGTCGGAAAATCTGGCCTATGAGAGAAAGAAATGGGATGTTGGTGTGGCAAAGTTCAGCTCAGGACAAACTATTTAAAAAATACAGAAAAAATAAATTCTTGTTTAATTAAGTTTGAGCAATTATTCTATAATGGGTACGGTAAGCTCTGAATTTAGATCTATTTTAATGATGTGTTATAGTATGTATTATAAAATTCAATTTTTCAATAAATTCAATCCTTACATTCACGTCCCAATGTCTGCAAGAGACCACAAGACTAAAAGATACCTGAGTCTAAATGCAACCAATATTGATATCACAACAAATGCGTAATTCACAATTTGCTTTCCGTTTAGAAACCGGTTACACCAGCTATTTATAAAATCAATTTAACAACATGAAACATGACGTTGATGGATGGAAACAGTGCCGGATTAGGCTAGCGCGGGGCCCGTAGCAAATTTTAGCGCGGGGCCCTAGGTTTTGTATGATAATAAAATAAAACACAACTTTTACAAACAAACTTTTCTTGATTTAATGTGAGCAAATTTAGAGATAATACTAGACAAATCAATTTCTCTAAGTAAATTACTTTCAAAGTTCATTAAGGTGAGGTTATTTAGACGATCTTGTCCCATCATGTTCCTTAACTCACTTTTTATACACTTTAATGTTGAAAAGAACGTTCTCCGCTGCAGTTAGTAATCATTAAAAACCAGTAAATTCGTAAGACTATTTCTACATTTGGGAAACACGACTCTAATAAATTTTCCATTATAAGTTTATAAAATTGCAGTTCTAGAGCCTCATGCTTTTCGTTGCAAATAGCAGCAGCTACATTAGTTTTTAGAAGTTCAGTGAACTGCATAAGTTCGTCGCCTAGGCTTTCTTCCAAATCCTCTTGGTAAGAGCTGACAATATTTGGAGTTCTTTTCAAGATCTCTTCCTCTGTAATAGATTTTAACTGCCGGAGTATTCCAAATACACCAGTCACTCTATGGTACAGCCTAAATCAATAACTTTTCAAACAAAACAGAACAGTTGTACTTTAGTTTCTGTATAACACAACCAATCTTTCACGTGAGTTTTGTTTGTTGGTGTATGTGTGTATGTGAAAAACGACTTTCGACAAAATCGTGGATTGTTTGAAGTTGTTTGGCCATTCACCAATATCGTTGGAGTACATTTTACTTTCGTTGTGTTTTTGGCTTGTAGAAGATGTTGCTACATTAGAAGCATGTGCTGTGCTTTCTGCCTCTCTTTGGCTTGAAGATGATATGGCTAAATTGGGAGGACTTGTTGTACATTCGATTTCAGTTTGTCGTGTGAAAAATGTGGCTAAATCGTGAAGAGTTGCTGATCTTAATGGTAATATTGGTAATGATGATTCTTCTATAGCACTGCTTTCATCTACTACACAGTAGGACACGTCTTCTGTATTTTCTGCTTCGATTTCGTTGGATTCAGCACCATCACACGACATTTAAAAATTCAGACAGCTTGCGTGTTTTTATATAACATCTGGTTATTTTTTCCATTTTCATCTGTCACATAGGCGCGGGCCCCCTAGAAGCGCGGAGCCCGTAGCATTTGCTACTTCTGCTACTAGGCTAATCCGGATCTGGATGGAAACATGACGTTGATGGATGGAAACATGACGTTGATGGATGGAAACATGACTACTTCGATCGCTACAAATTTAATACGAACTTTTTCGTCAAACTAAAGAACAATTCGTTTTTTTTTTAACTTTCAAGTTAACTCTCAGACACCAAGTTGACTGTTTAACTTATTCGTTCTTCTTTCTAGTTAACTCTCAGACACCAAGTTGACTGTTTAACCTATTCGTTCTTCTTTCAAGTTAACTCTCAGACACCAAGTTGACTGTTTAACTTATTCGTTCTTCTTTCAAGTTAATTCTCAGACACAAAGTTGACTGTTTAACTCATTCGTTCTTCTTTCAAGTTAACTTTCAGACACCAAGTTGACTGTTTAACCCATTCGTTCTTTTTTCAAGTTTACTCCCAAACACCAAGTTGCCAGTTTAACACATTCGATCTTCTGAGCTGATATACTGGCTCCTAGTATGTGTTAAATGGACGTAAAGCCGATACAATGGATCCCAGTATATGTTGATTATGTAAAACCGGTACACTGACATTTTTCAGTATGCACTGCAATATTAATGAGTCCGGAGCTAAAAAAAAAAATTACAGAGTGAAAGGGTTTTAAGAAAGTACGAGACCGGCACCTTTTGAGAATAAATTTTTAAAAAGCGTGTATTGAAAAGAGGTTCGCAATTGGCAGTAGTCGATACGACGACAATACTGAAGAAAAGAAACCGGTAAAATTTACAAACTTGTCATCCTTTCCGACTGCATGCTAGTCCTGTGGGCACACAAAGGGAACCACGAGATAATATGAAGAAAGAGCTGACATTACAACCAAACAAGTTTTCGTAACATAACCGCATTATTCTCGAGTGGACACCAGCTATTTGTGGCATATCAGAAAATGATAGAGCAAACGAGCTGGCTAAAGAGGGTGCAAGGTTAATACAAAAAACCCAGTGTCACTACAAGAGATAAAGACACATATCAAACAAAAATGTAAAAAAATTGTGGAAGTAACAAGCCCACAGCAAACACAGACAAGATCACATAAAGAATTGTGGAAGTAACAAGCCCACAGCAAACACAGACAAGATCACATCATAAGATTCAACAGAAAACAGCGCACAATAATCTTTCTTCTCAGAACAGGACACTGCATGCTCAACCGCCACATGTACATAATAAGTCCTGCTCAGACTGCACAGCATGCATATCAGACTGAAACACAGACTATAGAGCACATCCTGCAGTTATGTTCATCATACATGCGCCAATGAAACGAAAAATGCTCTCAGAACGAAGCATATAGAGTAAACTATCGGAAACCCTCTAGAAACTCCAACTGAAATCGATTTTATGAAGGCTTCCTATCTCATAGGGGAGCGCCTGGTCGAATGAATTAGAGCGTGGACTCCCAAGCGGAACACTCCGGTTCAATCCCCGGTAAGACCAAGAAGTTTTTCTGTCTGGGCATAAAGAAAAATCCTGACCTGAACAATTTCACAACTGCACTAGTTATGTGGCCACTAAATCCCACAGACACATATCCTCCCTGTCCTACACCGCATTTAAACGCTGTATTACAGGCATTAATGGTTTTTTGAAACCCTAGTTTAAACTGTACATACGAAAATGATCACAAAGAAAAAGAATACGAAACGACATTGGTGTAGGTCACTTCAATCTTCACTGACTCTCATAGTCTGAAGCACATGTTTGTAAAAGGGACCTAAGAGCGAGACACGCTATGCAATAGATGTCAAGGGGATAAACATATATGTGATAAAACGAGAATCTTTGTTGAATATTTTTGGTAAAAGACGTCAAGTAATAATGTTTTAATCTGGTATACCAATAGTAAAGTTGATAGCACGCTGCGTTGGTAGTGGAAATTCCAAGTAACAGACGTCAAGTAATACTGTTTTAAGCTGGTATACCAATAGTAAAGTTGATAGCACGCTGCGTTGGTAGTGGAAATTCCAAGTAACAGACGTCAAGTAATAATGTTTTAATCTGGTATACCAATAGTAAAGTTGATAGCACGCTGCGTTGGTAGTGGAAATTCCAAGTAACAGACGTCAAGTAATAATGTTTTAATCTGGTATACCAATAGTAAAGTCGATAGCACGCTGCGTTGGTAGGGAAATTTCCCAAGTAACAGACGTTAAGAAATAATGTTTTAAGCTGGTATACCAATAGTAAAGTTGATAGCACGCTGCGTTGGTAGGGGAAATTCCAAGGCTCGAGGCCAGCTTGTAACCAAAAATGCTCGGTGCGCACACGGAACGCTATTGGACTACGTGAAACACTATTCTTTAATTGCGGGTCTAACTTACAAGTACCTCTGAAGTTAAAGTAAGATTCGCCTGAATGGTAAAACACAAGTAAAGCAATTTTTAACTAAACAATCAGTCGGAGAGGCAATGTTAGACGTCGTGGCAACATTTGAATTCAAAGCTGACGAGCGACAAGTAAAAACGTCTTCAGTGCAACACTGACACTCTTTAGAAGCTGATTTCTTTATTATATTGCAAAGAAGGTATCTCAGTCTCTTGTCACTTGTAATGAGGAAGAGGATCACGGTCTGTTGACTTTCTGTTGAGCTGATAACAGGCCTTCTTTATCTAGCTGCATGCATATTATATGTTCCACTTCAGCCAGTATTTTGTATGTTCCATCCTTCATTTTCCATTTATTTTGTATGAGTATATATGGTTGATGTAGTTTTTACAAATAAAAACGTTCGCAAACTATCGTTTTGCAATTCTTTTGTTAGACATATCCTTTCATTATTCATTTTGCGTGCTTATATGATATTATACGTACGTGTCATTGTACTAAATTGTCAATTTATTAAGTAAAAACCGCAGCCTCCCTGCGGGTTTCTCCAGTTCTGATCTGATCCGCTCTGATCACATCAGATTTGTAGGTTTTCATAAATCGCATTTTACAAATTTGTCGGACTATTTATTACCATGTACTTTGCAATGACACGCAGTTCAACGTATCCAACTTATTTAATACATTATCTACCAAGTGCCGTAGCATGTACCAGTGTGTCTATCCATTTTGCCGTATGCCACAGACTGTGTCGTGAATTACTCCATTGCAAAATTAGCTCAAAAAATGCATTTAACGAATAATGTTACGTTAATGGTTTTTAATTATACTTTTGCGTCCTGTTAGCGTGTGATGAATTTACATTAATCTAACTGCAACATTACATGCCTTTTATCAAATTATGCTAACAAACATTACAACTACAGCTTAATTTACACGTACACCTACAGGGTGAACAAGTGACCACACATTAGTTCATGGACCACAAAATCAATGCTGCAGTTAATGTGTTAGTTTGCTGCTGTAGATGGTGCAGTGATACTACTTGATGTTTAATTCTGTAGTTATTTTATAGCATCTAATTTTATCATCTCGTACATATATCCATATTATCTAATTTTATCATCTCGTACATATATCCATATTATCTAATTTTATCATCTCGTACATATATCCATATTATCTAATTTTATCATCTCGTACCATATATCCATATTATCTAATTTTATCATCTCGTACATATATCCATATTATCCATATTATCTAATTTTATCATCTCGTACATATATCCATATTATCTAATTTTATCATCTCGTACATATATCCATATTATCCATATTATCTAATTTTATCATCTCGTACATATATCCATATTATCTAATTTTATCATCTCGTACATATATCCATATTATCTAATTTTATCATCTCGTACATATATCCATATTATCTAATTTTATCATCTCGTACCATATATCCATATTATCATATGAAATGTTTTATCTGTTACAGTATGACAGTAGACTGTACCATCTGCAACTGGTAAATCCACTGTAGGGGTAGACAAGTTCTGCTCAGGACAAGCTATTTGATGATGATCAGTATATGCATAAATAGAGAGGACACTTCATTCTTGCTTAATTGACCGTCTGTAAAGACGAACAAAGGTCATATATATATATATATAAAGTGGATCTGTGAAAAGGTCTAATAGCCTCTTTGGGTTTTTGTCTGTCAAATAGGTTTTCTGCTCACTGGTTCTGCGTTAATGTTGAAAATGTTCACGTTGCTTCTGAACAGTTTTTCTATGCGCAGTTTGCTCTTATTTCTTTCTATTTTTGTCTTTTCTCCAATCCTGGTTTGTCTCACAACGTCAGGATCACAAGAGATTTATAGAACAAGCCCTTGTGTGCGCTTCATAAATACTGTCTTTTGTCGCTATTATTATCTCTTAAATTCACCTTTTGCGTGGCGGGCCTTTTGCTTTGTTTGAGAGCAACATTGCTCTTTGAGGTGCACTGTCTGTTGGTAATTTGCTTTTGTGGCCGTAACATTTAATTTGTTGTTTCTTGATGAAGTTCAGTACGTATGTTGCATACATTTGTTTTTTCTGATGTCTTTATTTCTCAACCGATCTCTTCTTGTTACTCCCAGACTATCTGATGCATTCTGGAGAACTTCATCTCTGTCGTTACTAGTTTTAACTATCATTTTGCTGTCCAGGTTGGCACTGTGATAATGTGAAAAGATTATTGAACATTGCCTTAGTGGACATGTTTGCATTTAAAATTGGCGCCATGTGTTCGATCATTTGATTTGCTTTGACTTTATATCGGTTTTGACAAATGTGAAAGACTATCTGATGACAGTGAAAGACTATCTGATGACAGTGAAAGACTATCCGATGACAGTGAAAGACTATCTGATGACAGTGAAAGACTATCTGATGACAGTGAAAGACTATCTGATGACAGTGAAAGACTATCTGATGACAGTGAAAGACTATCTGATGACAGTGAAAGACTATCTGATGACAGTGAAAGAATATCTGATGACAGTGAAAGACTATCTGATGACTGAACCATATGGAAAACAAAAATACGAAAAGGTGAAGAATCGCGAAATGAGCTTGAAGGAAAGAGAAACAAGTACAAACCCAGAAGTCGTCACATCTACCCACCCACTCGCTAAATAATTGATTAATTGATAAGGACATCATTATTGAGCTCCGAATTAAACATTTCGCAACTCTCTTACACATCGTCTATGTGGCACGAACTCCGTCGATAATTAAACATGCTTCGAACTCTTACATTCGGTCTGGATGTGCACGAACTCCGTAGCTCTGCGAGAGTTCCCGATATAAGTATAAAGAGTGTAAAAAAATAGTTTTTTGTTGGGGGTGGGAGGAATTTGATTTTAATCTTGCTAATGAATCTTTCCAGTGCAGCAGCTATATGCAGCCCGCATTTATAGATTTTGCAACTGCCAGGTATTTATCGCCTGCTTCAATAGGACCAGGAACTTGATCTCGTCTACATTAAGATTAGAGATCTCTGGGGAAATTATCCCAATTGATTAACGTTGGGGAACAAACCAAGTACCTTACGAATGTGAGGTAAGCACTAAAACTAACGCCACAGAGACGTCCTTGCCCTGGTAGAGAGAGAGAGAGAGAGCAAGGGAGAGGGAGAGAGAGAGAACAATTAACAAGTATGTTCGTTGAAAGCACGATGCGCTCGTGGTCATGTACCGTTGGAATTCTCGAGTTCGAGGTCAACGTGTCCCAAAATTGTTTGATGTGTACACGATACGTGGTTTGACTATAAGAAACGCGTATCCATTATTTGGGGATCTAAGATATGAGTACCTCTGAAGCCAGAGTAATGCTCGTCTCAATGGCAAGTGGAACAGGTGACAAGGAAAGCAAGTTTTTATGAAAAAAATCAGTAATTAAGCTATCAACAAAAAATGTCGTTACTGCATGTAGTACTCCATTTTAGGGCGGTACAGGAACTAGAAGGACGAGATTCTAAGGAATTTAATGGGCGCATAGCTAGAGCAGTCGCTACCAAGCTGTTCAAGTTAGAATTTTTCATTTATTTCCACAGCAGAAAAATAATCCTTAGCCTTACCACGGATTGAACACCAATCTCCTGCATGGGAGACGCGCTATAATCAATTCGTTCAGACGCTCTGACTACGCTCAAATTCATAGCAAACGCGCGAAAAACACACACACAAAACCACTAAAGTAAGTCTAAATTTACCAACAGCTGCATCATTTCTTGATCAAGTAAACACCTTATAATAGCATTGAAGATATGGATGGGGAGACAGGAAGGGAAGGAGGTTTGAGAAGGGAGTGTGTAGCATGCATGGACGATTTGTAGTCTGCTTGATGTATCAGACCCAGAAATCATACCAACATTATTCACCTAACACTGTTTGCGCAATATAAACGGATTCGCATGGCTAATGAAGCAAGGATTAACCAGATCTTCGCGGCGATGAGGCCTGTTGAAAACCTATATATATCTCCACTAAAAGGCAATCAACCATTTCATCTTTAGCACGCCTTGGATGTTGTGTAAGATTCATGACACAGTTTCTTACAGAATAAGAAAACAAAATAAAAACTGTCAGCTCGTGACATTGCACACATCCACACACCCGCCCGCACGCCACTTTGAATCATGCAGCCATTTACAGCCACTTTGAATCAAGCAGCCACTTTGAGGAATTTGAAAGCAATCTTTCAAAATCTATATTATTCTGTAAAGTGTCGTCAGGTGATTCAACAATTTCAAATCAAAAGTAGGAACTACTATGTTGAACAAAAATATAACTTGCAGAGTTGCAGAGTGTACCGAATTTATATTGAAGGAAGGAGGGGGGTTTGGGGGTTTACTGTGGTTTGGTTATTGGTTACTGAACTGACGTCATTGCACTCCGGGTTGACCCATAGGTGCTCAGTCTTCCATAACATATATCGAAGAGTATGCATACTGATGATTCCCGTGGCTCGCTGACTAAACACACTCCTCACTCTGCCCGTCAGGCACCCAGTTCTACTTGTACAACGGCTAACTCCAAACTGCTGAAATCGCTGGATCGATTCAACATCGATTTTAGTGTCCTCATCCAACAGACAGTCGCAAAGAGACCGAAGAATATCCCCCTTATCCATCATCAACTCCCCAACAATCGATGCTGTTGATGCAAGCCTGTCCTCTCTCTTATTACCGTAAACACCCGCATGCCCAGGATAGTATATCCACATAAGCCTCTGCAGGTTACAAACTTCTATAGACGACATCCACTCATACCGAAACCTGCCCTTTGGATCTTGTGAAACATCGACTACAAATCAGATACAACAACGGTACCAGTAAATGTAGTCCTGGAGAGTAAAGGGAGGGCAGCAGTAAAGTCCTCAATCTCCATCCTCATACTCGAAGTAAGTAGTATGTGGCTAAGTGGTGGAAAATGACAATTGTGGCATATCCTTTACAGGACTTAGCCATCAACCACAGTAAAGGAATCTGCCATTTTCTAGTCACCACTTATACGTTCAGTAGTTTGCCATTGCTTTCTGGACGGTGAGGTCTGTTTTTACCGTTCGTAAAAGTTGACGCGATCCATTTTGCTTACAAACTACCTGCCATGGTGTTTGAATCAGGTGCACTTGGTTTGTGACCGAGCTCACTACCGCTGAAGCTACAGACGCCCAATAACATACCGGCTAAGTGGTTAAGATAAAGAAATAGACAGTGTACAAGTATTAGGAGGTTCCGAAGAAACTAATGACCAAATACAGGATTCCAATCACGTACCCTTATTTCTTATGGCATCCATTGTCAAGCCTAGCAAGACGTGCGTTCTAACGAACACTAAGTGGTTAAGTAGTTTGTTTTGTCATTCGATTGTCGCAGGTTCGAATGCGAACGGCGCCGTCCTGTTTACGAGTGCACTTTTTCCCGAGAGCACAAGAGTTGAAGCCGGAAGGACAGAGTTTGTGCTTTCTGCATTACTTTTGGCAGGTGTCTTGCAATTTCTGTGGAGAGGGACCGAACCATAGAAAACCCAGTGCAATAAAGTCAATAATTCGTGTTTTATATATCTTCTACTTCTTCGAGCGCTCCATATCGACCACTTGTTAAACCACTCTTTGTAATCTGTAAGTGATCCGATCCTAAGAGCGAGTGTATATTGTCACAGTTATGCGCTTACAAGTAGGCCAGCCCATCCGATTTCTGCGACAATTTTTATTTACTAGGGTAGCTTCCCTAGACCCCTACCTCAGTTGACTCTAATGACATGCATTGTAGTTCGCATCGTTACTATTCTTTTCTCTTCTTGCGGTCTCCGGAACACACGAGCGGTCTTATAAATATATAATAATGTGTCATTGTTTGATTTCATCTCCACCTTTTCAGTTTTTAATATTGTTTTGTTTTCAGGCACATGTCAGTTATTTTCATTTAATCCTAGTTAATAAATAGTCGTTTCTTGATCTCTATGATGTCTGTTATTTAGGACCATCGTTCTGAATTATGTTTGTTCTTGTCGTGGCCACCAGTAACACAAGGCCGACTTGCTCAGACGAAAATTAAATATTCCTGGCTAATGGTGGTTGGTTTTTGTATATGTTTGATATAATATTGTAAGCTTTTTTTTGCAATTTTACTAAATTCTGTGAATTCGTGGTTTTTTATTGATGAAAAATGTGAATAATATTGATATCCCTTAGCTTTAAACTTAACTTGTTACATAATATAACCTTTATTTAGCATGTTGTGTGGTTTTTAAAATGAATTAGTTTTTATACAACAATAACTGGAATGTGAGCATTACGCGACAGTTGTGGTCTTATTTCCTAGAATGATTACCTAGCCCGCAAGACTTATGTTATCGAAGGCCATGGTTTTTATAACCTTTGCTTAACTCATGCTAAACGACAGGTCACTTGATGAACACTTGTTGACGATTATAGTTATTTAGCCCTTGCCAGCACACCTAACCAGCCTCCGCCTTTATGATCATATTCAATGTATCACTTTTTCCGATCCAGAAGCACTTGAGCTTTCAGCTCTTCGGCTCGGTGCCATGGACATCGTAACCCTTCGGTTCAGTGCCATGAACACCGTAAATCTGGGAACCTGTGACTTTTCTGCCAGCCCGCGGAATTGAACCCGCACACACAGGAAGCTTGTCACCCGTCGTCCAACGCGCTACAAACACCCTGGGCAGGCGGGCAATGTATCACTTAGAATGAACGTATGAGTGTAGTTTTGTGACACCAGCCAGAGTAGTATCTTAGTCACCACCAATACCTCCATTGTTATGCTACTTGATGTCATACTAAATGCACCACTGTCTTCTTTGATCTTTCTGTAGCGTGAGTATATCAAAGTTAATGAATGAATGTTGCTACAAACATCGTTTATTTGATCTTATCTAGTTTAATCATCATCAAAGTGTCATGTCTTTTTATGCTTCAGTAATATATCTTATATCTGTTTGATCTTCTTCTTCAGTATTTATTTCCTTGTTGTTTGTTTTCTCTCATTGTTTATTATGTTATACAGTATTCTATTCTTCTATGTATTCGTTTGTGTATTGTGTATATTTTGTGGACTGCTAAAATCACTAGTGTTGAGGTATTGATAAGGTCAAAACACAGAGAAAACGTATTATCAATATAAAAGAGGCAGTCATCATTTATCGGACATGTGATGAGGAGAGGAGGTTTATAACACATTGTAGCAATTGGTAAAATCGAGGATAGACGAGGCAGATGAAGACACAGAGAGAAAATGTTGGATAGCCTGACTTCATGGCACGGTAGAGCGTCAACATCTGAGTTGATAGTAAACACCAAAGATAGAGATTTGTGGAGATTCATGATCGCCTACTCCAGCCGACACGGCATCTGATGATGATGATGTATTTAAATATGTAAGATCTCATTTATGTCTTTGAATTATTTCTACAACGATCATGAAATGTGACTCAATATCTAGTACACCCACAACTCTTCTATCAACCATAGTAAACGAGTAATCGATTTTCTAGGCAC
Source organism: Arion vulgaris (assembly GCA_020796225.1). Lineage (NCBI taxonomy): Eukaryota > Metazoa > Mollusca > Gastropoda > Stylommatophora > Arionidae > Arion > Arion vulgaris. The sequence goes on from CM036755.1 coordinate 81,946,928, forward strand.
CATTTATACGTTCAGTACTTTGCCAATGTTATCTGAACAGTGAGCTCTATTTTTTTCGTTCGTAAACATTCACATATAAAAATACATGAAGGGCTGGAGAAGACCATCATGGAGGAAGGCATACCGGCAAAGAAAAAAAGAGGAAGACCACGGAGAAGATGGATTCAGGATGTAACTGATGGTTTGAACATGACGGCTGCAGAGGCAGGACATCTGGCCTATGAGAGAAATGTCGGAGGACTGTTGGGGTGGCAAAGTTCTACTCATGACAGGCTATATGATGACGATGATGAAACATTAACGGGAACAAATTTGCCTCTAACTTGTCTGCCGTGCATAATTTGCCCCTGTTCACTGTAGTGGACACCTACTATTCGTTCGTTGCATAGCTACAAGTGCGTGTTTCGTGACCTCTGTCACACTCAGTGTACTGCTATAGACTTGCTGTGGACGGTCTGCCAGAGGTAAAAATACACTAGTGAACAGAGCGGCGCAGTTTGGATTCGAACAAGAGTATCGCAAGGCAGGGGCTTAACCACTTAACCACAGAGACGTACTGACATTCAGTGCGTGAAAGAATGAAAAACGCAAAGAACTGGCAAGGTCAGAGAAATACACGCATCACTTTGAGCTGAAATCAGGATGCGCCTGTCTTTCATGCCGTAGGTGCCTAAGAAGAGACCGGTTTAGAAATGAGGACATCGGGAAAACGTGGGTACATCATCAATACTGAACTTCATCAAGAAACAACAAATTAAATAGTCATATAAACAGATTTCCAACAGACAGAGTACATCAATGAACAATGTTTCTCCGATACAGTAGATACAAAACAAACGGTCGTCTAAGCAAAAGGTGGATCTCAGAAATAATAGAGGCATCGAAAAACATTATTTATGAAGCGCACACAAAAACTCGTTCTATAAATCTCTTCTTGTCCTGACGCTGTGAGGCAGAACAACTTTAGAGATAAGAAGAAAGTCCCTAAGATGATGTAGCACGTACTTATGTTCTTGGCGCAAACAACACAGCACACAAAGAGTGGTTAACTTGTTTAAGAACACAAAAATGAATAAAATTATTGCTGATGTACCACCTTCTACAATAGTTTCTATGTCAGATCACACTCATCAATTCTCCTTAAATAGTTTTACTCCATGTTTCCTTTAGGCCTCCATCTGCTGACATCTGATACCTGTCAAGTGAATACCTACTGGCATACATAGTTTTACTCCATGTTTCCTTTAGGCGTCCATCTGCTGACATCTGATACCTGTCCCGTGAATACCTCTACTGGCATAATAGTTTTACTCCATGTTTCCTTTAGGCCTCCATCTGCTGACATCTGATACCTGTCCAAGTGAATACCTCTACTGGCATACATGTCTAATCTTTTTCCCTCGTCTCTTTTCTCTAATCCTGTTTTGCCTCATAGCGCCTGGATTATAAGAGATTTCTAGAACGGGCATTTTTGTGTGCGCTTCATGAATATTATTTTTCGTCGTCTCTGTTATCTCTGAGATCCACCTTTTGCTTGGACGGCCTTTTGTTTTGTATCCACTGTATCGGAATAACAGTGCTCTTTGAAACGCACTGCCTGTTGGTAATCTACTTATGTGACCGAATCATTTAATTTGTTGTTTCTTCATGAAGTTCAGTACTAATGTTGTACCCACTTTTGTCCTGATGTCTTCATTTTTAAACAATAGTTTCCAATAATGCACACTTTGTGAATATTTATACAACACTGCAATAAATGTGAACATTTATCAAAATAAATTAAGAGAAATAAAGAAAGTTATAAAGTTTAAGAGACTTTCAACATTTTACATCAAAGAAATTAACTAACAAAATATCATACCTCTTTGCTCGCACTTCCTTTCGTGTCTGCGCTTTTCCTACTGCAGTATTAAATATATAAATGAATTCAGTAGAGGATTCACCTTCAAAGGGTGTGGTCGTGATGTTAGCTAATCACTGCGCAGGTTTAGAGTATTACAAATGTTTTACAAATAGGGGAGATAACCAAATAATTACTGGTTTTTTTTTTCTAGTAGAAGATACCAAAAAATATGAATTAAATGTTACCATGAACAAGACTCATATGGTCCAACATACGAACTAGTATTGCCCAATATATGGAATTTACACTGTATTTCTCAATATATATGTGTAACATTATATTTCTCAATATATATGTGTAACATTATATTTCTCAATATATATGTGTAACATTATATTTCTCAATATACATGTGTAACATTGTATTTCTCAATATATATGTGTAACATTATATTTCTCAATATATATGTGTAACATTATATTTCTCAATATATATGTGTAACATTATATTTCTCAATATATATGTGTAACATTATATTTCTCAATATATATGTGTAACATTGTATTTCTCAATATATATGTGTAACATTGTATTTCTCAATATATCTCAAATTATGAAAATGTGTTACTGGGGCTTAAGCTTGCATTGTTCACATAAGAGACATCCACTACACAAGAACACTAATGATGTTAAGGGCACGAGAATCAAGCGTGGCATGTCGTGGATGGCCGGGCTGAGAGAACAATTGGCCAGGTGACTACGGTTGTGACCCTACCAAAAGGGGAAGAATGGATCCCAACAGATGGTAGCATGACTAACTATCTCAACGTTATCATTACTCTTGGAAGAGAATGTAGAGATTGGGGCAACATGAAGGCTGATCTCGCAGTTAAGCAGCTGATAGAAGATAATGTAAGGGATGATGATGTTGTTGTATATACCGATGGGTCGGTTCAACGTGGTGAGAAATCCGGCTGGGGTTTCTTGGCTAATGCGCATGGTAGGGTTGTTGCAGAACGAAGTGGGGCATACAGGGCAACTACTTCTAGTATGAGGATGGAGGTTGAGGCCCTTACTGCTGCCCTCAATTGGATCTCTGGGGCTTCATTTACTGGGGCAGTTGTTGTATCTGACTCTCAGTCGATTCTTCACAAGATGCAGAAGGGCAGGTTTCGGTATGAGTGGATGTCGTCTATAGAAGCTTCTAATCTCCAGCGGCTTACGTGGATATACTGTCCTGGGCATGCGGGTGTTTACGGTAATGAGTGAGCGGACAGGCTTGCATCAACGGCATCGATTGTTGGGGAGTTGAAGATGGATACTTCGATATTCTTCGGTCTCTTCGCGACTGTCTGTTGGATGAGGACACTAAAATAGATGTTGAATCGATCAAGCGATTTAAGCAGTTTGGAGTTACACGTTGTTCAAGTCGAACCGGATGCCTGAGAGGCAGAGTGAGAGGTGTGTTTAATCAGCGAGCCACAGGAACCATCAGTATGCATACTCTTCGATATCTGTTGGGGAGACTAAGCACCTATGGGTCTACCCGGAGTGCAATGACGTCAGTTAGTAAATGCATACTCAACGCATTTGTCAGAGCGAGATTAAAAAGATAAGATCTGCGGATGTTGCAGAGGCGTCAGTAAGGGAGCAAAGAAAGTAACACTGCTACCAACAAGGCATGTTGTCAAGCGCGGATGAAAGATAGAAGACGTATGTTGCGAGGCTACTAGGGAAAGAATAGTAACACTGCTCCAACAGCATGTGTCGAGGCGAGAAGGAGTACATCTAAGAATGTCTCAGAAATCATAATTCATCTAGGAATCTACTTGTAGGCGCATAACTGGCACAACATACACTCGTTCTGAGGCTCGGATCACATAGAAATGACAAAGAGTGGTTTAACAAGTGGTCGATATGGAGAGTTAGAAGAAGAAGAAGAAAGAATAAGAAAAGCTAAAGGAACCCGTCTCAAGTTATATAGCGTAATACAGTGTTAGGATCTTATTTGACATTGACCGTCGGCACACGATGTGGTCAACATCACGTTGGTCACCTTTACTTCTCAGTGATTCTTCTGGTACCCAATAATGGTCAACATCACGCTGGTCACCTTTATTCAGTGATTCTCCTGGTACCCAATAATGGTCAACATCACGCTGGTCACCTTTACTTCTCAGTGATTCTCCTGGTACCCAATAATGGTCAACATCACGCTGGTCACCTTTACTTCTCAGTGATTCTCCTGGTACCCAATAATGGTCAACACCACGCTGGTCACCTTTACTTCTCAGTGATTCTCCTGGTACCCAATAATGGTCAACATCACGCTGGTCACCTTTACTTCTCAGTGATTCTCCTGGTACCCAATAATGGTCAACATCACGCTGGTCACCTTTACTTCTCAGTGATTCCCTGGTCAATAATGTGTCAACATCACGCTGGTCACCTTCACTTCTCAGTGATACTCCTGGTACCCAACTGAGACTGGATGGATCTGAGAGCCGTTACGGTACGCTCTGACAAATATTCCACTTCCACCATAGAATTGAATCCGGACTACGCGCTTATGATATGAGATCACTAACAACTACGCTACGGCGGCTCATAACACTGAGATACAAGCCTCAATATATCTCTATCAACTTCATATGAGAACACCATCGTCTCAACAACTCGGTCATAACTTCTAATACGAAAATCATTGTCTCAACAACTCGGTCATTAACTTCATAATGAAAATCATATCTCAACAACTCGGTCATTAACTTCATAATATGAAAATCATTATCTCAACAACTCGGTCATTAACTTCATAATACGAAAATCATTATCTCAACAACTCGGTCATTAACTTCATAATATGAAAATCATTATCTCAACAACTCGGTCATTAACTTCATAATACGAAAATCATTATCTCAACAACTCGGTCATTAACTTCATAATACGAAAATCATTATCTCAACAACTCGGTCATTAACTTCATAATACGAAAATCATTATCTCAACAACTCGGTCATTAACTTCATATTACGAAAATCATTATCTCAACAACTCGGTCATTAACTTCATAATGAAACATCATTATCTCAACAACTCGGTCATTAACTTCATAATACAAAATCATTATCTCAACAACTCGGTCATTAACTTCATAGTACGAAAATCATTGTCTCAACAACTCGGTCATTAACTTATAATCGAAAATCATTATCTCAACAACTCGGTCATTAACTTCATAATATGAAAACCATTATCTCAACAACTCGGTCATTAACTTCATAATATGAAAATCATTATCTCAACAACTCGGTCATTAACTTCATAATACGAAAATCATTATCTCAACAACTCGGTCATTAACTTCATAATATGAAAATCATTATCTCAACAACTCGGTCATTAACTTCATAATACGAAACTCATTATCTCAACAACTCGGTCATTAACTTCATAATACGAAAATCATTATCTCAACAACTCGGTCATTAACTTCATAATACGAAAATCATTATCTCAACAACTCGGTCATTAACTTCATAATACGAAAATCATTATCTCAACAACTCGGTCATTAACTTCATAATGAAACATCATTATCTCAACAACTCGGTCATTAACTTCATAATATGAAAATCGTTATCTCAACAACTCGGTCATTAACTTCATAGTACGAAAATCATTGTCTCAGCAACTCGGTCATTAACTTTATAATACGAAAATCATTATCTCAACAACTCGGTCATTAACTTCATATATGAAACCATTATCTCAACAACTCGGTCATTAACTTCATAATATGAAAATCATTATCTCAACAACACGGTCATTAACTTCATAATACGAAACATCATTATCTCAACAACTCGGTCATTAACTTCGTAATACGAAAATCATTATCTCAACAACTCGGTCATTAACTTCATAATACGAAAATCATTATCTCAACAACTCGGTCATTAACTTCATAATACGAAAATCATTATCTCAACAACACGGTCATTAACTTCATAATACGAAACATCATTATCTCAACAACTCGGTCATTAACTTCGTAATACGAAAATCATTATCTCAACAACTCGGTCATTAACTTCATAATACGAAAATCATTATCTCAACAACTCGGTCATTAACTTCATAATGAAATATCATTATCTCCACAGCTCTGTCTCTAGCTCCATACAGTTCAGTTAATGTCTCAAAGTCTCTGTCGCAAGTTTCGTACTAAGAGATTCATGTTTTCACAGGTCATTTACCAACATCAAATGTTTTATGAGGACTATCATCACTGCACTCCGGACACGTCCGTAGTTACTCCTATCTGTGTCTCAACAAATCTAGCAACGTGAAGCAGCGTCCAGCGATGCAACACGGTAGTTCGATGTTGATTAATCAATCATTTTGCATATTTGTTATGTCGTTCTTTTTGGGCTGCACAAATATCGACACCCACCTCTCGCAATCTGATAATCGACTGGGTTTCCCAACCCTGAAACTCCTCTGTTCAGAAACGCTTTCTCAATTCGTTACTAATTCCATTTCGGCCCATTACAACTCCCTCTGATATTGTAGCCATGCTAGATAATCTATCAGCTTGTTCTCTCTCTCTCTCTTGCGTTCCCGATCAGCTTGTTCATTACCCCTGACTCTAACTTATTGGAAAGTCACTAACCATACCACTGTATATCATTCTATACGACATCCACATTTAGTTTTCAAGTGTTCGAACTACGTGCTAGGATGCAGGTCCGTATAACTTATCACTCTCTTGTCATCCTTCTTATTTAGATCTATGCTTTAGTTTATTTATTACCTGTTTGTTTTTGTTCTCTTGATAAAGGCCTACGGTTAAAAAGCCAATTGATGTCACTCCTTATGTAGTACTGTATATACCTGTCTTTGTCCAAAACCACCCATTTACTCAGTATTAATAGAAATTTCCAAAGGTTTTCTACAGATCTGATCTGATCCGATCTGACCATCTCAGATTTGTATGTTTTCATTTATCGTCTTACCCTTGACTCCTGTTATCGTCTTACCCTTGACTCCTGTTATCGTCTTACCCTTGACTCCTGTTATCGTCTTACCCTTGACTCCTGTTATCGTCTTACCCTTGACTCCTGTTATCGTCTTACCCTTGACTCCTGTTATCGTCTTACCCTTGACTCCTGTTATCGTCTTACCCTTGACTCCTGTTATCGTCTTAACCTTGACTCCTGTTATCGTCTTACCCTTGACTCCTGTTATCGTCTTAACCTTGACTCCTGTTATCGTCTTACCCTTGACTCCTGTTATCGTCTTACCCTTGACTCCTGTTATCGTCTTACCCTTGACTCCTGTTATCGTCTTAACCTTGACTCCTGTTATCGTCTTACCCTTGACTCCTGTGTGACAAAAATGAAAGTGATTTATCTGAACCCATCATCATTGCAGTCACCAACCTCAACTTGAGTTATTAGTATCTAAACAGTTCAGTGCACACACAATTTGACACTTCGTGTGACTCAAAGACCTGAGTGCAGTCCCCAACCTCATCTTGAGTTATTAGTATCTAAACAGTTCAGTGCACACACAATTTGCACTTCGTGTGACTCAGACCTGGTGCAGTCCCCAACCTCATCTTGGGTTATTAGTATCTAAACAGTTCAGTCCACACACAATTTGACACTTCGTGTGACTCAAAGACCTGAGTGCAGTCCCCAACCTCATCTTGAGAAACATGTATCTAAACAGCTCGCTCCACAACTTGACACTTCATGTGACAAAGACTTAAGTGCAGTTACCAACCTCAACTTGAGAAATATGTATCTAAACAGTTCCATCCACAATTTGACACTTCGTGTGACTCAAAGACCTGAGTGCAGTCACCAACCTCACCTTGAGAGATCTGTATCTAAACAGTTCAGTCCACAATTTGACACTTCATGTGACTCAAAGACCTCTATCGTAACAGTGCAGTCACCAATCTCACCTTGAGAAATGTGTAACGAAACAGCTCTGTCCAGGCATTGACACTGCTTGTCACACACATGTCATATCAGCTATGTTTCCAACATCACATAAATGTCAAACCCAGTATTCACAGAAGTTAATGGCAAACATAATCTAAACCATAAATATTTCTACAGCAGTTGAAAAGAAGTTGCTCATATTGAAATCTAGTTTCAATACAGCCTTACACTCATTTCATCAATACAAGCACATGAAAAGTACTAGTCGTTACATCTGGATGCACACGTAGACAATTAATAGCAGTCAACGGTTACAGAATTTTATGTCGTTAAAATTGACGTCAATGCATTCCGAATGTATGAATTATACGTTCATTGATTTTATTCTTCATATCAGATATATTTCATATGAATATGAAGTGAACTCTTTCACTAAGACATTTTTTGTTTAGTTCAGGACGCATTTATATTGCAATCTATACTTATCTAGCTAGTATACTGGCGTTGTGTCATGTTAAGAAATTCTCTCTCTCTCTCTCTCTCTCTCTCTCTCTCTCTCTAACGCCTTTTCAAGCCAGATTGGGGTATATGCTCTCAACTAACTCATGCCACATCTTCCTATATTTAGCTATCGTCTACAGCTCCCTCCGGCTCTTCTGTATATTGTTGATCTCTGCCTCCAAATCTTGTATCCGTTTGTATCTAGGCCTTCTTCTCTTACGATGTCCCTGTTGGTTCCAGGAAAGGGCTATTCTTGTTATATTCTACGCGCATAGAACCGAGTACCATTGTAGAGAAAGGCGTGTACTTAACCTGTACACCACAGAGCTCCCAAATACAGCCTAATTTAGACATACACCTTCAGGATTAAACAAATGAACAAAACCTAAGCCGACCACATGTATCGTTAAGTAAGTTAGTAAATGTGTAGATGTGATATCATTTTCTACAACAGTGCTATCAATGTTTTAAAAAATATATATTGGGGTACATTTGACAAATAATTGTGGAGACGATAGCGTCATGTTGCAATTACAATAATTATAGTACTATTAATCGTCTTCTTCTTCTGCATCTTTCGACTCCCAACGGAGCACAGGTCTTCAACAAACTTCTTCCAGTTCTTTCTCTCTCCTGCCATCCTATTCAATTCTTTTCATGTTTTACCTATCCTTTTAATATCAGTCTCCAGATATCTTCTCCAGGTATGTCTAGGCCTTCCCGTACTCCGTTTTTCCTGCGGGTTAACTCTTTGTGTCCAAGAAAATTTTGGGGGTAATCACGCTCTGCCAGAACACATTTCTAGCAAAAGTTTTCAAAATGGAATGATCTTGGAAATATGCCTATAACTTAAGTTTTGTGTAAGCTAGATTTATACTGTTGGTATCAAAATATGCAGAATTAAATTCTGAACAATCTGATAATAAATAGTTACATATGTAAATTAGTATTTATTTAGTAAATTATTGTTGTATTTCATGTTCAGAGTAACTACTACGACTTTCAAATGCAATGCTTTAGGTCAGTCTTCTCAATGTACTTCGTATCCATCTCCAGCATCTCTTCTTAACTCTTGATATAATAAATACTAGTAATAATAAAGTAATAATAATAGCTATCTGAATAAAAATAGTAACAAATGAAAACTTAATACTGACTACAAAAGTAATATTCATTTTTTATATTGTGCTTACGAAAAAATGTAATCATTCTGTTATTCAGAAACGGCAACATACAAAGAGAACGACCACGTAAACGATGGTTCCACGGAAATCCTAGGCAATAATTTCCACTTTGTTCAAAGCACATAAGGAGACTCGCTCCATGTTTCTCTTTTTTTTTAACCTGACCCCAACAGGCAAAACATGATTAGAGAATATAGAAAATAGATTCAGAAATATATTTTTTATTCTAGAAATTATGATCAACGTTAAAGTAGGGAAAAAGGGCGCCACGGGTGTATCAGAAGGGCGCCATGGCGCTCATGGGAACCGCATTTGACATCGCTACTATGTACAAGATATCCCAAATAGTCAGATAGTAAATCCGTAACTACCCTCAAATCAATTTTTCTAATTGTAATTTCACGTGTGAAATGAAATGCTTGAGGAAGGCAGTGGGGAACACCAGGAAAGATAGACTACGAAATGAAGACATCAGAAGCAGAGTGAGCATAACTTCATGCACTGAATACATTGAAAGACAACAAATGCAGTGGGTTTGGACATTTAATGAGAATGGAATATAACCAACCACCAATAACAGCATACAATACAAAATAGAGATCAGGTACTAGAGCCAAGGGAAGACTAAGAAAGATGGATAGACAATATCAAGACTAAACTAAATAAACACAGATATAACACAACAAAGGTGACCCTGAAACACAAATAAAGCTCCCACCCCTACGCTTAATCGCAAGAGGGGACAATCAATTATGTTATCCACCTGGGAAAAGACAATAGATAGCTGTTTGGGAAAATATAATATAAATATATACAACGTATAGGTGTCAAGCATGAACATTCAATAAGGCAGTGGGAAAATATAATAAATATATACAACGTATAGGTGTGAAGCATGAACATTTAATAAGGCAGTGGGAAAACATATGTTTGCTTTTGAATATGAGTAAGTGTTACAGAAGAGTCCTTCGTATATCAGGGACAGAGAAGAGAACAAATAGAACTATCAGAAAAGAACTCAAAATCAAAGAAAACTGGCTGATACAAATAAGAAAGAAAAAATGGAGGTATTTTGAACATATAAAAAGACACGGACTAGAAAAGAACATTACGGAAGGAGACATACTGGCAAAGAGAAGAGGAAGGCCACGGAGAAGATGGATTCAGGATGTAACTGATGGTTTGAACATGACGGCTGCAGAGGAGGGACATCTGGCCTACGAGATAGAGAAATTCCAGAGGACTGTTGGGGTGGCAAAGTTCTGCTCACAACATGCAATTTGATAATGATTATAGAAATGTTGTATTTGTTAGGGTTTAGTTTAGTCGACAGATCATCATCATCATCGCTCATTGAATCAATTAGTCGAGAAGTTCATCGATCTCTTTCTCTTAATGTGTTTTCAACTTGTGGATCATAACCACACCAGTTATGTTGTTGTTTAATATTCTTCTTTGGCTTCCAGCAGAGCGTTCTTGCATGACTACACCCAGTTTCATTTGATAATTAAGTAGTCTAGTTGTAACACCTGTATGGAATAATTCAATCAATATGTAACATCTCTTCTTGACGGGATTGTGTGGTAGAGTGACACGAATTATGAAAAGCGTGATATATCATTTACACGACCTAACCATCAAACGTAAACGAGTCATTGATTTTCTAGGCAACCACTTATACGTTCAGTAGTTTGCCATTGCTTTCTGAACGACGAGATCTATTTTTACCTTTCTTTTCCACGGGAACAAATTTACTTCTAAACTTGCCCGCCGCGAAGTTTGAACCAGGTAGGCTTGGGTTGTGAAGGAGCTTACTACCGCCTACATTTGTGTGGTGCCGGGACACACAAGGGAAGCAAAGAATAGCGCTACTGCCACCTACAAGGCCTGGGTGAAGTAAGAGGCGACTTGTGTAGAACCTAGGAAGCTACCTAGTAAATAAAAGCTTCGCAGAAATTGGATATGCTTGCCTACTTTTAGGCGCATAACTAGCACAAAGTGCATTCGCTCTTAGGCTCAGATCACATACAAATCACAAAGAGTGCTTAACAAGTGGTCCATATGGAGCGTTCGATGAAGAGGAAGACTACCGCTTAAGCTACAGACGCCCACTAGTAGAGTACAATAATATATTCAGGAAAATAAGACGTTTAAAGAGCCCAAGGGGAAGCACCGGATTCAATGAATAAATATACAATTAACAAGTAATAGAGGCTTTCGAAAATACTCAACCAATTACCAATAACAGGATTCAAACCACTATCGTTTATTTCTGACTGCATCCATTTCCTAGTCCTACAGACCAGTCCTACAGACCAGCGTTATTAAGAACATAAACAGCTAGCACTAACAAACAAAGAGCGCTAAGAAGCGTCCTTTATAAACAGCGTCGCATATAGGACACAGAATAACCAGGTCAGTTTTTATCGAATAGTGTTTGCACAAACACATGCGTTACATTTTGTTGTGCTTGTATATAGAAGACACGTATATCACATCTGATAGTAGACTAGACAGAGAGATCGAAACTAGAATCCAGCAAGCCAACAACATTACATACCAACTTACTCCAATCTTTAAACACCCAGCAATTCCAGTAGAGACTAAAAGACATAATATAAATGCAATCTTCATACTAACACTGTGCTACCAGGCCAAACATGGACACTGATAAAATAACAAGAAAGGAAAATTACCACCTGTGAAATGAGATGCTGGAGTAAAGCGGTAAATAAAACAATAAGAGACCAAATAAGAATCGAGGAAATTCGAAAAACAGTCGGAACAACACCTGCTATTAGATTCGTTGAAAAACAGAAACTCAGATGGTTTGGACACTTGGTGAGAATGAACACAAATACACCAGTTGCAAAAGCGTACAACCTGAAAATGGAATAATCAAGAGGAAGGGGCAGACAAAGAAAAAATGGGTTGATGGAGTTACAGAAATCTTAAAACTCCAAAATAGCACAGCATATCAAGCAACCGAGCGTGCACTATCTCGGAAACCGATCATTCTGCTACGACAAAATAAAGCAGAGAAAGACAAAATAAAGAAAGATATATGAGACGAAATAGCTTGACACATACATACAACTATTCACATATAACATATATGTACACATCATTGATAGGTAGCTTCAAGTTTATTATAACAAGAGAATAAAAAGTTTTCAAAATCCCCAACGGAAGCATAATTGCCAATGAATATGAACAATAAACAAACAGTGAACACGTACTAGTATAAATATCATCATCAAGTAGCTTGTCCCTTCAGGAACTTTTCTCCAATGACAGCAGCCCTGAAAAACTATTTTATGTGCAAGATGCCCGGCGTCAGTCATTCTCAATTCTTCAATGACATCCTGCACCCATCGTCTTTTAGGTCTTCCTCTGATTCTTCTTCCAGGCGCCATTCCCTCCAGAATTGTCTTCTCTATACACTCATATCGTTTGATATATCCGAAATATTTAATTTTTCTGGTTTTTATGTTTTTTAATAACCAACTCTATTTAGTATCAAGCTGTTGCAGAACAGAAGCATTTGTTCTCTTCTCTATCCATAATATTCTAAGTACCCTTCTGTAGTATAAATATATTTGTTCCTATTTGTAAAAGTTCATTGTTTTCACTTGCAAACGTTTATCATTAATGATCTTATCTATTGATAACATCACACTTATTCTCCTTTCTTTTTTGAACGCACCATATCGACCACTTGTTAACCACTCTATGTGATTTGTATGTGATCTGAGTCTAAGAGCGATTTACGTTGTGCCAACTATGCACATACAAGTAGGACATCACATCCGATTTTTGCAATGCTTTTTAGATACTAGGGCGCCTGAGTGGTTAACGGGGCCTAAATTCAGGCGTAAAGAATATAGCCACTGTTACCTGTCACGCATGTCGTAAGAGGCTACTAAGGAGGTTGGGCGTGGGGCTATCTACCACACACCGTAAAAACATTAGATGGCTACAGAACGGAGAGTGAACCGAGTAAACACTGGCTAAAACCGAACACATCACCGAAGGATAAGCACCAGAGCTTCAAATGTTGCTGAAGATGTGACGTAAAACACACCAATGCTAAGGCTGCATGAATCAGATTTCCACATGAATACACTATCTGGGAAAATCTGGTACATCAGTCTGGACGGTGATCGCGAGAGAGAGATATACTAAGGTAGTTACCCTAGGTCCTACATCAGTCGCCTCTTACAACATGCCTTTAGATCGTATTGGTACTATTCTTTCCTTCCCTATCGGACCCCGGCACAACACGGGCGATAATATAAAACCAGCATTGCCCTTTTTGGGGACCAATCCTTTCTTGATGTCGACATACGTGGTAATGATATTGCACTTATCCACTGATGACTAACACTCTTACACAGTGTCAAGCAGTATCATTGACGTATTGTATAGAAAATGAATTACATAGTACACAGCACACATCATTTTTCTATGCTTCTTTTACTCCTTCTGCGTTCGTTTTTAAAACTAAAAGTTACCACTTTTTATGTCCCAGATGTATGTGGTTTGGGCAGAAGCACAGGGGTACACTTCAATTTAGTATTGTTAAATGGGTCTGAAGGGTGTGTTCTGCCTAGCTTTTGCATTGCACAAGTATTAGGGCTTCGGGAAAAAATAATTACCAAACACATGATTCGAATCTCAATTATTTTTTGTCTGTCATATTTATTAGCTTCGGTGCTTTCCCTGTGATTCTTAAAGCTCATTATTCTCTAGCTTTGAATTCAGCAGAGTTGTTGTCGACTAGTTTTTTTTTTTTAAACTGTCGTTAATGCATGTAGTACCACTTTTTAGGGCGATGTAGGAGAGAACGCACGTGATTCTGATGAGTTTAATGGTCATATGGCTAGTGCAGTTGCTGCGAAGTTGTTCAGGTTAGAATTGTTATTTGATGCTGACAACATAAACAGATTGTTGACCTTACCGTCAATGAAACATGGATCTCCGCATCCGAGCATCACTCAAACCCTGATTCGGACAAACTCAATCCTCTATAAAAGTACAATAAATTAGCCGCTGATCGAGAGAACACAGCCAACATCTCCTGCATACGTTAATGCGATCATACTCTTAAGGCATACCCGATAAGCATGCAGCCGTGGGTGGTAGATAGGGTTATGCATCACTCAAACGAACGAGCTCAACAAATCCGATACATACTCAAATGGTTACAGAAGACGATTACAAACAGAAAAAGCAATATCATCCCGCATCCAAAGATCACTCAAATCTATTCGGACAAAGTTCATATTTCTCTTATAAAGTGAAAAATAAAAATTGGAGGCCTGCTGATAACCAGTAGAACACAAGACCCAGCCATTCCACTTCTCAACTGTGTAAACCAGGAAACGTTAACTGCGATTTTAACATTTTATCTTACTTAGGGAGGCAAACCCGAATAAAAGGCATGCAGAAACCGTGGGTGGTAGACTACGGGTGTATGGGCGTCTAACTTTCACAACGAACTGAAGATCTAAAGCGGAAATCACATACATACTAAAATTGTGGTTTAACAAGAAGACGATGTAGAGCAAACGAGGAAGAAGCAAGTATCATTTGAACGCCACATTCCTATTAGATTTCACGTTTTTTGATTGATGTTGAAAGTATTTCAAATTTTTGTGTTAATCATTTGCTGTACGTGTTCTGTGTCTTTCTTCTTCACATGGAGTTGCGGTTTGATCGAAGTCTAGCTTTTACGGAACACATAGATCATGTGATAATGGAAGCAGGGAGAGTTTGACTGCAATGATGGTAATGGCTGCGGCAAATTGTGAACAGCGTCATCTGTCTCTTATACCAGGGTCGCTTTATTTCTGTGCTTGAGTATGCTCCGGCGATCTTGACTCTCAGTCATAGTCAGATAGAAGAAATGGGAAGAATACAGAACGAGGCGATGCGCATCATACTTGGGTGCGCTAAAAACACGTCGTGCAGGGCGATGCGATACATTCTTGATTATCCTACTATGGAAGATCATGTGGTAATCTTGACGCAAGTCCGAACCATTTGACCTGTTGTAGCACTGACAAGGATGTCACTTTTCCTCTGATCTCGTCATTTCTGATGTTATCTCTTCTTGTTACATAATATCATGTCCCAGTAGATGCAATATTTTGGCCACATTAAACGTCACTCTGTGGCTTAGGGGATAGTGACTCGGTCTATTAACCCCGACGTTATGAGTTCAAATCACGCTGCGGACAGAGTGGTTGCTAATTGTTTCGCGTAGATTTTTACAAAAGGTCGATGTCACCATCCGTTCAGAAAGCAATGGCAAACTACTGAAAGTAATAATGCCTAGAAAAATCACAAACAGCGTTAAAAGATGGGGTTGATTCGCAAAGTCCGGTAAAGGATATGAAATTAACTTTTTAAATATCACAGTGTTTTGGAGAGAACGATAATGGAAGACATGGCTCCTGAAGTATGAGGCAGGGACGACCAAGCCGAAGGTTGCAGCAGGACATCAATGAAAGGTTGAAAATGACGCTGGAAGAGGCGGGAGAACTTACTAAAGACACAGTTTTTCAGGCGAGCTGTTATGAAAGCGAGGTTTGCAAAGGACATGGTCTTTCTTGACTTATTACATTTAGAATTCGTCGTAAACACTTTACCTCTGTCGTTTGGTGCACCACTGAATAGTTAAGTGTATAGAAAGATATAAAAGTCCTTTTAGTATATGCCATTTTGTATGATTCTACTTAGACAGAAGATAATCGCTACAGCGAAATCAATATAAACGTGATCTAATATCGATCTTGTTATTGTCGTGATAGAAAAATGTTTAGATTTGTTGTCGAATCCCCATCACTGAACATTAAACCAATTAACCCATAATTCTTCCAATTTCCTCCTCAGTATGTCTCTCAGCATGTGACAACTAACAACACCAATTCTATGTTGGTTTACTATTCTTCTTTGATTTTTATTACGGTATTCTTGTCTGGTTACATTCCATTTGACTTCGTATTCTTGCACATTAGGTTAGTTTCTGAATTCAAATTTTTATTTAGCTAAACACGTAAAAACAAAGTACTATAGTTTTACAGAATACAGAAACAGTGGCGATAAACAGCAACGTTTCGACCATAAGGCCTTTATCAAGCAAACAATACAACACGAATGACGAATTTCGAGGAACACTACAAATGGACGATTACATGTGGAAACATAAACCTATCTAATGGTTTATTTAGCATTTTCACAGAGTACGAAAAGTCGATAGAGAAATAGAGACACGATGTCAAAAAGCAAATGCAGTGATCTACCAGCTGGCACCATTACTACAACACACAAAGATCAAGATGGAAGTGAAAAGACAGATGCTAAAAAGTATTTTTCTACCAACACTTGGTTACCAGTGCCAAACTTAGATTCTGAGTAACACACCAGAGAAAGCTCACCACATGGGAAATGACATGCTTGACGAAGGCAGTGGGGTCACCAGGAAAGATAGACTACGAAATGAGGACATCAGAAACAGGGTGGACATAACTTCATTTACTGAATACATTGAAAGACAACAAATGCTGTGGTTTGGACATTTGATGAGAATAAATGGAGTACAACTAACCACCAATAATATCATACAATAAAAAGAGATCAGGTGCTAGAGTCAATGGAAGACCAGGAAAAAGATGGATAGACAATATCGAGACCACTAAATAAACACGGATATAACACGATTGGTGACTTATCTGGCCCTGGAATGAAAAATAAAACTCCCACCCTTACGCTTAACGGCAAGAGTGGACAAACAATTACATCCTTCACCTGGGGAAAGACAATAGAGAATAGACATTATTGAAGATATAGACAATACAATACTTGACCTGCAGCATGGACTGACAACGTCAAGCGCAACACACCTGGCACAAGATATACAAATAACTCTCCTACGGCGCTTAACGGCAAGAGTGGACAAACAATTACATCCTTCACCTGGGGAAAGACAATAGAGAATAGACATTATTGCAGATATAGACAATACTTGTCTTACACATAGACAGGATAACTCAAGAAACCAAGACAGATAACTACCTCGATAACAACTACAATTTAATCAACGAACTACTCTTTACAGATCATCAGAATATAATTTACAACATCGAACACAAACTTCAACAACACATAAATGCACTGCAAGCGACATGCGAAAAATATGACATGAAAATTAACACCTGCAAAACAGAAGTCATGACATTAAGTAGGTCAACTGGTCAACTAAATATACACGTGAATAATGTCAAAATACAACATACTCCAGAATTCAAATATCTCGGAGTATATTCACAGCAGATGGAAAGATGGACAGAGAAATTGAGACTAGATGCCAGAAGGCAAATGCAGTGACATACCAACTGTCACCACTATTAAAACATCCAAGCATTAATATGGCAGTCAAACGACAACTGATAAACTGCATATTTATTCCAACTCTCTGCTATCAGTGCCAAACATGGCCCCTGTCTAAGACACAAGAAAGAAAGATTACAACATGTGAAATGAGATGTCTACAAAAAGCTGGCAATGTTACAAGGCGAGATATAGTGAGAAACGAGAATATCAGAAGCATCGTTGGTACTGTACCATGCATACAGTACATCGAGAAGCAAAGAATCAAGTGGTTCGGCCATCTAATGAGAATGAAACCACATTTACTACCATCACGTGCCTATAATAATCGACACTCAGGGCGCAGAGCACGAGGCAGGCCAAGAACACGATGGATAGATAACATCTCAGAGTCCCTGCGAAAGCATGGACTGACAACGTCAAGCGCAACACACCTGGCACAAGATATAAAAATAACTCTCCCTACGGCGCTTCACGGCAAATGTGGTTAAGATAAGATAAGATAATACTTGTAGCGAATGAAAGAAAGAATGGAGGTTAGACTGCATTCATGTACAAGTGACGTATCATAGAAAGACAACGATTATTAGTTTAACCCTTGAAGTACGTAATTATTTCGACCTCTGGGCGCATTTATTTAGTAATTCAAATCTAACATTCAAGGTCAAGTAGTTTAAATCTTTATAGCTTTTAGTTTAATCATAGATCATAATCAATGCACATCGAACCAATTAGTTTAATCATAGATCATAATCAATGCACATCGAACCAATTAGTCCATAAGTGCTTCGATCTACTCATCAGCATGTATCTCAGCGTGTGTATCTTGGAACTTTTGCACAGTTTGGTTAGGGTTTTAGATTCACCAGTATTACTTGAATCATTTAGACATCCTTTCTCATTTGGTAACATCCTTTTACTATCTTCCATATGAGGTTAATCAAGACTATTGAAGCGCAATGTGTAGTTACTTACATTAAGAAATTCAAACACATGCAACCTCTTTTTCTGGATGAGGTCAGCCTCAACTTGAAGCCCTACGACCTCATCGTTGATGACCGAATAGTCTCAAATCGCTTATTGTCCAGAGAACATCTGTCTGACCAGCTGTCACTGTGTGTATTTTTCAGTTGGTATATTTGTTGACATGGAACATTGACAAAGCGGCAGAGAAGATTATTAATTCCTTTGAATGAAAATGCTACAGAAGAGTATTTAGAATATCAAGAACAAATGCTTCTGTTCTGCAATAGCTTGATATTAAATAGAGATGGCTATTAAAGAACATAAAATCAAGGAAAATTAAATATTTCAGAAAAACAAACGGCATGATTTCCTAGAAAAGATACTTTTGGCAGGAATGGTGCCTGGAAGAATAATTAGAGAAAGACCTAGAAGAAGATGGATGCAAGATGTCATTGACGATCTGAGAATGACTGCTTCTGACGCCGGTCAATTTGCAAAGAACATATAGTTTTTCGGGACTGCTTTCATGATAGCCATGTCCCGGAAGGGACAAGCTACTTGATGATGATGTTTGTTGAAATTGATAATAATTAAAAATATAGAAAGTAAGTTGAATGCATTTGAAAATAGATGTCAGCGAACAATAATGAATATAAAATGTGACAGTTTCAGGAGAAGTGATGAAAGCAAAGAAATGTTTGATCATCTACTAGTATAACAACTGTTATACGAGGTAGAAGATGGAGATATTTGCAAACTTTAAGAACAAAGGAGGAAAGAATCACAAAATAAACATTGATGTTAGAGGTAAATGGTTTAAGAAATAGAGGACGCCTTAAGAAGACCGGGAAACAAACTTTACAGGGCAATGAAATATTGGACTCAATTCCATACATGAGATGGAACGAGGAGATCTGAATAGGGAAACAAATGCAGTCTCTACGTAACTTATAACGCACGGTACGAGATGAATATTATAGTAATGTGTGTTTAAGCGGGCATCTTTGGCTTATCTTCTTCTTCTTCTTCTTCAGCGATCTCTGGTCATGCGCTTAATTTACTGTGAACCACAAAGTGGGCGGTCAGTGTCAGGTCTGTCAGGTTTCCCCAAAGCTTAGTGTTCAGGTCGACTGGATGTAGCTACATGCCGCTTCTCAGCTCACCCAGGAGAGAACAGTCTTCCAGGACATGCTCCGGTGTCTGTTCCGCCTGCTGACACTGGTGGAGAGCTGTTTGACTTATTCCTAGTCTATATAATTGTTGCTTGAGTCTGCGGTAGCCGGTACGTAGTCGAATTGTAATGACCTGGTCTGTTCTGCTTAGGTCTTTGAGAAAGTCTTGTCCATGATCATATACAGTGTTTGTCTTCCAATTTTCTCTATATGTTGGTTTTAACCTCTGAAAAGACAGGGGTTGGTAAATTTGCTCTTTGACACTGCCTTCCTTAGTTAATACATCTGGTTGGGAAACTAGTTGCAGTCTGTAATGTAATTTATAACAGTAGGAGAGAAGTATTCAAATAATGTGTGTTTAAGCAGGGGTTTTTGGCTTAAGCGATAGTAAGCGCGATTACAACCCAAGAGTACCTGGTTCTAACACCACTGTGGGCAATTTGAAAGCAAATTTGTTCTCGTGGATTCTCCCAAATAGACCTCAGCGCCAGAAAGCATTGAACTATCGAACGTATAAATGGTGTCTGAAAACTATCGAACGTATAAAGGGTGTCTAGAAACTATCGAACGTATAAATGGTGTCTGAAAACTATCGAACGTATAAAGGGTGTCTGAAACTATCGAACGTATAAATGGTGTCTAGAAAACTATCGAACGTATAAAGGGTGTCTAGAAAACTATCGAACGTATAAAGGGTGTCTAGAAAACTATCGAACGTATAAAGGGTGTCTAGAAAACTATCGAACGTATAAATGGTGTCTAGAAAACTATCGAACGTATAAAGGGTGTCTAGAAAACTATCGAACGTATAAATGGTGTCTAGAAAATCGGCGACTAGTTTATTGTGATTGATGGTGACGTCCTGGCCACGATTTTCATTTCCTTTCTTAAAGTGATGATGTCATGTAATTTGTTACTGGTATCTTATTTCTAGGGCATAGTATATTGTTTACGCGTCAGGCATGTACGCAATCAACACACACCAAGTGTGACATGTGAGCTACAACTACACAGCAAGTATTGACTGAGGGATGTCCAGCTTTAGTCGATTGATTCTACACATATACGGTAGTTTACAACCGATACATTTTGCATTACAGTATCGATCATGTCAAATTCAGCTGCAATATATTCTCTCGGACGCAGTTTTGACATATTTATGTGAATAACATCTGCTGCTCGCGAGGTTAAGCTTGTGATAGCCGATATAAATGTTTATAACACACTGCTAGTGGCACACTCACACCAAATCAGCACAAAGTCCTTATCAGGGCTCCATTCAGATCAGTACTCTAAATCATTTTCAGGGCCACATCCAGACTAAAACAAATCTTTTCAGGGCCACATCCAGATCAACACAATTCCTTTTTCACTGCTACTGTCAGATTAAGATTTTAAGTCCTTCTCAGGGCTACATCCAGAACAACACTTTAAGTTCCTTTTCAGGGCTGCATCCAGATCAACACAATTCCTTTTTAGGGCTACTGTTAGATTCAGATTTTAAGTCCTTCTCAGGGCTACATCCAGATCAACACTTTACGTTTCTTTAGGACTACATCCAGAACAAAAAAGATCTTTCATGGCTACACCCAGATTATCACAAGTCCTTCTCAGGGCTACACCAGATCATCACAAGTCCTTCTCGGGGCTACACCCAGATCAACACAAAACCTTCTCAGGACTACATCCAGACCAACACTTTAAGTCCTCATGGCTACAACAAAACCAACACAAGTCTTTCTCATGGCTACCACTAGATCAACACAAGTCTTTCTCATGCACAAGCTTCAGCAAACATTTAAGTCTTTCTCATGGCTACAACCAGACCAACACAAGTCTTTCTCATGGCTACACTAGACTCAACACAAGTCTTTCTCATGGCTACACTAGATCAACACAAGTCTTTCTCATGGCTACAATCAGACCAACACAAGTCTTTCTCATGGCTACACCTAGATCAACACAAGTCTTTCTCATGGCTACACAGATCAACACTTAAGTCTTTCTCATGGCTACCACCAGACCAACACAAGTCTTTCTCATGGCTACAACCAGACCAACAAAGTTTTCTCATGGCTACAACAAGACCAACACAAGTCTTTCTCGTGGCTACAACCAGACCAACACAAGTCTTTCTCATGGCTACAACCAGACCAACACTTTAAGTCTTTCTCATGACTACAACCAGACCAACACAAGTCTTTCTCATGACTGCATCCAGGCCAACACAAGTCCTTATCATGGATGCACCCTGGTCAACACAAGTCCTTATCATGGCTGCATCCAGGCCAACACAAGACCTTATGATGTCTGCACCCAGGCCAACACAAGTCCTTATCATGGCTGCACCCAGGTCAATATTTAAAGTACTTTTCATAGCTACACTCAGACCAAAATTTAAAGTCCTTTTCAGGGCCTCATCCAGATCAACACCAACAGTCCTTCTCAGGGCTCCACACACATACCTGAACACAATACTCAACAAACAGTTCTTTTTTAGAACTAGTGATAGGTCACATGGCAATACCAAGAAAAAAGGCCAACACGCTCGGTATTTAAAAAAATCAGTCTTAGACTGAAAGAGACGTGCCTCGGTCACACAAAGGCTTAATCCATCACTTTACAAACAAAATATCAGTGACAACGTTTCCGTAGAATTCTGTAGTTCGAAGTCAGCCTGGGTTTTAAAAAATGTATGTGTGTGTGTGTACTTTATGCAGTTAGACGACAGGAAATCATGATCCTTTCCTTAATGATCTAAATTTACTAGCACTTCTGAAGTCGAAATAAGGTTCGCTTGAATGGTGAGTAACGCTGGTGACAATGTAATCAATCGTTGACGCAAAGCTCATTAAGAGCCATATTACACGCTGTGACAACATCTGAGTACACATCCAGCGAACGAGAGAAGAATGACGTTGCAAGGATAATTTGGAAAACATTATTGCAGTATTTTATCAATTATTGTCCCCCACCCCTCCCAAAAAAACCGTCGGTAAAATATAACACTGCTGTTCAGCGATCACGCCTGATCGTTAAGAACGATCCATATTGCACGATTTGTAGTTTTGTATTGCTTAGCTAACTTGAGTTGTTTCCCTTCAATTAAATGATTTTTAAAAAAAATATGTCAAGTATACCAGGGAAGAGCAACATGTTTTGGCTCGAGGGCCTGGCGCAGAGTTAAGCAGACAGTTTCACAGAGTACTAAAACAAAATCACGCAAAACATGACAAAAATATTCCATCATAACTTAAGAAAGGAAAATGTCAGGATAAATTAAAGTTAAATTATGCTTCTCAGTTTCCAAGTGCAGTGTTTGTTTAAGAGGTCACATGCTTCTTTACAAAAGAGTGTCAATAAACTAGGTTGATTGATTGATTGATTGATTGATGATATGACCATCATCATTGCACTTTGGTGAGTAACCAAGTGTGCTTCGATCTCTTTCTTACACAGGAAGATCTCAGCTGCAGTGCATGAACTCCGTAGCAGCGGCGAGGGTCACCAATGTGATTTTGAAGATGGTGAAGAAATTTGAGAGGCATTCTATTTTTAACCTTTTCTATTGAACTTTGCCCGGACAGTTTTTTTTCTTCAATCCTGCTCTTTTCGATTTTGAATTGCCAATAGTTCTTTTAAAAGTTAATTGCATATGCTTTTCAGGACTTTGCGAATCAACCCAAGCTTTTTAACACTGTTTGCGATTTTTTCTAGGCATTTTTACGTTCAGTAGTTTGCCATTGTTTTCTGAACGGGTGGTGCCATCGTCCTTTTGTAAAAATCCACGAGTAACAATTTGCAACCCCGTTGTCCGCAGCGTGATTCGAACTTCTTCTTTACGTTCGTTATTTACGATCAATATTAATCACTCTGTGATGTTTGATCTTTGCCAAGAACGTGCATACGTTGCACATTGGTTTGGTAGGTCCCTAAACACACAGACTTGTACACGCTTAGGACATGTGCATCCGATTTCAGCCAAACCTCCTTAGTCGCCTCTTACGACATGCATGGCAGGTAACAGTGGTTCTATTCTTTACACCCAAATTTGGGCCCCGGTAACCACTCGGGCGATTCGAACTCAGAACGCCGGGGTTAATAGACCGAGTCACTATCCCCTAAGCCACAGATGCCACCATAGTTCTTCTACATACGCAAATTGAATACGGAACCTAGGTTTTATTGTCTGCCTCAACTAGGACTAGGAACTCGATCTCACCTACACTTAGATCAGGGATCTCTTGACAGAATATCCAGATGGCTTCACGCCGAAGCGAAGCGAGTGCATTTGGAACAAGAGTCGAGCACCTAACTTCTACGTCACAGAGACACCCAAATACAACCTAATATGGTCATGGTTATCGTGATCAAATGAAAATATTAGTTGCATTTCAATTATGGAATATTTTCTTTACACTTCGGACTTGTCCATAGGTGCTCCGATCTCCTCCACAGTATATTCAGCAGCGTCTAGCAACTAACCGTACCAGTCTGATGTTGATTGATAAGCCTACTCGTACGCTTGTTGTGCTGTCATTTTCTTGTTACTCCAACCCTCAATCCAAACGCTAACATGGATTAGTTCACATGAAAATTCTCTTTGCAGCCACACTCTTCGAGGGCTTTCAGAATGTCAGCTCTATCCATTGGCTGACCCCCGGATATGGTTGCAGATCCAACCAGCATGTCTACTTTCTTATTACCAACGACACCATGTGGCCCGGATCGATTCTGATTGTAATTCTGCAAATTGTTGACGCTTCTATTGATTAAGTCCATTGCCTGCGCATCGAACCAGTCTCCACCTATCGGATCATGCTCATTAAATCACTCATAATGCACGGATGAGTGTAGTTTTGTGACTCCAGTCAGAGTAGTGTCTTGGTCACGTCAATGAAAAGACCAAATGGTCATGACGAGCTCTGAGAACTATTAAGATGTGACTGAGCGGGGGGAAGCTACCCTAGTAAATAAAAAGCGTCGCCGAAATCGCATGTGCTGGCCTCCTTGTTGACGAATAACTGGCACAACGTACAAACTATCTTAGTTCAGATCACAAATAGATCACAAACAGTGGCTTAACAAATGATCGATATGGAGAATTCGAAGAAGAAGCTGTTTGATAAGTAAATGTAAATCCCCTGCCGTTTTGCTAAGTCGGTCGCTGTATGGGGATAAAAACAAACTGACCTAGGGGAGCTCATCCCCCATAAGCGATCCAATGTCATGTTAGTTTTTAACCTTGCGATCTAGTCTAACGATCCTTTAGACATCGAGGTCAAAGTATCCCGGTCCACACCCATGAAAGAAAGGATTGGCTTGTGTTCTGCAAATCATTGGCATGCTACTAATTTTCACTTTCTCTTCCTAAGATAGTCTAACCCAGCGTTTCCCAAAGTGCTCGATACCGCCCCCCTCCCCAGCCCTCCCAGTGGGCGCTGAAGCCTTCCAGGAGGGCCATTGTGGGTTCAGAAGCATTTAAGGAGTTTTTTCGTGATTTTGCGATTGAACAATCATTAAAAATTTGAATAATCATTACAAATTTGAATTCTTCATTTTAAATCATCTTATACCCATCTTACACGATCAATTTTATATCAATTTTCAACTTCCTGTATATAATCATTTGAAAATTGACCATGTATTACATAAATATATATCAATTTGCTATGTCAAAGTGAAAATAAACCATGTATATATATGTATGGGGGAGGGGGACTTTGGCAAACTGTTATAATATGAAGGGGGTGCGTTACAAAGTTTATGTTGAGCAAAGTGGGCGGTGGGCCTAAAAAGTTTGGGAATCTATGATCTAACCGATCCTAAGCGTGCAAGATGCAAAACACATTTTGCAGATCTAATAAAAAATATAAAGCAACGCAGCTATAAATGGAGAAAAATCAGAGTGAATCAAGTTATCATGACCTCGATTTCTTTGTAACAATCAATACGAATGTGATCAAAGAAATTCAATGAATAAACTTCGCCCTAAAGAGAAATGTTTACAATTTCATTTTTTTAAAACTGTCGTTACTGTCTGAAGTACCGCTTTTTAGGGCGGTGTTTAATGGTCACGTGGCTAGTGCAGTCGCCGCGAAGATGTTCTGGTTAGGAATTTTCATTTATGCCCACAACAGAAAAAAAAATCAATTCCGTGACCTTACTGGGAACTGAACACAGGTCTCCCGTATGGCAGACGCGCTCTAATCCAATTCACAGAAGCTCCTCTAAGTGAATTATATTTAATTACAATTTAATTAAATCCTTTAAAACGAAACAGACATTGCAAAAACAAACTATCAATAATAAAATCACGGAGATTACCATTTGCAGTATTGACGTATTTAGAGATAAAACATACCAAGAAAACGGGTGGGAAGAGAGGGGGGTGTGGAGATCAAGGTGACTGTAGATACATGAAACGATAGATGACTTTAAAATGGTGGTACTAAGTTAGGGCATTCACGCTATGATAGATAGCAGTGAGATTCAAATGGAAGGTTATGACAACAAAGCAAATGATATGACAAATGGCGCCTATTTTAAAAGACAAACATGTCACCATGAACACAAAAAGAGAAATGTTCAACACAATCTTTCTCCCAACATTATGCTATCAGTGCCAAACCTGGACGCTGACATTTAATGATAGAAGAAAACTAGTCACAACAGAGATAATGTGTCTACGCAGAATGCTGGGGGTAACAAGAAGAGACAGGTTGATAAATGAAGACATCAGGAAAAAAGTGGGTACAACATCAGTACTGAACTTCATCAAGAAACAACAAACTAAATGGTTCGGCCACATAAGCAGTTTACCAACAGACAGTGCACCTCAAAGAGAAGTGCTGCTGAGATACAATAGATACAATGAAAAAGTCGGCCACGAAAAATGTGAACATCAGAGATAATAGAGGCGACGAAATACCATATTTATGAAGCACACACAAGGGCTTGGTATAGAATTCTCTTCTTATCCTGAAGCTGTGATGTAAAACAGGATTGGAGGAAAGAAGAAAGGAAGATGAAATGTTATGGTGACACATTTCTGAATAGGTCAAGTTATTGATAGTTTGATTGAATGATAGAATAATCATTATTGCGCTTCAGTGAATAACCATCTGTGCCCCGATCTCTCTTTCTTACACATGAAGATCTTAACTGCAGTCCACGGATCTGTAGCACCAGCGAGGATCCTCGATGTAATTTAGAAGATGGTGTAAACATTTTTAAGAAATGTTAATTTCTCCCTGATCTTCTCGATTTTGATCTGCACTGTCAAAGGTTATTTACGTGTTTATCTTGTACCTATTTTGAACTGCACTGCCAAAGGTTAGTTTACGTATTTAACTAGAACATGTTTTGAACTGCACTGCCAACGGTTAGTTTACGTGTTTAACTAGAACATATTTTGAACTGTACTGCCAAAGGTTAGTTTACATGTTTAACTTGAACACGTGACCTATTTTTTAACGTCTGTATCCGATAGAACTAAAAACTCGATCTCAAGTAAAAACTAAGATCAGGAAACTCAGGAAAAATGTCTCACTGACGCCACGTGCAAGAAAACCGAGTAGCTTTGGAACGATAGTCGAACAGCTAACCTTAAACATCAAACATCAAACTCTGCGGGCATCTGTTTCGAAGCAAATATGTTCGGTGAGGATTTTTACGAAGGGTAAAAACAGACATCACCATTCTGAAAGCAATGGCAAACTACTGAACGTATAAGTGGTACCTAGAAAATGAACAGCTGTTTACTATGGTTGATGGCAACGCCACCTCAAGTCCAAGGATTTTGTTTCTCACGAGGGTATGCAATTAAAATCCTATCCTGAAAAGATTCGCGACTGCACTAGCCATGTGACCATGACATTTGTCAGTCTCTCTTCCATCCTGTCCTGCACCGCCATGCGACCATGACATTTGTCAGTCTCTCTTCCACCCTGTCCTACACCGCCATGCGACCATGACATTTGTCAGTCTCTCTTCCACCCTGTCCTACACCGCCATGCGACCATGACATTTGTCAGTCTCTCTTCCACCCTGTCCTACACCGCCATGCGACCATGACATTTGTCAGTCTTTCTTCCACCCTGTCCTACACCGCCATGCGACCATGACATTTGTCAGTCTCTCTTCCATCCTGTCCTACACCGCCATAGTAAAGCGCTACTAGAAGCAGTAACAATAATTTATTTGATTATATTCTGTTGTTAATTCCTTTATTGTTTGTAGGGCAGATACGACTTATGCTTTGCTCGTGTAGACGGGAGTTATTGGTTATTGGTTACTGAACTAACTGGGGACTGCCTAGAGTAGTTGATAGTAGCTCGGTCTGCTAGCTGTGAGACGCCTCATAGCTCGGGTTCGAACCTACTGTCCGGCATTTGTTCGAGTCCCTGGTCTTACTCAGGACGATAACGTGAGTACCTCTGAAGTCGGAGAAAATCTGCCTGTATGGCGAGAGAATACTAATTACGAGTACATTGAGCACACGGCTGCCAGTGTAAAGTAATTTACAATGTGCACGCTGCTGCCATTGTAAGAAATTGGAAAAACGGATTTTCACGCAAATATCAGTTTCAGAGATGGAACTTCGTCTGAGTTGAAAGCGGACGAAAGAAAAAAAAAAAAAACTGAACTAACTTCATAGCAATCCCAGTAGACCCATAGACGCACAGTCTCGCTGGTTGAACACACTTTCCACTCTGTCTCTCAGGCATCCATTTCTATTTGTACAGCATGTAATTCCAAACTGCTTCAATTGCTCGATAGATTCAGCATCAGGCGATCGCTAGGAACCGCAGAATGCCTCCCTCACCTCACACCCACCCACCAAAGTATACATCTTCAACTTCCCGGCGATCGACGCTGCTGATGCAATTTTGACCGCTATCTTGTTGGCGCGATCATTCGCGTGCCCAGGACAATAAGTCAACTTACGTTAGCAGCGTGGCCTCCGACAACATAAGACCCACTAGCTCAGACGGGAAAAGCAAAATACCTGTTGCATGGGAGCTGGTTTCTGTATGTGTTGATGGTACACTGTAAAGTTTTCTGCAATTTAACTCAATTCTAGGAGTCCATGGTTTTTAGGCATGAAAATATTAATAATACTGAAATTCCTTAGCGTTAACTTTCATTTGTCCCATAATATAATCTTGATTTAACATGTTGTATTGTTTTTAAAATGAATTTGCCTTTATCTAACAATACTGGAATGCGTGGTCAAGGGACGATTCTATTCTTTTTTCCTAGAATGTTTACCTTGTTTGTTTGTTTGTTTGTTTAGTAGGGGATTAAAGCCTCTTTAATCCGAGGCACGCCCCTTTCAACCTAAGGCGAACCTTTTATTGGTTATATCAGAGCGTGTAGGCCAACAAACATGAAAAATAAGAATTAACTCCTTTCGGAGAATCCAAGAAAAAAAAATTAATTAATGTTTACCTTAGTTCGCCGGCCGTATATTATCGGAGGCCGAGGTTTGTAGATACATGTGCCTTCAATATTAGTTAACACCTTTTCGATCACCATTCCCTTAAACATTGGGATAATGTGAATTAGATCATTTAGAATCATGTCCTTTAGATCATTAGATCATTTCCTTTTTTCCTAGATACTATCGACAGTTGTTTAATATTTTGTGGCTGACATGTAATAAATGGACAGATCATCAATAAATCAATGTGTAATCGTTCGTGAGACTAGTACATGGCTCCAGTGCCGGATTAGCCTAGTAGCAGAAGTAGCAAATGCTACGGGCCCCTCGCATCTAGGGGGCCCCGCGCCTATGTGACAGAGATGAAAATGGAAAAATAACCAGATGTTATATCAAAAACACGCACGCTGTCTGAATTTTAAAATGTTCTATGTGATGGTGCTGAATCCAACGAAATCGAAGCAGAAAATACAGAAGACGTGTCCCACTGTGTGGTAGATGAAGGCAGTGCTATAGAAGAATCATCATTACCAATATTACCATTAAGATCAGTAACCCTTCACGATTTAGCCACATTTTTCACAAGACAAACTGAAATCGAATGTATAGAAAGTTCTCCCAATTTAGCCATATCATCTTCAAGCCAAAGAGAGACAGAAGCACAGCACATGCTTCTAATGAAGCAACATCTTCTACAAGCCAAAAACACAACGAAAGTAAAATGTACTCCAACGATATTGGTGAATGGCCAAACAACTTCAATTGAGATTATTAGACTGCGAAAGAAAGTAACGAAGTGCAACATATGAACAGTGATTTCATGTCTTAAAAAAAAAACCATACAATAAAGAAAACAATCCACGATTTTGTCGAAAGTCGTTTTCACATATACACATACACCAACAAACAAAACTCACGTGAGAGATTGGTTGTGTTATTACAGATACTAAAGGACAACTGTTCTGTTTTGTTTGCAAAGTTATTGATTTAGGCTGTACCATAGAGTGACTGGTGTATTTGGAATACTCCGGCAGTTAAAATCTATTACAGCAGAAGAGGTCTTGAAAAGAACTCCAAATATTGTCAGCTCTTACCAAGAGGATTTGGAAGAAAGCCTAGGCGACGAACTTATGCAGTTCACTGAACTTCTTAAAACTAATGTAGCTGCTGCTATTTGCAACGAAAAGCATGAGGCTCTTGAACTGCAATTTTATAAACTTATAATGGAAAATTCATTAGAGTCGTGTTTCCCAAATGTAGAAATAGTCTTACGAATTTACTTGTTTTTAATGATTACTAACTGCAGCGAAGAAAGTTCTTTTTCGACATATAAAAGCGTATTTGAGCGTATAAAAAGTGAGTTCAGGAACATGATGGGACAAGATTATCTAAATAACCTCACCTTAATGAACATTGAATGTAATTTACTTAGAAAAATTAATTTGTCTAGTATTATCTCTAAATTTGCTCACATTAAATCGAGACAAGTTTGTTTGTAAAAGTTTTATTTTATTATCATACAAAATCTAGGGCCCAGCGCTAAAATTTGCTACGGGCCCGCGCTAGCCTAATCCGGCACTGCATGGCTCCAGGAAAGTAGAGAAAGAAAAGGAGAAAAAATAAACCCAGAAGAATAAACCAAGGAAGGCGAATAGTGAACGCTGGTATAGTATAATCTACCGCTAAGTCTGACACCTGACAATCGACTACATTAAATTCACACAAGGCCGTCTAAAGAACTTATACGAAGTTTATTAGTACATAAACTGGTAAATGTATCTACATGTTCTCTCGAAATGATATGAGACTAAAAGTATATAAATACCTTTCCCGCAATAACATGTATTGTAACAGTATTACTGTTCCTGGGGGATAAGGGGGATAAATTCCTGATTATATTTTAGTTGTTTATTCCCCTTTTGATTTATTTCCATTTGTTGTGATTGATTTGTTGTGATGACAGTTGATGACAGCTCATCAGTTGTCACTGAGGTTACCTGAGTTGTGAACGAACTTGAGGTATTTGATATTTGTGACCAGATGGATTGTACATTGAGTCTAGGACTGTACAACGAGCAGGACTGTAGAGGTAATCGATTTATGATTGAGGCTGGGACTGGACGGTTGGACGGGCATATAACATGAATAAGGGACAAGACGGCTGTGATGGTTTTCTTTGATTAGACAACGTCGTTATCTACTGTGTAGGCATCTGTGTGATGTTAGTTTTCTATTGTTTTGGTATCTGAGTGATGTTATATATTCTACAAGACTGAAAATGTCGTGAGTCACTGTCTTTTGGTTAGACAACGTCATTTCTACTGTTTTGGCATCTGAGTGATGTTATATATTCTACAAGACTGAAAATGTCGTGAGTCACTGTCTTTTGGTTAGACAACGTCATTTCTACTGTTTTGGCATCTGAGTGATGTTATATATTCTACAAGACTGAAAATGTCGTGAGTCACTGTCTTTTGGTTAGACAACGTCATTTCTACTGTTTTGGCATCTGAGTGATGTTATATATTCTACAAGACTGAAAATGTCGTGAGTCACTGTCTTTTGGTTAGACAACGTCATTTCTACTGTTTTGGCATCTGAGTGATGTTATATATTCTACAAGACTGAAAACGTCGTGAGTCACTGTCTTACGTCGACAGCGTGATTTTTGTACTGTTTAGGCCACTGTGTGATGTTAGTTTTCTATTGTTTTGGTATCTGAGTGATGTTATATATTCTACAAGACTGAAAATGTCGTGAGTCACTGTCTTTTGGTTACACAACGTCATTTCTATTGTTTTGGCATCTGAGTGATGTTATATATTCTATAAGACTGAAAATGTGGTGAGTTACTGTCTTTTGGTTACACAACGTCATTTCTACTGTTTTGGCATCTGAGTGATGTTATATATTCTACAAGACTGAAAATGTCGTGAGTCACTGTCTTTTGGTTACACAACGTCATTTCTACTGTTTTGGCATCTGAGTGATGTTATATATTCTACAAGAGTGAAAATGTGGTGAGTTACTGTCTTTTGGTTACACAACGTCATTTCTACTGTTTTGGCATCTGAGTGATGTTATATATTCTACAAGAGTGAAAATGTGGTGAGTTACTGTCTTTTGGTTACACAACGTCATTTCTACTGTTTTGGCATCTGAGTGATGTTATATATTCTACAAGACTGAAAACGTCGTGAGTCACTGTCTTACGTCGACAGCGTGATTTTTGTACTGTTTAGGCCACTGTGTGATGTTAGTTTTCTATTGTTTTGGTATCTGAGTGATGTTATATATTCTACAAGACTGAAAATGTCGTGAGTCACTGTCTTTTGGTTAGACAACGTCATTTCTACTGTTTTGGCATCTGAGTGATGTTATATATTCTGCAAGACTGAAAATGTCGTGAGTCACTGTCTTTTGGTTAGACAACGTCATTTCTACTGTTTTGGCATCTGAGTGATGTTATATATTCTACAAGACTGAAAATGTCGTGAGTCACTGTCTTTTGGTTAGACAACGTCATTTCTACTGTTTTGGCATCTGAGTGATGTTATATATTCTACAAGACTGAAAATGTCGTGAGTCACTGTCTTTTGGTTACACAACGTCATTTCTACTGTTTTGGCATCAGAGTGATGTTATATATTCTACAAGACTGAAAATGTTGTGAGTTACTGTCTTTTGGTTACACAACGTCATTTCTACTGTTTTGGCATCTGAGTGATGTTATATATTCTACAAGAGTGAAAATGTGGTGAGTTACTGTCTTTTGGTTACACAACGTCATTTCTACTGTTTTGGCATCTGAGTGATGTTATATATTCTACAAGAGTGAAAATGTGGTGAGTTACTGTCTTTTGGTTAGACAACGTCATTTCTACTGTTTTGGGCATCTGGGTGATGTATTATATTCTACAAGCCTGAAAACGCGGTTACTGTCTTTTTGGTTAGACAACGTCGTTTCTACTGTTTTGGCATCAGGGTGATGTTATATATTCTACAAGACTGAAAATGTCGTGAGTCACTGTCTTATGTCGACAGTGTGATTTTTTACTGTTTAGGTTACTGTGTGATCCTAAAGTTCTGCAAAACTGAAATTTGTTGTTGTGAGACTTCGAACTACGAAGAACAAAGGATACGGACCAGGAGATTAATTTAAGGTAATATTATTAGCTGCTAAATTTGGAATGTTCAATAAGTTGATTTATGTCGAAATTTAATTTATGTGTATTGTATTATTGTGCATTATGTTTATGAGTAATGATTATGTGAAATTTCAATCTGCAATAGATGCTTCATAATTACTGTTCTTGAATCGTGACGTTGGTGTTAGTTCTTTTGTGTTATTTCTTAGAGTGTGTATTGATGTATGTGAGTGGAGTTACTATTAGGTGTGTTCGTTTGTTGAATCAGGTATTAGGAGTGTTCTTTGTACAGTTGTATAACGTTTACTGGTATAACGTTTACTGGTATAACGTTTACTAGTATAACGTTTACTGGTACAGTATAACACTAAGTCCGCTTCTTAACTAATTAACAGAAAGTTCAAGGAATCCTCTGTCAGGGTTTCCCACATCTAACACAACATATAAATCAAATAACACTAGTTCAGCTTCTCACTACTAACACAAAGTTCAACGAATCCTCTGTTGTGGGTTCTCACATCCATCACAACATATACATCAAATAACACAAAGTTCAGCCCGACACTGTTGTATTCTTCGCTGTCGGTGAAGTCGTTTTCCTCTTCACCTTACACGCTCAAGTGTTCCAAAAAATTATTCTCCGCTCAAAAGAATGTAGCTTACTCTTCCGCTGCATCTGTTCTAACTGTCTATTATGTCCAAATAAAAGCACCAGCTGGCCCCTGCCCTAGTCTCGAGATCCCCGACTTAACGGGAGTCCTCGCATACCGCGGGTACTGTGCTTGAGTTTAATGCTCTACTGGTCAGCACTTGGGACTGGTAAACAATTTATTTAATACCAACTTGGTCAAGGTACAGCCAGGTCAGCACAGGCCAGACAACTGGCCGGGTATTCCTGACCTAGATAAGAAAAGGGATCTGGAAATTACAGATGTTTGATAGAACACTGCACGCTTTTTGCAATTTTACTCAATTCGGTGAGTCTATGGTTATTTATTGGTGAAAAATATTTATAATATTGATATTCTTTATTGTTAAACTTAACTTGTTGTGTAATAATCTATCCTGTAACCTCGAATTCTGGTTCACAGGCGCCAAAATGTGACCGTCAAGCTTGGCTACTGATAACTATTTAATATTATTCTTCTATCCTCTATCACTGCACCAATATGTAGCCGTGAGGCTTGTGGTCTCTACTAATATTCTTCGACACGTATTTACAACGTACTATCAACACCATCCACAACTACGTACATAGACTACAAATAAAAGAAATGGCCGTCAAGTACATCGTACATCAATGTGAGAATCAAACCCGATTCTCAACTTTTATTTCTTTATATTTACTTATTTAAATAATTCATCTATGTTCAAAATAATAGCCCATACATCAAATTATCAAAATAA
Organism: Arion vulgaris; assembly: GCA_020796225.1. Taxonomy (NCBI): domain Eukaryota; kingdom Metazoa; phylum Mollusca; class Gastropoda; order Stylommatophora; family Arionidae; genus Arion; species Arion vulgaris. The sequence continues at coordinate 81,981,945 of CM036755.1, forward strand.
AGAAAATCCTGAAAAGAAAATCAATTCAAAACACATACCAATGCACATAGCTGAAAAAATATACCTACTAACTAATATTGATTGTTTTCCTAAGTGATATCTAATACCCTGACATCCTATCTCTAAAAATGTTCACTGTTCACTGTTTACCTTGTTGCGATGTCCTTAGAAATAAATACTTGTTCGGTCACAATACGTTATACCGCTTCTAGCTAGAGTTGCTGTCCTATAGTCTGTCCATTAATTCGTGAGCACGTTTGAAATTGATTTTCTCGAAAACTACCTGTTGGATCTCAGTGATTTTTGCATGCAGCCTTAGAATATCCATGACGCTAAAATAAAGCTAACCAGTAGTCCGTAGATGCTACAGATTTTGCACATCGGCAAATTCCTTTGATCTTTTATGACAATTGCAAATACGGGGCTCAAATTTTAGATTTTACAGTATCCCTAGAATTTGTCCATGTCAATTCTATTCATAGGTGTATCTCCATATTAACTTGATAGGTCAAGTAATTAAGTGTGTTGCCCTTTATGTGCAATCGTGAACTTGGATACAATATGCAACAGTTAGTCCTCCCTTCGGTCACCATTATACCCCAGGGTGTCTTAACTTCACCACAAATTGTATGATGGTAGACGCATTTGGATATGGAAATGTATACGTTGCTATTTCTCAGTCTGTAATAAAAATATGATTTGTATCATCCCGAATCTGACGATTCCATGAGGTTGATAATTGTTACTGGCTGGACAAATTGTAATCCATCTCGGTGCCAGTACTCGTCTTCCTCTCGGAGCACATGTTCAACACACTTCTTCCAGAACTGCATGTCTATCATTGAGAAGGACTGACGTGTCAGAACTTCAACATCACACATTTTAAACGTCCTGTTCTGTTCGGCAACTTGCCCTTTTACTTTAGCCCAGACAAGCTCTATCGGATTGAGGTGAGCATGATATGGAGGTAGTCGCAAAGACGGGTGGCCGTATTCCGCAATGATTTTGTCAATATGAAACACCTTTGTCTTATTTGTCATCCTCACCAGGTGCAACAACTCGGGTTTCAAATATGTATCATCGAAGCTGACATTTTCCTTAGCAAGCCAAGTCCTAATTTGATATTTTGTATTTGATGCAGTTAGTACTTTGTCTTCCGCTGATACTGCGTTGTGATAGGATGCATTATCCATTACCAAGCATGATGGTCTGTTTAGAATTGGAAGTAGATCTTTCTCCATCCAGTGCCTGAAAATATGTCCATTCATTTCTGTGTGGTAGTCCCTACCGTCGGTACTTTTGATTGGAAAATAAGTCCAGCGTCATGGACAAGACCTTCTTCACTACTTCCTGCATGTGTTAGTATAATACGCTGGTCTTTGCTGCTTGGTATTTTTCTTTTCTGTTCACCGTCTACTGATTGCCATTCTTTAGCATTGGTGTGGTGAGCATTGACCCAGGATTCGTCCAAATATACAATATCATAGCATTGCCTCCGCCGCTCACTGATCTGCCTCAGGTATTTACTTCGGGCAGCAATTAAATGTGGCTTTTCACAAATAATATTCCTGCGCCTATAGTTTTTCTGAAGGTGAAGCCGGCGGCTCTTACAATTTTTCATAGAGTACTTTTAGAAATATCTATGCTGCAATCTGATTGCAGTTTTAATTTCAGTTTCCTGAGAGTAACAAGTTGATTTGTCGCAAACATTTTCAAGAGCTCCCGTCTTATGACATCTATGTCAAAGTCGTCAATTGTTCTTTTCCTTCCTTGCTTGACATTAGTGCACTTTGTGTCCTGTTTAATCCATCGGGAAAAGGATTCTCTATTCAGACCAAGCGCCAGTTGCGCTCGTTTCTCAGGGTTATGAATATCGCAATATAGATGACCTCTCTTAGATTCCCTACGGAAGTGTTGGTATAGTAAAACTGTAACCTTTGCATTGTTATAAATGTGCACTTCAGACTCATTATGAATGTGATATCAATGTCAGTTTTGATAAGCCAACAAATATGATACAATAGCTTCATACAAATAGCGAGATACGCCTATAACTATACAATGGTATCCCAATTATAACGTCATATGCTTTCCGCTTTCAAAGTCGACTGGGTTAGGTGCACGGGAATTCGTGAATGACTCACGATTTTTCCCAAATGTTACCATAATGTATTTTTAGAACAACGCGTCTGTGTACCGTAAATCTGTTACTATTGTGTACAATCCGGTGAGGTTGATTTTAATATAACCTGAAGAAGAAATATTTCAAACTACATCAAATTTTCTTTTACAAAAATATTTCTCTAGCGTCATGGATATTCTAAGGCTGCTTGCAAAAATCACTGAGATCCAACAGGTAGTTTTCGAGAAAATCAATTTCAAACGTGCTCACGAATTAATGGACAGACTATAATAGTATACACGAAAAGTCTCTGCTACTGGTTAAAATAATGCATCCTGAAATAAAAATGGCTGACATCTCTCTCTCTCATATACTGTTATAGCCTCTCCGTCGGGTCTGGCCCTATCCCTTTAGTTTAGCTCTACCGCCTAGTTTTCCAACTCTGACAACTAGTCCTCCGGTTCTAATGTAACCGGTTCACCAATTCTGAACAGGAACTCTCTCTGATTTGGACAAAATCTCCGTGGAGTTCTACATCTACGTCTTAGTTGGGCTCTCTCTCTCTCTGTCTACAACTCAGTTCAATTCTACTGTCCCTCTGTTTCTATCCGAATGCCTATCTAAAGTTGTGTCTTCACTCTTTTCTAACTGGCCAATATTAACTTGTTGAAGTCTGTCTCGGACTACCTACACTGACTGTTCCTGAGTACCTTCTGTCCCTCTGTCCTCTGAATCCGAATGCCTCATGGTGTAAGATCTTCTCTGACCAACTGTCCCTCTGCCAAGTGTGTGTGAAGATGTTCTCTGACCAACTGTCCCTCTGCCAAGTGTGTGTGAAGATGTTTCGAATCTACCATATGTATTCTATTTATCCACTGACAATTTTCTTTGTTTCCAAATCAGTCATTGTCCTTAGAATATTTCTCACGGCCAAATCTATTTTGTTGGCCTGGAAAAACCCAGCAAATTTGACAATCGTGACCGGACAATCACCCAGACGTTCAAAAAAGAATACAATTAACCTCTCTGGCTCCAGGAAAGAAAAAACAGGGCATACATTTTCTTCTAGTTAAGAAAATGTCTCCTTGCTAACATATCTGGTCTGTAATTATACGTTCATAGATCAGGTATATTGTTACCCCTTTTTAATTGAAAAATACGTGCCTAGTTGCAACTTGGGACTAAGAATAAAGCAAGGGGAAAACCAGGTGTCATATTCCCTGCTACAGTTGCATAATATGACTTCGAGTTAGCATTTTGTGTTGATTTTAAAATGAATTCGTTTATATACACCAATACTGGAATGCGAGGTCACGTGGTGTAGTTGGGGTCTGATTTCCCCAATTCTTACCTGAGCCCGAAGGCCCAGTAGTTTATAGTTGGCTCTGGTCAAGGACGCCAAGTGCAATAAAGGAGTTTTGAGTTGACCTCCGACTCTACTCCCTAAATAACAGTGAAACTGTTACAGACCATGCTTTGCCATCTAGAACTTTAGCTCTATCTATAAAGTTCTAAACTTCCCTTCTCCCTACACTACCCTAAAGTCCCAACATCACTTCTCCAACTGATCCATTCAAGGTTACGATATCCGAAACCATACCCAAAAAAATCACATAGGACAAGTCCGAAAACAACCTTCATATGTTGAAAGAAAAAAAGTACATCTTGCGAATATCATATTCTACTTTGGCTCATAAATACACCCAGACCAATTTCTGATAGGTCAACAGACAAGGCAACATTATCCAAAAGTAACATCAATTACCTCGATACATCAGCAAAACAATTTAACCCTTTGCAACGGTTAAATACATCATCAGTTTATGAAGCAAAAATGTACATCTACTATTTAAAATTTGCCAATTTCATCCGTTGTTACATAGTAAGAAGAAAAAGTGACCTCCATTGGAGTCTGGTTAAAACAATGCAGTACACCTCTAGCCGCTCATCTACTCGGAACGTATGTCACAATTCTGATTATCTGTCCTTGTGCCTTCCACGCACAGCTCTAAATTTCCACCATACTCACATTTTTTCTTTCTCCGTGCTCCGCTCTCAACTAATAAGTTCAGCCTTACAACTAATAAGTTCAGCCTTACAACTAATACGTTCAGCCTTACAACTAATTATGCAATTCACAAACAATTTTAACCGAGCCGAAAATCACATGGTCACCTTGGTTACACTTCAACCTTCCCAAAGGACCTAGTCATGGTACCATAATTTGACCAGGATAGTAAACAAATACCCCATAGAACATCCGAAACTAACATTCGTATGTCACAGCAAAAATTCATCATCAATTTATGATAGGAAATGTACATTCCCAATTTCAATTTTTCCAAAATCATCCGTGATTACCTGAAAAAAATGCAACCCAAATTGAGGCTGGTTGAGCCCATGTAAGACACTTCTCACTCTAGGCACTATCTCCATGGTACAAGAAGGAATTCTTCTAAATTTGACATTCAATAATATCATCATAAAAGAACAGTAACCAGGTCAAAAGCTTATTGACACATTGGTCACACACACAAGAAAAATCACGATATTTACATTCCTCCTCACCAACTCTTCTCTCCAGACGAATCGCTACGCGATTGATTGTCAATAAATCAATCAATCAAGTGCCATGCCTGCCGGCGTAGGCGATCATGTCTCTCCACAACTCTCTTTGCTTGGTGCATGTAATCAGTTCTGACGACGATATTTTGTCGAACCATGATGTCAGGCCATCCAACATCTTCTCCCTCTGTCTTCCACGATCTCTCCTTCCTGAATTTTACCTGTAGTCACCAAATGTTCTAAACCTTCTCTTCGCATTATATGCCCGAAGAACCTTGATTGTCGGATTCTTATTCTTTTGATAAGGTTTCTTTGTGTGCAGGCCTGATTTAAAACCTCCACGTTTGTTTTCTTTGCTGTCCATGGAATTCTCAACATTCTTCTGTAAAACCACATCTCTGTGGCTTCCAATGATCGTATTGATTGTTTGTTCAGTGTCCATGATTCGCTGCCATACATAAGAATTGGTTCAATATAGCATTGGAGTACTCGTTTTCGCAGTGTCATTGGTAGTGAGTTCACGCATAGTGTGTTCTTCATTTTCATAAAAGCTGCTTTCGTTTGAGCTATTCTACTCCTAATCTCTGTTGTACATCTTCCATCTGGTGTTAAGAATGTTCCTAGATACTTGAATCGATGGACTTGTTTCAGTGTTGTGTTATTTATTTTGATATTGCATGTTGGTGTTTCTTGTTTCTTGGAGACAACCATAACCTCTGTTTTCTTTATATTCATGCTTAACCCTTTGAACCCTGGCCAACTATACCTTAAAAACCCTCTCCCCTGGGCTCCTGAGCAAATACAGCACATATCAGAATTGTTTGAAAAACAAGATAGATTGGCAGAATTAAGTGTTCTATAATTTTTTATCGACTTACTCCATCATCTCCAGTATTCCTGCTTACTATGCCAGTCTTCCCAACATGTAGATCCTGCCTTTAGACACAGGAAATTTTGACAAAATTTGCACCAAAATTGTGTCTTCACTTTTTTGATTGGTCTGTCTTTGTAATCCATGTTTGGAAAGTCACTGACATGTTTGTTATATTTGAACATCAGACGGTTCAAATAATTCTTCTTCTAAATGATCATCTGACTCACTTTCGATTTCGTTATCAGAATAATCATATTCTAAGTCTAATTCATCTTCAGAATCATTTAAAAGAAGTTCAACAGCTTGCTCTGTTGTCATCCTTTTCGAGTGACCATTTCCGAAATTTTCAGCGTGTCGTTTCATCTTTTTAAAATTAATAAACAATTATCAAATCACTATGTTTCAAAACACGATGCAAACCGCGATTTAGATAAACCTTTAAGGGACGCATTTCCTGTGATTGACGTCACACTAGTACACAAATTATAGCTGAACACCGACAAATAACGAGGAGGGGTTCTCATCCCGATATGTAGGCACGCCGGGTATACGTGTACTAATGATAATACCGTAATATCGGGAGGACGGGTTCAAAGGGTTAATCCTTTCTTTTCACTTTCTCTCACTAGTATGTCTATCAAGTCTTGCAGATCGTGTTCATTTGTAGTCATGAGAATTGTGTCATCAGCGTACCTTAGGTTGTTTATATTTTGTCCACCGACTGCTATTCCTGTCTTTTCTACTATAGATCTCATGTTAATAAATACAATTTAATAACTAGGTAATTCCCCCTTCCCGGGATAGTAAACTCCTGAGAAAAAAAAATTCCGTTACTCCGACGCAACATCTTGGTTTTACAAAATATACTTAGTGTTCTCTCTTTCATCTCTCTGTAGCTCTCTCTTCTCTCTGTAGCTCTATCTTCTCGCTGTATCTTCGCTAGTAAGCACCTCTCCTCAGTTATGTATCATGATTCATGTGCACTTCAGTGTCCACTCCCTGCACTATCTTACTCATCTTGTCCACTCACTACACTATCTTATTCATCTCTTATCTCCAATGTACACACACCATAAGTGTACACCCAACGTTATCTCGTTAATTATCATAATGCATACATTCATATTTCAATAAGGCGCTCGACACACTTCAATAGTAAGTTATACGCTAATGCACACATGCATATAAGTTATCATAGTATTCGCCTGCAAATATCTCACAATTGATGCCTATAATCAGTACAATACCTAATGTTCAATGCTTTTCTCACATGCATATCTCGCTTGTTGTACATACAATACGCCTATCTACAGCAACAATAAACGGGAAAAAACAAAGATTTTCCCTCAGTGCACACATAATGCACTATCTCCTCTTATGCACCCAACTATTCTCTTAATGTGACATGTCTCCAAGGTACCACACACAAGGTCACTAGGCTCCCGGAACGCATAATGCTGTTTCTTATTTTGTCAAAAGACATTATGTCCCCTTCACATCAAATAAAGACGAGACGTATTTCTAACGTACTCCACGTAATCTCTTATACCATATGCATATCTCGACAATATACTCAATGTTTTCTATAACAATAAAGTGAAAAAAATGGTTTTCTCCAGCGCACATACATCACTATCTCCACTGTACACACAACTATTCTCTTAATTGTCTCCTCTACAGACCTCTCTTATGTATAACCTGCTCTAAAGCACATATGGTTTTCAGAGCACATCTCTAGTACTACATCTAACTATTTGTCTTTATCCATACCTTATGCCTTTTCCTATTTATGTGTGTCCCCCATACCACTCAACAAGGAGCATTTTTTTTGCATACTCTCAGTAGGGTACCTAGGAATAGTCAATACTCGTATTCTCTCCTCTTTGACTACTACGTCATAAATCAACTTCACTAATTCTATCAAATTTCTGGCTTCAATGTCACAATTCTCTGCCTTGTGCTCTTCTGTCATCTCCATCCGTTCACGAAGCAATCTTAATTTCGCTACTGTCGCAATTTGAATTTCCCTCTTCAAGTTTTCGACTTCATCTACACCCTGTACCTTATAATTTATTAGCACATTAAATCGTTTCATTAATTCTCTAGTTCTAGGCCTTGCATTCTTCCTGGACCTCTTTGTACCAAGTAGTTTGTCTTCTCTAAGCTCAATTTCACGAGAGAGATACTTGAAAGGACTGTTAGCAGGACTGTGCGGTATATTTTCTCAGTATGATGCAAGTCTACTCTCTCTCTCTTGCAATCCCGGCCTAGACTGATGAACCAATTTGTATCATGAATGTTACCGTGTTTTAAGGGACTCGCTCCTCCGTACAGCTTCTCGCGAAGCTCTGTGTTTTGAGGCCAGGTTTCTTTTCCTTTGCCTGCTATAAGTTGACAATCTTGCAGAACGTGTTCTGCCGTCATGTCCGCCTTTTTGCAGGGGCACAGGCTTGTTGTGCCAATTTTGAATTTGTGAAACGTGTGCGTGTAGCTTGTTGTGGCCAGTACGGAGGCGAAGCATGGCAACTTGTTCGCTACCAGTCAGACCATAGTTTCCGTCGATTTTGTTATGCTGAGGATGTTCTTTTGTCCATTTGTCTCTATAGTGCCAGCTGATGGTTGTTCTGGATTCCTTATAACTGATCTCGAGATCAGTCTGAGGTAGTCGCCAGCCTTCTTTAGCTAGTTTGTCGGCATGTTCGTTTCCAATTATGTTACATTGTGATGGGATCCACTGAATGACGGTGCGTTTGAGTGTGTACACTAGGGCATCGAGGGTCGCTTTGAGCTCATTGAGCTCTGTTTTGCCTGCGCTTTTGAGTGCCGTGATGACCGATAGAGCATCGATGAATATCACGACTTTGTTGCGAGAGGTGCCTCTTCTCTCTAGGATCATTTCGGTCGCTGTTCTCATTGCCTCTGCACGGTAGTTATTTGACTATTTTCCTGTGGCAATCGCTTTTGTGACCGTCACTTTCTTTGAGAGTTTAAGCACTATTCCTCCTCCGCCGTCGCTGATTGTGTTCCTAGCCGATCCGTCAGTATAGACGTGTAACCACTTATTTTCAGGGTATTCTGTCTCTATGTATTTTTCTTTGGCCGTTCTTCTTTCGAAGTTTTCTTGCTGGCCTTTTTCCAGTATGCCTGGGATTGATTCCCTTAGTTTCGGTATTTTGGTTTTCCACGGCGGGCACTTATCGGTTGCCGGGATTGATTTGACTTTGCAGTTTGCTAGGACCGCTTTTTTTGCGAAGCTGGTTCTCTGTATTCTGCCCCTTCCGAATCCGTTCATTCTTCCGTACATAGGGTGGGAATTGAGCCGTTTAAGCTTTTCCGTCAACACCAAGACTTTTCTGTCCCTTTGATCTGGCATTGGTTGGATGCCTGTGATTGTTTCCATCGCCTTCATAGGCGTGGACTTCATGGCTCCTGTGACAATGCGCATTGCACGGTTCTGACTATTGCTCACTTTGGCGAATTGATTGTTGGATGCACTGCTCCACGCTGCAATGCCGTACTCCAGGACCGGTCGGACTCTTCCAGAGTAGAGTGTTTTGAGGACTCTGATGTTTGCTCCCCACGTGGAGCCTGTAAGTTTGCGCATCATCGCGAGCATGTGTCTCGCCTTTGCCGTAGCATTTTCATTTTGAGGGCACCAAGTCAGTCTTCGGTCGAGTGTGACACCGAGGTACGTTGAGGTCTTGCTTTCTGGAAGTTCTTGCCCATTGACTATAAGCTTAATTTTGTGATTCTGGTTGTTCTGTGAGAACGCAGTGTCTCCATTGAGTTGATTCTTCTCTTGGGTAATCACTCTAACTATGCATACAACTTGATCGCTCGTCGCAGGAGAACCATACACAGGCCCGAATCTGGATTTGCTTTGCGTTTGTGCATCCACAAGGATAACATCCACTATCAAACGACAGCTTCCCATGTTAAGAATATTTATGTCTTAGTAATCTTCTTCTTCTTCGAAAGCTCCAAATCGACCACTTGTTAACAACTCTTTGTAATTTATATGAAATCTGAGCTTAAGAGCGACTGTACGTTGTGCCAGTTATAGACCTACAAGTATGCCAGCATATCCAATTTCTGCGATGCTTTTTATTGACTAGGATAGCTTCCCTAGGTCCCTACATTAATTGCCTCTTACGACATGCCTTGCAGGTTGCAGTGTTACTAGTCTTTGCTCTCCCCTTGAGAGCCCCAGTAACACACGGTGGCTGTCCTCAAATGAATATTTGAGAAAGTGTATAGCAGGTCCATTTTTGTGTGCCACTTTCATCATCATTCTGAAGTTCAAAATCTGCAAGTTACGTTATGGAGATATTCTTCTTCAGTGATCTCTGGTCATGCGCTTAGTTTACTGTGTACCACAAACTGGGCAGTCAGCTTCAGGTCTGTCAGGTTTCTCCTTCAGCGATCTCTGATCAGGCGCTTAGTTTACTGTGTACCACAAACTGGGCAGTCAGCTTCAGGTCTGTCAGGTTTCCTTCAGCGATCTCTGATCAGGCGCTTAGTTTACTGTGTACCACAAACTGGGCAGTCAGCTTCAGGTCTGTCAGGATTCTCCAAAGCTGAGTTTTTAGGTCTACTGGGTGTGGCCACATGTTGCTTCTCAGCTCACCTCGAGGAGTTGCAGAAGTCGTGCAGGAAATGATCCGGTGTTTTCCCTCCTGCTGATACTAGCAGAGCTCTGTTTGACTTATTCCTAGTCTATGTAAGTGGCTGTTAAGTCTGCAGTGTCCGGTACGTAGGCGAAGTATAATGACCTGGTCTGTTCTGCATGAGTCTTTGAGGAAGTCTTTTCCATAATCAAAGTGTATGTCTTCCAGTCTACGGTAGGTTTCTCTGTATGAAGATTTTGACCTCTTGAAAAGACAATTGTTGGTAAATCTTTTCTTTGTTACTCAGCCTTCTGGATCTTACACAAATCTAACTTGCCTGGTTATGAGAGTGTTCGAGGAAAATGAGAGGGTAGATAGTCTTAAGTCAGCATCACCGATTGCTTGAACATTGACTATGAATAAGAGTGACGTCAGGGGCCAGCCAGTGGACAGAGCTGACATTTTGAACGCCCTCATAGAGTATGGCCGCAAAGAAGATTTTCATTTAAACCAATCTAAGTCAATTACTAGATTGCTAGAGCTAGGATTGAAGACTGCAGGGTCCAAAAAAACAACACAACAGATATGTGGGTGATCAATCAAAATCGAGAGGCAGAGTGAGAGTGTGTTTAATCAGCGAGTCACGGGAACCATCAGTATGCATACTCTTCGATATCTGTTGGGGAGACTGAGCACCTATTGGTCTGCCCGGAGTTCAATGACGTCAGTTTAGTAACCAATAACCAATCAAAATCGAACTGGTATGGTCATTCGCTGGACGCTGTTGGAGATATTGCGAAGGAGATAAGATCACATATGGACATGTCCTGAGCGCAATGAAGATATTCCAAACTGAAACTAAAAGAGTTTTGTTCTTTGTATGTTTAGTGACAATCTGTTAGATAAAAGATAATCTGTTAGATAATATGTTAGATAATCTGTTAGATAATATGTTAGATAATATGTTAGATAATCTGTTAGATAATCTGTCAAATAAGTCGCAGGTCGTTTTATATCTGATCTAACAAGTATTTTCAGAAATCTTGAATCACTGGTTTCACAAACAAATGTGTATGTCTAATTGGAGGAATGAGAATCACAAGTTTCACAAACAAATGTTTATGTCTAATTGAAGAAATGAGAATCACAAGTTTCACAAACAAATGTTTATGTCTAATTGGAGGAATGGTTTAGTTTAGTTTAGTCGTCGGATCACCATCACTGCACGTAGAACAAATTGGTTCATAAGTGCTCCGATCTCTCCCTCAGTATGTCCCTAAGCGTGTGGCGACTAACGACACCAGTTCTTTGTTGGTTTACAATCCTTCCTTGTCTGCCAGCATGGCGTTCTTGTCGAGCTACACGACACTTAACTTTGAGTTCTTGCAGTCTGGTTAGAGTTGTAGATTCACCGCTATTACGTGAATCATGTACACATAGTTGGAGGAATGAGAATCACAAGTTTCACAAACAAAAGTTTATATCTAGTTGGGGGAATGAGAATCACAAGTTTCACAAACAAAAGTTGATATCTAGTTGGAGGAATGAGAATCACAAGTTGCACAAACAAATGTCTATGTCTAGTTGGAGGAATGAGAATCACAAGTTTCACAAACAAAAGTTGATATCTAGTTGGAGGAATGAGAATCACAAGTTGCACAAACAAATGTCTATGTCTAGTTGGAGGAATGAGAATCACAAGTTTCACAAACAAAAGTTTATATCTAGTTGGGGGAATGAGAATCACAAGTTTCACAAACAAATGTTTATGTCTAGTTGGAGGAATGAGAATCACAAGTTTCACAAACAAAAGTTTATATCTAGTTGGGGGAATGAGAATCACAAGTTTCACAAACAAAAGTTTATGTCTAGTTGGAGGAATGAGAATCACACGTTGCACAAACAAATGTCTATGTCTAGTTGGAGGAATGAGAATCACAAGTTTCACAAACAAAAGTTTATATCTAGTTGGAGGAATGAGATAGACGTTTGCTTTCAAATCAGACACAAAGGCTCAAAAGGTATGTGGACTCATTTTCTGCTTCCGATAATCCTACCAAATGAGGGAACAATTGACCCTACTAATCCTGCATTCTTTTTTTTAAAAGAGATGTGAATTGACAATTATGTGACCATCGGCGCATAATAAGCACAATGTTAAAAAAACGTTCTTGGCAAAGGCTGTTTGTATATCACAACAAGAATGATCATAATGGCCGAAATAAACGATCGAAGAAGAAGAATACTTCGTCAATAGTTTGACGTTAGTCAAGACCACTTGGTATATAGTATGAGGTTAGTCAAGATCACTTGGTATATAGTATGACGTTAGTCAAGATCACTTGGTATATAGTATGAGGTTAGTCAAGACCACTTGGTATATAGTATGAGGTTAGTCAAGATCACTTGGTATATAGTATGAGGTTAGTCAAGACCACTTGGTATATAGTATGAGGTTAGTCAAGACCACTTGGTATATAGTATGAGGTTAGTCAAGACCACTTGGTATATAGTATGAGGTTAGTCAAGACCACTTGGTATATAGTATGAGGTTAGTCAAGACCACTTGGTATATAGTATGAGGTTAGTCAAGATCACTTGGTATATAGTATGAGGTTAGTCAAGACCACTTGGTATATAGTATGACGTTAGTCAAGACCACTTGGTATATAGTATGAGGTTAGTCAAGACCACTTGGTATATAGTATGAGGTTAGTCAAGACCACTTGGTATATAGTATGAGGTTAGTCAAGACCACTTGGTATATAGTAGGTTAGTCAAGACCATGGTATAGTAGAGTTAGTCAAGATCACTTGGTATATAGTATGAGGTTAGTCAAGATCACTTGGTATATAGTATGAGGTTAGTCAAGACCACTTGGTATATAGTATGAGGTTAGTCAAGACCACTTGGTATATAGTATGACGTTAGTCAAGATCACTTGGTATATAGTATGAGGTTAGTCAAGACCACTTGGTATATAGTATGAGGTTAGTCAAGACCACTTGGTATATAGTATGACGTTAGTCAAGATCACTTGGTATATAGTATGAGGTTAGTCAAGACCACTTGGTATATAGTATGACGATAGTCAAGACCACTTGGTATATAGTTTGCCGTTAGTCAAGATCACTTGGTATATAGTATGAGGTTAGTCAAGACCACTTGGTATATAGTATGAGGTTAGTCAAGACCACTTCGTCCATAGTGTGACGCGTGTCAAAACCAATTGGTATATAGTATGACGTGTGTCAAGATCACTTCGTATATTATATGACGTTTGTCAAGAACACATCGTACATAGTATGAGGTTAGCCAAGATCACTTCGTCCATAGTGTGACGTTAGTCAAGATCCCTTCGTCCACAGTGTGACGTGTGTCAAGATCACTTCGTCCATAGTGGAACGTTGGTCAAGATCACTTCATCCATAGTGGGACGTTGGTCAAGACTACCTCACAAATAGTGTGACATTGGTCAAGACCACTTCGTGCATAGTATGACGTTGGTCAAGACTATTTCGTACATAGTGGGATGTTAGTCAAGATCACTTCGTCCATAGTGTGACATTGGTGAAGACCACTTCGTCCGTAGTGTAGCATTCCAAACTGAAGATGAAGATGCCTTCTCACGGGTACGGTGAGCAAATGGACTTTGGGATGGCTGCTGCAGCGGTGGGCAAAGCACGAATGGCAATGCCGTCGATCGCATAACATAACATAACATAACATAACAAACAGCTGTCCGGAATGCTCATATGATGATTCTTATTAAATGGTCTAAAGCTGATCGATAGACTTCATGAAATGTGTTTGATCCCATATGGCTCGATCCCTCTTCACAGAAATGGTCTGTCACCTGCCAAGAGTATTGCACCAAGTCACGAACTTTGTACTTCACAGAAATGACCTGTCACCTGCCAAGAGTATTACACCAAGTCACGAACTTTGTACTTCACAGAAATGGCCTGTCACCTGTCAAGAGTATTACACTAAGTCACGAACTTTGTACTTCACAGAAATGGCCTGTCACCTGCCAAGAGTATTGCACAAAACAACGAACTTTGTGCTCCGGCAACAATCCTGGAATCTCCAGGGACAAAATTCATTCGTTAGTAGAAATACATGGTAGGGATTCGAATAATCTACTTCGGAACACAAACAACGTCTTCACCACATTTTTACAAGAACCCCGAATCACTTATCAATAACTAGATTAAAAATATGCGTTAAGTAAAGACTCCGTCAATGCCGGTTCCAAGCCCAGGTGAAAAAGGAGGAGGACTTGTGCGTGAGGCTAGCTACCTTGCAAGACTTGTAAGAATTGACGCCATACTGGTAATCCCGTCAGTCAGGTGGTGTATGGTGCACCTAGTGCATCAATGACACTTGCTGATGAAAGCCGCTTTACGGAAGTCAGCAACATGACTCGTACATTACTTGGTTCAAAAACATACATTAAAATTGAAAACTGAAATGTAAGAACGATGACCACAGTTACGAAATCAGCCCAAATTGCTGAAGAGCCAAAGAATAACAAATCAGGAATCGAAGTGGGATGCAGATGGTTCAAGAAAAAGATGACGATCTAGGGAGACCATGAAATGAACTTTGTTGACAGAGGCAAGAAATATCGGTCTCAGTTCCATGGAGGAGATTGAGCGAGTTGTCCAGGATAGATGGTATAAAGAAATTGCTTGAATGCCCGATGTAATGTATAACGGTAAGTGAGGAATTATTATTTTTATAATCACGCAAACTCCACTTTTAACGTATTCGTTAGTTTGAAGATATAGCTAATTCCCGGCCATAGTGGTTGGGGAAGAATATATCTCGAACTTGTTAAAGTGACCTCTTAGATATACGATGTCTGTATCCGATCTCAACAAGGAAGTAAAAACTGGGGACATGCTTGTAAGTATTTAACTACGTGCAGTGGTAAACATAATTTATACCAGTGCGTTTTTATGTGCGTTGGGTGCATGCGAGTGCCATCTATGCGCTTTGTTTAGAGCGGAGCTGAGTGACTCTGCTGTTTCATCAATACAACGCGTGCATGACCACCCACTCGCCCTGTCTCTGTTTGCTTTGTGTAGAATTGCCTGTTACGATATATTAGTTTAGTTTAATCGTTGGATCATCATCACTGCACATCAAACCAGTTAGTACAACAGTACTTCTATATCTTTCTCAGCATGTCTCATAGTTTAGTTTAGTCGTCGGATCATCATCACTGCACATCAAACCAGTTAATCCATATGTGCTCCTTTCTCTTCTTCTGTTTGTCTCTAAGTTTAGTTAGTAAATACGGAGACATTCAAACGTTTCTAATGAAAATCTGGGACTAAATAACGAATAATGAAATAAATGTAACACAAAAACACACATAAAAACTAGAAGTAGAAAAGAAGAGAAACAATAAAAATCAAGTAAATATATAGCTTGAATACATGCAACATATGCCCATATAGATTACAAAACATGAGAAGAGAAAGTGCTAAGAAGCATAGGAATGTAATACGTTGAGCCCAAGTGGTTACAAGGTACCATACAACGAAATCAACCGATTCTCCAGAGCACATCGACTGCGATCATCCGAGGAACATGATCGGATGGCTGTGACCTAGACATCGTGAGCTCCTAAATGGCCAGTATCATTGAAATGGGTGGCTACAGGGATCACAGAGCATTGGCGTATGTCGAGCAAGTGTTGGACGAATCGGTCACTGAGCTTCTTGCATGTTTCGCCGATATAAGCCTTGTTACACCGCTTACAAATAATGGCATAGATAAGATTACGAGACTCGCATGTGAAACCATCGTCAATAGGAAACGTGGTTAAAGGAAAAGATCAGTACGCGTATGTATCACATTTTTGTTTTTTCGATTCAGAAGCACTTGAGCTTTTCAGCTCTTCGGCTCGGTGCCATGGACATCGTAACCCTTCGGTTCGGTGCCACGAATACCGTAAATCTGGGGAATATGTGGCTTTTTCTGCCATCCCGCGGAATTGAACCTGTACACACAGAGGGATAGTCACCAGTAGTCCAACGCGCTACGAACACGCTGGGCAGACGGGCGTTACACGTGTTGCAACGCCGACGGCCACACTGGACAATGCCAAAATTAGTCTGGATATTGGACTTAAGGCAATTGTGTACCAACATATCCTTAAGACTTCTGTAAACCACCTGTAGTCCCGTCTGTAAACCACCAAAGAATAGTTGGGGAAGACTGAACGGGTCTCAGGATCTGACTTAAGGATAGACAGATGATGGAATAAAACATTTTTCACCAGTGAACTATGGGGGTGGAAAGTTAAGATAAGTTTTACTCTATCAGACTTAGTAGTCTTATGCTGGCTGGTAAGGACCTGCTGGCGAGTGATTTTCTGAACTCAATGCATAGCAGATACAAGCACCTTCTCCGGGTATAGGCGCCTGCAGAAGAAATCAAACATCTCGTGAGCTCTATCAAGAAAAGCATCGTCCTCGCTACAAAGGCGACGAAGGCGCAAGAGCTGCGAGAATGGCAAAGAATCCCGAGAATCCCGGGGATGGAAAGAAGTATAAAGGAGAAACTATGTGCATCAGTAGGCTTGTAATATACTGATGTAATGATAGTGGATAGGCGTAAGGTGATAGTAATGTCAAGAAAGTAATGTCACAAGTAGTGGAGATGTGAGAAGTTAAACGAATAGCAGGGTTAAAAATATTAATGAAATTAATGAAGCGTGACGAATCGGCTTCAGACATATCAGTAATGCCAATACAGTCATCAATGTATCTGTGATAGACAGACGGAAGGGGACCATCATATGTAGTCCATACTAGGTGTTAAAAATAACCCATGAACAGACAAGCATAACTAGGTCCCATTTTAGTACCCATGGCAACCCCACTGATCTGCTCAAAGTATTGCTCATTGAACTGAAAGGAGTTGAGAGTGAGAACTAGTTCTGCAAGACGAAGGAGAGCAGAGGTTGACACAAGTGGATTAGTTTTCCTATTGAGAAAGAACTGGAGAGCTTTAAGGCCGTCAGGATGATGTATAGAGGTGTACAATGAGCGCACATCAAGGAGGAAGAGACGATTGGTTCTCTCAATGGAAGAAAATACCGATAAAGTGTGGTTCGTATCTTTCAAAAATGAAGGGTGTGGGCTGACCATGGGATTAAGGATATTGTCAAGAAATTCGGAGATGTGTTCCGTAGGGCAAGAGCAAGCAGAAACCTACTAGAATTGTGGAGTTTATGAATTTTGAGGAGGATATAAAATGCGGGTTTACCCAAAAAGTTATCGATCACACAGAGTAATGATGCACTAGTGGGAAGGTCTTTCGTGGTGATTAAGTTCTTAATGACTTCATGAACCTTATTATTATTAGACAGAGTGACATCAGTACGGCTGGTTTTATAAAACTGAGTGTCACGCAGTTGGTTATGACCTTCCTGAAGGGATAGGTCTTTGCTCCAGACGACTATAGCTCCGTCTTTGTCGGCGGGTTTGGTAACAATGTCATCACGTCTACAGAGGTGTGATAGAGCACGAAACTCCGACGGTGACATGTTAGAATGCCATAGGCCTTTGGGGTGGAACAGTCCAATGTCATGTATAGTATTCTTGATGTTGAGCTCAAGAGCGTTAGAGGCACCAGGTTTGGGTGTCCAGTCATGTTTACGAGTAGAAAACTTAGAAAATATACTCGTGTCATGACATTGGTTAGAGTCAACGTGGTTCTGAAAGTGAAATTTCAGTCGCAAGCCACGGTGAAAACGATTCACATCTTGAAGAGTTGAGTAGAGGTCAATGGTGGGTCGGAGAGGAACAAACTTAAGACCCTTACTTAAAACACATCTCTCGGTGTCGGATAATGGAGGGTATGGAGGAATGCAAACCACCTGTGTGGGAGGAGAAGATCGTAGTGGACAATTGGAAGGAGTGGTAGAAGGTACAGGGCGAAGAAGGTTAAGTTTTTGTTGGTGATGGGTGCAAAGAAATTCATACAGTTGTCTGTTAAGTACATGGATAATGAAACGAATAAGGGAGTAAAGTAGCATATTGTTAGAAATGAGAAGTCGTAGACGCTGAAGAAGTTGGGACTGTGATGAGTCTAATTCAGACAGAAGATGTGAATGGATAGCAGCAATGCAACGCATACGCTGTAGAGCACACTTATCTTCCAACTGTTGTAACATGCGCTGCTCCCTAGAGTATAATGGACCTGCAGATGGGTTGAAAGTTAGAAATAAAGCCTTTGGGAATAACCCTAAGTCACTGACATGTAAAAAGAAAATTGCGATGAGAACAAAAGCGGTTTTTTAAAAAGTTACCATGACATAACTACTAGCCGTAAGACGAATATCGGTCAACAAGAAAATAAAGGAAATAATGATATAGTATCGAAGAAAATTCAACACGTACTGTAAGGAAGGCTTAGTCAATACGTACTGTAAAGAAGGCATAGTCAACACGTACTGTAAGGAAGGCTTAGTCAACACGTATTGTAAGGAAGGCATAGTAATAGAAAATTCAATACGTACTGTAAGGAAGGCTTAGTCAACACGTTCTGTAAGGAAGGCATAGTCAACACGTACTGTAAGGAAGGCATAGTCAACACGTACTGTAAGGAAGGCATAGTAATAGAAAATTCAATACGTACTGTAAGGAAGGCATAGTCAACACGTACTGTAAGGAAAGCTTAGTAATAGAAAATTCAACACGTACTGTAAGGAAGGCATAGTAATAGAAAATTCAACACGTACTGTAAGGAAGGCATAGTAATAGAAAATTCAACACGTACTGTAAGGAAGGCATAGTAATAGAAAATTCAACACGTACTGTAAGGAAGGCATAGTAATAGAAAATTCAACACCAGTACAGTTATTATATACTATAGTTCGTTCCAAAATTCGTGATCACACTAAAGTTTAATTTGTACGAAATCTACCTGATGCATACCAGTGATTTTTGCAAGCAGTCTTATATATCTCATGACCTTACGAATACATGTTTAATTAATTGGTAGGTAGCTTCGTTGATGCAAAAACGTTTTTGTTATATAACTTTATTTTGCATAAGCACAACAAAATGATCATCAAAGTTTAGAACTTACAGTAATACACAAAATGGTGGCGAATGATTGCAAAGGCGTATTCCTATTACATATTATAAAAGGTCACATAGTGAACAAATGATACCTTCCACTTCTATAAATGAAAGTAAATGTTGCGTACATACGCCATTGACAGTCGGTAGGAAACATTGTCAACTGATTAATTCCACGGGATTCCCGATTTTGACTCTCACTGAATTGCACGTGGAACACGGAAATGCTTAGTTATAGACAAACTTGACAATCGTACTGTATAATTTCGACAAGTATACCATATCAACATCGCTGCAATTTTAGTAATAACATAATAAAAATCTTATAGAACTAACGGTTTGGGTGGGCAAAAAATCCTTTTCGAAGGTCGTCACTGTTACCTATATTAAAATGTATAAATCACGAATTTTATGTCAAGTGGATGATTTTATATCGGTCGGTAACGAGGATCACTAATTTTGGAACGAACTATAAAACAATAGTGACGGGAAATTACATACACTACACATATAACTACTAAATCTTACCTAATACGTCACACGAAGAGTTGAAGTAAAATGACGAAATAATCACAAATTAGATAAGACTACAGTAAAACTATTTGATTGCCGAAACACGTAATCACAAAGTACTGTAGTTTTACAAATTACAAAAACAATGACAATATACAGCAACGTTACGAACAACAAGGCCTTTATCAAGCAAACAAACACCGTGGCTTGCGACTTAAATTTCACTTTCCGAACCACGGTGACTCTGACCAATGTCATGACACGAGTATATTTTCTAAGTTTTCTACTCGTAAGCATGACTGGACACCCAAACCTGGTGCCTCTAACGCTCGTGAAATCTACATCACGAATACTATACATGACATTGGACTGCTCCACCCCAAACGACTGTGGCATTCTAACACGTCACCGTCGGTGTTTCGTGCTCTATCACACCTCCGTAGACGTGATGACATTGTATCAAACCCGCCGACAAAGACGGAGCTATAGTCGTCTGGAGCAAAGACCTATCCCTTCAGGAAGGTCATAACCAACTGTGTGACACTCAGTTTTATAAAACCAATTCTACTGATGTCACTCTATCTAATAATAATAAGGTTCGTGAAGTCATTAAGAACTTAATCACCACGAAAGACCTTCCCACTGGCGCATCATCACTCTGTGTGATCGATAGCTGTTTGGGCAAACCCGCATTTTATATCCTAAAAATTCATAAACTCCACAATTCTAGTAGGTTTCTGCTTGCTCTTACCCTACGGAACACATCTCCGAATTTCTTGACAATATCCTTAATCCCATGGTCAGCCCACACCCTTCATTTTTGAAAGATACGAACCACACTTTGTCGGTTTTTTCTTCCATTGAGTTGCTACCCGAGAGAACCAATCGTCTCTTCCTCCTTGATGTGCGTTCATTGTACACCTCTATACATCATCCTGACGGCCTTAAAGCTCTCCAGTTCTTTCTCAATAGGAAAACTAATCCACTTGTGTCAACCTCTGCTCTCCTTCGTCTTGCAGAACTAGTTCTCACTCTCAAATCCTTTCAGTTCAATGAGCAATACTTTGAGCAGATCAGTGGGGTTGCATGGGTACTAAAATGGGACCTAGTTATGCTTGTCTGTTCATGGGTTTTCTTGAACACCTAGTGTGGACTACATATGATGGTCCCCTTCCTTCTGTCTATCACAGATACATTGATGACTGTATTGGCATTACTGATATGCCTGAAGCCGATTCGTCACGCTTCATTAATTTCATTAATGTTTTCAACCCTTCTATTCGTTTTACTTCTCACATCTCCATTTCTTGTGTCAACTTTCTTGACATTACAATCACCATACACCTATCCACTATCACTACATCAGTATATAACATGCCTACTGATGCACATAGTTTTCTCCTTTATACTTCTTCCCATCCCCGGGTTTCTCGGGATTCTTTGCCAGAGTAAAACTTATCTTAGCTTTCCACCCCCATAGTTCACTGGTGAAAACTGTTTTATTCTGTCATCTGTCTATCTCTAAGTCAGATCCTGAAACCCGTTCAGTCTATCCCAACTATCCTTTGGTGGTTTACAGACGGGACAGAAGTCTTAACTCTTAGTGGACCAAGCGCCATGCTAAGTGGAGTTTGAAGTGGACGTGTTTTTACATTCCGCCACGCTAAGTGGCGTTTGGTTACCAAAACGTGAAAGCGCTTGTAAAAACGTGACTTTTGCCCTGGTCCACTAAGAGTTAAGGATATGTTGGTACACATATGCCTTAAGTCCAATATCCAGTCATTCTGGCACCGTCCAGTGTGTCCGTCGGCGTTGCAATACGTGTGCTTATGTGATACAGACGCGTACTGTATCTTTTCCTTTAGTCACGTTTGTTATTTTAGATGGTTTCACATGCGAGTCCCGTAATCTTATCTATGTTATTATCTGTAAACGGTGTAACAAGGCTTATACGGTGAGACACGCAAGAGGCTCAGTGCCCGATTCGGCCAACACTTGCGCGACATACGCCAATGCTATGTGACCCCTGTAGCCACCCATTTCAATGATACTGACCCTTCTGGAGCACACGATGTCCAGGTTACAACCATCCGATCATGTTCCTCGGATGATCGCAGTCGATGTGCTCTGGAGAATCGGTTTATTTCGTTGTATGGTACCTTGCGACCACGTGAGCTCAATGTATTACATTCCTATGGTTCTTAGCACCTTCACTTCTCATGCCTTGTAATCTATATGGGTATATGTTGCATGTATTCAAGTTATATATTTTATTTATTTACTAGTTTTCTAATTGTTTCTCTTCCGTTCTATTTCTAGTTTTTATGTGTGTTTGTTGTGTTACATTTATTTCGTTATTCGTTTTTATTCCCAGATTTTCATTAGAAACTTTTGAATGTCTACGTATTTAGTCGTCTATATGTGTTTTTTTAATTCGTCACTCCTGTTGTTCGTTTGCTTGATAAAGCCATGTTTGTCGAAACGTTGCTGTATATTGTCATTGTTTTTGTAATTTGTAAAACTACAGGACTTTGTGATTGTGTGTTTCGCCAATCAAATAGTTTTACTGCAGTCTCATCTATATTGTGATTATAGTTTTACTTCCGCGTACTGAGTAAGTAAACACAATAAATGTGTTCTACTTTCAATGAGACAGACAGTATGTAAGTGAACAATTTATTCCTTCTTTTCACTTCGACATATTTAGGCGTGACTTTTGCAGGGAGATCCGTTCAGTCAACACTGTGAAATGTTTCTTACGTTCTACGTATGGATAGCTGTAACAGGGCTGGTAACTACACAGAAAGGTGAGCTAATATAGACATACAGCATAGATTAAAAACGTTTTCGGCCCACTGACCACTTTGCACAAGATAAACTTTGTTACTCCCTCCACATTGTAACAGTTTGCCAACGCCCCACTCCCACATATATATGTTCTATATTCATGTTCTATATTCATGTTCTATATTCATGCTCTATTTTCTCTTGGACATAGAAAATTGATATATATTTCTGTAATCTTCTTCTTCTTCTTCGCGTTCGTTCTTTACGACCAATTTTAATCACTTTTTGTGATATGTTTGATCTTTGCCAAGAACGTGTATACGTTGCACATTGGTTTGTGGGCCCCTAAACGCATAGATTTCTACACGTTTAGGACACATGCATCCGATTTCAGCCAAACCTCCTTAGTCGCCTCTTACGTTATGCATGACAGGTAACAGTGGTTCTATTCTTTACACCCCAAATTTGGGCCCCGGTAACCACTCGGGCGATTTCTGTAATACATGATCACTTTTCAAATGATAATATGCATAAAATAGAAAATTGATGTAAAAATGGATCGTGTAAGACGGGCATAATATGAATTAAAATGCAGAATTCAAATTTTAAATGATTATTCAACCGCAAAATCACGAAAATAATGTATTTTGAAATATTTATTATTTATTTATTCTTTAAGGAACCACCGACCATTAATCGCCTGAACATCCCCCAAGTTCTTCTGAACACACTATCGCCCCTCTAGAACGCTTTAGCTCCCACTAGGGTGTGGTACCGCCCACTTTGCGAAACGCTGATATACAGACTAGATTGAATGAGCTTTTATGTATATCTTTTGTTAGTTAATCAGTTTCCTTTTATGTATATCTTTTGTTAGTTAATCAGTTTCCTTTTATAATTAGATATATGAGAACTAACATCATAACACTCCTGCCGTGTTTTATAATCAGATATATGAGGACTAACATCATAACACTCCTGCCATGTTTTATAATTAGATATATGAGAACTAACATCATAACACTCCTGCCGTGTTTTATAATTAGATATATGAGGACTAACATCATAACACTCCTGACATGTTTTATAATTAGATATATGAGGACTATAATCATAACACTCTGACATGTTTTATAATCAGTTATATGAGAACTATCATCATAACACTCCTGACATGTCCATAGCTGCTACTATCTACGCATCAACATATTATGCAACGTCCAGTGGTCCAAAACGCCAGTTCAATGTTGATTAATCAATCGTTTTGCAGATTAGGTATGTCGTTCTTTTCAGGCACGCCCCTGTGGTGCTGGGACCCAAAAGGAATCAAGAATAGTACCACTGCGACCTACAAGACATGTGGTAAAAGGCGTCGATGTAGGGCCTAGCAAGCTGCCCAGGAAATAAAAGTATCGCAGAAATCGAATGTGCTGGCATACTTGTGGCTATAATTCTCACAACTTACAATCGTTCTTAGACTCAGATTACATACAAATCACACAGACTAGTTAACAAGTGGTCTAAATGGTGTGTTGAAGAAGAAGAAGACATAAATAAATATGGCTACTGTCTGAAAGAGACAGAGCAGACACTGATCTTCCCGTAATATGACATCTCTTCAATAATTGATTGATTGATAGGACCATCATCACTGCACTTCGGTGAGAAACCATGTGCGCTGCGATCTCTTTTGTTGCACATATATATCTCAGCGGCAGTGTATAAATGTAACAGTATGGATGTTGAATATCTACACTGAATACATTTAAACACATGTATACTATCCTAAACACTTAGAATACGTAAACACGTTGTATCAAATTATTATATACGTAAGTTTCTTAATTTGTAGATTCTATTCTCTGCATCAAGATGGTAATCGTGATACTTGCATCTCTAATTATTCACTTCTATAAGTTGCATACGTGCATAAACATTTCATAAAACACTCATCATCATCATCAAGGTGCGTATCCTTTATAGGACTTCCCTTTCTTTGCTGCACATCTGAAATTCACTCTTTCTCTTGCCAGTTCACCCACTTCGTCAATGGTCATGTTCATGGTTTCTTTAATATCTTGTAGCCATCTTCTTCTTGGTCTGCCTCTGCGTCCTGGGACTCTGCCTCTAGTATTGTTCTTTCCAGGCCATCGTGAAACACTCATATATGTATTATAAAAATACACACCATTGAAATACACATTACTTAACAGCAAACTTGAAAGAATGTCACATCCAAATGATTCCTTCTACGGGAACTGGTTCCTCTAAACTACTTAAATTAGCCGTCTTAATGCTCCGATCGCTCGACTATTCAACACTAATTTCTTAATTTTCTATCGAATGTCCTTGGAATTTATCAGTCTATCTCTAAACACAAGATTTCACGTTTTGAATTCAAACTGCAGCCCTTCTAAATCCGACTGTGTACCAGTTAACTTGACGCTCGAGTTAATTGACGAAATAGAACTGGATCGTGATCTTTGACTAAACCAAAGGCTGCTGTGACAACTGACCCACGTGATAACTATTACTCTGAACAGTTCAAATCAGGTTGAGTGATGATTAAATGCAACGAACACACACTTTCTCAAATAATGACACTGTAGAACGAAAGTCTAATGAAAGACCCTGTCAACCTAAGATGGTTCTTCTGCCACTGGTTGATGGCTACCGATCTGCAGCGTTTAACACAGGCTGAGTCTTGGCGAAACTTGACGACATTATGTGTCGCCACTTGACGATAACTAGCTCTCAGACACGTTATATTCACGCTAAGTAATTGAATAAATATCACAAGGTTGACACTCTGGTATATCAAACCTAACAAACTCAGCCTCACTTTATCTAACACTTCGTTAATTTCTTATAATATTTTCCTACTACCTGTATCCCTTCCTGCCCAAGTCCGAATCTTCCATGCTTCTGTGTGTTCCGAGTTTCTGTAGTTTTTCGTTCCGTGTGCTGCTGTGTCCCGCCTATATACACCTGCATCCGGGAAATTGGATTGCCAATCACTAGCCTGCTACCTTATCTGGGCGAAATTTTCCCGGTCACATGTTATTCGCCTACCTCTGAAACAAGGGGCCGCAATTTTGCGTATCGCCTCTGCTACCCTGTTACATAAACTACTTAACACAGATGAGGATCCTTTGTAATTTGAAGCTTGTGAAAATATGTGTAATAATTATTTTTCTAATAACTTTCCCGGCAGCGGCATTTTCAGCCTGTTCTTCTCTGTTTTGAATTGCCATGGATTCTTTAACCCGATGAACCTGAACACGGACCTACTTATTTTCGTTCGTCTCCGATATGACTAGAAACTTGATCCCACCTACACTGAGATCAGGGATCTTGGGTCAGAGAGACTAGGAAACGAACCGAATAGCTTTGGAACGAGAAACGAACAGCTAACCTCTACGTGTAACAGTATGAACGTTCCAAACTTGATACGTTATATTCATAGTTCATATGTACGATTCCAACTTCACTGCAACGTGTCACTCCACAATTGATCCGTTCCTGTGCCAACGAAAATAACACAAAATGCTAACAACTGTCTCCTGAACTAATTCCAGAATAAAACAGCCGTACCACCTCAAAAAGCAACCAGCATCGCATTAATGCATATGGCCGTCTCTAAAGTGTCAAGACAAAACTGTTCATCACTTGAATTTCAATTCATGTCGAAGGAGCATCAATCACGATAAAATCCAGCTTGTACAGCAAAACACTGCATACCGCAGATTGAGTTGGTTTGTTATAACCGATGTCCGCCATTTCTGAATACCACAATCACAACAACGCACGGTTGACACAGCAAAATCATTCCATGTAACATTCATAGCTCACAGCGTTGCTCAAGCACTAACTCCGCTGCTCGGTAAACAAAATCGGAAAATACCCGACCAAACATGGCGGAAATGAGCTATGAAGTCGTGTCCAGAATCAAACAGTTCTGATTCTGAATGGCCTCCCGCATTCCGCCATTGCTGGCCAGATTTTTCACGTTATATTATACCTTATCTACCTTGGGTTTGTACTTCTCTCAACAAGCAATATACGTTACTCGACAACTATCAATTTGTCAAAATACAACACTAAAATACAGCCAATGGAATGCCGTTAA
The DNA here is from genome assembly GCA_020796225.1 of Arion vulgaris. Classification (NCBI taxonomy): domain Eukaryota; kingdom Metazoa; phylum Mollusca; class Gastropoda; order Stylommatophora; family Arionidae; genus Arion; species Arion vulgaris. The sequence continues at coordinate 82,008,646 of CM036755.1, forward strand.
ATATCATATGTATCTATATGAGAATCAAGGTGATTCTCAATTTTTATTAATTTCTTTCCTTCTTATTTCAGTACAAAATAGCACATACATCTAATTATCTAAAATCCAGAAAAGAAAACAATCAACTTTAAACACAATAACAATGTAAAATATAACTACTAAACTAATATTGCCCATATTTACTAAGTATAATTAACATTACTGTTACTATTAATTTCACAGCTTTACACTACTACATGCTTTGTGATGTCCTTAGACAAACGTTCATGCAGTAGTCTGATTATATTGATCTACTATTTCTAATCTTGATGACTTTAACTAATTTGGTGATAATAAACTCTGGTTCTGCCCTATAACAGCTACTGGCGTCTGTGAATATCTTACAGGTCTTGTTGATGCATACGATTATGTCATCCTCTAATGGTCGCCTCATTAACACTTTATTGATGATGGAATAAATTGTGAGGCTGTCGTCTATGGGTAGAATCAAAAGTCTCTATATCTATATCAGAGCTAACTTGTCTGGAGTTCTCGTGTTCTCTTGTTTGAAGATCTGTGTTATTCTTCTATGTTCTTCCTATGTTCTGTTGTGACTAGTTCAATCCTTTCTTCAATCTGCTTTAATTTGCCTGGTTCTCTTCCTCAGCCAGTGTATCAACGACTACTCTAAGGTCTGGTCAACCTCGTAGCTCTGTCTAAATCACAGCAGAGTTGTTCTGCTCTATTTTGATTCTATATGCTGACGGTAACTGCACTCTCTCAAACAACCTACTCGTCGACCACTTCAAGCTGCTCCGTCCTTAGTTATGTATTCTGATTCTATATTCTGATAGTAACTACACTCTCACCGAAAACCTACTCATCGACCTGTCCAAGCTGTTCTGTGCCTCCTTCTTCGGTTCTCACGTTTCCCGTCTATTTATCTGGCAATCAAAAATCACAATTCTTTGTTCCAAGACCTTTCAGCAGGTCGGGACATTTACTTACCTAATCTAATTGTGACTGGTCCCTAGAACACCATGACATGTTGTTCGGCCATTAAACATGTTTGCAGGGCATAGTCCCCACTAGCTAAACTCCAAGTTAGTATAAATCGTGACTGCACTGGGAACTTCTCTATCTCGGGTACGATTTCGGATGTCATTTTTATCTGAACTTCACAAAAGTTACTTGTCTGCCTTCATCAATCTTGGAAAAACTGGTCGTTACATTCAGCTGCCCGATCTAGTCAAACAGGTTGTTACATTCAGTTGTCCGATCTAACCCAAACTGGTTGTTACATTCAGCTGTCCGATCTAGTCCAAATAGGTTGTTAGATTCAGCTGTCCGTCCAGTCAAACTGGTTGTTACATTCAGCTGTTCGATCTATTTCAAATGTATTGGGAAGGACAGGAGGGGGGAGGGAAGGAGGGAGCCACAATACTATTACACACGTCACAAAGACCTCCAACAACATGCTCAACATTTTTATAATATGTTTCTTTATTTTGTAAGTAAGTTTAAACTGTTTCTTTTTTTTGGCCAGTTTGTAACAATGGGTGGTTTCTGTAAATATTGAACCTCAAGTGTCGTTGTTATGGCAACACATGTCTGGCTCCCGACCGGTGTCAGTATGGATGCCAATATGGATGGTTTGGTCCAGATTGCCAGTACGGTCAGTAATTTCAGATATTTCTATTTGTTGATGTGTTAGTTTGTATTATGTTGTTGTGTGATAGTTGTCACGACTTTATGAATCTACTTAATAAATAAAACTAAATAGGGAAGGTGGGAGGGAATTTATGTGGTTATGGCGGAGCGTCACCAGAACAAGGGTTGTCTTTTTAAAAATTAACAGAACAAAACTAGCAAACATATTGTCATAAATTTGGCCACATGTTGTAAAAGACATTTTTTAATTTAAAAACGTTTAGTGTATGCATTGTAAATATTCATTGAAAATATTTTGAATTTTCTGAAAATATATTTAACCCCTCCCTCCCCTTTCACTGTGCAGTGGATTTCACAAACATAAAAGTGCAAAGAATGCCAAACTCATATGATGTCATATCAGCCACATAATTATAGCATGAAGCTGCACTTTTTGTCTCTAAACCATAGATTTCCAAACGTTTTCAACTTACCAGCCACTTTGCACAACATCAACTTTGTACAACATCAACTTTGTACAACATCAACTTTGTACAACATCAACTTTGTACAACATCAACTTTGTACAACATCAACTTTGTACAACATCAACTTTGTACAACATCAACTTTGTACAACATCAACTTTGCACAACATCAACTTTGTACAACATCAACTTTGCACAACATCAACTGTACACATCAGACAACATCAACTTTGTACAACATCAACTTGTACAACATAAACTTTGCACAACATCAACTTGTACAACATCAACTTTGCTGCATCAACTGCATCAACTTTGTACAACATCAACTTTGTACAACATCAACTTTGTACAACATCAACTTGTACAACATCAACTTTGTAATAACATCAACTTTGTACAACATCAACTTGTACAACATCAACTTTGAACGCCTCTCCCACCAGCCACTTTGCACAACATCAACTTTGTCGCCCCTCTCCCACCAGCCATTTTGCACAACATCAACTTTGTAACGCCCTCTCCCTAGCCACTTTGCAAACATCAACTTTGTAACGCCCTCTCCCACCAGCCACTTTGCACAACATCAACTTTGTAACGCCTCTCACCAGCCACTTTGACAACATCAACTTTGTAACGCCCTCTCCACCAGCCACTTTGCACAACATCAACTTTGTAACGCCCTCTCCCACTCAGCCACTTTGCACAACATCAACTTTGTAACGCCCCTTCCCACCAGCCACTTTGCACAACATAAACCCTTGTAACGCCCTCTCCCACAGCCACTGGCAAACATCCTTTGTAACGCCCTCTCCCACCAGCCACTTTGCACAACATCAACTTTGTAACGCCCCCCTCCCACCAGCCACTTTGCACAACATCAACTTTGTAACGCCCTCTCCCACCAGCCACTTTGCACAACATCAACTTGTACGCCCTCTCCCACCAGCCACTTTGCACAACATCAACTTTGTAACGCCCTCTCCCACCAGCCCTTTGCACAACATCAACTTTGTAACGCCCCTCCCACCAGCCACTTTGACAACATCAACTTTGTAACGCCCTCCCCCACCAGCCACTTGCACAACATCAACTTTGTAACGCCCTCTCCCCCAGCCACTTTGCACAACATCAACTTTGTAACGCCCCTCTCCCACAAGCCACTTTGCACAACATCAACTTTGTAACGCCCTCTCCCACCAGCCACTTTGCACAACATCAACTTTGTAACGCCCTCTCCCACCAGCCACTTTGCACAACATCAACTTGTAACGCCCTCCCCCACCAGCCACTTTGCACAACATCAACTTTGTAACGCCCTCTCCCACCAGCCATTTGGCACTAACATCAACTTTGTAACGCCCTCTCCCACCAGCCACTTTGCACAACATCAACTTTGTAACGCCCTCTCCACCAGCCACTTTGCACAACATCAACTTTGCACACATCAACTTTGTAACGCCCTCTCCCACCAGCCACTTTGCACAACATCAACTTTGTAACGCCCCTCTCCCCCCAGCCACTTTGCACAACATCAACTTTGTAACGCCCCCCTCCCACCAGCCACTTTGCACAACATCAACTTTGTAACGCCCTCTCCCACCAGCCACTTTGCACAACATAAAGCTTTGTAACGCCCTCTCACCAGCCACTTTGCACAACATCAACTTTGTAACGCCCTCTCCCACCAGCCACTTTGCACAACATCAACTTTGTAACGCCCTCTCCCACCAGCCACTTTGCACAACATCAACTTTGTAACGCCCCTCTCCCACCAGCCACTTTGCACAACATAAACTTTGTTAAGCCCCTCCACATTATAACAGTTTACCCCCTACATATATATACATGCTCTATTTTATCTTTGACACAGAAAATTGATATATATTTCTATCCTACATGGACAAATTTAAAATGATTATATACATGAAATAGGATATTTGTTGAAAAAATGAATCGTGTCAGACGGGCATAAGATGAATTCAAATGCAAAATTCAAATTTTAAATGATTATTCAATCCAAATTCCGAAAATAATTTATTTTAAAATATTTTTATTAATTTTCTTCTTTAAGGAGCCACTGACCCTAATCACTGAACCCCTAATTCTTTGAGCCCTCTCTCTCTAGAACGCTTCAGCGCCACTGGGGTGGGGGCGGGCGGTACTCCTCACATTGGGAAACGCTGGTCTAAACTGTATATAAGCAGAGATATTGCTGTTCTAATTTGAATTTTTTATTTTTAGGAAGGGTTATTTTCCAAAGTCATATCTACAAAACCAAATGGATTAGACATTTTGTGGAGGTTGACGCTATAATTATGGGTGATATGTACATCATATTCTAGTTTGGCATTCTTTGTACTTTTTATGTTAGTGAAATTTATTCCTGATGAAGGAATGAGGGGGTTTAATATATTTTCAAGATATTAAATATTTTTAAAATAAATAATTACAATACATACACTAAACGTTTGTTTATCATTAAAAAAATATCTTTTGTAATATGTGGCCACATTGTACGACAATATGTTTGATACTTGTTTTTCTGTTAATTTTAAATAAAAGACAACCCTTGTTCTGTGTGAATCTCCTGTTTGTTTTACGTTCCGAAAGTCGTGGGTTTGAATACCGACGGTACTGTTCTGTTGACGAGTTCATTTTTTTCCGAAGATTCCTAGGACTGTTGCTATAAAGTATACTTACCTAACTTAAAATACCTAGCTATAAAGTTTGTGCAATATTATTGGTGGCGTGCCATTTCTGCGGAGAGGGGCTTTTATGCATATAGGTAAATCCCGGTGCAGTGAAGTGGACCCTTCCTGTTAGGTTCTGTTTACTGGGTAAAACTGTAACTTATTAACTGGTCGTTATTGCTTTTGTTTTCCCAAATTCAACGGCAATTTTAGACTGCATTAACTTGAAACGTTATTGTTTCCGACTCTTAGTCGATGTTTCGGATTGTCCAGAACTGTAGGTTCCAGTTTGACTAGATGTCTATCAGTCTCCAACCTTGAGATGTTTTCAAGGACTACTGTCCTTGACACTCATGTGTTATGTGGTGTCCTAGGTCGCGCAGCAACAATAGCTGACAAAACCCCATTGAAATTCATGTAGAATCTATCCATAGTTTTAAGACTTTTGAGATCATAGGTTGTATATGCAGAGCGTTGAAATGACATTCTTCAAGCATTGAGAGAGTCTTTCCAAACAGAGGAGTTTCAGGGCTGTAAATCTCACTCGCTGACCAGACTGAGAGAGATGGGTGTCCTATTAGGGAGCCGAAAGAACGACATACTAAATATTCAAAGAGATTGATTAATCAACATCGAACTGGCGTGTTGGGCCGCTGGACGCTGCTGGATTTGCTGAGACGGAGATCAGGGCACCTAGAACATGTCCGGAGTGCTATGATGATAGTCCTCATATAACTGAAAACTGATATGCAGAGCGAGAAGTGGGTTTAAACAGTGAGTCTTGAAAACAGTCAGCATGTGTACACTTCCATCTGTTGGAATTAAATATAAATCGCAGGACAACTGCACATTTTGGGAGGCTAGATTGATTAAAATACAGCAGAATTGATAGATTGATGACTCGTTTTGAATCACCTTTTAGCACTCAGGCAGATCCATAGGTGCTCAGTCTCCTGCTGCTATTTAGATTTAGAAGGGTATGCAAGCATGTTTGCTAAGGCTGCACAGTGCTAGTCGTTTGATCCACCCTCCCCAAACCCCACTGAAGTGATGTTGAATCTATGCAGCGTTTTGGTTATTGTTTATTGGTTGCTAAACTGACGTCATTGCATTCCAGCCAGATCCATAGTTGCTCAGTCTTCCTAACAGATATCGAACATCATGCATACTCGATGGTTCCGTGGCTCCTGATTAAACACACTTTTCACACTCTGCCTCTCAGGCATCCAGTTCTACTTGTAAAACGGGTAACTCCAAACTGCTAAAATCGCTTGATCGATTCAGGATCGATTTTAGTGTCCTCATACAACAGACATTCGCGAAAGAGACCGAAGAACATCCCCTTATCCATCTTCAACTCCCCAACATTCGATGCTGTTGATGCAAGCATGTCCGCTCTCTCATTACCGCAAACACCCGCATGCCCAGGACAGTAGATCCACCTAAGCTTATAATAATAATAATAATAATTCCTTTCGTATTGTTATACATTACATAGGGCCTGCAAGTAATTTCTCCATACCACTCTATCCTGGGCAACTCGCTCCCAAACTCTTCTATAGATTTGAGTTCGATATTTCTTGCCTCTCTCAGCTAAGTTCGTTTCAGGGTCTCCTTATGTCGTCCCCTCTTTTTTTAACACTTTGCCTCCCACTTCAATGCCAGCTTTGGTATTCTTTGATCATTTCTTCTCAAGTATGTCCAACATATTTCCATCTTCTCCTTCTTATAACAGTTGTTACCAGTTGTTGACCAGCGATTTGTCTGATTTCATCACTTCTCCTGGATTCGTCCCATTCTATGTTCATTAATTTTCGCAGACATTTATTTTGAAATGCATTCAACTTGCTTTCTATATCTTTATTCATTTTCCAACTCTTGCTCATTTTTATGATTGATACAACATTGGAATTTAAAATTTGTAATTCAGTTTTAAAACAATATAACTTGCAGTTCCATATTTTATTTCGAATTTTAAAAGATGATGTTACTGTGACAATTTGTATCATAATTTCTTTTATAAAATTATATTTGTATTAATAGATATATAAATTGACAAATTGTTTGTGAATAATCAGTTATATATTTTCATCAGTGAACTTGGCCCAAGTTTCCCAGTTACCGATCACACAACCAGTGTTAGCAGACAATAATGATGCCACATGTCTTCCTACAAATACTAATCTGATGTCAGTAAACGTGACTTGGAGTACATCTTATCCATTTTCATGGATGCGGATAAGCGTTAAGGATCCAGGCTAGTGGATAACAATTATTTTTCACTGAGAACATTTTGTAAATATTTTGGAAAATAGCTAGTGGTTCTATAAATATCATCATGAAGCGAGTAGATTAGGTGTTTCAAGGGCTGTCTTACATAACATGAGATTACTATATGTGTTGATGTAACTCAGTTCAGTTATGTAATGATACTTATATGTGGATACAATAACATATTACAGAAGATGGAAGGCTAGACAGAGAGATAGAGTCAGAGTGCAAAAGCAAACCAGCTAGCCATAGTTAGGCACCCCAAATCTCACTGACAGCTAACAACAGATGATCGAGCATTTTCATGCCTACCCTGTGTTACCACCACCAAACAGGGATATTGAGAAAAAGCACAGTCGCACAAAATAGCTACATGTGAAATACGATGCCTGCGAAAAGTTACCAAGAACACGTAAAAGACAGAGTCACTAACATCAGCATAGAAGAAAGTTGACACAGAACTTGGCTGAATTACAGTTAGTTAGTCTAGTTAGTCTTTCCTTTGGGCCTGTGGGCGGCCATAGCAGAGGTCATAGCTCTCATGTCTCGCGGTTCGTTGCTATCTGTTTTAGGTCTTTAATGTTTACTAGGCCATCGTTGAGCCTTCTCTGGTGATGGTTCTACACGAGTCTCTCTTGGTCTTCTCGTTTTCTTTTCCCTCTGGGTGTCCATATGAGGGATTGGTAAGGAGTTCTTCATCCATTCTAAGTGTGTGGCCGATGTAGTTCCAGCGGCGCTTCTTATAAAATTTGATATTTTCTTGCTTGGTCTCTTGTCTTATTTGTGTATTAGGTCTGAAATCTGACCATTTGAGGTTCAGTATTCTTCTAATACATTATTCTCAAAGTTATCTAATTTTTTCTGAGCTTGTTAGCTTCAACTCTGCATCCATAAGTTAATACTTGAATCACACAAGAGTTAAAGATCTTTAATTTTAAGTGCTTGCTGAGTGAATTTTGAATTACAGTGACAAACAAATATTGAAGTGGTGGGCTATTTAAAAGAATCATTCAACTCAACAGTATGACAGAGTCTTCTACAACAGAACATCAGGAAAAGAGAAAAAACCCGAAAAAAGGTTAGATGACATGCAGAATCCTTTTTTAAAAAAGTTAAAATAACTATCACCCAAGCTATTAGAGAAGCGCAAGACAAAAACAAAATAAAAGCACAACACTGTGCAACAACCCGTACAGTGTGACAACAAAAAGAGAAAGAAAAAGATAGGTGGACTATATAAGTCTTGTTGGGGTCAATTCAACTTTGTAATGATACATGATATATGGATGGGGAGGGGAGGGGAGGGGTTCTATATATGTCGATGTGACTTCAGTTCAACTATCAAATAATGATTTATATATTAGCAAATGAATTCTTCAGTGAAACATACCGAAGCGAAGAGAATACCCAGTAGTGTATTCAGGATGTAACTTTTGGTTGAACATGACGCTGTAGGACATCTAGCATGAGAGGCAGTATTTGATATGTGGATTGAAGAATTCTATATGTATGCTTGGACCATCAATTCAACTATCTGTCTGTTAGTCTGTTTATTAACATGTCTTAATGTTTATATATATTAAACTGATCTGTCTCTATCTCAGGTTTGTTGAACAGTTTTACAGTGAGCTTCTTCAACAATTCCACACCATAACATGAACAATTTAAGAAATGCTACAGTTACTGACAGACACTGGACATTTTTTGTGACCTATCGGGCAGTTCACAGTTATCAATCTTGCTAGAGGGAGTCAGTTCTCTTGTTCTGTCTACGTCAGTGAGGTATGCTCAAATATTATGATTGAAAGACTATGTCTACAAAACATATACTTTTAATTACCCAATATCTGGCAGTAGTCAGTTCTGATGGACTCCCTATGAGCACACAGATCTGATATCATGCTACAGTATAACACAAGGTGTGGTGTTTTAAAGTGAGGTTTTCTGTTTGTAAATTCTTAGATACCCATCTTACAATTTGTTTTTTACTGAATTAGAAGCATACACTTTGGCTGCAATGTTGATGTGACATAGCGACCTAACCTGTGTGCAATGTAATCCTGTCTCGGCAGCAAACCCACAGATCACAAAGAATGGTTTACTTGGTTGATAAGAACGAATATAAATAATACAATAATTGCTCCACTTTCCAAAACATATATATACATGCATAATATTCTTTTATCATAAACATGTTGGAGATATTAAGAAAATCATTCCCCTTTTCTGGCCAAATACGATGTCCAATAAAGAGCTTCTACAACACACAAGCTGTGCATCATTAGAGAGCATAATTAAAAGATAAAAATGGAATATTTGTGCATGCATTGACTAGATGCATTGACTAGAACAGCTCTCCAAAGTACAGCTGATGAGAAAAGAGGAGCACATGACACATATAGAAGAACTGTGGAAAAAGAGTTGAACAATTGTTGCCAACATGAGAAACAATTAGTAGGAAAACGGACTACTCATGTTGTCAACACACCAATGCTAAAAGTTAAACTTGGTTGGACACTGGAAGAACCAGCTTCTTGAAATATCTGAGTTTGAAATTTGACTGTAGTCTCTATCATTCAAAGGGCATGTGTGTGTTTGCGGCAATAGAAGAGTGTATAGGCTTGCTTCAACAGCATTGATTGTCGGAGAGTTAACGATGGATAAGGAGATGTTCTTCGTCTCTTCATGACTGTCTGTGGAATGAAGACACTAAAATATAGGTTGCATCAATCCAACAATTTAAGGAGTTTAGAGTTACCTGTTGTACAAGTAGAGCTGGATGTCTGAGGGGCAGAGTGAGGAGTGTGTTTCTTCTTCTTCAAACACTCGGTATCGACCACTGTATAAGCAATCTTTGTGATTAGAATCAACGCCTGCCTTGAGTGGTTACCGGGGCCCAAATTTGGGGTGTAAAGATAGAACCACTGTTACCTGCCACGCATGTCGTAATAGGCGACTAAGGAGGTTTGGCTGAAATGGATGCAGTTTTCTAAATGTGTAAAGTATATGCGTTTATAGCTTCAAGCCAATGTAACTATCGTTCTTCAAAGATCAAACATATCACAAAGAGTGATTACAATTGATCGTAAAGAACGAACGTAAAGAAAAGAAGAAAGAAGTATCAGCGCCGGATTAGCCTTGTGCAAAGTAGTAAATGCTACCCGGGCCCGCGCTTCTGGGAGCCTGCACCTATGTGACAGAGCAAGCTGTCACTAGTCATAAACAAGGGGCCAAGGTTGGGAGGTGGTAATACATATCCACTCCCCGCCCTCTCATTTTGTTCTTATTGAGGTTAGGACAAATGTCATATTTACTCAATTTCAAACTTAGGTGGGCGATCACATTGAGCTCACTAACAACATTACAGTTCTTTACCTTTGTGTAGAAGTGTCCCCTAATTTGCACAAGCTTGAACCCAAACTTGTGCAAATAAACGAAGGCTTGAAATTATTATTTTATTTTACATAGCTAATTTTATGTTTCAGTGACAAATTTATTTTTAAATAATTACTATCATTTTTCGTTTTCAATTGATCAAAAAATTAAGATCTAATTTGTTAATATCATTGTGATGGTGCTGAATCCAAAGAAATCGAAGCATAAAATACAGAAGTCGCGGTTTACGAAAGTAGGATTGACGACTGGAAAACGCAAATAATTCGTTGAAAAGACATGAAGAAAGCACCTCCAATAGACAAGCGATAATTTCGTTGTTAGTTTGCTAAAAAAAGGATATGCGTGTTGAATCTCAACTTGTAAGCCAAATGAGACGAACAAACATATTGGCAGAACCGCCTGCTTGATTTCGTTAATCATTTCTCCCCAAGATGTCCAACATATCTCCATCTTCTCTTTCTTATAACAGTTGTCACTAGTGGTTGACCAGATATGTCTCTGATTTTATTACTACTACTGAATTCGTTTCATTTGATATTCATTATTTTTCCCAGACATCTATTTTCAAATGCATTCAACTTGCTGTCTATATCTTTAGTCATTTTCCAACTTCCCGGCATATGTTAGGATTGATACAACATTTGAATTGAAAATTCGTAATTTAGTTTTTAAAACTACATAACTTGCAGTTCCATATTTGATTTAGACTTTTAAAAACTAATGTTGCTTTGCCAATTCATATCATAATTTCTTTTCAACATTTCCTGTGCAATCAAAATTGCTACCTAAATAGGTGAACTGCTCTGTTATATTTATCATTTTAGATTCCAGGGTGATATCTGCATTACTTGCCATAGGTGTCTTCATTATATTTGTTTTTCATAGTTTATCTGCGTTCAACTTTGATGCTATAGATGACAAGTTGTCTGTTTTCGCATATCTTGGTTGTTTCTGAACAAGCAATATCAACTGCAAAATCCACATCTTCTAGTTGATTATTTTCATCCAATCGATGCAGTGTCCTTCAGCAATTTTCACATCACCCATTCAATGGCTACTCCAACAATAGCGGAGATAGAATACAGCCTTGCTTTACTCCGGTTTCAACAACAAACCAGTCGCTTACTTTTCCACCATCAATTGAACTGCACACTGTGAACCATCATAGAGGCTCTTGATAATGTTTATTATTTTGTCTGGTATTCCATTTTTTTTAAAATCGATGAAACTTTAGTATAAATGGTTGTTGTTTCTCAATACGTTCCACCAAAATTAGTTGTAGGGTAATTATTTGATCTAAGCAGCTTCTCCCAGGTCTAAAACCAGCTTGTTTATCCTCAGGTTGTGTCCACTGCTCCTTTGATTCTAATAAGAATGATTTTGCAGAAAGTCTTGGCACATTATAATAGGGGATCGATCTCAGTTGTTGCAATCTTTGAGATCACCATTTTGGGGATCTTAACAATTATTCCCTTTTTCCATTGATCTGGGACAGTTTCTTCTTCCATACTTTATTAAATAGTTCTTGCACCTGGCTTATAATTGTATCATCAGCCGCTTGGAGCCTTTATACAGTAATGTTGTCGTCACCCGCTGTCTTATTGTTTATCAAGGAACGGACTGCCTCCTTGACCTCAGCTACACATATAATTTATTCATTAATTGGTGGAGAGTTGTTTCTTGCCTCTTCGTTAACTTGAGTAGTACTGGTGGATCAGGTCAATTTAATATTTCTTCAAAATGTTCTGCCCATCTTTTCTTCTGCTGTATCTAATGTTAGTACTTACCATCTTTATGGGCCACCTTTGAAACAAAGTTCCAGAAAGTTGTTTTAGTGTATTCTATAGCAATTTACTGTTTCCAGTCTTAGATGTCTTTTTCCCTTCTTCAGCAAGTTGTGCTCCTTTATCTCTTTTAGCCGCTCTTTTCATCCTTTTATGAAAACGAAGCAATGCATGTAATTCTTGGATGCCAAGAGACATGTCCCGTCAAACTATACCTTCTAGACTTCCCACCATGGAAATAGAGTTAAAGTATCTGCAGCATGTGATTAGACCAATGTAAAAGTTGACTTCTGCACCGAATCCATTCTTCTTCTTCTTGTGCGATCAACTTCTGCTATGCGACTACTCCGGTATGTGTCATAAACAGGGCGCTGCGTTTGAGATCTTCACCGGTCCCCATAGGTTTATCTTGTAGAGTTGTTTCTGTTGGCCAGATCTCCATTCTCACACTACTCAGACTGGTGCAGTCTTGCAGAATGTGCTCTACGGACTGCTAAGGTGTTCCATAGGTGCAGGTAGCCGAGTCCCTGAAACCCATTCCGTGGAGGTGTGCTCTGAGACTGCAGTGTCCCACTCTAAGTCTGATGACTGTGGTCTGTGCTTTTCTGTTTAGTGTACTCGTAGTTATACTGTCGTGCTCTGAGTATCCTCCGTGCATTCAAAGGCGCATAGGGATAAAGCCGCGCCACGTTAGTGAGCTAGCACTAATCAAGATCCTACCCCACCTCCATATGGTTACCTTGGTAACATACATTGTTTCCTGTCTGGCTAAGCGGGTAGGGCTCGAGGAAGGGCTGCTCTGTTATAAGTAGTGTTGCAGACCTAGTCATGCTGGATGGGATCCGCTCGCAGCACAGAGGAGCGGAATCCCAGAGTGACTATTGATGCACGTATCTCCCGACCGATCGGAAAAGATGAACGGATAAATATCCATAAAGGGATGAGGGGCGCATTCAGAGAAGAGACGTGAGCCCACGTAGAACAAAACTTGGGAGTGAGATGAGTTGCACGTGGGCCAAAATAGGGCGAAACTCAGCGTCAGGAGGTGGGGCCGAGTTGAACCCGTGTCCGGACAGTAAATGTGAAGAAGCATAGTAAATGTAAGAACTGATGGAAATGGTGGGGCAGGCACCAGGGCAGAGCGAGCATGTATGCGGACGATGCACGTGTGGGCCCACCGGTGGACAGATGCTGGTGATGAAGCGACTGTTTCACATAAGCACACGTGTTGCAACGCCGACGGCCACACTGGACGGTGCCAAAATGAGTCTGGATATTGGACTTAAGGCGACTGTGTACCAACTTATCCTTAAGATTTCTGTTTCTCCTGCTGCCAGAGAGTGTGTTTCTGTATTTCCTTGGGAGTGATGCAGATTCCGCTGCCTCCCTTCCTGATAGCATCTGTAGCTGAGCTATCTGTGAACACGCGTGTCCATGTGCTTGTGGGATATTGCTCTTATAGTATTTGGAGTGACCTGGTTCTTTACTCTGACTGTATTTCTTTGGAGATTATTCCTGGTACTTCTAGGTGTATTTGGGCGATCTTTTGGTAGCTTGCCCATGGCTCTGGTGTTATGGCTTCCCACATTTCTGGGTTAGTTTCTAAGATTTCTGAATGTTGCATGTGAAATTCTCTTGCTAGATCGTTGGAACTTTTTCTTGCGAGTCTGTTTTTTATTTTCTCTTGGAATTTTGTGTGTAGAGTGTGTTCTTTTAGTCCTTTAGTTTTTCAAACTGGATGTTTTCTGCAGAGTTCTAGAGGATCATTGTTTGCAGTTATTCCATTGCACTTTGTCTAGTTTATGTGTGTTTGTTTTGGTTGCTGTTGTTCAAGAGCTGGAGCTATATTCCATGATGGAACTGACTGCTCCAGTGTAGACCTGCTTTAACATTTTTGAGTTTGCGCTCCAGGACGTGCCAGCTAGTTTCTTCTATACAGCAAAACTTTGCATGGCTTTTCTTTGAATCTTTTCATTGTTTTTGCTTCCAGGTAAGTCTGCTGTCGAGGGTAATTCCAACGAAGGTGGGTGTATCTGTTTGGGGTATTGTTTGGTTTTCTAGATTTATGAGTACATTTTCCTTGTGTGGGGAGAGGGAAAAATAGTTGCTTTTGTTTTTGTATGGTAAATTTTCAGACCCCAGCATCTTGTCCAGTTCCCCATTTATTCTACTGTTGTTTTGAAGCAAATGGGACTTTTTTTGGTGTGTTCTGCAGCTGTCCAGACTGCAAAGTCGTCTGCATGTAGGCTGTTTGAGACTTTCTGAGGGCAGCAGTTGATGATGTCATTTATATACATTATGAATAAAGTAGGTGCTATCACACTGCCCTGTGGAACTCCTTACTTCATTTTTTGCATCTTGCTGAGGAGGTTGTCTATTTTTGCTCGGCTGTATTTTGGAAGAGGAGTTTTCTGATCCAGGAGAACATGTTATGGGAGATTCCTGTTTGCATGATTTGCAGCATTAGGTCACTGTGCGACACCGTGTCGAATGCCCGGGACAGGTCAAAGAATATGGCTGTTTCATTCTTTCCTGGAGGGCATTTTCAATGTCCTGGGTGAGGTAAGCCAGTTGGTTCTCTGTGCCTCTGTTTTGGCTGTATCCGGTCTGGGCAGGGGTGAGCAATGAATTAGTTTCAAGGTACCATGTCAGTCTCCTGTTTACTAGCCTCTCCCTCAATTTCCCGCACACCTGAGAAGGCTGATGGGTCTATAGCTCTTTGAGTCATTTTTGTCCTTGCCTGGTTTCAAGATGGAGTAGATGTGTGCCTCCTTCAAGGTTGATGTAACTTGACCTGTATTCCAGCTCTGGTTGAAAATTCTGAGGAGAAACCATTTGCCAAGAGGACCAAGGTGTTTAAGGAATTCATTGGTAATTCCATCCGCTCCAGATACCCTTTTCTCCTTTAGCTTTTTTTTATTTGGTCTACTAGCTCTTGCAGGGTAAACATAGCTGTCATGCTGTCTGTTGGGATTGTAGAGTTTAGACTATTCAATAGTTGCTTTGACTGGTTTTTAACGTCCTTTATTTTTGCCTGCTGAATTTGGACTTTGCTTTCTGATTGATATGTTCTGGCTAATAAGTCTTCTGCTGCCCTGCCGGTGACAAATCCTGTGTCTGTGTGTAGCACAGTTTTGGTCCTTTCTGTCCTGTCACCATTTAGGGTTTTTGTGAGGTTCCATAGTTTTTTAGTGTCTTTTGTCTAGATATAGACAGGCAGTTTTTTTCATGCCAACTGTCTCCCATGCTTTACTTCTTTTCTTTGGTAAATATTGCCTTCGTCTTGTCGTGTAGGGTAACTTTTTCATCTGTGGGGTCTGCTTCCATGTTTTCTCTTTGGATGCTGAGTTCAGCGTGAAGCTCTTCCAGTTTAGGGGACCAATAAGGTCGGTAGTCTTCCCTTCGTCCTCTTGGCATACTTATTTTTTGCTGCATCGAGAACTCAGATGTTGAACATTTGGAGTTTGCGGTTTAGTGCTATTTATTTTATCTTCATGTTCTTTATGGCTTCATCTAGGTGTGAGGAGAAGATGTTCCAATTTGCATTCTTGCAGTTTCAGCTAGGGGTGAGTGTTTCCTTTGTGGTGTTCCTCTGTCCTTTCATGGAGATTATTATTGGTTTATGATCGCTGTCCCCTAGTTGATTGCACACACTTCGACTTGTAACTTTTTCAACATCTTCAGTCGATATTGCTAGATCTGGGTTTCTGGTTGTTCTTCAAGGTCGGGAGTAGTATGAGTGTGGGTCAGCAGGTTTGTTTAGCAGAACAAGACTGTTGTTGATGATGAAGTCTTCTACTTCCTCTCCTTTTACATTTAGGTCAGAGTGCCCCCAGCTTGGAGAATGGCGGTTGAAATCTCCAACTATTATCCAGTTTTCTGTGTGTGGTTGTGTGTTGTTTAGGTGGATAAATCTGTTTGGTTGTAAATAACTGTTGCAAATTGTGATTTCCTTGTCAGTGGTTTTTAAGCAGGTGGTTATCGCCTCTGTGTCGGTTGATTGGGAGCGATGCGTTTCCCAGGCTGAGAACCTGTTTTTGGTGGCAGTCACGACTCCCTCCTTGGGTCGGTCTTCCCTATCTTGCCGGAAGTTTTCGTAACCTCTTATGGAGAATATGTTTGTGCTGGCATGATGTGTTTCTTGTATGCAGCACACATCGATGTTATGCTTCTTCAGGAAGTTTTGCACATCTATGTTCTTGTTTCTGACTCCTTTCGCATTCCACTGAATTATTTTAAATTTTGACCCGTATGTTTTACTCTCGTCTTCTCTGGTCGATCTGAGAGAGTGATGAATTGTTTTTGCTGTTTTGTTTGGAGGATGGGGCCCGGTGTTTAACCTACCTAGCTTTGGCTTGTAAAAATGAAACCGTACCGGAGTAGTGTTTGTTGCATAGTTGCGTTTGTAGTGCGTAGATGCGCATTTTTAAATTCCCCAATCCGCTTGGGCATGCATCTTCCGTCTTCAATGGTTGAGGTTTAATTTCTGAAATCTTCATACCTTAGGCAGATTCTCTTAACACTCACATAGTAAAGACACCTACCCCGGTTGTCAGCATGTGCAACAAAGACATTGACAGAAGCGAAATACTAAAGTATCTTGGAATAACAGTTGACAGAAGCCTGTCATTTAAGAGCCATGTTGAGAACGTAATCATAACGGCAAGAAAAGGGCTAACCGCTCTCAAAGTTATGGCGGGGCGGATATTGAGCAACGCCTGCTACTCTTTCTTTATCAGGGACTAGTGCTGAGCGTGGTGGACTATGGCCTTGTTCTTCTGACAGTAAGCAGAACATCGCTGGATAAGTTAGAAAGGATCCAAAATGAAGCGATGAGGTTTATACTCGGTTGCACAAGTGACACTTCTTGTGAGGCGATGCGCTATGTCCTTGGATTGCCAACGATAGCCACGAGACACAAAGTCGCACAGGTAAAATCGTATCTGCGAGTTTCTGAGGACACAAATCATCCTCTGCACAAATTCATAAATGAGAACAAGGGAAGGTGATTGAAGAGAGGTCGATCCTGGATGGCCGAGGCAGAGGATGTTATTAAACAGGTCTGTACTCTAGATGATCTGAGGCACAGTGACGAATGGATGCCTATATCAGATGATATGACTGCTTACGCCAGGGTTATCTGCACACTTAGACGCCGCTGTAGAGAATGGGCCCCGGGCGTCGTCAATGCGGAAATTCTTGCACTCGTGGATTAGCACTCCCACCCAAGTGATATCATTATCTACACCAATGGCTCTGTCAAGCGTGGCACCAGATCATCGTGGGCTTACTCAACGAAACGGTCGCACACTTCATGAGGACTGCGGGGCTTTTGAGACAACGACATCGAGCATGACTATGGAGATCACCGCTGCCTCCAGGGCTATGTCATGGGTGGCTGAGCAACAGGTTACCCATACGATCATCATATCAGACTCGATGAATATGCTTCAACTGATTGAATCTGGAAGTATGCGTGTGGAATGGGTGGACATCATTCGGAGATCACGTCTCAAGAAAATGACTTGGCTGTACACACCTGGACATGCAGGAGTGCGGGGTAACGAGCGTACTGACTCTCTTGCAAATAGTGCCCCGACTCAGGTGGGCAGAAGCATGGACAGAGCCGATATCATCAATGCGGTACGCTCTCAATTGTGTGACATGGGCGAGTCTCAGACACTGGAACGAGTTCGAGAATTAGGTGTTAAGTTTGGACATGCCAGACAGTGTCGTCTTCGTGGTGAGAGAGAAGATATAGTAATCAACTTCTCATGGGTACTGTGAGCAAATGGACTTTGGGATGGCTGCTGCAACGGAGGACAGAGCACGAATGGGAATGCCCAATGTGCCATGACGTTGATCGCATAACATAACATAACATAACTAATTTAACAGCGATGTTGATTTGGTATGATTTTAGAATGTTAATGGTACGTAAGTGAAGTATTGACGTCAAGATGCCAATGTGCGCTCCACGTGTAATTCAGCAGTAGTTAAAATCGGGAATCCAGTGAAATTAATCATTTCACACTGTATGTGAAAGCACAGCCTTCTCTATATATTAATTACGATGGCCGTGGTGAAAGATTGTCATTGGCGTGTCACAAACCATTTATTTGCATTACTTGAAACGGATAGGTACTATTTTATTTTTAGTATTAGAAATGAGTTTGAAGTGTAAATTCACTACCATGCAGAAGGTGACTGCACAACTGTATATCTACTTCTGCAGAGAAGCCAGACGTGGTGGTTTATATCACAACTTACAAGACCCGAAGAGGAGAACACAACATGCTCTTGGTATAAGTAGAATGTCATTTTGCCGTTGGATAGAACAGGACTGTAGTGATGAACGTAAGGAACACAGAAAAGGCCGGAAACGGAATACTGACGATTTCGATAAAGATGTTATTGTGAGAGAGATTCATAAAATGTTTACGGCAAATGATGTGGTTACACTACTTAAATTGAAATCACGTCTGCGAATTCAACGTGATATTGATATATCTAAAACCGCCTTATGGAGAGTTGTTAGCTGCAGCGGTTTCACTATTCGGAAATCTAGTACAGGTCGGAATATAGTTTGTGAGAAAACGCATCTGATAGCTGCACGATGCAAATATCTGCGGGAGATACGGAAGCGTAGGACGGAAGGTTACGATATTGTATATCTGGATGAATCGTGGGTAAATGCTCACCATACGTTTGATAAAGAATGGCAATCACTAGAAGGAACTAAGAAAAGGGAAATTCAAAGTAGCAAGGCACAACGCATTATGATAGGTCATGCAGGCAGCAAAGCAAATGGTCTTGTCAGTGGCGCAGAACTTCTTTTCAAGCACTGTCTACAGATGGTAGGGACTACCACACCGAAATGAACGGGCTTATTTTCAGGGATTGGTTAGCGAACACACTTCTGCCTGCTCTGGATAGGCCGTCGTGTATTGTAATGGACAATGCCTCCTATCATAATGTAGTGGCGCATGCAGACAAAATTCCCACCTCATCAAGCACAAAACAAGACATCATGGCGTGGCTTGCAAAAGAAAATATATCGTTTTGTTGCAACAATTTTAAACTGAGTTGTTGCAACTGGTGAGACAGACTAAGAAGTCAAAGATTTTTATAATCGATAAAGTCATTGCTGAGCACGGCCACACTTCTCTTCGATTACCACCTTACCATTCACATCTCAATCCCATTGAACTTGTGTGGGCTGCAGTCAAAGGTCAAGTTACAGCAGTAAACAAGACTTTCAAACTTCGTGATGTAAAAGTCCTAACACGTGATGCCCTCGCAAAAATAGATATAGAATATTGGGAAAAAATGTGAAGAGCATGTGCTCTAAGAAGAAGAGGCATATTGGCAACGAGATGGTTTGTATTTTCTCCAGCCCGCAGCAGTAGTTAATCTCTTCAATTCTTCAGACTACGAATCTAATAGCTAACATCCCATTTGCTTTCACCATCACCAATTGCCTCACAATACCAGGGACTGGCAACAACTACCAAAGGTACGTAAATTTGATCGCCAAAGATAATATCAACATAAAAAACACTCATAAAGAAAAAACTAACCATGTCACATTGTTTTTATAATATGTAATAGGGTTACGCCTTTGCAATCATTCGCTACCATTTTGTGTATTACTGTAAATTCTAAACTTTGATTATCATTTTGTTGTGCTTATGCAAAATTATATAACAAAAACGTTTTTGCATCAACTAAGCTACCTACCAATTGGTTCAACATGGATTCGTAACGTCGCGAGGTATATAAGACTGCATGCAAAAATTACTTGTATCCATCAGATAGATTTCGTACAAATTAAACCTTAGAGTGATCACGAATTTTGGAACGAACTATAGAAGTAGTTGTCCTGTAAGCCCCACTTTGCTCTGCAATAATAATACCATGCGCATTAGCCAAGAAACCCCAGCCGGACTTCTCATCATGATGAACCGACCCATCGGTATGTACAATAACATCATCATCCCTTGCATTACCTTTTATCAGCTGCTTAACTGCAAGATCAGCCTTCATGTTGCCCCAATCTTTACATTCTCTTCCAAGAGTTATGATAACGTTGTGATAGTTGGTCATGCTACCATTCGTTGGGATCCATTCTTCCCCCTTATAGTAGGGTCGCAATCGTAGTCATCTGGCCAATTGTTCTCCTCAGCCTGGGCCATCCACGACATGCCACTCTTGATTCTCGTGCCCTTAACATCATTAGTGTTCTTGTGCAGAGGATGTCTCTTATCCGCAATAACACGCATATATGTCTTGGTTTAGTCGATTGCATAACTGGGAGCGTAGTGACAGAAGGCCAAGCATATATCTCATCTTCACAATGGGGTATCTCTAGTGCAGCCCAGAACTATACTCATAACTTCATTCTGAACCCGTTCACATTGTGATCTTGATATCGTAAGAATGCTGTGTCCGTAATTTACCACTGACAAAACCAGTCAATCGAGCACAAGTAGTCTCTGCTCAAGGTGTGCGGCTACCATAACTTTAAGAGCCTAAAGACCACGCTTGCAACGTTGTATCATCTGTTCAATATGGTGTTTGAAAGATAGACTACGATCAAAGGTTATCCTAAGATAGCGCAGCCTGTCTCTTCTCTCGACGGTATGTTCGTCAAAGATTACACGGGATAGATCAGCCTTTACTGTGTGATTATTTAACGAGCACCACAATATACACTCTTTTCAGGATTGACCTGAGAGCGAGACTCTCTACACCAACCTGAGATGGTACGCAATGTATTCTGAATGTCGTCAACCATCTCTCGTCTATCTGACCCAGTCCTATATATTAAGATATCATCAGCAAATGTCAATGTCCGGCCCAACGCGGTTGGCTGAATTTTAGCTACATTTTTCCGTGTAAATATTAAACAACACCGGTGATAGAGGAGAACCCTGGGGTAATCCGGGGATATACGTGCAGAATCCGAAGTCCTTGTTCCTAAATGTAGTGCAACGGTTCTCTCCATTAAAGAAGCTATAAGCTTTGATAGACGATATTAACTCATACAGAAAACTTGCCATACAGGAATCTTGTGAAGCATCGATTGAGTGTCAGATAGATACAACAGTGGTCTTACTAAAGAGAATCAGTGGAGGGCAGCAGTAATTCTTTCGACCTCCTTCCTCATACTAGAGTTTACTGTGACACAATTCAATCATGGACATTTTTGTTTCTGCAGGTCGGAATGTTGCGCTTCATCAAGAAGCCAAACAGTCTAGTATTTATGAAGATGAGGTTTCTGCCTTTGAACCACAGAAAGCAGTGGATGGAAATAATAGTGAATTATTTACTGATCTAAGTTGTACAGCTACAACTACTTCAAGTAATCCATACTGGTCTCTCAGATTTTATTATCCTGTCATAGCCAACAGATATGTTATATACAACAGAAAGGGTAAGCAACTTCTCTAAGAAATGTCAGCTTGAGATTGTATAAAAAATTACCTCAGACTTATTATACTAACTAATGTCATATATCTTCTATATGTAATATGTCTTCAGTGCCACCCCCGGGCAAATATCTTGTCTCTATAATTAACCGCAATGGAGATTGTTTAGACTAGCCATGTCCTTAGAGAGGTGGTCAGCATGAAGAAACTATGGCACGACACAAGCAAAGAAACAAAAGAAAGACTTCTGAGAGCATGCATATTCACTGTGACAACATATGGTTGTGAATCGTGGACCGTAACACAAACATTAAAGAACACAATTGAAGTTTTTAAAATAATGTGTTACAGAAAAGTTGTTAGAACATCCGGGACAGAAAGAGGAAAAAACAAAGACATCCTACAAGACCTGCATATCAAGGAGCATTGGCTCATAAATAACATCATGTCCCGGAAGATGACATATTTTGGCAACACTAAACGTCAGTGGTTGGATAGAATGGTAATGGAAGGCATAGTTCCTGGAGTACGAGACAGGGGACGATGAAAGTTGCAGCAGAACATCAAAGAAATCTTCAACATGATACTGACATATTTTGGCAACACTAAACGTCAGTTGTTGGATAGAATGGTAATGGAAGGCATAGTTCCTGGGTGCGAGACGGAGACGATGAAAGTTGCAGCAGAACATCAAATAGTTCCTGGAGTACGAGACAGGGGACGATGAAGTGCATCAGAACATCAAATAGTTCATGGAGTACGAGACAGGAGACGATGAAAGTTGCAACAGAACATCAAATAGTTCATGGAGTACGAGACAAGGGACGATGAAAGTGGCAGCAGAACATCAAATAGTTCATGGAGTACGAGACAAGGGGACGATGAAAGTTGCAACAGAACATCAAATAGTTCATGGAGTACGAGACAGGAGACGATGAAAGTTGCAGCAGAACATCAAATAGTTCATGGAGTACGAGACAGGAGACGATGAAAGTGGCAGCAGAACATCAAATAGTTCCTGGAGTACGAGACAGGAGACGATGAAAGTTGCAGCAGAACATCAAATAGTTCCTGGAGTACGAGACAAGGGGGACGATGAAAGTGGCAGCAGAACATCAAATAGTTCATGGAGTACGAGACAGGAGACGATGAAAGTGGCAGCAGAACATCAAATAGTTCCTGGAGTACGAGACAGGGGACGACGAAAGTTGCAGCAGAACATCAAATAGTTCATGGAGTACGAGACAGGGGACGATGAAAGTTGCAACAGAACATCAAATAGTTCATGGAGTACGAGACAGGAGACGATGAAAGTTGCAGCAGAACATCAAATAGTTCATGGAGTACGAGACAGGAGACGATGAAAGTTGCAGCAGAACATCAAATAGTTCATGGAGTACGAGACAGGGACGATGAAAGTGGCAGCAGAACATCAAATAGTTCATGGAGTACGAGACAGGAGACGATGAAAGTTGCAGCAGAACATCAAATAGTTCCTGGAGTACGAGACAGGAGACGATGAAAGTTGCAGCAGAACATCAAATAGTTCATGGAGTACGAGACAGGAGACGATGAAAGTTGCAACAGAACATCAAATAGTTCATGGAGTACGAGACAGGAGACGATGAAAGTTGCAGCAGAACATCAAATAGTTCATGGAGTACGAGACAGGGGACGATGAAAGTGGCATCAGAACATCAAATAGTTCCTGGAGTACGAGACAGGGGACGACGAAAGTTGCAGCAGAACATCAAATAGTTCATGGAGTACGAGACAGGGACGATGAAAGTTGCAGCAGAACATCAAATAGTTCATGGAGTACGAGACAGGGGACGATGAAAGTTGCAGCAGAACATCAAATAGTTCATGGAGTACGAGACAGGAGACGATGAAAGTTGCAGCAGAACATCAATAGTTCCTGAGTACGAGACAGGAGACGATGAAAGTTGCAGCAGAACATCAAATAGTTCATGGAGTACGAGACAGGAGACGATGAAAGTTGCAGCAGAACATCAAATAGTTCCTGGAGTACGAGACGGAGACGATGAAAGTTGCAGCAGAACATCAAATAGTTCATGGAGTACGAGACAGGGACGATGAAAGTGGCAGCAGAACATCAAATAGTTTATGGAGTACGAGACAGGAGACGATGAAAGTTGCAGCAGAACATCAAATAGTTCCTGGAGTACGAGACAGGAGACGATGAAAGTTGCAGCAGAACATCAAATAGTTCATGGAGTACGAGACAGGAGACGATGAAAGTTGCAGCAGAACATCAAATAGTTCCTGGAGTACGAGACAGGGGACGATGAAAGTTGCAGCAGAACATCAAATAGTTCCTGGAGTACGAGACAGGGGACGACGAAAGTTGCAGCAGAACATCAAATAGTTCCTGGAGTACGAGACAGGGGACGATGAAAGTTGCAGCAGAACATTAAAGAAATCTTCAACATGATACTGGAAGAGACGGGAGAACTTGCAAGAGACAGAAAGTTTTGAGGTGAGCTGTGATGAAAGCAGCCTTCCACAAGGAACATACTTCTACTTGCGGGAGAACTTGCAAGAGACAGAGAGTTTTTGAGGTGAGCTGTGATGAAAGCAGCCTTCCACAAGGAACATACTTTTACTTGCAGGAGAACTTGCAAGAGACAGAAAGTTTTTGAGGTGAGCTGTGATGAAAGCAGCCTTCCACAAGGAACATACTTCTACTTGCGGGAGAACTTGCAAGAGACAGAAAGTTTTGGTGAGCTGGATGAAGCAGCCTTCACAAAGAACATACTTCTACTTGTGGGAGAACTTGCAAGAGACAGAAAGTTTTTGAGGTGAGCGTGATGAAAGCAGCCTTCCACAAAGAACATACTTTACTTCTAGTTGCGGAGAACTTGCAAGAGACAGAAAGTTTTGAGGTGAGCTGTGATGAAAGCAGCCTTCCACAAGGAACATACTTCTACTTGCGGGAGAACTTGCAAGAGACAGAAAGTTTTGAGGTGAGCTGTGATGAAAGCAGCCTTCCACAAAGAACATACTTCTACTTGGGAGAACTTCAAGAGACAGAACGTTTTGAGGTGAGCTTTGATAAAGCAGCCTTCCACAAAGAACATACTTCTACTTGTGGAGAACTTGCAAGAGACAGAAAGTTTTTGAGGTGAGCTGTGATGAAAGAAGCCTTCCACAAAGAAAATACTTCTACTTGCGGGAGAACTTGCAAGAGACAGAAAGTTTTTGAGGTGAGCTGTGATGAAAGCAGCCTTCCACAAAGAACATACTTCTACTTGCGGGAGAACTTGCAAGAGACAGAGAGTTTTGAGTGAGCTGTGATGAAAGCAGCCTTCCACAAAGAACATACTTCTACTTGCGGGAGAACTTGCAAGAGACAGAAAGTTTTGAGGTGAGCTGTGATGAAAGCAGCCTTCCACAAGGAACATACTTCTACTTGCGGGAGAATTTGCAAGAGACAGACAGTTTTTGAGGTGAGCTGTGATGAAAGCAGCCTTCCACAAGGAACATACTTCTACTTGCGGGAGAACTTGCAAGAGACAGAAAGTTTTGAGGTGAGCTGTGATGAAAGCAGCCTTCCACAAAGAACATACTTCTACTTGCGGGAGAACTTGCAAGAGACAGAAAGTTTTGAGGTGAGCTGTGATGAAAGCAGCCTTCCACAAGGAACATACTTCTACTTGCGGGAGAACTTGCAAGAGACAGAAAGTTTTGAGGTGAGCTGTGATGAAAGCAGCCTTCACAGGAACATACTTCTACTTGCGGGAGAACTTGCAAGAGACAGAAAGTTTTTGAGGTGAGCTTTGATGAAAGCAGCCTTCCACAAGGAACATACTTCTACTTGCGGGAGAACTTGCAAGAGACAGAAAGTTTTGAGGTGAGCTGTGATGAAGCAGCCTTCCACAAAGAACATACTTCTACTTGCGGAGAACTTGCAGAGACAGAGAGTTTTGAGGTGAGCTGTGATAAGCAGCCTTCCACAAGAACATACTTCTACTTGCGGGAGAACTTGCAAGAGACAGAAAGTTTTTGAGGTGAGCTGTGATGAAAGCAGCCTTCCACAAGGAACATACTTCTACTTGCGGGAGAACTTGCAAGAGACAGAAAGTTTTGAGGTGAGCTGTGATGAAAGCAGCCTTCCACAAAGAACATACTTCTACTTGCGGGAGAACTTGCAAGAGACAGAAAGTTTTGAGGTGAGCTGTGATGAAAGCAGCCTTCCACAAAGAACATACTTCTACTTGCGGGAGAACTTGCAAGAGACAGAAAGTTTTGAGGTGAGCTGTGATGAAAGCAGCCTTCCACAAGGAACATACTTCTACTTGCGGGAGAATTTGCAAGAGACAGACAGTTTTGAGGTGAGTGTGATGAAGCAGCCTTCCACAAGGAACATACTTCTACTTGCGGGAGAACTTGCAAGAGACAGAAAGTTTTGAGGTGAGCTGTGATGAAGCAGCCTTCCACAAAGAACATCTTCTACTTGCGGAGAACTTGCAGAGACAGAAAGTTTTTGAGGTGAGCTGTGATGAAAGCAGCCTTCCACAAGGAACATACTTCTACTTGCGGGAGAACTTGCAAGAGACAGAAAGTTTTTGAGGTGAGCTGTGATGAAAGCAGCCTTCCACAAGGAACATACTTCTACTTGCGGGAGAACTTGCAAGAGACAGAGAGTTTTTGAGGTGAGCTGTGATGAAAGCAGCCTTCCACAAGGAACATACTTCTAGTTGCGGGAGAACTTGCAAGAGACAGAAAGTTTTGAGGTGAGCTGTGATGAAAGCAGCCTTCACAAAGAACATACTTCTACTGGGGAGAACTGCAAGAGACAGAAAGTTTTTGAGGTGAGCTGTGATGAAAGCAGCCTTCCACACGGAACATACTTCTACTTGCGGGAGAACTTGCAAGAGACAAAAAGTTTTTGAGGTGAGCTGTGATGAAAGCAGCCTTCCACAAGGAACATACTTCTACTTGCGGGAGAACTTGCAAGAGACAGAGAGATTTTGAGGTGAGCTGTGATGAAAGCAGCCTTCCACAAGGAACATACTTCTACTTGCGGGAGAACTTGCAAGAGACAGAGAGTTTTTGAGGTGAGCTGTGATGAAAGCAGCCTTCCACAAGGAACATACTTCTACTTGCGGGAGAACTTGCAAGAGACAGAAAGTTTTGAGGTGAGCTGTGATGAAAGCAGCCTTCCACAAAGAACATACTTCTACTTGCGGGAGAACTTGCAAGAGACAGAAAGTTTTTGAGGTGAGCTTTGATGAAAGCAGCCTTCCACAAAGAACATACTTCTACTTGTAGGAGAACTTGCAAGAGACAGAAAGTTTTTGAGGTGAGCTGTGATGAAAGAAGCCTTCCACAAAGAACATACTTCTACTTGCGGGAGAACTTGCAAGAGACAGAAAGTTTTGAGGTGAGCTGTGATGAAAGCAGCCTTCCACAAAGAACATACTTCTACTTGCAGGAGAACTTCAAGAGACAAAAGTTTTGAGGTGAGCTGTGATGAAAGCAGCCTTCCACAAAGAACATACTTCTACTTGCGGGAGAACTTGCAAGAGACAGAAAGTTTTTGAGGTGAGCTGTGATGAAAGCAGCCTTCCACAAAGAACATACTTCTACTTGTGGGAGAACTTGCAAGAGACAGAAAGTTTTTGAGGTGAGCTGTGATGAAAGCAGCCTTCCACAAAGAACATACTTCTACTTCAGGAGAACTTGCAAGAGACAGAAAGTTTTGAGGTGAGCTGTGATGAAAGCAGCCTTCCACAAGGAACATACTTCTACTTGCGGGAGAACTTGCAAGAGACAGAAAGTTTTGAGGTGAGCTGTGATGAAAGCAGCCTTCCACAAGGAACATACTTCTACTTGCGGGAGAACTTGCAAGAGACAGAGAGTTTTTGAGGTGAGCTGTGATGAAAGCAGCCTTCCACAAGGAACATACTTTTACTTGCGGGAGAACTTGCAAGAGACAGAAAGTTTTGAGGTGAGCTGTGATGAAAGCAGCCTTCCACAAGGAACATACTTCTACTTGCGGGAGAACTTGCAAGAGACAGAAAGTTTTGAGGTGAGCTGTGATGAAAGCAGCCTTCCACAAAGAACATACTTCTACTTGCGGGAGAACTTGCAAGAGACAGAAAGTTTTGAGGTGAGCTGTGATGAAAGCAGCCTTCCACAAAGAACATACTTCTACTTGGGAGAACTTGAAAGAGACAGAAAGTTTTTGAGGTGAGCTGTGATGAAAGCAGACTTCCACAAGGAACATACTTCTCTGGGAGAACTTGCAAGAGACAGAAAGTTTTGAGGTGAGCTGTGATGAAAGCAGCCTTCCACAAGGAACATACTTCTACTTGCGGGAGAACTTGCAAGAGACAGAAAGTTTTGAGGTGAGCTGTGATGAAAGCAGCCTTCCACAAGGAACATACTTCTACTTGCGGGAGAACTTGCAAGAGACAGAAAGTTTTGAGGTGAGCTGTGATGAAAGCAGCCTTCCACAAGGAACATACTTCTACTTGCGGGAGAACTTGCAAGAGACAGAAAGTTTTGAGGTGAGCTGTGATGAAAGCAGCCTTCCACAAAGAACATACTTCTACTTGCGGGAGAACTTGCAAGAGACAGAAAGTTTTGAGGTGAGCTGTGATGAAGCAGCCTTTCCCACAAAGAACATACTTCTACTTGCGGGAGAACTTGCAAGAGACAGAAAGTTTTGAGGTGAGCTGTGATGAAAGCAGACTTCCACAAGGAACATACTTCTACTTGCGGGAGAACTTGCAAGAGACAGAAAGATTTTGAGGTGAGCTGTGATGAAAGCAGCCTTCCACAAGGAACATACTTCTACTTGTGGGAGAACTTGCAAGAGACAGAAAGTTTTTGAGGTGAGCTTTGATGAAAGCAGCCTTCCACAAGGAACATACTCTACTTGCGGAGAACTTGCAAGAGACAGAAAGTTTTGAGGTGAGCTGTGATGAAAGCAGCCTTCCACAAAGAACATACTTCTACTTGCGGGAGAACTTGCAAGAGACAGAAAGTTTTGAGGTGAGCTGTGATGAAAGCAGCCTTCCACAAAGAACATACTTCTACTTGCGGGAGAACTTGCAAGAGACAGAAAGTTTTGAGGTGAGCTGTGATGAAAGCAGCCTTCCACAAGGAACATACTTCTACTTGCGGGAGAACTTGCAAGAGACAGAAAGTTTTGAGGTGAGCTGTGATGAAAGCAGCCTTCCACAAAGAACATACTTCTACTTGCGGGAGAACTTGCAAGAGACAGAAAGTTTTGAGGTGAGCTGTGATGAAAGCAGCCTTCCACAAAGAACATACTTCTACTTGCGGGAGAACTTGCAAGAGACAGAAAGTTTTGAGGTGAGCTGTGATGAAAGCAGCCTTCCAAAAGGGAACATACTTCTACTTGCGGGAGAATTTGCAAGAGACAGACAGTTTTTGAGGTGAGCTGTGATGAAAGCAGCCTTCCACAAGGAACATACTTCTACTTGCGGGAGAACTTGCAAGAGACAGAAAGTTTTGAGGTGAGCTGTGATGAAAGCAGCCTTCCACAAAGAACATACTTCTACTTGCGGGAGAACTTGCAAGAGACAGAAAGTTTTGAGGTGAGCTGTGATGAAAGCAGCTTCCCACAAGGAACATACTTCTACTTGCGGGAGAACTTGCAAGAGACAGAAAGTTTTTGAGGTGAGCTGTGATGAAAGCAGCCTTCCACAAGGAACATACTTCTACTTGCGGGAGAACTTGCAAGAGACAGAAAGTTTTGAGGTGAGCTGTGATGAAAGCAGCCTTCCACAAGGAACATACTTCTACTTGGGAGAACTTCAAGAGACATAAAGTTTTGAGGTGAGCTGTGATGAAGCAGCCTTCCACAAGGAACATACTTCTAGTTGCGGAGAACTTGCAGAGACAGAAAGTTTTGAGGTGAGCTGTGATGAAAGCAGCCTTCCACAAGGAACATACTTCTACTTGCGGGAGAACTTGCAAGAGACAGAAAGTTTTGAGGTGAGCTGTGATGAAAGCAGCCTTCCACAAAGAACATACTTCTACTTGCGGGAGAACTTGCAAGAGACAGAACGTTTTTGAGGTGAGCTTTGATAAAAGCAGCCTTCCACAAAGAACATACTTCTACTTGTGGGAGAACTTGCAAGAGACAGAAAGTTTTGAGGTGAGCTGTGATGAAAGAAGCCTTCACAAAGAAAATACTTCTACTTGGGAGAACTTCAAAGACAGAAAGTTTTGAGGTGAGCTGTGATGAAAGCAGCCTTCCACAAGAACATACTTCTACTTGCGGGAGAACTTGCAAGAGACAGAGAGTTTTTGAGGTGAGCTGTGATGAAAGCAGCCTTCCACAAAGAACATACTTCTACTTGCGGGAGAACTTGCAAGAGACAGAAAGTTTTGAGGTGAGCTGTGATGAAAGCAGCCTTCCACAAGGAACATACTTCTACTTGCGGGAGAATTTGCAAGAGACAGACAGTTTTTGAGGTGAGCTGTGATGAAAGCAGCCTTCCACAAGGAACATACTTACTTGGGGAGAACTTGCAAGAGACAGAAAGTTTTGAGGTGAGCTGTGATGAAAGCAGCCTTCCACAAAGAACATACTTCTACTTGCGGGAGAACTTGCAAGAGACAGAAAGTTTTGAGGTGAGCTGTGATGAAAGCAGCCTTCCACAAGGAACATACTTCTACTTGCGGGAGAACTTGCAAGAGACAGAAAGTTTTTGAGGTGAGCTGTGATGAAAGCAGCCTTCCACAAGGAACATACTTCTACTTGCGGGAGAACTTGCAAGAGACAGATAGTTTTTGAGGTGAGCTGTGATGAAAGCAGCCTTCCACAAGGAACATACTTCACTTGCGGGAGAACTTGCAGAGACAGAAATTTTTTGAGGTGAGCTGTGATGAA
The DNA here is from genome assembly GCA_020796225.1 of Arion vulgaris. NCBI lineage: Eukaryota > Metazoa > Mollusca > Gastropoda > Stylommatophora > Arionidae > Arion > Arion vulgaris. Next base: position 82,039,230 of record CM036755.1, read on the forward strand.
AGCAGCCTTCCACAAGGAACATACTTCTAGTTGCGGGAGAACTTGCAAGAGACAGAAAGTTTTGAGGTGAGCTGTGATGAAAGCAGCCTTCCACAAAGAACATACTTCTACTTGTAGGAGAACTTGCAAGAGACAGAAAGTTTTTGAGGTGAGCTGTGATGAAAGCAGCCTTCCACAAGGAACATACTTCTACTTGCGGGAGAACTTGCAAGAGACAAAAAGTTTTTGAGGTGAGCTGTGATGAAAGCAGCCTTCCACAAGGAACATACTTCTACTTGCGGGAGAACTTGCAAGAGACAGAGCGTTTTTGAGGTGAGCTGTGATGAAAGCAGCCTTCCACAAGGAACATACTTCTACTTGCGGGAGAACTTGCAAGAGACAGAGAGTTTTTGAGGTGAGCTGTGATGAAAGCAGCCTTCCACAAGGAACATACTTCTACTTGCGGGAGAACTTGCAAGAGACAGAAAGTTTTGAGGTGAGCTGTGATGAAAGCAGCCTTCCACAAAGAACATACTTCTACTTGCGGGAGAACTTGCAAGAGACAGAAAGTTTTTGAGGTGAGCTTTGATGAAAGCAGCCTTCCACAAAGAACATACTTCTACTTGTGGAGAACTTGCAAGAGACAGAAAGTTTTTGAGGTGAGCTGTGATGAAGAATCCTTCCACAAAGAACATACTTCTACTTGCGGAGAACTTGCAAGAGACCGAAAGTTTTGAGGTGAGCTGTGATAAAAGCAGCCTTCCACAAAGAACATTCTTCTACTTCGGGAGAACTTGCAAGAGACAGAGTTTTGAGGTGAGCTGTGATGAAAGCAGCCTTCACAAAGAACATACTTCTACTTGCGGAGAACTTGCAAGAGACAGAAAGTTTTGAGGTAGGCTGTGATGAAAGCAGCCTTCCACAAAGAACATACTTCTACTTGCGGGAGAACTTGCAAGAGACAGAGAGTTTTTGAGGTGAGCTGTGATGAAAGCAGCCTTCCACAAAGAACATACTTCTACTTGCGGGAGAACTTGCAAGAGACAGAAAGTTTTGAGGTGAGCTGTGATGAAAGCAGCCTTCCACAAAGAACATACTTCACTTGCGGGGGAACTTGCAAGAGACAAAGTTTTTGAGGTGAGCTGTGATGAAAGCAGCTTCACAAAGAACTTGTTATTACTTGAATATGTCTGTTACAGAATTTTATTCTCATCATAACATTTTGACTTAATTTTGCAATGATCTGGCGCAGTCTGCGGCACATGGTCAAACAGGACATACAACAATTCACAAGATGTAACACTTAGTAGTTAGTGTGTTAACATCTTGGTTATAAACTAAGCTTTACTTTGCTGCAGTAAACTCTTTGACTAAGTGGTTAAGCCCTTCCTTGTGCCCCGAAGGTCATGGTTTCGAATCGGGACTGCGATGTTCTGTTCACGAGTGTACATTATTTTCTGAACTGTGTGGTCTGTTGTTACATTTAGTAAAAATCCCACGGAAACGAATTTGCTTCCAAACTGTCCACCATGGTGTTTGAACCTGGTACACTTGGGTTCTGATCGAGCTGACTACCGCTTAAGCTACAGATGCTCACTCTTGAACAGGACGCTGGAAGATTCAGGAGGTCTTGCAAGGTGCAACGAGTTTGTCAGGCGGGCTGGGATGAAAGCAATGTTCATGAGTAGTTTGTTTAACCAGCGAGACAAGGGAACCATCAGTGTCTACTGTTCGATATCTATTGGGGAAGACTGAGTACCTATGTGTCTGCCCGGAGTGCAATGATGTCAGTTCAATAACCAATAAACAAGCTGTAGTGATTAGTCTCACAGTACTCCGGACAGGTCTATAGGTGCACTTATCTCTCTCCAATATATTTACCAGCTTATAACGATGACTCACAGTCGTTCTGTGTTGATTAATCAAATGTCTCATGCTTCTAACAAAGTGTTCATGTTTAACAGTTCCTTTGTTCACCGTCATTTATTTACTCTTGTTAGAGATATAAATTTATAAATGTTTTCAAAGTTATCGTTACGACATGCTTCCATTATGACAGAAGAAACAGTTTATAAATAGCAGTACTTCCATTGATACCATTCTCATTATTATTTCTTGTTTCATCTACTTTAGATATACAGAAACGGCTGCGTGGGTTTATTCTCACGAGTTTTGATGCCAACAATTTACAGGTGTTCAGCTACACATCCACAAGTTTAACAAACAAACGTATATTTGAAGTTATATCACCAGATGTGTCTGTCTCTAATGTAACCATACGACTAATTGGTGATAACAGACTGCTAACACTGTGTGAAGTTGAAATCTATGGCGGTAAGTTGTGATTTTATTGAATGGTATGTTGTTTTTGTTTTTTTGGACGGGGAAAGGGGGTGTTTTCATTTGTCCACTATGAATTCAGGCGTAGTCATGGCACCTAATATGGCAACTCCGGCTGATTTTTGCATGAAGGCTAACTTTTCTTTTAAAAAGGCGAGCCAAATTCTGAGGTACTTGTAATTTTGATCCCCAAGTGAAAGATTAGAAAACTGTTCATCCACACACGCACCGCAAACACACAACACAATTGTTTTTTCCCCCCTAAGTTTCACTTTACTCTTGGAATTAGCATGGCACGTGGGGAAGCATATTATTGACTTTACAATCTGTATCCCTTTTTTATGTTCTAATTTTGATTGAACAGCAAGACCACTAAGACATTCACTACTAAACTGAAAAACAGGATGTGCCCAAATTAATTTTTGTTCATATTTTCCAGCTTGAAAAATATATAAATTTCATTCAATTAACAAATGTCACCAAACTCTCATTGGTAACAAATGTTACCATTTAGAAACTTAAACATCGACAGCAAAGATCTAATAATCATTCAGAACTTATATTGGCAGCAAACAGCAGCTATAAGAAAAGACAAAAAGATTGGAACTTTCCAGAAGATCAAAGGAGTTAGAAAAGGATGCATATTATCACCAGACCTATTCTAACTCTATTGTGAAAGCATTTTTAGGTCTATTAAAAATATTCCTGGAATAGCTGTAGGAGGACATACCATAAATAACCTGAGATATGTTGATGATACTGTCTTAATAGCAAGAAATGAAATGGAGCTCCAGAAATTAGTTGATACGGTTGTGACAGAAAGTAACAACAAAGGACTCAATTTGAATATTAAGAAGACAGAAGTTGTGATCATATAAAAAAAAAGCAGACTTTGACAAAATGCACCATCACATTAAATGGGACTGATCTACGACAAGTGCAGCAATTTAAATATCTCGGAGTCCTGGTAACATCAGATGCCGATCAGAAGTAAAGAGCAGAATAGGACAAGCGAAAACATTGTTCCTGAAAATGAGATGCATTATCTGCAACAAGTCCTTGTCAATCCGATCAGAATGCGAGTTATTCAGTGCTACATAGTACTAATAGTGACATACTGATGCGAGTTATGGCCAATGAACACACAGGTTGAAAAATCTCTGAGGGGAAGCAGAGATGTGGTTTTACAGAAGAATGATGAGAATTCCATGGACTGCTAAAATTACTAATGTTGAGGAGTTGAATGAGATCAAGACACAGAGAAAGCTTATCATCAATATAAGAAAGAGGCAGTCATCATTTTTCGGGCGTGTGATGAGGAAAGGAGGTTTACAACACATTGTGACAACGGTAAAATCGAGGGAAGACATGACAGAGGAAGACAGAGAGAAAATGTTGGATAGCCTGACTTCATCGCACGGTAGAGCGTCAACAGCTGAGTTGATAACAAACAACAATGACAGAGATTTGGGGAGATCCATGATCTCCTACGCCAGCCGGCATGGCACCTGATGATGACCAAACTATCTATCGGTACACAATGTAGAAATAGATAGCTTTCTTTCCTTCTTTTGTCCTTCACTGCTTTTTTGCAGCTAGGCGAAGCAAGTTTAACTAATGATCGATTTACGAGATAGCACACGCTCGGTCGCTTGATATGTTGTGGTATTGTGGAGTTTTAAGTTGTCTGTAACTCCATCAACATATCTTTTTCTTGGTCTGTCCTTCCTCTTGATGATTCCATTTTCAGGTTGTACGCTCTTGCAACTGGTGTATTCAGGTTCATTCTCACCAAGTGGCCAAACCATTTTATCAAGCATCTCATTTCACAGGTGGTAATTTTCCTAATAGTTTTGCTGTAGATAAAAGCTGAAAATTGGATCCTTATGTGTTGATTTCAATTTATGTTAATGAAACATCTTATACCACTAACGAAGTGTTCAAGTCTGGTATAGCACTAGTAAGGTCCCTAATATAATTTGTAATAAGGTCTCAGTTTTTTGTTGACATTTATTTTAATATTTAAAATTAATGTTACCAAGGCAACAGATATACTAACGGTACTCTTATATTAATGTTACCAAGGCAACAGCTATAGAAGCGATACTCTTATATTAATGTTACCAAGGCAACAGCTATACTAACGATACTCTTATATTAATGTTACCAAGGCAACAGCTATACTAACGATACTCTTATATTAATGTTACCAAGGCAACAGCTATAGAAGCGATACTCTTATATTAATGTTACCAAGGCAACAGCTATACTAACGATACTCTTATATTAATGTTACCAAGGCAACAGCTATACTAACGATACTCTTATATTAATGTTACCAAGGCAACAGCTATAGAAACGATACTCTTATATTAATGTTACCAAGGCAACAGCTATACTAACGATACTCTTATATTAATGTTACCAAGGCAACAGCTATACTAACGACACTCTTATATTAATGTTACCAAGGCAACAGCTATAGAAACGATACTCTTATATTAATGTTACCAAGGCAACAGCTATACTAACGGTACTCTTATATTAATGTTACCAAGGCAACAGCTATACTAACGATACTCTTATATTAATGTTATCGACCAAGAATTTGTATATTCTGCTTTACTTTAACACAAGACCTACGTTTTATCGTATGCCTCCAATAGGACTAGGAACTCGATTTCACCTACTTTGAGATCAGGCATCTCTAGAAAATTATGCCAGTTATTCTGCTCTGTTAACGATGCAAGTAGCTTTGAAGCTTATAGAGAAGATCGTGTTTGAAGCGAGTGACGCACACTTTAACTGATTCGCTGTACATTGATACATTTTCCTTTGCGTTCCTGTGTACATTGATACAATTTCACCGGATACTGGACTTGACCTCGATCACGGAACGTTACTAGGTCCGAACAGGCGACCGGGGTTTAAAGGTCATCCCTTGCGTGTAACAAGGTTTAGTTTACAATAAGAATTGTTGCATTCAATTTCGTCGTGCAGCCCTAAAAAGTACTGGAATTAGACAGTGCAACGGTACTGTGAGTGGTTTAAGGTAATTCTAGGGGGCCAGAAGCTTATATTGTCCTTGCGGTTTGGTCTATTCATCTCTGCATACATGTCCCGACCAGTCGTCTCCATAGCCCATCGGTTCGGCCAATCTTCTCTGGAGTTGTTATTCAGAATCTGTTTTATACTTTGTACGCTAACAAGTTTGTCTATTTGTGGTTTTGATGATCCCTGTTTGGCCAGATGATCTGCCTTGTCATTTCCTGTGAAATTTGTGTGCCAGGGATCCACTGTAGAATGGCATTAATATCAAAGGAGAAAATCAGATTGTGGATGACTGATGCCAATGACTGGATCTCGTTTGACTGATTCTGCTGTTCTTCTAAAGCTTGTAGTGTGGACTGTGAGTCAGCGAATACTATCATGTCTTGAACAATACTTTCTCCAAGCTCAAACTGCTGATGGACTAGTTCTACAGCGGTCTTTATTGGCTATAATCTCTGCCTCATAGTTGGAACATATATTACCACAAGGGGCACAGTAACTATAGGTAGTTCCATCTGGATATTTCAGGTATATGCCGCAGCCAGAATAAGTAGTGACTTTGAAAGCTGAACCATCAGTGTAGGCATGGATAGAGGAAGTTGGATAACTGTCTATTGTCTCCAGTGCACAGGTTTTTAAGATCGACGCAAGTGTTGCTTTGTTTACAGTTTTATCAAGGAGGTATTTCTGGATTATTTGTTTTTTATGTTTAGCCATGGTGGTGGGCCAGGGCATCGTGTGATCGGTTCTCCGTCAGTTGGGAGATGGTAAAATTCTTCAAGATTTTTCCCAACATCCAGCAATGATTTTTGTTGGATTATGTGGATGGGTTTCCTCCTGTTAATAGTTTGTCTGTTGGAATGGTTTTTCTATTCTTTATATCTCTCGACTGCTTCTAGTAGTGCCCTTCGTCTCCTAATATCTAGTGGTTCGATGTTGGCGTCGATTTCACAAGCAGCAGTTGGGGTCGTTCTCATTCCCCACATATAAACCTGAGACCCTGATTCTGCACTCTGTCCAGGGATGTTGTGATGTGCTCACTTGCTATAGTTTGGGAGAGGAAGGCAGTTGTTCATTGTAGATCTTACATAGCCAAGATATGGTTGCCTAAGGGTGCTCTTGTCTGCACCCCAAGTGGTGCTAGCAAGTCTTTTAACCATGTTGAGTCTTTCGATCCTTTTTCTTTATGTTGTTAATGTGTTCTGTCATCCTCAGTTGTTTGTCTAATTTGACTCCCAGCAGAAAAAGCATAGATGGATAGAAGAAAAGCAAGGAAACAAGTTGCAAAAGAACCTAATCGAGTTAATAAAACCAACTATAATCGCTTGACTGCTAAAGTTCGCCTTCTAATTAAAGCAGCAAAGAAGATGAAGTGGCAAGACACATGTCAGAAACTTGGTATAAATAAAGATGGCCACAAGGCATGAGATCTGATAAACAAAATGGCAGGCACAAGAAAGAAAGAAAATCCCAGTCTCATCAAAAGAAACAATGAAACCATCATAGATTCAAAAAAGAAAGCTGAAATATCCAACAAACACTTTGCTAACGTTAACAGAAGCACAAGAAGAAAACAGCTGGATAAAGCTTCATGGAAAATCTTTGAAAGTAAAAATAAATGCACCAGTAGCAAACATGTGCATATGAACAAGATTTTAGTCTATACGAGATAGAAACAGCATTAAAAAAACTGAAACCTCGAAAAGCCCCAGGCCCAAAGAATGAAATGTTATGCCATATGGGCAAGAGGTTTAGGTTGATATTGCTAACCGCTATAAATAGAACGGAGAGAGGCCAAGATACTTGCTGCTTGGCGAACAACCAATATCACTCCCATCCACAAGAAAGGGAAACCAGTAGCCGACCAAACAACTCTATCTCATTGACCTCATGTTTAGGATAGCTGGCGGAGAGAATGGTTAATAACCGACTTTATTGGTGGCTTGAAAAGACCCAGTCACTTGATAGTACTCAGGCAGGGTTTAGAAGGGGCTACAGAACAGAAGACCAACTCTTCAGACTTGTGCAGAATACAATTGATGGATTCCAGAATGAAAAACACACAACCGTGGTTTTCATTGATTTACAACAAAGCATATGACAGAGTCTGGAGGAAGGGCCTCTTGATGAAGATGCTCAATATGGGGATCCATGGAAAGATGTTACAATGGATACAAGCTTTTCTCCAAAAAATGACCATTGGAACATCTTTTAGTGGAACAATGTCCTCAAGAGAACACTGAGGAAGGCCTCCACAGCGCTCTGCCCTTAGCTGAACCCTTTTCCTCATCTTCATCAACGACCTCCCACCCCTTCTAAACACACATAAAGCCCTTTTGCTGACGAGCTTGTAATAAGGACAAGCGAGAAATACCCTGTACTAACTCTGGCTAAACTTAATAGAACCCTTGCCATAATTTCAACATATTGCAACCTATGGAAGCTTAAAGTCAAGGAACAGAAAACAGTGTATACTACATTTTCCCGCAGCCCCAAAACAACTCAAAGAACCTTTCGGCTTACAATGAATAGAACCGTGCTGGTCTCTCTCTCTCTATATATATAAGAATAAGTTGAAGAACCATAATGAAATTGGGTCGGTGTCTGTTCCAATTATTTGAAGATATCTGGACATACTACGGACTTGAAATTTAGCAAGAGGTTAGCTTTCATAGATGGGAAGATGTAAAACATATAAACCGGATTATTGGTTCTTCTAAATGCCTTAAAATCTACTAGTGAATACATAAACATCAAGAAAATTGTGTGTTGCTTATTAACTGTTTATAAACTAGCATCATGGCTGTTCAAGAAAAAAACTTCAGTTATTTTGGTCACATGGTATCCTAGAGTTAATGATTAACCCGTTTCACTTTTACTTCAAGCATAAGATATGAGAATATATATTCGTTATGGTTTACACTTAACTTTTAAGTAGTTTCCAGTTAAAATAAAAGACGAAAAGGAACGAAAGATAAAGGAAAAGAAACGACATATGGCCAATCTTTAAAGTGACGGCTCGTCCTTCCGATAAGTCTTGTGCATCTTTCAAGTGACAGCTTGTACGCAATCAGTTATGGTCGATGTGACCATTTATACAGATGAGTCTGTGGTTTGACACATGCATAGTTCATGAACATTCACTGATCAAGTCAGAGGTTGAATTGTGATGGAAGACAGTGCCCATGTGGTGCCAAGCCCGCAAGAGAAGCAAAGAAAAGTAACACTGCGACCTACAAGGCATGTCATATGATTCGACTGATGTAGGCCCTAGGCGTGCTGCCTTAGTAAATAAAAGCAGCGCAAAAATCGGATGTGCTGGCCTACTTGTAGGAGCATAACTGGCACAACGTACAATCATTCTTAGGCTCAGACCACACATAAATCACACAGAGTGATTGACACGTGGCCGATATGGAGCGTTCGAAGTAGAAGATGGAAGACAGTAATGGTTTTGATGTGACTGCAAGTAGTCTGACTATGGAGATCATGACACTAACTAAAGTATTGTTCTGAATGGAGTCTGACTTTTTTTTCTATGCATGCTTTCTTATTGACTCAATGAGTATGTTCACGTAAACCGAGATGGGCTTGACTCGGTGGAAATTGTTGAAGTCTATGAAGGTCTAGAGCATAGGTTCCCAATCTTTTTTGAATGAGCGCCCCCTTTTTCAGTGAATAATTCGCTACCGCCCCCCTAGGGTAAACTATATTGTACATACTATAAATTGAAAAACAAGGACACATTTTTCAGTTATTTTATTAGATAATAATACCAATATTACTGTATTCCTCACAGTATCGTTGACACAATTTATGTTATAATGTATTTATTGGAGCTGAACTAGATGTGATGAAACTAATTTTTCTATGTTTGGTGACATTTTTGTCATCAATAATTTTAAATCTTCGCATTTCTCTATTGACAATTTGTTTCATTTCTTTATAAATAGTCTGGTGACCATGATAAATCCTCTTTCAGCTAAATATGGTGATGGGAATACAATAAACAACTTCTTACTGCAGCCCATAAGGGTTGATATAATATTGGAATTTAACTTTAGAAACACAATTCTTGATATCTATTATTCAATTTTCCATTTCATCTCTTCATTTTTTGACAATTCTATCAAATCTTCCTCCAAAAATATTTCTGTTATTTGTACATTTTCTGTGTCTTCTTCCTCTGCGTGCTCACTAGACTGGGATTTCGGATTCTCTAATAAAGGCATCTATCAGCCACGCCATACAGTTTCTTGGATGCTGGTGTAAGTGGGCCACCTCTTTCTTCTCAGGTCTGCATACTGAGGGCAGCTCTGTAGGACGTGCTCTGTCATCATATTCGTCAAACCACAGGGGCATAGGTCGTTTGTGCCTATCTTGAATCCAGTTCTGTTCTCATTCTGTTGTGACCCGTCCGGAGGCGAAGTATGATAGCATGGTCTCTTCTGTGGAATTCGTAAAATCCATCATGCTTGTTGTGTTTTGTGTGTTATTTTCCCATTTTGTTGTGTAGTTCCCTCTGGCGATGGTTTTTGCTTCTTCCTAGCGGACCAGGTTGCCATCTTGAGACATCTCTGCTCCCTATTTAGCCAGTCTGTCAGCATCTTCATTCCCCATGAGCTTGCAGTGTGAGGGTATCCACTGGATTACTACACTCTCGGAATCATGGGCCAACTGGGATACGGTTGACCTGAGATCACTTAGTTATGTGTTCCTTTCAGATTTCACTGTTGAGATATTAGACAAAAAGCACCATTTTTCCATGTATTTGTTTCATATGTTGTAGTGCCATTTTTTTCAGCTGCGTTGAGGTCGTCCAGTTCTGGAAGCCTGTATTACCAGGGAGGAGAGGTACTGGCTGGGTGTATGTGTCTTGGTTGAGCCAGTGCCAATATTGGGTCTGCGTGGGCACGCTCTTTGGAGTTTACCATGAAGCTACTCCTTTTCAATCTGCCCCTACCGTAGCTGTTTATTTGGGGTGCATTGGATGGTTAATCAGTCTCTTGCATTTTCTCCTCGTTGAAGTACTTTCATGTTCCGTGTGTCTTCCAATGGTTGATGTCCTATGGCCGTTTTCAGTACTTCTAAGTGGGTAGACATGGTTTCAGTGACTTAATACTCGGCTTAGCTTTATGAAGTGTGTCTTGGAGATTATGACCCAGACTGCTATGCAATACTTAACGTACTTGTCAAACTCTCCTAGAGTAAATCCTTTTCGGAATGTTACAACCCGCACTCCTGTTGGTGCCTGCTAATTTGTTCACGATCCCCATTCTCTTCTTTTCTTTTTCCCTAGATTTACATATATGTGTTTTCCGCGTCCGACGGCTGTCCATTATGAGTCCCATATATGTTGGACATTTGTCTATTGAGAGTAGGTGGTCATTGAACTTGCGTTTGAGCATTTGTTTCTTCGTGGATAGGCTGAAGACTGAAGAATTTTCATTTATAAAGGGCAGTCAAGACCTGGTCTATTTTGTCTAGCTTTTAAATTATATCGTGCGTCCTTGAGGTGACTACTGCTATTGATTCTTCTCGTGTCCATAGTGTCAGACCATCAGCATAGATTGCAACATGCACTATGTTGGAGATGTCTTCCATAATCATTTATAAAAACTAGAAGTAGAGAACATGCCCCTCCTTGGGGAACAACTTGTTCTATGATTGCCTTCCTGCTACGTTTTTCCTGGTTCTATACTTCTGCTGTTCTATTTAACAGATAGTGACATATCCAGATATATATGCGTCTTTTGATTCCGAGTTTGATCAGTTTGATTTTCAGTTCCTCTCTCCAGACCCTGCCGAAATCCTTCTCCATGTCAACCCACACCGTTAGTGTTCTTTTCTTGAAATCCACTTTCGATCTTCTGTGCAATGTAAGTTACTTGGTCTTCTGTTGACTGATCCATGCTGACTGAATCCACTCTGACGTAGTAGTATCAATTGCTTTTGTTCCAGTTGCCACATGATTCTTCTATTGAGAAACATTTTTCCAACACACCTAAAGAGGCTAATTGGTCTACGATTGCTTGGATAGAATTTGTCTTTTCCTTGTTTTAGCTTGAGCACTGGATAGTTTTTTTCCATTCACTAGGAATTTCTGCGACTTTAGAGCTCGCATTCAAAACTTTTAGCAGCTTTTTCTTGACTTTCTTGCCTAGATTAATGAGCATCTCATTTGTGATACCATCCATTCCTGGTGATTTTTTAACGTTAAAACCCTGGAGTGCTTCTTCAACTCACCTCTGTCCATGTTGAGACGTCTTGTCTCTTCATCTCTGCCTTGCGGCTTTCTTGACTGCTCTCCTATATTTAGCTGAGGCTGCCTTGAGTGCTATGTAGCTGTCTATGCTCTGCTCAGTTTCTAATTTTTCTCTAGCCTGACTCACTTTCTCTTCAACATTTTGGATCTCTTCTGACCAAAAAGGTTTGGAGTCTCTTCTTGCACCTCTAGGAATTGATTCTCGTGCTGCCCTCAAAATGGATATGTTAAATAGGTATGTCATGTTCCTTATCTTTTTTGTTGTGTATTTATGGGGTCACAGTAGATGTCGCTGAGCCTCGCATACTGTGCCCAGTCAACTCTTTTGTAGTTTCACTGGGTCATTATTTTTTGGACTTGGGTGAAATATCTAATCTCGAAGGAGAGCTTGACAGGTTTGTCGTCACTGTCTCCTAGCTGTTCCATGACGGTTCGATTGAAGTTGTGGGCTATGTCACCGGTGGCAAAGACGAGGTCTGTGGGATATATTTTTCTGTCTTCTGGAGTAGAAGGTTGGGGGGTCATTGAGTCCATTTCTGAGCTGCAGGTTGTTATCTATTTCCCACTGTTCTACCCACCCTATTTTTACATTGGTGTCTTAGTATCCCCATCTTTTTAAGTGACTGTTAAAATCTCCCACTAGTAGAGAATTTGTATTGGTCAGTGTCATGGTTTCCAGCATAAGGGCTATGTTAGTTCGAATCTGTTAGATGTCTACAAAGATGCCAATTCTATGATTTCTGCTTCCCCATTTGTGCTGACTTCTATGTGTTTCATGGTGTATTTGTTGCTCACGCGTATGAAGCCCCCCCCCCCAACCTCCGTTTTGCCTTATCTGTATAACTTATAACCTCGGACAGAAAATCTGTGTAGGGGGTTCAATGTGTGATTCCTGAATACATGCAAGGTCTATTTTTCACTGCTAGGGCCTGCTTTTTTGGTGTAAATGTCATCGGCGTTCCATAGGATTATGCTGAATCTCCTGAGTCTGGTGGATTTTGATCTGCAAGATTTTCCTGCCGCTCATTTGCACGGCGCACGACGACTACATTTGGGACAGTTTTTTCAAATATGAATTCAACTGGCTGTAGCGTCTAACCATTGCCAGAGCACCATCGGCAGTAGACAATATATTATTCAGCGGAATTTTTCTTCTTAAAATTGTATTCCAATACGTCAAATATAGATTTTTCTTTAGTGTCTGTTTCTAAGTTTTTGCAAATAATAGTTTTTGACAAATGTTTTCATCTTTTATGAAGCAAACGTGCGCCAGAGGTAAAGACTCATTTGTTGGTTTAAAAAAAGACGCATCAAGTTATGAAAAAGCTTCAAAAGTAGTCGTCAAAACATGGTTTCGACGATTCATCTCTACACTGCGTTATTTCTCAATGAGACTAAAAAATAATTTCAGACCGCGGCGTATGCAGTACAGAACGCAGAACCTCACTCACCTCTGGAAGTATCAACTCTTTGCCAATAGTGTGCGGTTTTTCAGATTTAGCAATAAGTAGGACATGTTGCATGAAGAGGTAAACCATCATTTTCTTGTTTTGCTGCTGCAGAAACCATACCAGTCAAAGTTGGAGATCTCGAATGTTGACCTCTAATCTTGAACATAAGATACATTTTCATTTTTTCTTCCAGGATGCATTTTGCCCACATGTCCTTCTAATCGCGATGGTTTCATAGCTTTATGTGAAAACATCTTGTAGAAAATTCAGATACATTGATAATATCTTGTTTGTGGGTGATTGAATAAAACATACTTCAAATACTCGACATCATACTGTCGGGTTTTCTTCTTTGATTCGATATAACCTGGTACAAGATGCATAAATCTGTCTATTGCACTATTAATCGTTGTGCGTGGCAGACTCTGGTGACTTTAAATTTTCAAGCGAGGCCCCCTTGAGCTCGACACCACACTGGCGAATAATATCCCAGTGGAAGGGAAGATCTTAGTCCAGGTAAACTTTCTTCTCAGAAACACAGTGTTCTAGTTTACAGTATGGACCATATTGTGATCAAGATGTAACTGTGCTAACCCCAAGCGATCCATGTTTGTTAGTACTGGTGGATGTCCATCTGGAGGGCTGTTGGTTCCATGGGGAATCATGTACACAATGTAAGTGATGATGATTTAGAATATAAGAATGTTTCTGCCTGTAATGTTTATTTTTATAATACTTTGCAACACGGGACGGAAACATTGGCTACCTAGCAATATGATTGAAAGATAGGAAACATAATAGACTTCATTAGACAAATGTGTCTCTGTGGCGTAGTTGTTGAGCCATTGAATTACTTTCCAAAAGTTGTGGATTCGAATCTGGACCACGTCCTTCTGTTCCCAAGCACTTCTGTCTAATGACCCCAGTATTGTTTCTGGGGCTGCGGAGTTTGTCCTTTGTCAATACTCTTGGCAGGGAGACGTGCCACTTTGGAGAGGGGCAGGCATATGGGATAAAACCAGTCCATGACACGTCAATCCATAAGCTTTAGATTTCATAATTTATATAAACAATATATAAATACAAACTTCACAGATACATATGGGAAAAAATAGATGCATCAAACTTTACAGAGACATATGAACAATAGATAAATACAAATTTCAAGATACATATGAAAAATATATAAATCAAACTTACAGAGACATATGAAACAATATATAAAAACAAAATTTACAGAACTATGAAACAATATATAAATACAAATTTCACAGAGACATATGAAACAATATATAAATACAAATTTCACAGAGACATATGCAACAATATATAAATACAAATTTCACAGATACATATGAAACAATATATAAATACAAATTTCACAGATACATATGAAACAATATATAAATACAAATTTCACAGAGACATATGAAACAATAGATACATACAAACTTTAACGAGACATATGAAACAATATATAAATACAAACTTTACAGAGACATATTTGATAAATAAAAGCTAAAGTAAATTTCGGCTTGCAGCCGGCTGCTATCCAGTAGAAAACTTTAACTACAAAATCCAACCAATCATGAACAATTCCTAGAGGCAAGAACAAAACCAAATTTTACCAGCCGTTTCTTGTGCTATTCATTATTATACTGAGAACTGTGATTAGTTTTGTCACAAATCTGTTATTTTTTAAAAATATGGAACATATACCATATATAGTGAGCATCTGTAGCTTGAGAGTTGGTGAACTCAATCACAACCCAAGCGTGCCTGGTTCAAACTCCACTGCGGGCAAGTTTGGAAGCAAATTAATTCCCATGGAATTTTACAAACGATTTAAAATAGACCTCACCGTTCAGAAAGCAATGGCAAACTACTGAACGTATAAGTAGTGTCTAGAAAATGGACGACTTGTTTACAGTTGTTGATGGTTAAGTCCTGTATAAGATATGTCTCGATTTTCATTTCACCATATATATAAATATTAAGAAATGAATGCTCTGTTTACTTAAACTAAATTTAGCATAGCGTTTACAGATCTTAGAGTATGAAGCCACTTTATTTCAGATGTGCTCGTGTTTTGCCGGGGCTTGTAAAGGAGCAAAGAATAGTAACACTGGATCTACAAGGCACCTAAGGTAGGAGCCTAGGAAGCTACCCTAGTAAATAAAAAGCATCACAGAAATTGGATATGCATGCCTACTTCTAGGCGCATAACTGGCACAAGTACAATCGCTCTTATTCTCAGATCACATACAAACATAGAGTGGTAACAATTGGTCGATATTGAGCTTTACGAAGAAAAGATTTAGATTTCTAGGTCCTAGTGTGCATGAGGTGAGAGTCAAATTCCTTCCTCGCATGTGGACTTACACGTTTAGATGTTAATACATTTTGCTATTATCAAAAATATTTTATTTTTTAACCCATAACCTTTTGTGTCTGTGTCAACAGACAAAAGCTTATGTATTATGCTAGTTTCTCTATTGTTATTCTGCTTGTTGTCATACTCAATACCACTTGCTTCCGAGAATTCAGCGCATGAACTTACTAAGAAGGCCAATGCAGACTTTTCGTGACAAACTACTTATCCATCTGTGTAAATCCCAATGTCATCTTTATGCAGTTGTATATTTCAGATTGAAAAGGTATTTGCACATTAAGGCACGGTATCCGTTTTCCCCCATGGTCGATATTTGAGAACCCACATACCAACTGAACAGTGTCTGCAGTACTACCAACCCCTGACTTGCCTGGTCTTAACGTTTTTCCCACATGTGTTGAGCAGCTTGTGCAGTGGTTGATCCTTTTTCACTTATTTTGAGATCATATTTACTACATCATACCAACACAGATGTATTACAATATTACTTTTAAATAAATTATATTTGTATTTCAATCATGGATTACAGTTATTCCAAATTAATATTTTGTTTTTCTTATGCAGCCTGTCAAAGGGAAAATATAAAGACTGCATTTTTAGTGTTCCGAATTTTTGTAGAGAGGTCAATGGCATACCAGTTTTGTATAACATTAGAGGGAAATTGTCTCAATGTCAAAGTTTCTCACATCTACCCCATGTGATAAATGTAAGTTTGCATAAATATCTACATTTAAGATGCAAATTTATAAATTCAACATTTTTTGAAGTATTGTTCCTGTTATTCCTTACATTACTTTTCTCTAATCTGTTTTGTTTACAGTGTCAGGATAATAAAACATTTCTAAAAATTTGCTTTTCTTTGATTATTTATCTCAAGTATACTCAACATATCTCCATCTTCCCTTCTATAACAGTTGTTATAGTCTGACTAGACATTTCTTTGATTTTATCATTTTTCAATGAATTATTCCATTTTATGTTCATTATTTTATGTAGACATCTTCTTCTTCTTTTTTTGGGTTTGTTCTTAGACCAATTTAATCACTTTTTGTGATATGTTTGATCTTTGCCATTTACAGCATAATGACAATGCAGGATGAATCCTGAGCGAAGAAGGGTTAATTAGCTAGTCTATATCTATATATATATATATCTAAATATCTAAATATCATCCAACATACATTTTATAGATTAGCAAACTACTTGGACATCCCGTGTTGATATATATATATATATATAGTTTTTTTAATTTATAAATAGTATATTGAATGATAAGAGTGTGTAGCATAATTTAATAAGACAGTGGAAAAACATATATGTGCTTTAAAAAATGTGTTACAGAAGAGACCTCCGTATATCATGGACAGAGAAAAGAATAATTAAACATATATAGAAACAAATCTAAAATCAAAGAAAACTGACTGATGAGAAAACTGAAGTATTTTTGACATAGAAAAAAGATACAAAAGTAGGACAGAACCATTGTGGAAGGAAACATCCTAGTAAAGAGGAGAAGAGGGAGATCACGGTTGATGGAAGAGTGAACGAGTTGCCCAGGACAGAGCAGTATGGAGAAATTACTTGCAGGCCCTATGTAACGTATAACGGTACAAGATTAAAATATATATATATGGAACTAATATATCCAATCAGATTTGTGTTACAATTTGTATTTCTCCCACAGCATGTCCAGCAGGAACATATGGCAAAGACTGCAAGTTTAACTGTTCTCAGTTTTGTATAGCAGACATTAATGGTACATCAGTCTGTGACCATGTTAATGGTACTTGTCGGAAAGGATGTCAAGATGGCTACATGTTTCCCACATGTAATCAAAGTAAGTCTGTTACTATATCTGAATGTAGTGTCGTCCAACGTTGTTATATTGGTGCGCGTCTGACTAGTGACTGTGGAGGTGTGCGTGCCATGTGGCAATTACACTAATAATGCTATGAAATCACCCACGTGTTGCCAAGACTCGCAAGGGGAGCAAAGAATAGTACCACTGTGAGCTACAAGGCATATCACGAAAGGGGATGCAGGTAGGGGTCTCGGAAGCTACTCTAGTAAATAAAAAGCGTCACAGAAATCGGATGTGCTGGCCTACATGTAAGCGCATAACTGGCACAACTTACAATCGCGCTTAGACTCAGATTACATACAGATCACAGCGATTGGTTTAACAAGTGGTTGATATGGAGCATTTAAAGAAGAAGAAGATACTAATAATAATATTTAAGTAACATTAATAGTAACATTACCTCTGAAGACAGAGTAAAATTCAGCTGAATGGAGTAGGACACTAGTGATAAGGAGAGCAAGCCTTCATGTAAAATTCAGTCAGACGCACCATGAGTACATCTAAACTCATAGCAGTAAATAGGAAAAAAAGATTATTCCAAGATAGCACAGCCTGTCCAGGCTGTAATTATTTTGTCTATCCAGCCTTTATGAGTATGTCAGTTTCGACTATGAACTTGTTCAAAGACCATCATAACATGAGCACTTTCACCTGGTTATATAGGGTTTCAGATCTTTACATCAATGCAAGATATGAGGTTTAGGATATTTACATCAACACAAGATATGAGGTTTAGGATCTTTACATCAACACAAGATATGGCATCTAGGATCTTTACATCAATACAAGATATGACATCTAGGATCTTTATATCAACACAAGATATGACATCTATGATCTTTATATCATCACAAGATATAACATCTATGATCTTTATATCATCACAAGATATGACATCAAGGATCTTTATATCAACACAAGATATGACATCTAGGATCTTTATATCAATACAAGATATGACATCTAGGATCTTTACATCAATACAAGATATGAGGTTTTGTATCTTTACATCAACACAAGATATGAGGTTTAGTATCTTTACATCAACACAAGATATGACATCTAGGATCTTTACATCAACACAAGATGTAACATCTAGGATCTTTATATCATCACAAGATATGACGTCTAGGATCTTTACATCAACACATGATATGACATCTAGGATCTTTACATCAACACAAGATATGACATCTAGGATCTTTACATCAACACAAGATATGACATCTAGGATCTTTACATCAACACAAGATATGACGTCTAGGATCTTTACATCAACACAAGATATGAGGTTTAGTATCTTTACATCAACACAAGATATGAGGTTTAGTATCTTTACATCAACACAAGATATAGGGTTTAGTATCTTTACATCAACACAAGATATGAGGTTTAGTATCTTTACATCAACACAAGATATGAGGTTTAGTATCTTTACATCAACACAAGATATGGCATCTAGGATCTTTATATCATCACAAGATATGACATCTAGGATCTTTACATCAACACAAGATATGAGGTTTAGTATCTTTACATCAACACAAGATATGAGGTTTAGTATCTTTACATCAACACAAGATATGAGGTTTAGGATCTTTATATCAACACAAGATATGAGGTTATGCATTCTTCAGATTATCAGTTATATGAGGCATATCATCATGGCACTCTGGACATGTCCATAGGTGCTTCGATCTCTATCTCAACAAATCCAGCAGCGTCCAGGGTCCAACATGCCAGTTTGATGTTGATTAATCAATCTTTTTGCATATTTGGTATGTGATTCTTTTGGGCTGTACCAATATCGACACCCATCTCTCTCAATCTGTTCAGCAACTGGGATTCCTGAGGTATTTATGGTCAAGTACCATGTTACTTGGCAGGAAAACTTTGAGGACACTTTTATGTGTACTATTGGAGCTACTATAGTCTGCCCTATCGGACCTATCCAAAGACTAAAAAAAAACTACATAAAATATTAATTGAAGAAGTGTCCTGTGAGTATTACTATACAGCTGTGAGTGCTGAAAACTGACTCAAAACATCATACACATGTTGGCGATATTTCAGAATAAATGTTTCAGAAAATTTATGTGAATATTCCGGTCAAATGCAGTAGCAAATGGAGAATTTTTAAAATGAACAAACTGTTCATCACTAGAGATCATCATTAAAATACAGAGATGGAGGTCGATTGGTCAAGTATATAATATGCCTGTATGAATATTGACTAGAACAGCTCTCGGATGGACAGTAGATTTAAAAAGAAGGCCTGGACATCCAAATGAAATATGAGGAACTATAGAAAGAGAGTTGAATGATTATGACCTGACATGAGAAACAATTGGTAGAAAAGCAGCAGAATGACAGCAATGAACATCTCTTGTGGAAGATTTATGTGTCAAACATGACACCAAGAGGATGTAGATCAATGTTTTCCAACCTTTTTTGTGCCATGCCGCACCACAAGGCCTTTCACAAGTTTGAATGCCCCGCCCCCTTTCCTATGTCACATATACAAAAAATGTTATTTTCCAAAAATTGAATTGTTCACTGAAGAAACTTAAATGTTAGGTTTTAGGAAGAAATCACTAGGAAATTGTTTATGAAACACAGTAAGTAAATTTCAAAACATATAATGGAGAACTGAAATTCAAGTACGATATAATTTTAATGATATATTTTTCTATATTATTTTAATTATTAGTAACTATTTATTACTTACACTTAGTGAGATCCTTGCGCTTGATAGAAGCTGCAAAGAAATTTTATGTTAGGTTCCAATTTAGTTAGCTTCAATCTCGTGTCCTCGTTGTGTTACATCCAGACCATTTCTTTTCTTTCTTTTTAGCAGCAAATCAGTTATGGCACTAAATCCACATTCAATTAAATATGAAGATGGAAACAGTAACAATAGTTTTCTTGCACATTTGATTGAATTTGTATATTTAATTTATGTTTCCTCACAAAGTCATGCCGTCGCTCCTTTTATATTAAATGAAGTTTTAACTGAATCATCATTTTGCATTTCTGTGAGTTCTTCTTGATACTGCATATTTGAAATATCAGACTTTTGCATCAATAAGAGTTTTATTTCTTCCTCGAAGTTGGTTATTCAATATATTTTGTTTTTCAAAGATATCAGCTAAATAACTCACAAATGCTTTACCATCGACCGTTAACAGATATTTCATTTTAGGTTTGTCGCTGAAAAACTAAGAGTATCAAATAGTTCCATAAATCTTGTCACACAGTTTCCTTTCGAGAGCCATCTTACTTCAGTGTGAAGTAAAAGTCTCATATGGTTTGCATTTTCACAAAATAGCTTGAAGAGAACTCACATTTGGCATTAGCTTTAATAGCATTGATTCACTTTATAATTGAATTTAGAATTTAGAACTTCATTCAGAACAGGCGAAATATTTTTAGCTACCAAATTGTCCTTGAATAACAGAATGCACAAGAAGTATTTCTGGATTCTCATCTTTCATCAATTTTATGCAGCCATATTTCTTGTTTATCATATTAGGAGTACCTGCGGCACAAGATGTTATATTTTTCATTGGTATATTTTTGACATATAAATAATTTTCTAGCTTATTATATACATCTTTGGAGGTAGTGGTACTTTCTAATGATTTACAGAACAACATTTTTTTCATCAAAATACCCATTATCAATATATCTTACGTAAGTTACCAATACTACTTATCAACACTGTCTTTCAAAGTTGATTCTTCCATTTGCACTGATAATTTTCTTGTTTACAGCTTTTCAACAGGTTTTAGTTCAATATCTTCACTCATTTCGTCTATCTTTTGCTAACAGTATTTTTACTGAGGCATAGCTTTCACCTCTTGGTCATCTTTTTTCCAGAATCGTTTTAAGAAATGATGATATTGATGGCTTAATTAATTCTCTCCTATATTATGATTTTCCCCACATTTAGCAATGAGTAAGGACATTTGATAACTAGCCTCAAGAGTACGATTGACAGTTGCAGTATGAGCAGTAAACAGGGACTTTAATGTTGCTCTTTTTTCAAAATGTGTTTTAAAGTTTGAAAGTAATTCAAATCTGAATTAATATGAGCACTATGTTTCGCCTTCAAATGCGCCCCAAGACGACCTTGGTTCATTGATCCGTTGGTCAAGCATTGTTGGCGTAAAAGAAATTAATGTGGAATACATTAATATAAAAGTATTTCACATCAGGTTATATACGTTTGATCAAATTCGAATATTGTAACATAACTATTTTGAAGAAAAAAAACCAAATCATTAACAATATTTATACTAACATTTATGTGATCAAATCTGATCTTCTGAAAAAGTATGCAGTGTTCTCTTCTAATTAGCTCTGATAAATTATAACCTCCAATAATGATATCTTCTACTTGAAGCTCTTCGGTTCTCTTCTGCTTTTCTCGTATATCTGGCCTAACAGTCCTGTACTTTAGCTGTTCTGTGTCTAGTTCTCTATTTTTATTCTAGCTACCTCATAGCTGTTCTGTATTTGGCTCTCTATCTGCTCTATTATTGCCTCTTCTTAAAGTTCATCGTGTATATATGGGTGAATATTCTATTACTTTACTATTCCAAAACTTTGTTCTCAGGACTGCGATTTCCTACATTTGCTACTCTCTTGGAAAAGACTCATTTTACTTCGACTAACTACATTCTTCTGTCATTGTCTAAAATGTATATCCCAACCACACCTTCTAAATCTGTCGCTAAACATGGAAAACAAGATCTCATGACATTCTACAGTAATCCATATATAAATGCTCCTTCGCTAACTATGCAACTACAAAATGGTTCTCTAAGGACAACTGTATAATCCAGCTGCACAGTGAGTATCCATTACTCTGGTAATCAGACTAATGGCTCATAACTTGTATTTGAGTCAACCACCTTAATGTTTCTTGGTTCCTTTTCCCATCGTACATAACATTCCAAGCCAAATCAAACTTCGGACCTGCTTTCTATTGCAGAAATATGATATGCGTGGCTCTGTTCAACACTATTACATACTAAAGATTGTACTATATAAACTCATTTTGACCTTCATGACAAGGTTGGCAAATGAAGGACACATTACAGTTTTCTTTTAAATATGACTCGATTTTAACACAATAACACATGCTTTCCCGCTTTCAAAGTTTTATTAAAAGGAGTTAACAATGTACCTAGATATAAGTACTTTCCGCTTATTGAAGACTTATTAAATTTGAGTAAAGTGATTGTGAAGCAACAGTAGTTTTTGTTAACAGACATCCAAAAGTCAATATATCGGTTTTGCAACATCATGAACATTAGTTAAACTCCAAACGAGTCCATTGCTCCTAAATGATGAAAATGCCCTTGTGGGGCTACCCTACGTTGGGAAACAGGGATGTAGATAGATCTTCTTCTTATTCTCTTAACTACTTTTGAAAAAGCATGAAGCATCAACTAATGTCCTCCAACCAGATCTGTCTTGAGCACGCCAGCTTAGTTCATTCCAGGTCTTGATCAACAATACATTATGTTCTCACATCGATGGAGCATGTCATCAAGGATGTCAAAGTGGATACTTTGAGCCTTTATGTTTATTAAATAAGGACAACTTTTATTGCGTGTTCCTTTCCCCTTGCACCTGCATGCCCTGGCACAAAAATAAAAATGATTTTTGTCAGCCTCTTCAGTGACTCCTTCCATTATCTCTGAGCCCTGCCTGTTTTAATCTTACTGGGCATACTCATCGAGTCACTGAGAAAACTTGCATGTAGAGAAGCCTGTGACTCTAGCCAGACCATCGCTTTAATTACTGCCAAGACTTCCATAGTGAGCATTTTCTATTTTGCACTCACTTTTATAGTCCCTGTCAGTTTAAGGCACCATGCTACAGATGATCGAGTCATTTAGCCTCCAGATATCGATTTTTCAAATTCTTCACATTATGTTAGTATTGCATCTCTACAATTAAATTGCGCAAAGAGTTTTTATTTGTGATCACGAAATATGCTTCAAAATTATTTTTGAACAACACTACCCTCTAAAAATTCTTTATACAAAATGTCTACAATTTTCTTTGTTTGGTCCCTAGATATAGTATATGGAGTTCAATAAACCAAATTGTGTTATATATCGTTGTATAGCTTGATCTGAGTACTAACAAATATTTTAGATTTAATTAGGCTAGGCAATGACAGTATGCTGTAACGGACGATTTCTCTGACAATTTATAATCAATTCACATTAAATTTTACAAATGCCGTTTTCTCCCATTTGTAAATTTCATTAATGTGGGTAATGTACGTTTTCCACCGCGAAAGAAATCTTCAAGATAGCATTATGAGATTTGGCCCTGATATATATCTATTAATATTGAAGGGACTGGACAACAGAAAATCGACCTTTCTCAAGTAAATACATTTATATGAATTTTTTTAATGAACCAGTGGGTTCTATTTTTGCCGTGAATTTGGTAGATCTTATTCGTTGCACCCCCAGAGATCAGTTGTATGTTACAGGACATTTTAAAGTTGTCAGATACCTAGAATATTGGTATAGTTAGGTTGTGCAAACAAAACTATATGCAATTGTTATTTATTTCATTCTGTTTTGAGACCATACGACGTTGTTTACAATCCAACATGGCTGCCGTTTCCATGGCAACCATTTATTAATGGGAAAGATATCTAAATTTTCATTTTAGACCACTCTAGTAATAACTGCTACATATCACCTAATTTTACTGAGAGATAAGAAAGTTGAGAAATCCTCTACCATAAGTCGGTTTAATTACTGCCAAGACTTCCAAAGTGGGAATTTTCTATCTTGCACTAAATTTTATAGTCCCTGTCAGTTTTAGTTTTGTGAAATGTATATTTCTACACAGTTATGTTCCAGATATATCACTTCTGCTGTTCACTTTGCCAAATCATTAATGTTAAATCATCCTGTCTTTTCTCTCGTTATCATTGTCTGTACATGTTTCTGGGACATGTTAGCGTAACCAACTCGAACATAAGAGGTTGGGTGGAAAATGCATAGACATTCCAGCTCTTCAATGATAAATGTGGCATTTTTCTACAAATTTCAAATAATTATACAGTCACAAAGAAGGGAAAAAAGGTATGCAATATATCATGAAAACTATTAACACAGTCTCTAGTACCTTCCTACTTACACAGTATATCCCAAAATACATTTTTTTGGGCACAATATATAAGGTAGTAATCGGGAAATTTGTAACTTGTAAATATTTCCATAAATTAGTAAGAGAAAATGATGCAGAAATGGTCTAGTAAGCAGGCAATAAAGAACTAACACATATTCTTCATCAAGACAGTAATTTGAGTCATTAGGTGCCATTTAATACACAAATGTATGGTTTTTGACAAGAGTAAGTGTAGACGTGTCTGCAGCGCTTATTTAAAATGGAGGCACAATCGGAAATGTCGGTCTAATAAAAGCATGCTCTTACTTCTGAAGTCGCCCGAGTGGTTACCGGGCCCAAATTTGGGGTGTAAAGAATAGAACCATGTTACCTGCCATGCATGTCGTAAGAAGCGACAAAGGAGGTTTGGCTGAAATCGGATGCACGTGTTCTAAACGTGTAGAAGTCTATGCGTTTAGGGGCCTACCAAACCAATGTGCAACGTATACAAGTTCTTGGCAAAGATCAAACATATCACAAAGAGTGATTAAAAATTGGTTGCAACAAACGTACTCAAAGAAGAATGAGACTTCTGAAGTCGGAGAAGGTTGATCTGAATGGCAAGTGACACTGTAGAACCGGTAAGTAGGTTTTCATGCAAAAATCAGTCAGATGCGCCATACCAGGCTCCCTGACTACGCACAAATTCAAAGCGGGCGAACACAGAAGAAGAACAAAAAAGAATGCTTTTATCGACAAGATTAGACATCTTAAAAATATATAATTTTTTTTTAGTTAATTATTTATGAAATTACCATATGTTTTGCATTAGTTAACATATATTATATGCATTTAAATGCTTAACTAAACGGCCAGTTCATGTTCAAAAATGGCCAGTTCATGAGTCATGTATTTTCGTATTTATAAATGAGACGTTCTTAATAGTCGAACGTTTACGAGTTAATAACCAACTCTCTTTAACATCGTATTGTTGCATAATAGAAACGTGTGTTATTTTCTCAGTCCATGATATTTTAAAGTACTCTTCTGTAACATTTGCATTCAAAGGCATTGATGATCTTTAAAATAATTGTAGGTGTTGATAAATGTTTACTCACATTTCAGAGATTGTGGATACTTCTGACCATCCACCAATTTTAGTCATAGTAGGAGCAGTGCTTGGTGTTCTTGCTGCTGTTGTCATCATTTCTGTTATTGTCATGATTGTTTGGTAAGGCTGTTGATACATGAAAACTCGTTTATTAGTTTATGTTAACTTTTAGGTGGAGCGTCAGGCCGAATGGATTAGAGCTCTGCTCCCATGCGGGAGACCTGGGTTCAATCCACGGTAAGGCCAAAGAGTTTTTTTCTGTTGGGGGCATAAAGAAAAACAAATTCTAACCTGAATAGTTTTGTGGCAACTGCACTAGCAATGCGGCCATTACATTCCACAGACACATGTTCCCTCCTGTCCTGCACCGCCCTACAAAGTGGTATTACAGGCAGTAAGAGCAGTTTTTTTAAAATGAACCTTTAGAATCTGAGATTCTGATATACTGGTCTGAGATTTCAACATCTCCTAACCTGATGTATTGTTTTATAGTTTTGATAAAATTGTCTTTATTTTCTTCTTTAAACGCTCCATATCGACCACTTGTTAACCACTCTTTATTATTTGTATTTCTCACCACGTTGAACCGATCCATTGGTATATACAACAACATGTAGTGGATAGCCAGCCTCCCCTCCCCCACCCAGGTGGCAGCTGAGGAACCAGACAGTTAGTTTTAGTGTGTAGTTTGTATATATTTAGATATTTTAATAGCATTGACTTAGTGTTTGCACTCTCTAAGCAGATGGCAACACTAAAACGAGACATTGACGTAGTAAAAACTAATATACGTAGTTGTGTAGAAACAGTAGTAAACAGAGAGACAACAATAAATATTCAACGCAGACAGACGTGTTTTATGTCCGAAGAAGTACTCATGAATGTCATCAACAAATAAATACATATAAAGTCTGCAAGACTGTTTGTCGATTAAATTGTCCAGTATACCACCAACAATCTCTACTACCATCATCACCACCAACAATAGAGACAAACTATAACATCACTATTACTAGGAACTATTACAAACATCATCATCCCTTGCATTATCTTCTATCAGCTGCTTAAATGCGAGATCAGCCTTCATGTTGCCCCAATCTCTATATTCTCTTCCAAGAGTAATGATAACGTTGAGATAGTTGGTCATGCTACCATCTGTTGGGATCCATTATTCCCCTTTTGGTAGGGTCGCAACCGTAGTCACCTGGCCAATTGTTCTCTCAGCCTGGGCCATCCACGACATGCCACGCTGAAACCCAGACTGGGGTTCTTGGCTAATGTGCATGGCAGGGTTGTTGCAGAGCGAAGTGGGGCATACAGGACAACTACTTCTAGTATGAGGATGGAGGTTGAGGCCGTTACTGCTGCCCTCCATTGGATTTCTGGGACTTCATTTACTAGGGCAGTTGTTGTATCTGACTCTCAGTCGATGCTTCACAAGATCCAGAAGGGCAGGTTTCGGTATGAGTGGATGTCCTCTATAGAAGTTTCTAACCTACAGCGGCTTACGTAGCTATACTGTCCTGGGCATGCGGGTGTTTACGGTAATGAGAGAGCGGCCAGGCTTGCATCAACAGCATTGATTGTTGGGAAGTTGAAGATTGATAAGGGGATATTTTTCGGTCTCTTGCGACTCTCTGTTGGATGAGGACACTAAAATCGATGTTGTATCGATCAAGCGATTTAAGCAGTTTGGAGTTACCCGTTGTTCAAGTCTAACTGGATGACCGAGAGGCAGAGTGAGAGGTGTGTTTAATCAGCGAGCCACGGGAACCATCAGTATACATACTCTTCGATATCTGTTGGGGAGACTGAGCACCTATGGGTCTGCCCGAAGTGCAATGACGTCAGTTTATAACCAATAACTATTATTTGTATGTGATCCAAGCCTAAGAGCGATTGTACCTTGTGCTAGTTCTGCGCCTACAAGTAGGCCAGTACATTCGATTTATGTGATGCTTTTTATTTACTAGGGTAGCTTTCCTAGGCTCCTACCTTAGTCGCCTCTTACGACATGCCTTGTAGGTCGCAGTGTTACTATTCTTTGCTCCCCTTGAGAGCTCCGGCAACACACAGGTGTTGTCTTTATTTGATAATTTGTGTAGAAATATGTTGTCAAACACAACCCACATGTTACTATTTGCTTTATCAAGATGGCAGACATGCGCATGTAAAATAAAATTTGATGTAGTTGAACAGTTATTTTTTATGCGTTTTCATGATGTAAAAACATTCTGAAAATTGTTGAAGTTGTCATTCTAAAACGATAACAGCCGAGTAAGCCGTTGAACTTGTGCTTCCGCAAGGGGAGCAAAGAAGAGTAACATTGCGACATACAAAGAATGTTGTGAGATGTGACTAAGTTAGGGGTCTAGAAAAGCTACCTAGTAAATAAAAAGCGTAGCAGAAATCTGATGTGCTGGCCTACTTTTAGGTGCATAACTGACACAACATTCAATAATCACTTTTAGGCTCAGATCACATACAAATCACAAAGAGTGGTTTCACAATTGATCAATAAGGAGTGTTTAAAGAAGAAGAAGAACAAGAAGATTAATTCGTACAGACACCAACTCACTTGGATCTATATGGTGTGAAAGGTAACCTGCTCGCCTCTTGATTCAAGGGTACTCAATTTATTCCCAGCATAGACAGATTTAGATATTTGTCCAGAGATACCTAATCTCAATGTAGGTGAGATCTAGTCCCTAGCACTATCAGAGATACCTGATCTCAATGTAGGTGAGATTTAGTTCCTAGTACTATCAGAGATACCTGATCTCAATGTAGGTGAGATTTAGTACCTAGAACTATCATAGATACCTGATCGCAATGTAGGTGAGATTTAGTCCATAGTACTATCAGAGACACCACATCACTCATCGTGTGCCGACGGTCAATGAAAAATACAGGCCTAACACTGTATTGACCTATATACCACGAGGTATGAAAGGGTTCCTTTTTTACTATCAAAGACAGATGATAAAATGTAGATTTAGTTTTCAAGTTGAGCATGTTTAAGAACCATTGGCAATTGAAAATCAATAAAAGTAGGCTGTAAAGTTGCTGCCTAGGGAAAATTTACTGAAATATTACAATAAAATTCCAAGAAAATTTTAATCGTCTTAAAAACTTACATCACTGACCCTAGCCATTGCTGTCAACTTTATACTCTGCAGTTGAGATCATCCTGTGTAAGAAGAGATTGGAGCACACGTGGTTGTTCACCGAAGTGAAATGATGATCCAATCAATCAACCATTCAGAAATACTCCTCAGGATCACTGTTTTATATTATATAGCATAATCTGTATATAATTAAACTTTTTTTTCAACAGGTGGCGCTAGAAAGCAAAACACTAAACTTTTTTTTCTCAACAGGTGGCGCTGGAAAGCAAAACACTAAACTTTGGTTTTACTACAGGTGGCGCTGGAAAGCAAAACACTAAACTTGTTTTTTCACAAGCACCGTAGGAAAGCAAAACTGTTTATTCTTCGATCTCTGGTCATGTGTCCTATTTACTGTGGACCACAAACTTGGCAGTCAGCTTCAGGTCTGTCAGCATTTCGCAAAGCTTAGTGTTCAGGTCGACTGGATGTGGCCACATGCTGCTTCTCAGCTCACCCAGGAGAGAACAGTCTTGCAGGATACGCTTCGGTGTCTGTTCCACATGCTGACACTGGCGGAGAGCTGTTTGACTTATTCCTAGTCTATATAACTGTTTGTTGAGTCTGCAGTGTCCGGTACGTAGTCGAAATATAATGACCTACTCCATTCTGCTTAGGACTTTGAGGAAGTCTTTTCCATAATCATATCCAGTGTTTGTCTTCCAGTCTACTGCATATTTTCTCTATATGAGGGTTATGTTTATTCCACAGGTCAAAGAAAATCAAAGCACAAAATACTTAACCACTTTTTCCCCACAGGCGACGCAGGAAAGCAAAACCTAGACAACATAATGGAAACAACATAAATAGAAGCAGTTTTAATTTGATGAACATTGGCAGTATGAATAGCCATTCTGAAACAGAGCTGACCACAAGAGGTGAGTCTTTGGGTAGACTAACTGTTGTTGTTGAATTGAGAAAACTAATTTACAATATATAGTCGGTGTTGTTTGTTCGTTCTTATCAATCAATCTAACCACTCTTTGTTATCTTCTTCTTCTTCTCTCGATCATTCTTAAGTCCGTTTTTACAGTCTAATGTGAAATATAAACAACCTAACACCAAGAACGGGTGTACATTTACAACCATCAGTATCATTTGGAGCCCTGGTGCTTATCTTTCGGTGGTGTGTTTGGTTTCAACCAGCGTTTACTGGGTTCGCTCTCTGTTCTTTGTGATCTGTGTGGTTTGCGCTGAGAACGTGAGTTTGTAGCGCTCCTGTTATGCCCCTATGGCATGTGGACAAGCACATCTGAATATTAACAAAATTGTATGCATATTATCCAACAAGACACACATTTGTACTGACAGATAACTAAGATTTTACAAACAGTGGAACCTGCACTTGAAATACCACATCTGCAGTTATACCCCAGTTATACTCCAGTTATACTCCAGTTATACCCCAGTTATACCCCAGTTATACTCCAATTATACTCCAGTTATACTCCAGTTATACTCCAGTTATACTCCAGTTATACTCCAGTTATACTCCAGTTATACTCCAGTTATACTCCAGTTATACTCCAGTTTAATACTCCAGTTATACTCCAGTTATACTCCAGTTATACTCCAGTTATACTCCAGTTATACTCCAGTTTAATACTCCAGTTATACTCCAGTTTAATACTCCAGTTTAATACTCCAGTTTAATACTCCAGTTATACTCTAGTTATACTCCAGTTATACTCCAGTTATACTCCAGTTATACTCCAGTTATACTCCAGTTATACTTCAGTTTAATACTCCAGTTTAATACTCCAGTTATACTCCAGTTATACTCCAGTTTAATATTCGTAGTTAAAAATCCTGTGAGCGTCTGTAGTTTAAGCGGTAGTGAGCTTGATCACAACCCAAGCGTACCTGGTTCAAATTCCGCGGCAAGTAGTTTGTAAACAAATAGTTTCATGGGATTTTTACAAACGGTAAAAATAGACCTAACTGTTCAGAAAACAATGACAAATTACTGAATGTATAAGTGGTGCCTAGAAAATCAATGACTCATTTACTGTGGTTGATGGCTATGTCCTGTAATGGAAATGCCACGATTTTCATTTTTCAGTCTGAAACTTCCATGGACGACATCCACTCATACCACAACTAGGGTATATACTAATATAGTCAATTGGGTACCAGAAAAGAACTAAAAAGACAAGGTTGACCCCATCACCCATCACATGCCAAGTGCTATTGAAAAATATTCCTAACACTGTGCTCCCCAATATACCTTAGCTTATGAAGGGTTAGTGGGACAGATTAGCGTAATGCATAAGTCTATCGGCTCGGACACAAGAGGGGTGTGGGTTCAATCCCTCACTCAATTTTCCACAGTGAGGAAAGGAATTGGTCCTCCTACCTGTTGCTCCCTAGGGTATAAAAATGTGACATGACAAGCACTTCATACGCTAAGGTCTGAAAAAGCTACAGGAAATTTTATATAAATATCATGATAACGCCTATTGTAGGAACTCATCAATGGACATTGTCATTTAGACTGTTCCTACTAGACTGTTCTCACTTAAAGTTTTGGTCGACATTGTGGGGTTGTGAAACATTCTGAAACTATTAACTTATATTGATACAGCAGTAACGTTCAAAAACAATACCATGTGCATGACCCAATTTTAGTGTATTATTAAGTTGGCTACTGGACTTTGAGGATGCAAGACAATATGGAAAGATGTTTCATAGTAAGATATATTTGATGTTAATAATGTAAAAATAAACAGGATTCCAGAAAGTTATTTTAAAATTTAATTTTTTTTAAATTCAAGCATACATTTTGTTCTGTATATATGATGTTGTTA
Source organism: Arion vulgaris (assembly GCA_020796225.1). Lineage (NCBI taxonomy): Eukaryota > Metazoa > Mollusca > Gastropoda > Stylommatophora > Arionidae > Arion > Arion vulgaris. The sequence goes on from CM036755.1 coordinate 82,070,800, forward strand.
GCATTTTCATGGTATTTGGTAACTCCAGTGCTCACTCATTGACCCAGCCACATTATTGTTGAGTTTTCGGCCATCCTGAACATGTGGATGGTTGATTCAGTCCCCCCACAGGTTCCACAGTCCATGTCCAAAGACATGTGGAGTTCTGTGGACCCAGAATCAGACCCCAGAATCAGACCCAATATATATCAATTCGACGAATAGATAATGTATCTATTCCAAAAGTCTCAGAAATGGTTGGCTCTATACGAGGTGTGCCAGTACAATCCTTGTTATTTCACTAATTATGTCGCCATTACCATATTACTTGTCACATACGTTTTAGTTATTTCACTAATTATGTCGCCATTACCATATTACTTGCCACATACGTTTTAGTTATTTCATTAATTATGTCGCCATTACCATATTACTTGCCACATACGTTTTAGTTATTTCATTAATTATGTCATCATTACCATATTACTTGTCACATACATTTTAGTTATTTCATTAATTATGTCATCATTACCATATTACTTGTCACATACATTTTAGTTATTTCATTAATTATGTCATCATTACCATATTACTTGTCACATACATTTTAGTTATTTCATTAATTATGTCGTCATTATCATATTACTTGCCACATACATTTTAGTTATTTCATTAATTATGTCATCATTATCATATTACTTGCCACATACATTTTAGTTATTTCATTAATTATGTCATCATTACCATATTACTTGTCACATACATTTTAGTTATTTCATTAATTATCAGGTTAGGTAATCGTTGTTCTTTTGTTTTGACAATTTGCTCGTTATTATTTGATATTATATTCTTCCGTTATTTTACATCGATATTTCCATACATACCGCATACATATATTTATAGTTGATGACAGCAGTTGAAACTTACAGACGTTATAAGTCGACATCAACGGTCATACTTTCTGTATCGGTACACCTCACGAGATAGGGATGAATAATACATCTCACTCGTATCTTTGTCAGAATTCCAGCATGCTCGAGAGGGAACCGCGCCTCATGACATGTGGCGATCGTGTCCCATTTAGTCCCCTCCCATCCAACACATATAAGTCTGCTGTTATCACGTAAAGTGAACTGACAATCCCAATTATCAATCCTCCTAGGGATAGTCTTTGATGATGTTGATTGACAATTATATCAGAAGATGGATGTCTGATAGGATAGGACAATGACAAAAGAACAGGCAATGAAAATACCGTGACACGACATAATATAGTAGAGGAGTGCACGAGTTGATGTGCAACGCACAAAAGAACAGGCAATGACAATACCGTGACACGACATAATATAGTAGAGGAGTGCACGAGTTGATGTGCAACGCACAAAATGTGTGCACGTAAAAGCAGCAGATATGGAGTTAGATATGACGTAGGAAACAGACGACAGTAAGAAAAAGCTGGAGGACGGAGAAAGACAATGTAGGTATAATATCCGTAATAAATAATATATCATGTATCTTGCTCTTCTTCTTTTGTCGTCACACTGCTACCTGGGTTGTTGCCCAGTGTCGTAGTTTTCTGTTTTTGTCTTGCGCTGTTCAGGTGGCTTGGGTGATTGTTATTTTTGCTCTTTCACAGGATTCTGCTATGCCATCTAACCATCTTTTCGTGGTCTTCCTCTTGCCTTCTTTCCAGATGTTCTGTTGTAGAAGACTGTATACTGTGGAGTATAGATGCATTCTTATTAAGTGGCCAAACCACTTCCTTCTTTATTTCTCAATGTAATTCAAGCAGGGTTCTGTACCAACTTTCTTTCTTATGCTGATGTTGGTGATTCTATCTTTTCTAGTGTTGTTGGTAACTTTTTGTAGGCAACGGCCAACGCATTTCACATGTAGTTATTTTTGTGACTGCGCTTTGCTCATTGTTCATGTTTGGTTCTGGTAACACAAATATCATTGTATAAGTATGTAAAATACAGGTTACTGACAGATGAAAGAAGTTATAGTATTTGTTATATTTTTCACCCTACCACATATATATATATATATATATTATTTTATTACATGAAAAGTGTTAGTTACTTTTGTTTTCTTTCTATCTTATGAACTCAATCAATAAGCTAATCTTTCAATTCTTTCTTCTTGTCTCTCAGAGAAAAACCACAAAAAGAAAGAATCAAAATCCAAAGAAAAAGGTAATGTTATAGCTGGCAAAGGTGGTGCTGGCGCTTACTACAATGTTGTCTCCGACGTGAGTCGTACAATCATCCAGCTCATGGATCTGGACATGTTCTTGTCAACACATAACAAAAGTTTCTATCAGGAACAATTCAGTGTAAGCATTATATGTTGTCATTTCATTATCTCTAATTCTATTTTGCCTCACAGAGTCAGGATAAGAACATATTTCTAGAACTGGCTTTTGTGTGCACGTCATAACTAGTGTGCATCACTGTCTCTGTTATTTGTGAGGTTCACCTTTTTGTGTCGATAGCCTTTTGCTTTGTATCCACTGATCGGATTTCTTTGTATCAGAGTAACATTGTTCTTTGAGGCACACTGTATGTTGGTAATCTGTTAATGTTGCTGCACCATTTCATTTGTTGTTTATTGATGAAGTAGAGTACTCATGTTGGACTCACTTTTATCCTAATGTCTTCATTTCTAAACTAAATTCTTCTTGATACTCCCAGCATTCTGCATAGACACTTCATATCTGTTGTGACTACTTCTTCTATTGTTTTCTTCTCTGGTTTGATGTCAGCGTCCAGGTTTGTCACTTATATCATAATGTTGGGAGAAAGCTTGTATTGTACAATGCTATTTTAGTGTTCAATGTGACATGTTTTCATTTGTCCTATGGTTTGATTTATTTTATTGCATCATGTTGGATTTCATTAGTTCTTCCATTTGCTGAACAAATGCACCTTAGGTATGTATAATCTTTCTTCTTTTGTAGTCACACTGTTACCGGGTTGTTGCCCAGTGTTATGGCTTTCAGTTTTGTCTTGCGCTGTTCTAGTGTTTGGGCGATAGCTATTTTTGCTATTTGACAGGATAGTGCTATGCCATTTAACCATCTTTTTTATGGTCTTCCTATCGCTTCTTCCCTGATGTTTTCTTGTAGAATACTCTGTACACAGTGGAGTTTGGTTGCATTCTTACTATGTGGTCGAACCACTTCATTCTTTGTTTCTTAATGTAATTCAAGCAAGGTTCTGTCCCAACTTTATTTCTTATGCTGATGTTAGTGACTCTGTCTGTTCTGGTGTTGTTGGTAACTTTATAGTGAGAATAACATTTTAAATGTCAATACTGCTTGCTTACAATAGTGGAAGTTCTGGTTCAAGATCTCAAGGAAGACCAAATGACTTTTGGTAACTTTTCGTAGCCATCCCATTTCATATAGTTTTTTTTTACGACTGTGCTTTGCTCATTGTCCATGTTTGGCTCTGGTAACACAAAGTAGGTATGAAAATGCTGTTGATCATCTGTTATTTAACTAGCAGGAATCCAACACTGATAAAAAAGCAAAACACTTACAGAAACAGACAGAACAAATCTAAACTGCTTGTGTAGATCTGGATGCCATAGCACAGACTCAAGATCAAATAGAGTGGACATTTTTTTTTTCTGATGAGGACTGGTGAGGAAAGTAGGTCACATTTATAAATTAAAATATAATATTAAAAAAAACTTAAATACTCTGTATCCATAAAAATAAAGTACTATAGTTTTTACAATAAAGACTTTTTGGTTGATACGTTGCTGTATATTGGTTTTGTAATTTGTAAAACTAGTGTACTTTGTTTTTACATTTTTCACCATTGCTACATAGCTTTACTGCAGTCATCCCTTATATCGATAATAATACTCTTTATATCTATTAACCCTTAAACATTGAGATAATGTGAATTAGATCAGTTATGATCGATGCAACATGCCTATTTAAGTCGCTGTAATTTTGTATTCATTTTACATTTAAGTTAGGTAACATTTATGTTAACTAACGCAGAATATATGATAATCTAATAAATAATTGTAAAAAAATTAAATATATATTTTTTAGATGTCTAATTTTGTTGACTGAATCACATCACATTTCCCACTTGCCATTTTGTAGAAACGCCCACATTGCTCCAGCCAAAATTACAAATTATGTGATAAAAAGGATTCTAATAACTCAGATTACTGTGATTATGAAGACACGAGTGATTCTTCAAATAGCTTGGGTCAGATGACCATTCTGTGCCTGGGTCACTTTGAGTCTGTTTGCAAGATGCCAGATAACCTTTTTGCCTGACTATTTTGTCTATCAAATATCATTGCGTAATCATATTTTTTTTCAATAATATCTTTTACTTGCAATGTTTAGAAATTATATACTTATTTAATGTTTATGTATGATACTATCAGTGTTAGTTCATTATGGTCTGCTTATTAGACCAATTCTGCGTCATTTTCTCTGAAGGCCATATTTATTGAATTTTCTTTAACTCTTTGACCCTGGTCGGGTCAAAGGCTCATGCGGCAGATGGGCTAAGGTTAGCGAAAGGTCACGCTAACCAAGACCCTGCCCCTACCTCACGTGGTGACTCTGGAAACAGACTTTGGTTCCGGTCTGGCAAATGGGGGCAGGGATATGGAAGAATTACTGGTAGTGGTAGCAGTGCAAGTACGAAGAAAATGCACGAATCTCCTGGCCGACGTCCAACCAAATATTGCTGAAGATCTCAAACGAAAAGAAACAGCAGCGAAACATTTCTGACATAAGCCCCACTCCCCGGAGTAAGGGCCGAACAGAAATCGCCATCTCCGGAGCATGAGACTCCATATACAAACTTGACGTGTAAGCCAAAGATCCCGCCACAAATTAGCAGTTTTTCTGCTGATGAAGAAACATCAAAGGATGACAGGTGCATCCAGTGACGAAACGCGTGCCCACGTAGGGCGAAGCTCGAAGCCCTGAGGAGGGAGCAAACATTGCCAGCTCGTGGGCAAGAATAAATATATCAGATGCGGAACGAATAAAAGTCTACCCTCGTGTCGGTACGAAGGAAGATTGCAGCTGACTCCGCATCGGTGGCCTGGTGCAGATACATGTACTGGGCATGGTTTGCCGAGCGCAAAACAAAAAGTTGCGTTTTAGTGCATAACGAACTACCCGCCCTGGGAAAACCGTGCAAGGTACTGTTGCGATAACAATTAACATACCCGGATGAACTGAGGTGGGTGATGCCTAACGGAACTGCCAGCCTTGGGACAACTAGGCAAGGTACTATTGCAGTCACAACTAACATCCCCGGAATAACTGGGGCGGGTGATTGTGGTGAGCGCAAAATCCTCAGTTGCGTTGCTAACACCGACTGAAACAACCCTCTACATTCTTTGTGCCTGGCGCCAGGACTGTGTCTTCCGAGGTTAACTGCAAATTGCTACGTACCAACGCGCGTCTAGAAAAGTCTGAGAATGTTCTTACTCCGGATCAAACTCAAAAGTGAACGGTAAAGAAAGGTCGACAATGTAAAGATCTGACATGCTGTCCGGGTACGAATATTGGCGAAGGCCGATACTTTCTTTACACGGTGTTTTATACGAGTAAGACGCGGTCCGAGGACAAGCTTATACGCCCCGTGACATGTTTCTAATCCGGAACGACCTCACAGTTAGAAAGGGCATAACAGCGTAACTCACTGTCTTGGCGTAGATCACAAAGCCCAAATATACGGCAAAGCTGATCGAAAAGGCGTAGATCCGGGCCGACATAGTCGGCAGAAAGGATTGTACCCTAGGGAAAGTTCACCCTAGTAAATCAAAAGCTGGCTGAAACCGGACGGGCGGGCCTAGTCACCATAGGCGCACAATCGACCCGACGTAGATCACCCCGTTCTTGCCAGTGGTCCAATTATACATCACAATAAGAATGATAAAATTGGCCGTGAAGGACGATCGCGAGAGAGAGAACCCTGGTCACCTGTACCTTAAAAATATCTTCCCTGGAGCTCCTGGGCAAAAACAGTCCACATCAGTGTTATATTAAAACACGACAATTTAGCACTCTTAAATGCTCTATAATTTGTTATTGTCTTACCCTATCATCTCCATTATTCCTGCTTATTATATATTTAAAGAGTACTAAACTTTAAAATTTATTTGATTTAATATGTGGGCACTGCCACGAATACTCCCGTCTATGAAGATTATTCTCCATATTGAAGATATATAGCTTGAATATCAATCAATTCAAACAATTCTTTGTCGTCTAAATGATCATCAAACACTCTTTCTATATCCTTATCAGAATAATCATATTCTAAGTCTAATTTATCTTCAAATTCACTCAAAACAAGGTCAACAGCTTGCTCTGTTATACTTTTAGAATGACCATTTCCAAAAGTTATCTTTTTAACATGAAAATACTTAACTAATTACCTTATCAGTACAATAAAATCACACAACAGCGTCCGCCATCTCGTAAAACGATGTGGAACACATGGATTGTGTTTTACGTCACATTTGTACACAATTTATTTTTAATTACCAAAAAATAGTGAAACAATATGCTCAAACCAATATATCAGGAGCTCGGGGTATGCAGCGCTTATATTAAATCCCGAAATATCGGTAGCCCGGGTTCTAATGGTTCAAATATTTCATAAATTTCATGATTACTGCCTTTCATATTTTCCAAACATGTTTCAATTTATAAATGTTTTGTAAATATGAAGACTTTAAAATACTGTAATAAAAGATTTCTTTATATTCGTCATACTTTTTTCCCTTCTTTGTGACTGTAAATGTATTTATCCTTTGTAGAATAATCTAGTTTTAGACTTTTCATAAGTAGGTCACATATATCATATATTACATCACACTTATGTTAAAACCATATATGCTGATAGCCCATCCAATTAGCTTTCCAACCATATTTAACATGCCAAAGAATTTGTATGGTTGATAAATATATAGCAGGACATAAAAATATTTTTAAAACTTAAAATCTGCCAATAGTTAAGAGTTAATAAATAATAAACATTATCAAGAGCCTCTATGATCGTTCACAGTGTGCCGTCCGCACTGATGGTGGACACAGCGACTGGTTTATGGTTGAAGCCGGAGTAAAGCAAGGCTGTAATCTATCTCTGCTATTGTTTGGAGTGGCCATTGACTTGGTGATGCAGAAATGTTGCAGGGGTGAAACTGGCGTCGATTGGGTAGAAAATAGTCAACTAAAAGATTTGGATTTTGCCGATGATATTGAGGTTACCGGGACCCAAATTTGGGGTGTATAGAATAGAACCACTGTTACCTGCCACGCATGTCGAAAGAGACGACTAAGGAGGTTTGGTTGAAATCGGATGGATGTGTTCTAAACGTGTAGAAGTCGATGCGTTTAGGGCCTACCAAACCAATGTGCAACGTATACACGTTCTTGGCAAAGATCAAACATATCACAAAGAGTGATTAAAATTGGTCGTAAAGAACGAACGCAAAGAAGAAGAAGAAGATTATTATATTATTATTTTATCTATTAATATTGCAGACAATTCTCACAAATCATGATGCCACCACAAAGGTAGCAGAGAAGCCAGAAAACAAGATGAAGAACAGATGCAAGAATATTAGTGCATGTAAGAAAGAAATCTCTTCTTCTTTGTTATCTGTTAATATAACTGTCTTTATTGTACTTGATTCTGACCAGTAGGTGCACACTGTGTCTCAGCAAAAGATAAGTTCATGCTACATATGGCTCCTTCTTGTAACTGGTCATGCGTAATTCGTAGATGTGTTCTATAGCGTGTGTTTGTGCCTGTGCCATCTGTGTGTTGCCGTGGCTCTCAAGGGGAGCTTCTTCATCTTCTTCTTCTGCATTCTCTCTAGGTTGGGATTTCGGATTCTCTAATAAAGGAAGCCGTCTGTCTCAGATTATCAGCCACGCTATACAGTTTGTCTTGGACTCTAGTGTAAGTGGGCCACCTCTTTCTTCTCAAGTCTGCATACTGGGGCAGTTCTGTAGGATATAATTCTTAGATTTCTGCTTCCTCGTTTGTGCAAACCTCTTCCTGCAGTAAGTTTTGGCCATCCTCATGATGGTAGGTCTGACATTCTTACTGCGTGGCTAAATCTCCGAGGCAGATTGGCGACCGTAGAATCCGTTATCCCATTCCTCATTGTGAGGGGTTGTTGCACCATGTTATGCGCTTTACGCCCTGGTGCATCCGTTTTCTGCAAGTATTTGTTTCGGGTTAGCATTCCCTAGCGGACACATGCATCCGATTTCAGCCAATCTCTTAGTCGCCTCTTACGACATGCGTGACAGGTAACAGTGGTTCTATTCTTTACACCCCAAATTTGGGCCCGGTAACAACTCGGGCGGAAAAGGGGAGCAAAAATAGTACCCTGCAGCCTACAAGGCCTGTCGTAAGAGGCGACTGAGGTAAGGGTCAAGGAAAGCTACTCTAGTAAATAAAACGCGTTGCAGAAATTGGATGTGTTGGCTTACTTATAGATGCATAATTGGCACAACGTACAATCTCTGTTAGGCTCAGATCACATACAAATCACAAAGAGCGGTTGATATGGACTGTTCGAAGAAGAAAAAGTGTCTGCTCTTAGTGTGCTCTTTGCATCCATGCTTTCTAATGTGACTTTCTCAGCCATGCTCTCTAGAATGACATGTTGTGTTTGTAAGTTTCCATTCACATAGAGCGGCTTGTGTGGTGGCTGTAGATTTGAAGAATGCGTACAGAAGAGCCTATTTGGATTTTTTAATTCTTCTTTTTCTGAAACATCAAATGTGTCCCTTTCTCATGACCTGGATGTCCTCAGTTTTATATCAGATAGAGAACATGCTTAAGTGTAGTAGTTGGGTATCTCAACCATCAACAATAAACCCTGGTCTTCTACAGGGTTCACCATTGTCTCAAGTGCTGCTCAATGTGTACACAATGAGAATTACAGGTGGGCAGCTCATAGGAATCTCATAAACTATGTCATAAACGGATGATATCATGGTATATCAGATATCAGGTAGATGTCTGTAGCTTAAGCGTAGTGTAGCTGGTTCAAACTTCACAGCGGGCAGTTTGGAAGATTCTTTTCTACTTTGAACGCTCCATATCGACCACTATTTAACAACTCTTTGTGCTTTGTATGTGATCCGAACCTAAGAGTGGTTGTGCCAGTTATGCGTCTACAAGTAGGTCAGAACATCAGATTTCTCGGATGCTTTTTATATTCTAGGGTAGCTTCTTTAGACCCCAGTCGCCTTTTACGACATGACCTATAGGTTGCAGTGTTTCTGTTCTCTTTGCTTCCCTTGCGAATCCTGGCAATACAAGGACGAGTTTCCAAGAAATTTATTCCTTTTGAAAAGAGCGGTTGAAAATAGAATTAACATTTCAGGAAGCAATAGCAAACTACTGAACGTATAAGTGGTGCGTATAAAATTGACGACTCATTTAATGTGGTTGATGGCAACGTTCTGTAAAGGATATGCCACACTCTTCATGTCATATCAGACATGTCAACTTATAAAATGTCACCTGATAAACCATTCCATCTGTACCATTTCTCTGATAGGCCACGATCTTCATGTCATATCAGACAGGTTAACTTATAAAATGTCACCTGACAAACCATCCAATCTGTACCATTTCTCTGATAGGCCACGATCTTCATGTCATATCAGACATGTCAACTTATAAAATGTCACCTGATAAACCATTCCATCTGTACCATTTCTCTGATAGGCCACGATCTTCATGTCATATCAGACAGGTTAACTTATAAAATGTCACCTGACAAACCATCCAATCTGTACCATTTCTCCGATAAGCCACTTCATTGGTCAAAATGTTTCAGTTTTAAAACAATTACTCTTTTAATTTGATGTCGCCCGTATGTTGCCAGGGGTCACAAGGGGAGCAAAGAATAGTAACACTGCAACCTACAAGACATGATGTAAGAGGTGACTGAGGTAGGGCCTAGGGAAGCTACCCTAGTAAATAAAAAGTGTTGCAGAAAAAAGATGGCTTTGGTGATAGTTATTTTTGCTTTTTGACAGGATTCTGCTCTGCTATCTAACCATCTTTTTGTGGTCTACCTCTCAAATTTTATCCTGATGTTCTGTTGTAGAAGACTTTGTTTACAGTGGAATGTGCTTGCATTCTTATTAAGTGACCAACCCACTTCATTCTTTGTTTCTCAATGTAATTCAATCACAGTTTTGTCCCAACTTTCATTCTTATTAAGTGACCAACCCACTTCATTCTTTGTTTCTCAATGTAATTCAATCAAAGTTTTGTCCCAACTTTCATTCTTATGCTGATGTTGGTGATTGTATTTTCTGGTGTTGTTCGTAATTTTCGTAGGCATCGCATTTGACATATAGTTATTTTTGCAACTGTGCTTTGCTCATTGTCCATGTTTGACACTGGTAATACAAAATAGGCTTGAAAATGCTGTTGCTCATCTGTTTTTTAGTATGCAAAGAATTAACGTATAAAATATTGACTTTTAAAACTTTAACTATTTTTATTTACTTGAATACAGATGACCACTCTCGTGTAAATTTAATGAGCAGTAACAACCACAAACAAAAGGATTACATCAATGCTTCACATATCCAGGTAAGATCGGACACTGTGTTTGTTATATGTGTATTGTATGCTTCACATATCCAGGTAAGATCGGACACTGTGTTTGTTATATGTGTATTGTATGCTTCACATATCCAGGTAAGATCGGACACTGTGTTTGTTATATGTGTATTGAATGAACTTTGTGATTTGTCCAACATAAATACTAACTATTAGATTGACAGTGCTATTGGTTAACTGCAAAGAATCAAGTGGTTCGGCCATCTAATGAGAATGGAGCCACATTTACTACCATCACGGGCCTACAATAATCGACATTCAGGGCGCAGAGCACGAGGCAGGCCAAGAACACGATGGATAGATAACATCTCAGAGTCCATGCGAAAACACCTGGCACAAGATAGAAAACTAACTCTTCTCACGGCGCTTAACGGCAAATGTGGTTAAGATAAGATAAGATTGGTTAACTGATTGGCTCCCATCAGCCGCTGGGAATGCCACTATTTATTTGTTTTGGATCTCCTTAAAGAAAACTTATTTACCTACAAAATGAAATTTTTTACATTAAAATTGGTTAATAATTAAGAAAACTGCAGCTGAATTTGTACATACACCTGCAATTGAAAAAATAGGACCTAAATTGAGTTTAGCCACAACCCATTTTTCAATTCAGTTGCCAATCAGTTAATAGCTGTCCATCGCAAGCAGTGATGACAACAACCTCAGAAATGTGCTGCTGCACCTCGCTGGTGTGTGCGAAGGTGATTGTAGAGTCCAAACCTAGAACACAATCTCCTAACACAGGTGGGGCATACATGATCAAGGTTAGACATGAGGGTGTTAGTGTGTTTTGTCTTTTCGTGGAGCTTGTTTTCTCTGTGCCTCAACGGCACATTGATTCTCAACTATGCGGGTTTCTCTTGTGTTGTTACAGCGCCACATTTGGCGATCTTACACAAGGAATTCCCAGCACATGGTGTTTATATCGAAGAATTTCAGATACACGTTATGTGTGTTTTTAAAGCATTTTTGCTGTCCACCAGCTGAACGTCTGCCCCCTTCAAACTCACCATACATCAACTGTTTTAGGATGCGTTTATCAGGCATCCGAGCAATGTGATTGGATCATCTCACTTGGGTCTTTTGCTGCAGAGTGTTGACGCCTGGGATCTTTGCTCTTATGAGGACTTCGGTGTCTGAAATTTTGTCATATCAGTTTATTTTTAGTAGTCTGCGTAGACAGCTTGTGTGGAAGTGGTTTAGTTTTCTTGCATGTCTGCTATACCTGACTTATTTGTTTCTGAACTTACATCATTGCACTCTGGTTGGACCCATAGGTGTTCAGTATTGTGTGCCCCTGTTAGAGTTCTAGGACAGGCACATCCTAATTTCAGCCAAAGTGTATGCATATTATCCAACAGGACACACTTTGTACGGACGGGTAACTAGGATTTTACAAACAGAAAAATCTAACTTTAATGTACAACATCTGGAGTTATTCTGTAGCATGGTATCTGATCAGATTGATCAATTAGAGCTAGCTCATGCTATTTCTTCTTGTCCTTCATCTTCTAACCAGGGCTGTGAGTTTTCACTCTTGCGCAGCCAATGCTAAATTGTAGAATCTGCATGTGTTTTGCAATTGTAGAAGACTAATGTAAAGGAGCTCAAGCAAATAAATGTTAACAATAAAGTGCAGATTTTCTGTTAAATATTTCATTGAGGAAACTTTAAATAATGAGGTCAGAGCTGGCTCAAGCTAATAAATGTTAACAAGAAAGTGCAGAGTTTCGGTTAGATATTTCATTGAGGAAACTTTAAATAAGGAGGTCAGAGCTGGCTCAAGCTAATAAATGTTAACAAGAAAGTGCAGAGTTTCGGTTAGATATTATTACATTGAGGAAACTTTAAATAAATAAGAGAGAGATTGTACAAAATATTTTCTGATTCTTTTTTAACCATTTTTCCGCAGGGTTACAATACACAAGAGAGTTTTATTGCTTCACAAGGTAAGTGTCTTCTGTATAATAATAACTAAACATGTCTCTCTGTTGTCGTTCTAACTTAAAGAATTGCAATATGTTATGTTATGCTATTCAATCATCATTGCACATTAGGCATTCCCATGAGTGCTCCGTCCTCAGTTGCAGCAGCCATCCCAACGTCAAGTGAGTTGATGTTCAACTTGTCATGCCCACATATAAAAATGTGTATCTGTGTAACCATTTGATGAAGTAATTTGAAACTTGCAAGTGAACTACTCATGTTCCCTGACGCTACAAAATTTTTTACCATTCAAACAATCCTTCTTTGTGCTATATATTTAACGCCTTCGTTGGCATGGTTGAAGAAAACTCATGTTTACAGCCATTTAATACATTGAAGACAATAATTGAAGACTGCAACACGTGTGCTTATGTAATACAGACCCGCACTGTGTCTTTTCCAAAAGTCACGTTCGTTATTGAAGACAGTTTCACGTGCGAGTCCCGTAATATTATCTACGCCATTATCTGCAAGCGGTGCAACAAGACCTATATTGGGGAAACCGGCAGGAGACTCAGTGACCGATTAGCCCAACACTTGCGCGATATACGCCAATGCTATGTGACCCCTGTAGCTACCCATTTCAATGATACTGGCCATTCAGGAGCTTGCGATGTCCAGGTCACAGCCAACCGATCATGTTCTTCTGATGATCGTAGTCGATTTGCTCTGGAGAACCGTTTTATTTCGTTATATGGTACCTTGCGGCCTTTTGGACTCAACGCATTACATTCCTATGCTTCTTAGTACTCTCTCATCTCATGCCTTATAATCTATATGTGTATTTGCTTCATATATATAATTTGTATTTTCACTTGATTATATATTGTTTCTCTTCTTTTCCACTTCTGGTTTTGTGTTGCACTCATTTCGTTATTCGTTTTTATTCCCAGTTCATTAGATACATTTTCATGTTTCCGTTATCGTCCATTTGTAAGTGTTCTCTATAATTCGTCACTCCTGTTGTGTCGTATGCTTGATAAAGGCCTTTGGTCGAAACGTTGCTGTTTATCGTCACTGTTTCTGTATTTTGTAAAACAATAGTACTTTGTTTGTACGTGTTTCGCTAATTAAATGACGTCATAAGTGCGACACAAACTTTTAGTTAAAGGCGTATATCGAAATTAGTGTGGGGCTATTGGGTCATATTGTTGACTTTTCAAAACAGACATTGATATACCATTTCTAATGAGTTTGAAGTTACAATGCAAAAAGTGTCATTAATATTATAGCGGCCGTCGTAAATAAGGTTGTAGAGAAGGGCGTGATACTATACGAGCAGTTCCGCAAATAGGCACATATCTCTCTCTCTCTTTATCTCGGTCGTACTTTTCGGCCATTTTGATCATTCTTATTGTGATATATAAACAGGCTTTTGCCAAGAACGCTTGTTTTACGTTACAATCTTAAGTACAATTTGAAGCTCTAGTGCTTGTCCTTCGGCGACGTGTCCGATTTGAACCAGCGTTTACTGGGTTCGCTCTCCGTCAATCTTTGACTGTCCCCAGCCAACTTGCAAGACAGCAGTTTGCTATTTTCTTTAGGTGTCGACCCTTAGACGACCTACCCTCCCGGGCTGTCGAGCATCATCTGGCCAGCTTGCCGGTCTTTTTGTGAACTACTTGGTTTTCCTTCCGTCCAGTTTTGTGTACGGCTTGCTCCGCTAGACTTTGATTGTCCCCAATCCAACTACAAGGCAGTGGTAGTTCGCTACGAGCGGAAACGCGCACTGGATTCAAGTCTCTGCTGGGCTTTCCACTTTTTCTGCAACTTTGGGTGGCCGCTCACCCCTACGCCTGCCACGATCCCTCACTATCAGCGCTGTGCACGTCTACCCACCGGTGGGCCTACCCGTGCATCGTCCACATGTATGCTCGCTCTGTCCTCGTGCCTGCCCCACCATTTCCATCAGTTCTCACTGTGCTCACATTTACCAGCCTCTAGACTGTCCGAACGAGAGCCGAGGTAGCGTAGTTGTTAGTGAACTCGCTTCTCAAGGCTGGTGGTTCTACTCCCGCAGTGTGCTTGTAATTTTTCACGACCGTGACGGCTCTCAGGTCTACCCAGCCTCAACTGGGTACCAGACATGCTCTGGGAAAGTAAAGGCGGCCGGCGTAATGCTGACCACATCACCCATCGTGTGCCGACGGTCAATGAATAATACAGGCCTAACACTGTATTGCCCTATATACCACGAGGTATGAAAGGGTTCCTTTACTTTATCTTACTCTTTTTTAGACTGTTCGAACACTGGGCTGAACTCGGGCCCCCAGCTCATCGCTCCGAGTTTCACCCTATGTGGGCCCACATGCAACTCATCTCGGCCCAAGTTTTGCTCCACGCGGGCCTAGGTCTCTTCTCTGGATGCACCCTTCATCCCTTTATGGTTATTTCGTCAGCTTTTCCCATCGGCAGGAAGAGACGTGCATTAATAGTCACTATGAGATTTCGCTCGTCTGTGTTAAGGGCGGATCTCATCCAATGTGACTACGTCTGCATCCCTCCCCACGCCAGAATTGCTCTCCCTAGATCCCTATCCGCTTAAGCAGACATAAACTAATGTCTGTTACCAGGGTCACCAGAAGGTGGTGTAGGATTATGATTAGTGCTAGTTCACTAATCCTGGTGCGGCGTTATCCTTATGCGCATTTGATCCCAGGCACATATAGATCATTTGTACCACAGTATACTTCTTCTTCTGTGTTCTCACTAGATTGGGATTTCAAATTCTCTATAAAGGCAACCGTCTGCCTCAGATTATCAGCCATGCTACACAGTTTGTCTTGGATCCTGGTGTAAGTGGGCCACCTCTTTCTTCTCAGGTCTGCATACTGGGGCAGTTCTGTAGGATATGTTCTGTTGTCATATTCGTCAAGCCACAGGAGCACAGGTTGTTGGTGCCTATTTTGAATTTAGTGTATATGTTTACCACAGTATACAAGAACCATAGTAAAGAGCTATTTTATTGTAGTGATACCCCCTACAACATATGTTAACACACGCACAATGTATCGTAGAAGTAGCGATTTGAAAAGAACGTCTCCAAGTAGCTCCGCCATTGCCAATCCCAAGCCTGGACGCGAAAGGGGGATGGCATTATGACATGGCAGCTAACTTTAACTGTAATGTAAATTATAAAAAAGAAAAACAATAATACAACTAGGTCTACGTTTCTTGTTTATTTCATGACACTATTGCAAGTATCAACATTTACCCCAATGTATGAGCTTTGATGATACGCCTTTGAATGAGACTTGACATCAAATGTATTATTAGTGCATTTACTGTAACAACTAAAATTCTGTATCAGACTCGCCAAATATGCCGCCAACATCAAAGGAAACCGATATATTACAAAATCCAGGTTTCTATAGCAATTTCTTCCATCAGACATTTGCGTCGGTATAATTCTAAGATGGGGTGCAAAGTTTCGCTACTGTAGAATCGATGATTTTGCTAGAATTCGCACTGGACTGTGGGCATGAGTTGTTGAACGGATTAGTATATCTTCTCTCCTTCATAGTAGAAAAACCTAGTTTCTACTAATTCTCATTTATTCTGATTCATTATTTACTTTGTTCTTTTTATTTTGATTCTCATGTTCTCAACATATTTTACTTTTAGTACCTTTCCAGGAACTATCTTCATTTTCTGCCTTTTTGTGCATGTCAAGTAAAAATGTAAATGATCCCTTTTTTATACAACGATGTATATTATATATATATATTATTGGGGAATACAGCGTCAATTGACCGTCTGTAAAGACGAAAAAGGCCATATATATTGGGGAATACAGTAGCTTGTATTTTTCATTGACCATCAGCACATGATTGGTTATGTAGTCAACATCAGGTGGCTAACTTTACTTCCCAGTTCTATTCTGGTATTTAATTGAAGCAGAGTGAACATGAGAACGGTTACAGTTAAAACAAATTTCACTTGCACTGTTGAATTGAACCCAGACAATTCGAATAATAAGTGAGTGTACTAGGCACTACGCTGTTGCAGTTCTTATTTGTGTGCATGTCTTGAAGTATATTTTGTTGTGATATCAGGTCCAGTGAAACATACTGTTGAAGATTTTGTACGGATGGTATGGGAACAGAACACAGACAAGATTGTCATGTTGACTAATTTAATAGAGAAAGGAAAGGTAAGCTATTTGTGGTATCTATATTCTCTTTGTGTCCCTGTTGACACATAAGGCTTCCACAAGAGACTTTCACTGTTGACGTTCTGCTGCCTTTCTACCAACCATCTCCCACTTTAGGTCACACTCTTTCAACTCTCTCTCTCCACAGTTCTTCTCTATGTTTCCTTTGGATGTCCAGGCCTTCTCTTCCCATCCGCTGTCCATCTAAGAGCTGTCCTAGCCAATGCCCCACTGGCATACGACATACATGTCCAAACCACCTCCATATTGGTTTTGTAATGATGGTCTCCAAAGATGCACAGTCCCTTCGTTTCAAAAGCTCCTCATTTGTTATTTGTGGTATGCAAGGGGGAAAACTCCCATGTGTTTTCTTATGTAATGAAGAATACAATCGCTGTCTCTTCTCAACACAGGTCTAAGATCAGTTAGTTCTGGGGGCTGCACTGCTCACTTTACATGTGTATTTTCTTCACAGACTAATGGGCAGACCAAGAAAAAGATAGATTGATGGAGTTACAGACATTTTAAAACTCTACAATATCACAGCATATCAAGCAATCGAGCGTGCATCATCTCGGAAAGCGATCAGCAATTAAACATGAGAAGACTAACGGTGAAAAATAGAAAATTACAAAAGAAAGAATCATAATGAAGTCATTGTTTTTGTTGTCTATTCTGAAGTCTTTTATTTCATTCAAATTGATTTTTATGTTGAATCACTAAAGCGATTTAAGGAGTTGGAATTACACGTTGTACAAGTAGAACTGGATATTTGACAGGCAGAGAGAGAAGTGTGTTTAACCAGTGAGAAACAGAAACCATCACAATGCATTCTCTTAAACATATATTATGGTAGACGCTGCAACTATTGGTCTGCCGGATTGATGTGACATCAGTTCAGTAACCAATAACGATTCTGAACCCGTTTTATCCGTAATTTTGTTTTACATTCAGACTCACTTATATTGCAATCTGTACTGAATTAGACCAGTATATTCTTCTTCTTCTGGTTTCTCACTAGATTGGGATTTCGGATTCTCTAATAAAGATCGCCGTCTGCCTCAGATTATCAGCCACGCCATACAGTTTGTCTTGGACGCTGGTGTAAGTGGGCCACCTCTTTCTTCTCACTTCTGCATACTAGGGGCAGTTCTGTAGGATATGTTCTGTTGTCATACTTCCCAAGCCACAGGGATACAGGTCGTTGGTGCCTATCTTGAATTTAGTGTACAGGTGGCGTCTCATTCTGTTGTGACCCGTCCGGAGGCGAAGTATAGCTGTCTGGTCCCTTCTAGACAGTTGGTAATATCTATCATTCTTGTTGTGTGTTGGGTGTTCGTTATCCCATTTTGCTTTGTAGTGCCCTTTGGCGATGGTTTTTGCTTCTTCATAGCTAACCAGGTTGTCATCTTGGGGCATTCCTGCTCCTCTTTAGCCAGTCTGTCAGCATCTTCATTCCCTTTGATCTTTCAGTGTGAGGGTATCCACTGGATTACTACCCTCTTAGATTCATAGGATATTTGGTCTAAGGTTGACCTGAGATCACTTAGTTCTGTGTTCCTTTCAGATTTCAGTGCTGAGATAGCAGACAATGCGTCAGTCAAGAGCACTATTTTTCCATGTATTTGGTTCATATTTTGAAGTGCCATTTTTGCAGCTGCACTGAGGGCCTCTACCTCAGCATTAAAATTGGTTGAGAACTTGCCGGTGGCCAGAGCTAAGGTTAGCTCTACTTCATTTTTTAGTCTGAGGACAACTCCTCCTCCTCCATTGTGGGTGGCATCTGTAGCAGAGCCATCCGTGTATTCATGTGTCCATGAGTCCATTGGGTAGTTTTCGTTTATGTGTTTTTCTGCGATGAACCTTCTCTCCAGGTCTGTCTGTGTTTCTTTCTTGCCAATGTCACTTATTTCTTCTGAGAGCTCTTGGAGACTGCATGCCCAGGAGGGAGGTGGTGGCTGGTTGAATGTGTCTTGATTGAGCCAGTGCCAATATTGCATCTTTGTGAGCAAGTTCTTTGGAGTTTGCCAGCAAGTTACTTCTTTTTAATCTACCCCTACCGTAGCTGTTGATTCGGAGGTGCATTGAATGGTTCGTCAGTCTCTTGAATTTTTCTCCTTGTTGAAGAACCTTCATGTCCCGTCTGTCCTCCATCGGCTGGAGCCTTGTCACAGTTTCCAGTACTTCTATGGGGGTAGACTTCATGGCTCTAGTGATGATCCGTGAGGCCTGGTTTTGAACTCTGCTTAGCTTTACAAATTGTGTCTTCGAGGTTGTGGCCCAGGCTGCTATGCCATACTCGAGTACTGGTCGGACTCTTCCTGTGTATAACCTTTCCAAGATACCACAATCTGCACCCCAGGTGATGCCTGCTAACTTGTTCATAATCCTCATTCTCTGCTTTGCTCTTTTTCCAGCTTTGTCTATCTTAATTTTCCAAGTCATTCTGCTGTCCATGGTGATTACCAGATATGTTGGACATTCTTCCATTGGGAGTAGGTGGTCATTTTTCTTTTTACCATTTGTTTCTTCTTTGAGAGGCTGAAGACTGTGAAGGTGGTTTTATTTTCATTTATGGTGAGCAGCCAGGTACTGGTCCATTTTCCTAGCTTTTGAAGAGCAGCTTGCATCCTTGTGGTGGCTACTGCTATTGATTCTTCTTGTGTCCACAGTGCCAGATCATCAGCGTAGATTGCACCATGCACTCTGTTAGGGATGTCTTCCATAATGTAATTCATAAAAACAAGAAATAGTGTGGGAGGCAGGACCCCTCCTTGGGGAACACCTTGTTCCATGATAGCCTTCCTGCTAAGTTTTCCCCGACCTGTACTCTGGCTGTTCTGTTTTTTAGATAGTGACATATCCAGCCATACATGCGTCCTCTAATTCCAAGTTTGAGAAGTTTGATATTTAGTCCCTCTCTCCAGACCTTGTCGAAAGCCTTCTCCATATCGACCCATACTGTTAGTGTGTGTTTTTTTTATCTTGAAAACCATCTTCAATTTCCTGGGCAATGTAGGTTACTTGGTCTTCTGTTGATCTGTGCTGACGAAATCCACTCTGCTGTGGTAGTATCAGTTGTTTCTGCTCCAAGTGCCACATAAGTCTTTTATTGACAAGTCTCTCCATTACCTTACCAACACAACTAAGGAGGCTAATCGGTCTGTAACTGCTTGGGTCGAGTCTTGTCTTTTCCTTGTTTTAGAATGGATACTGTGATTGCTTCTTTCCATTCACTGGGTATTTCCCCAACTTTCCAGCTTGCATTCATAATTTTTATGTTTTTTCTTTGCTTTCGGGCCTAAGTTGATGAGCATCTCATTTGTGATACAATCCTTTCCTGGTGACTTCTTAAGGTTAAGACACTGAAGTGCTTCTTCGAGCTCATCTATAGTGAAATTAGACACCAAAATTTCTTCTGGTGCTGTGGGTGAGTACTCGATGGATTGCCTCTCTTCCACTGCCATATTTAGTCTTTCTGTGGATATGCTGACCTGGCTCACTCTTGCATAATTTTTAATAAAGATGTTGGCATCGTTTTTACCTGTTAGCAATTTTCTATTGATTTCTATGACAATTGGAGGACTGTTGGTGTTTTCGTCACTGAGGGCTTTCGATAGTTTCCAAAGCCTGTTTCCATCTCTGTCCAAGTTGAGACTCTCAGTCATGTCTCTCCTGGTCTGTCTTGCAGCTTGCTTAACTGCTCTCCTATATTTAGCTGAGGCTGCCTTCAGTGCTATGTTGCTGTCTATGCTGTGTTACATTTCTGCTCTTTCTCTGGCCTGAATCAATTCTTCCTCAAAATTTTGGACCTCTTCTGACCAATAAGGTTTGTAGTCTCTTCTTTCACCTCTAGGAATTGATTCTCTTGCTGCCCTCAAGATGGATGTGTTGAGCCGGTCTGTCATGTTCTTTATCTTTTTTTGGTGTGTGTTTATGGACTCACAGTAGATGTCGCTGAGTCTCGCAAACTGTATCCAGTCAGCTCTTTTGTAGTTCCATCTGGGTATTGGTTTTTGGACTTGGGGGAATATTTAAGGTTCAAGGAGAGCTTAACAGGTTTGTGGTCAATGTCTCCTAGCTGGTTCATGACTGTTCGATACAGTTTGTGGGCTATGTCACCGGTAGCAAAGGCGAGATCTGGGGTGGATGTATTTTTCCATCTTCTTGAGTAGAAGGTTGGTGGGTCATCGGGTCTGTTCATGAATTGTAGGTTATTATCTATTTCCCACTCTTCTACCTCCTCACCCCCTGCGTTGGTGTCTTGGTATCCCTACCTTTCAGAGTGACTGTTAAAGTCTCCAATTACAAGACAGTTTGGTCAATGTCATGGCGTCCAACATAAGGGTTCTGTCGTTTGGACAATATATATTGTAGATTCGAATTTGTTGTTTGTCTACACAGATGTCAATTCCTATGATTTCTGCTTCCCCATTTGTGCCGACTTCTATTTGTTTCATGGGGATATGGACGAGTATGAGTACTCCCCCATAGTGGCTTTCTCCGTCTTGTCTGTATGCCTGATATCCTCGGACAGAAAATCTGTGTTGGGGGTTGAGGTGTGTTTCCTGGATACACGCAACGTCTATTTTCTCAGTGGCGAGTCTAACAGCTAGGGCCTGCTTTTTGTTGCATATTCCCTCGGCGTTCTAGTGAATGATATTGAGTCTCATTGTGTCCGATGGGGCCTGATCTATAATATGTTTCTGTTGTTCCCTTGCCTTTGCTCTCGTTTGATCTCCCGCAGTTAGCTTTGGCCACCCTCGTGATGGTAGGTCCGACATTCTTACTGCGTGGTTAAATCTCCAAGGCAGATCGGCGACCTTAGAATCCGTTATCCCATTCCTCATTGTGAGGGGTCGTTGCACCAAGTTATGCGCCCTACAGCCTGGTGCATCCGATTTCTGCAAGCATTTGTTTCGGGTTAGCATTCCCTAGCCTTTGATTGTTAAACAATTTCCCGTAAAGGCAGCGGATTGATGTTTTCAAAACATTGCGGAGGTAATGCGTGGGACGGCGCAAACTCGATCCGCCAGCATCCCGCCCAGAATGGAAACAAAACACCTCAAAAACACAGTAATCCTGTTTTAACTATCGAATATGAGCACTCCGTGCGAATATTTTTAATCCAATGTACAGAATTAGAATAGAATTCCCGAATTTTGCGAACGCCGTCACTATACACAAGATTCGGCCGCCATCTTGAAAAACCGTCCGGTATATTAACTGTAAGTCAACTCTAAAAATAGAGTGAGTGACCCAGTATATCAGCCTAGAAGAGTGAAAGGGTTAATCCTGGTTTTAACTACTATTTTGTCTGGATTTTTCTTCATGTCTTGCTGTTTATATACTAGCATACGTAGATCAGCCACCAAATGATGATCATATCCTCCAGCTGTTTGATATGTCAGCTGTTTGATGTGTCAGCTGTTTGATGTGTCCTGTGTCCGCTGTTTGATGTGTCAGCTGTTTGATGTGTCAGCTGTTTGATGTGTTAGCTGTTCGATGTGTCAGCTGTTTGATGTGTCAGCTGTTTGATATATCAGTTGTTTGACATGCTAGCTGTTTGATATGCTATCTTTACTACCATTTTCACATAAGATTTACATGTGGCATTTTTTCCACCGTAACGTAACCTCTCTCAGTTCAAGCTAACTTTAATTGTGTACTACAGAAACACTGAAGTAACTACTAACTCCAACCAACAAATCCCAAGACAGTATTGAATCCACATCGACATGCAGATAAAGTGGTGTCCTAACCACTCGGCCACATACTCTTCTTGAAAACCATAATAATGTTCTGTATAAGTCATGGGTGCTGATGTTGTTAGTGATATAGCTTTTTAAATACATCTTTATTGTTTATGACAACGATGATGATATATAATAGTGATGTTTGCTATGTTTGCTAATTTACAGAAGAAATGTGAAAGATACTGGCCAGAAGATGGTGAGATGAAAGTTGGTCAGATCACGGTGCAGCTGACAACTACACAAGTATTTGCAGACTACACCATCAGAAGGTTGAAGCTAAGAAAGGTACATATTAATTTATCAATTGTTAGCCACGTCACTAAAACAACGCTCATGATACTCAGCACAAATGTGAAATCTGTTTTACTGTATGTCCTATGAAACATCACTAAAACAACGCTCATGACATTCAGCACAAATGTGAAATCTGTGTTACTGTATGTCTCATGAAACATGACGAGTCACCAAGTTAAATACAAATAAGATTCAGACATTTTGTTAATGGATGTCTTTGTCATATTCTCAGACTGAGATGATAAGACAGAGTTGCAAACACAAACCTGTGGATAAGAACAGGACAAAACAGAAGGGTGAAAAAACAGATGATAAAAAGTATTTTCCTACCAACACTTGGTTACCAGTGCCAAACTTGGTCTCTTACAGCAACACACCACAGAAAGCTCATCACGTGTGAAATGAAATGCTTGAGGAAGGCGATAGGGGTCACCAGGAAGGGTAGACTACGAAACGAGGACATCAGAAGCAGAGTGGGCATAACTCACGTACGACTACATTGAAAGACAACAAATGCAGTGGCCATTTAATGAGAATGGAATACAATCAACCACCAATAACAGCATACAATAAAAAGAGATCAGGTACTAGAGCTAAGGAACGACACAGAAAAAGATGGATATGCAATATTAAGATAACACTAAATAAACACGGATATAACACAAGGGCGACTCATCTGGCCCTGGAATGCAAATTAAAGCTCGCATCCTTACGCTTAACGACAAGAGTGGACAGCCAACTCTATCATCCACCTGGGAATAAACAGCAGACAATATACATTTAAAATATACACATATGCTATAGAGCATGAGAAGAGATAGTAGAAAGAAGCATAGAATGTGCATGTTGAGTCCATGAATTTGCAAGGTACCATATACAGATATAAAATGATTTTCTACAGCAGATCAACTTCGATCATCAGAGGAAGATGATAAGTTGGCTGCTACCTGGATATCACAAGCTCGCAAATGATCAGTTCCATTGAAATGAGTGGCTACAGGCATCACAGAGCATTTACATATATCGCAACACTCTTTCTTCTTTTTTCTAATTCTCTTTTGCCTCACAATGTCAGGATAAGAAGATATTTCTATAACGGGCTTGTGTACGTGCTTCATAAACAGTGTATCTTGTCGCCTCTGTTATCCCTGAGGTTCACATTTTGCGGTGAAGCATTTTGTTTGTATCCACTGAATCGGAGTAACATTGCTCTTTGAGGCACATCATCTGTTGGTGATCTGCTCATATGGCCCAACCATTAAATTTGTTGTTTCTTGAGGAAATCTAGTACTGATATTGTACCCACTTTATTCCTTATGTCTTCCTTTCTAAACTGGTTTCTTCTGATACTCCTGTCCCTCTGCATAGACACTTCATCTCTGTCATTACTAGTTTTTTTTCTATCAATTAATATCAACATCCAGGTTTGGTATTGATAGCAAAATGTTGGGAGAAAGATTGTGTTGAACACTGCACTTTTAGTATTCATGGTGACATGTTTGCATTTCAAACTTGGCATCATTTGTAACCTAACCCTACCTGTGCCTAACTAAACTCACATTTTTAAATATTTTTTACTCTTGTGTTTGTGTTTTTGCCCAGTCTGATATTGGTTATTGGTTATTGGTTACTAAACTGACGTCATTGCACTCCAGGCAGACCATGTGCCCAGTCTCCCCAACAGATATCGAAGAGTATGCATACTGATGGTTCCTGTGGATCGCTGATTAAACACACCTCTCACTCTGCCTCTCAGGCATCCAGTTCGACTTGAACAACGGGTAACTCCAAACTGCTTAAATCGCTTGATCGATTCAACATCGATTTTAGTGTCCTCATCCAACAGAGAGTCGCAAGAGACCGAATAATATCCCCTTATACATCTTCAACTCCCCAACAATCGATGCTGTTGATGCAAGCCTGTCCGCTCTCTCATTACCGTAAACACCCGCATGCCCAGGACAGTATATCCACGTAATCTGCTGGAGGTTAGAAACTTCTATAGACGACATCCACTCATACCTAAACCTGTCCTTTTGGATCTTGTGAAGCATCGACTGAGAGTCAGAGACAACAACTGCCCCAGTAAATGAAGTCCCAGAAATCCAATGGAGGGCAGCAGTAACAGCCTCAACTTCCATCCTCATACTAGAAGTAGTTGTCCTGTATGCCCCACTTCGCTCTGCAACAACCCTACCATGCGCATGCCAAGAAACCCCAGCCGATTTTCACCACGTTGAACTGACCCATCAGTATATACAACAACATCATCATCCCTTGCATTATCTTCTATCAGCTGCTTAACTGCGTGATCAGCTTTCATTTTGCCCCAATCTCTACATTCTCTTCCAAGAGTAATGATAACGTTGAGATAGTTCATCATGCCACCATCTGTTGGGATCCATTCTTCCCTTTTGGTAGGGTCGTAACCGTAGTCACCAGGCCAATTGTTCTCTCAGCCTGGGCCATCCACGACATTCCACGCTTGATTCTCGTGCCCTTAACATCATTAGTGTTCTTGTGTAGTGGATGTCTCTTATTCGAAGTAACCAGCATATATGCCTTGGTTTAGGCGATTGCATGACGGGAGCATAGTGACAGAAGGCCAAGCATATATCTCATCTTCACAATGGGGTATCTCTAGTGCAGCCCAGAACTATACGCATACCTTTATTCAGAACCTGTTCGAGTCGTTCACATTGTCATCTTGATATCGTAAGAATTCCGAGTCTGTAATCTACCACTGACATTACCAGTCGATCGAACAAAATGGCAAGTAGTCTCTGCTCAAGGTGTGCGGCCACCATAACTTTGAGAGCCGCAAGACCACGCTTGCACCGTTGTATCGTCTGTTCAATATGGTGTTTGAAAGATAGACTACGATCAAAGGTTATTCCAAGATATCGCAACCTGTCTCTGCGCTCGATGGTATGTTCATCAAAGATTACACAGGGTAGGTCAGCCTTGACGATGTGATTATTCAACGAGCACCACAACATACACGCTTTTTCAGGATGGACCTGAGAGCGAGACTTTCTACACCAACCCGAGATGGTACGCAATGTTTTCTGAATGTCGCCAACCATCTCTCGTCTATCTGACCCAGTCCTATATACAGGGTGTTCAACTTAAAGCAGCCCCAGTCATAAATAGAAATTTGCCAGGTACGCATTGCATCTCGTCTATTTACTGTTTAAACCGGTTCTGATTAGCTTGTCCTACGTCACATTTGTTCATCGCCCTTCCCGCACTACAATTACACACCATCACACAACCATGACCTATACTACGTCATAACTGAACCATCTCCTTTCCATACATACATGTCAGATTAGCTCTATTCACAGGCTGCTTTTAAGTTGAACACCCTGTATTAAGATATCATCTGCAAATGTCAATGCCCAGTCTGTAAAAATCAATATTGCATCTGCAGCAAGGACAATCTGATCATCTAGTCACCCATTTTCATTTTACTGCTTGGCCTGACAAAGGTGTTCCTCTAACCCCCTGGAGTCTGGTAGACTTTGAACAGAGGGTGGCTTCATATCCTACCAGCAAGCCTATTATTGTACACTGCAGGTCTGTATCTATGTTTGATGTGCTATGTTTTTAGTAGACATCTAACATAGCATAATATGATAATCCAAACTCTTTGAGCAAAGAAAAATAATAACATTTGTTTATTTTGTCTGTTAGCAGACAAGAAGAAGAAGAAGGAAGAGGAAAAAGAGGAATGAAAGAGAATAAATAGAAATAAAGAATATCATAAAAAAGGCATGTCCTGAGCAGAACTTTGTCAGCCTAACAGTCTTTCAGAATGTCTCTCAAAGATACCTCTCTCCTACAGGCGTCATGCTCAAATCTTACGTTACGTCATGAATCCATCAACTATGTGGTCTTCTCATTTTTGCAGGGATTCCTCCTTCCATAATGTTCTTATCTAACCATTCATGTTCTTTTCATATGTCTGCAGGGATTAATCCTTCCATAATGTTCTTATCTAATCATTCATGTTCTTTTCATATGTCTGCAGGGATTCCTCCTTCCATAATGTTCTTATCTAACCATTCATGTTCTTTTCATATGTCTGCAGGGATTCCTCCTTCCATAATGTTCTTATCTAATCATTCATGTCTTTTCATATGTCTACAGGGATTCCTCCTTCCATAATGTTCTTATCTAATCATTCATGTCTTTTCATATGTCTACAGGGATTCCTCCTTCCATAATGTTCTTATCTAACCATTCATGTCTTTTCATATGTCTACAGGGATTCCTCCTTCCATAATGTTCTTATCTAACCATTCATGTATTTTCATATGTCTGCAGGGATTCCTCCTTCCATAATGTTCTTATCTAACCATTCATGTTCTTTTCATATGTCTACAGGATCTTTCCTTCCATAATGTTCTTATCTAACCATTCATGTTCTTTTCATATGTCTACAGGGATTCCTCCTTCCATAATGTTCTTATCTAACCATTCATGTTCTTTTCATATGTCTACAGGGATTCCTCCTTCCATAATGTTCTTATCTAACCATTCATGTTCTTTTCATATGTCTACAGGGATTCCTCCTTCCATAATGTTCTTATCTAACCATTCATGTTCTTTTCATATGTCTGCAGGGATTAATCCTTCCATAATGTTCTTATCTAATCATTCATGTTCTTTTCATATGTCTGCAGGGATTCCTCCTTCCATAATGTTCTTATCTAACCATTCATGTTCTTTTCATATGTCTGCAGGGATTCCTAATTCCATAATGTTCTTATCTAATCATTCATGTCTTTTCATATGTCTACAGGGATTCCTCCTTCCATAATGTTCTTATCTAATCATTCATGTCTTTTCATATGTCTACAGGGATTCCTCCTTCCATAATGTTCTTATCTAACCATTCATGTCTTTTCATATGTCTACAGGGATTCCTCCTTCCATAATGTTCTTATCTAACCATTCATGTATTTTCATATGTCTGCAGGGATTCTCCTTCCATAATGTTCTTATCTAACCATTCATGTTCTTTTCATATGTCTACAGGGATTCTTCCTTCCATAATGTTCTTATCTAACCATTCATGTTCTTTTCATATGTCTACAGGGATTCCTCCTTCCATAATGTTCTTATCTAACCATTCATGTTCTTTTCATATGTCTAGGGATTCCTCCTTCCATAATGTTCTTATCTAACCATTCATGTTCTTTTCATATGTCTACAGGGATTCCTCCTTCCATAATGTTCTTATCTAACCATTCATGTTCTTTTCATATGTCTACAGGGATTCCTCCTTCCATAATGTTCTTATCTAACCATTCATGTTCTTTTCATATGTCTACAGGGATTCTTCCTTCCATAATGTTCTTATCTAACCATTCATGTTCATTTCATATGTCTATAGGGATTCCTCCTTCCATAATGTTCTTATCTAACCATTCATGTTCTTTTCATATGTCTACAGGGATTCCTCCTTCCATAATGTTCTTATCTAACCATTCATGTTCTTTTCATATGTCTACAGGGATTCCTCCTTCCATAATGTTCTTATCTAACCATTCATGTTCTTTTCATATGTCTGCAGGGATTCCTCCTTCCATAATGTTCTTATCTAATCATTCATGTCTTTTCATATGTCTACAGGGATTCCTCCTTCCATAATGTTCTTATCTAATCATTCATGTCTTTTCATATGTCTACAGGGATTCCTCCTTCCATAATGTTCTTATCTAACCATTCATGTCTTTTCATATGTCTACAGGGATTCCTCCTTCCATAATGTTCTTATCTAACCATTCATGTATTTCATATGTCTGCAGGGATTCCTCCTTCCATAATGTTCTTATCTAACCATTCATGTTCTTTTCATATGTCTACAGGGATTCTTCCTTCCATAATGTTCTTATCTAACCATTCATGTTCTTTTCATATGTCTACAGGGATTCCTCCTTCCATAATGTTCTTATCTAACCATTCATGTTCTTTTCATATGTCTACAGGGATTCCTCCTTCCATAATGTTCTTATCTAACCATTCATGTTCTTTTCATATGTCTACAGGGATTCCTCCTTCCATAATGTTCTTATCTAACCATTCATGTTCTTTTCATATGTCTACAGGGATTCCTCCTTCCATAATGTTCTTATCTAACCATTCATGTTCTTTCTATGTCTACAGGGATTCTTCCTTCCATAAGGTTTTTATCTAACCATTCATGTTCATTTCATATGTCTATATGGATTCTCCTTCCATAATGTTCTTATCTAACCATTCATGTTCTTTTCATATGTCTACAGGGATTCCTCCTTCCATAATGTTCTTATCTAACCATTCATGTTCTTTTCATATGTCTACAGGGATTCATCCTTCTATAATGTTCTTATCTAACCATACATGTCTTTTCATATATCTACAGGGATTCCTCCTTCCATAATGTTCTTATCTAACCATTCATGTTCTTTTCTATATGTCTACAGGATTCCTCCTTCCATAATGTTCTTATCTAACCATTCATGTTCTTTTCATATGTTTACAGGGATTCCTCCTTCCATAATGTTCTTATCTAACCATTCATGTCTTTTCATATGTCTACAGGGATTCCTCCTTCCATAATGTTATTATCTAACCATTCATGTTCTTTTCATATGTTTACAGGGATTCATCCTTCCATAATGTTCTTATCTAACCATTCATGTTCTTTTCATATGTTTACAGGGATTCCTCCTTCCATAATGTTCTATCTAACCATTCATGTCTTTTCATATGTCTACAGGGATTCCTCCTTCCATAATGTTCTTATCTTACCATTCATGTTCTTTTCATATGTTTACAGGGATTCCTCCTTCCATAATGTTCTTATCTAACCATTCATGTCTTTTCATATGTTTACAGGGATTCCTCCTTCCATAATGTTCTTATCTAACCATTCATGTCTTTTCATATGTTTACAGGGATTCCTCCTTCCATAATGTTCTTATCTAACCATTCATGTTCTTTTCATATGTTTACAGGGATTCCTCCTTCCATAATGTTCTTATCTAACCATTCATGTCTTTTCATATGTTTACAGGGATTCCTCCTTCCATAATGTTCTTATCTAACCATTCATGTTCTTTTCATATGTCTACAGGGATTCCTCCTTCCATAATGTTCTTATCTAACCATTCATGTCTTTTCATATGTTTACAGGGATTCTTCCTTCCATAATGTTCTTATCTAACCATTCATGTCTTTTCATATGTTTACAGGGATTCCTCCTTCCATAATGTTCTTATCTAACCATTCATGTTCTTTCTATATGTTTACAGGATTCCTCCTTCCATAATGTTCTTATCTAACCATTCATTTTCTTTTCATATGTCTACAGGGATTCCTCCTTCCATAATGTTCTTATCTAACCATTCATGTTCTTTTCATATGTCTACAGGGATTCCTCCTTCCATAATGTTCTTATCTCACCATTCATGTTCTTTTCATATGTCCACATATTTCCATTTTCTCATTCTTATTTGCAGCATCAGCTAGTGTTCTTTGATATCGAGTTCTTTCTGGATAGAGATATACATGTTCTCTTCTGTGTCTATAGTATACGGATTACTCTTTTGTAAAACATATAATCAATGGCTTATATATGTTTTTACGTCTGTTAAATGTTTATGAAGAATATAGGAAAGGAATATCATTTCAAAACTTAGAAAATTTGATATAATTTCCTGCTTGAGTTCTCATTTCACTTTAGTAGGTGTGATGTCCCTGGGAACTGATATTACACCTACATTGGTGACTGATTGGTTTTGGTTACTAAACTGACGTCATTGCACTCCGGCACACCCATATGTCCTCAGTCACCCCAACAGATATAGAAGAGTACGCATACGGATGGTTCCCTTTGCTCATTGGTTAAACACATTCCTCATTCTGCCCCTCATGCATCCATTTCTACTGATATAACGTATAACTACAAACAGCTTAAATGTTTAAATTGATGGATCGATTCAACATCTATTTTAGTGTCTTCGTCCAACTGACAGTCGCGAAGAGACCAAAGAACATCCTCCATATCCATCTTCAACTCCCCAACAATCGATGTGTTGATGCGGGCCCTGTCTGTTCTCTCACTGCCGTAACACCTGTGATCCCGGGACAGTAGATCCACATAAGCATCTGGAGGTGACTGAATGACTGGAGAATCATATATAATTTACTTGTAACGTTCTTCAAATTTAGAAAGTCATGTGCACATCTTGGTGACTGAATGACTGGGAAGTCATTTGTCTAAATGGTAATGTTCTTACAATTCAGAAAGTCATGATTCTCATCTTGGTGAATGTCTGACAGGAAAATGATATATTTTTTAACTCCAAGGAAATTATTTAATGTGGTCACGCTGTATCAGATAACTGAATGTGTGCAGGGCAGATTGAGCAGTGTGTTTAACCAGAGATCCACCAACCTAAACCATCGTTGTGCATACCCCTCAACATTGCTAGAGAAGGATGAGCATTTATGGGGTTGCGCAGAGTCCTATGATGTCAGTTCAGTAGACAGTAATCAATAACTATCAGAGAATTTTTAACTTTTCCAGACAAACAATTACTTCCTCTTGCTTTCTTTCCTGATGTTCTGTTGTAGAAGGATGTATTCTACTGTGGATTTGGTTGTATTCCTATTAAGTGGTGGAACCACTTATTCTTGTTTCTCAATGTAATTCAAGTAATGTTCTGTCCCAACTTTCTTTCTTATGCTGATGCTGGTGATGCAGTTTTTGGGTTTTTATTTTTGTATGTATCGTATTTCATATGTAGTTATTTTTTGGGATGGTGCTTTGCTCATTGTCTATGTTTGGTTCTGGTAATAATACTGACATACGGATGCGAGTTATGGACAGTAAACAAACAGAACAATTTATGTAGGTCACAGAGATGTGGTTAGGCAGAAGAATGATGAGAATCCCATGGACTGTTAAAATGACAAATGTAGAGGCGTTGAATGGGGTCAAAGCACAGAAAAAGCTTATTATCAATATAAGAAAGAGACAATCATCATGTTCAGACATGTAATGAGAAGGAGGCTTAGAACACATTGTGACAACTGGTAAAATCGAGGGGAGATGAGACAGAGAGAGAACATATTTTGGGACATTCTGACATCATGGCGCCGAAGAGCGTCAACATCTGAGATGATAGCAAACACCAGGGACAGAGATTGGTGGAAATCCATGATCGTTTGTGCCAGCCGGCACGGCACCTGATGATGATGAACACAAAGTAGTCATGAAAATGTCATTTTATATACAATCTCTCAAAAGTACACAAATTCCTATAACTTACGATTGGGATACAAATTTGGACATATCTGTTCTTTTCTTAAACAATATCAAAAGTAACTTGCATTCCAAAGTTAAAATAAAAATAAAAGTTATGTGCCCCGAATTTGATGACCCTAAAAAAGGCTTCATTAAGGCTAATCAGCGAAACAGAGCATTTATAGACAACAGTCTATATCATAGGTTTCAACCCTTTTTTTGAATGAACGCCCCCTTTTTCAGTGAATAATTTGATAGCGACCCCCTAGGGTAAACTATATTATACATGCTATAAATTGAAAAACAAGGACACCATTTTTCAGTTCTTCTTCTTCTTCTGTGCGTTCGTTCTTTACGACCAATTGTAATGACTCTTTATGATATGTTTGATCTTTGCCAAGAACGTGTATACGTTGCACATTGGTTTGGTAGGCCCTAAACACATAGACTTCTACACGTTTAGGACACGTGCATCTGATTTCAG
The DNA here is from genome assembly GCA_020796225.1 of Arion vulgaris. NCBI lineage: Eukaryota > Metazoa > Mollusca > Gastropoda > Stylommatophora > Arionidae > Arion > Arion vulgaris. Next base: position 82,103,414 of record CM036755.1, read on the forward strand.
CCAAACCTCCTTAGTCGCCTCTTACGACATGCGTGGCAGGTAACAGTGGTTCTATTCTTTACACCCCAAATTTGGGCCCCGGTAACCACTCGGGCAATTTTTCAGTTATTTTATTAGAAGATAATACCAATATTACTGTATTCCTCATAGTATCATTGACACAATTTATGTTATATTGTATTAATTAGAGCTGAGCTTGATGTGATGAAACTAATTTTTCGATGTTTGGCGACATTTTTGTCATCAATAATTTTAAATCGCCATATTCCTCTATTGACAATCTTTTTCGTTTCTTTGTAAATAGTCTGGTGACCATGCTATATCCTCTTTCAGCTAAATAAGGTGATGGGAATACAATAAACAACTTCTTACTGCAGCCCATAATGGTAGATATAATATTGGAATTTAACTGTGTAGACACAATTCTTGATACACATTATTCAATTTTCCATTTTAACTTTTCATTTGTTGACAATTCTATCAACTCTTCCTCCAGGAATAATTCTGTTATTTGTATATTTTCTTCTTCTTCTTCCTCTGTGTACTCTCTAGAATGGGATTTCAGATTCTCTAATAAAGACCTCTATCAGCCAAGCCATACAGTTGTCTTGGATTTTATTTTTCCCACTTTGCTGTGTAGTGCCCTCTGGCGATGGCTTTTGCTTCTTCCTAGCTAACCAGGTTGTCGTCTTGAGGCATCCCTGCTCCTCTTTAGCCAATCTGTCAGAATCTTCATTCACATTGAGCTTGCAGTGTGAGGGTATCCACTGGATTACTACACTCTCGGAATCATGGGCCAACTAGGCTATGGTTGACCTGAGATCACTTAGTTCTGTGTTCCTTTTAGATTTCACTGTTGAGATAGCAGACCAAAAGCACAATTTTTCCATGTATTACTTTCATATGTTGTAGTATCATTTTTGCAGTTGCATTGAGGGCATCCAGCTCTGGGAGCCTGTATAACCAGGCAGGAGAGGTGCTGACTGGTTGTATGTGTCTTAATTGAGCCAGTGCCAATATTTGATCTGCGTGGACAAGCACTTTGGAGTTTGCCATGACGCTACTCCTTTCAATCTGCCCTCCCATAACTGTTTATTTGGGGTGCATTGGATGGTTCATCAGTCTCTTGCATTTTTCTTTTCGTTGAAGTACCTTCATGTTCCATCTGTCCTCCAATGGATGAAATATATGGCCATTTCCAGTACTTCTATGAGGGTAGACTTATGATTTCCGTGATCTGTGAGACCTGACTTAACACTTGGCTTAGCTTTATGAAGTGTGTCTTGGAGATTATGACCCAGACTGTTATGACAGACTCAAGTACTGGTCAAACTCTCCCAGTGTAAAGCCTTTTCAGAATGCTACAACCCGCACGACTGTTGGTGCCTGCTAATTTGTTGTTCACGATCCCCATTTCTTCTTTGCTTTTGTTCACAGATTTCCTATTTTGTGTTTACTACGTCCGCCTGCTGTCCATGATTATTCCCATATAAGTTGGACATTTGTCCATTGAGAGTAGATGGTCATTGAACTTGAGTTTGAACATTTGTTTCTTCATGGATAGACTGAAGACTGTGAAATTGCTTTCCTTTTCATTCATAAAGAGTAGTCAAGACCAGGTCTATTTTTCAAACTTTTTAATTACACCTTGCATCCTTGTGCTGGCTACTGCTATTCATTCTTCTCGTGTCCACAGTGCCAGGTCATCAGCGTAGATTACAACATGCACTCTGTTGGGGATGTCTTCCATAATAATTTATAAAAATGAAGTAGCGTTGGAGACAGGAATCCCTCCTTGGGGAACAACTTGTTCGATGATTGCCTTCCTGCTATGTTTTTCCTGGTCTTATACTTTGGCTGTCCTATTTACCAGATAGTGACACATTGAGATATACAGGCGTCTTTTGATTCCGAGTTTGAGCAGTTTGATTTTGAGTCGCTCTCTCCAGACCCTGTTGAAAACCTTCTCAATGTCAACTCATACTGTTAGTGTATATTTCTTTTCTTGAAACCCACCTTCGATCTCCTGTGCAATGTAAGTTACTTGGTCTTCTGTTGATCCCTGCTGACTGAATACACTCTACTGTAGTAGTATCAATTGTTTTTGCTCCAGGTGCCACATGAGTCTTCTATTGAGAAGCCTATCCATCACTTTTCCAACACACCTAAAGAGGCTAATTGGTCTACAATTGCATGGATTGAATATGTTTTTTCCTTGTTTTAGATTGGGCACTGTGATAGCTTTTTTCCATTCACTAGGTATGTCTGCGACTTTCCAGCTCGCATTCAAAACTTTTATCAGCTCTTTTGGCTTTCTTGCTAGGTTGATGGGCATCTCATTTGTTATGCCATCCTTTCCTGGTGACTTCTTAAGGTTAAGACCCTGGAGTGCTTCTTCAATTCACCTCTGTCCATGTTGAGACGTCTTGTCTCTCTGGCTCTGCCTGCGGCTTTTTAAACTGCTCTCCTATATTTAGCCGATGCAGCCTTGAGTGCTATGTTGCTGTCTATGCTCTGCTCAGTTTACTCTTTATCTGGCCTGACTCACTTCATCTTCAACATTTTGGATCTCTTCTGACCGATAAGGTTTGTAGCTCCTTCTTGCACCTTTAGGAATTGAATCTCTTGCTGCTCTCAAAATGGATAAAAGTGAGTAGGTCTGTCATGTTACATATCTTTTTTGTTGTGTATTTATGGGGTCACAGTAGATGTCGCTGAGCCTGCAAACTGTGCACAGTCAGCTCTTTTGTAGTTCCACTGATCATTATTTTTGGACTTGGGTGAAAATTTCAAATCTTCAATGAGAGCTTGAAAGGTTTGTGTCACTGTCTCTAGCTGTTCCGTGTAGGTTCGATCCAAGTTGTGGACTATGTCACCGGTGGCAAAGACGAGGTCTGTAGGATATATTTTTCTATCTTCTTGAGTAGAAGGCTGGTGGATCATTGAGTCCATTCTTGAGCTGCATGTTGTTATCTATTTCCTACTGTTCTATCCATCCCCTTTACAATGGTGTTTTGGTATCCCCCCCTTTCTGAGTGACTGTTAAATCTTTCACTACTAGACAGTTTTTATTGGCTGTCATCGGTTTGGGATAAGGGGTTTTGAGTTCGAATCTGTTAGTTGTCTACAAATATGTCAATTCCCATGATTTTGCATCCCCATTTGTTTACTTCTGTTTCAGTGGGATCTGTTGCTCAAGTGATGAGCTTCCCCCTCTCCCTTCTTGCTTCTGATTTTTTCCAGTTTATTTTATTAATAAAGATTTAAGCGTAAAAATTTGCTGAATTTTATCTTTAAATTTACATTATTAAACTATTAATTGTTATATAATCCAGCTATTCAAAACATATGAAACAAATACATGGAAAATGGTGCTTTGGTCTGCTATCTCAAAATGAAATCTGAAAGGAACACACTGAATTAGTAAACTAGGTTAACTTCTTATTATTCCCCTGATTCCGGAGTGTCGTAATCCAGTGGATACCTCCCCTGCAAGCTCAATGGGAATGAAGATGCGAAGACTGGATAAAGAGGAGCAGGGATGCCTCAAGATGACAACCTGGTCAGCTAGGAAGAAGCAAAAATCATCCTCAGAGGGCACTACACAACAAAGTGGGAAACATAACTCACAAAACACAACAAGCATGATGGATATTACGAACTTCCCAGAAGAGACCACATTATCATATTTCGCCTCAGGACGGGTCACAACAGAATGAGAACAGAACTAGATTCAAGATAGGCACAAACGACCTGTGTCCCTGTGTTTAGCAAATATGACGACAGAGTATGTCCTACAGAACTGCCCCCAGTATGCAGACATGAGAAGAAAGAGATGGCCCACTTACACCAGCGTCCAAGACAACTGTATGCCGTGTCTGATAGGGGCCTTTATTAGAGAATCCAAAATCCCAATCTAGTGAGTACACAGAGGAAGAAAAAGAAGAAAATATACAAATAACAGAATTATTATTGGAGGAAGAGTTGATAGAATTGTCAACAAATGAAAAGTTGAAATCGAAAATGTAATAATGGATATCAAGAATTGTGTCTACAAAATTAAATTCCAATATTATATTTACCCTTATGGGTAGAGGAAAGAAGTTGTTTATTGTATTCCCATCAACCTTTTTAGCTGGAAGAGGATTTAGCATGGCCACCAGACTATTAACAAAGAAACGAAACAGATTGTCAATAGAGAAATGCGGCAATTTAAAATTATTGGTGACAAAAATGGCACCAAATATCGAAAAATTAGTTTCATCACATCAATCGCAGCTTTAATTAATACAATATAACATAAATTGTGTCAATGATACTGTGAGGAATACAGTACTATTGGTATTATCTTCTAATAAAATAACTGTAAAATGTGTAATTGTTTTTCCACTTATAGTATGTACAATATAGTTTACCCAGGATGGTGTGAGAGTCTCGCTCTCAGGTCAATCCTGAAAAAGCGTGTATGTTATGGTGCTCGTTGAATAATCACATCGTCAAGGCTGACCTACCCTGTGTAATCTTTGATGAACATACCATCGAGCGCAGAGACAGGCTTCGCTATCTTGGAATAACCTTTGATCGTAGTCTATCTTTCAAACACTCATATTGAACAGACGATACAACGGTGCAAGCGTGGTCTTGCGGCTCTCAAAGTTATGGTGGCCGCACATCTTGAGCAGAGACTACTTGCCCTTTGTTCGATCGACTGGTAATGTCAGTGGTAGATTACGGACTCGGAATTCTTACGATATCAAGATCACAATGTGAACGACTTGAACGGGTTCAGAATGAAGGTATGCGTATAGTTCTGGGCTGCACTAGAGATACCCCATTGTGAAGATGAGATATATGCTTGGCCTTCTGTCACTACGCTCCCGTCATGCAATCGCCCAAACCAAGGCATATATGCGGGTTACTTCGGATAAGAGACATCCACTTCACAGGAACACTAATGATGTTAAGGGCACGAGAATCAAGCGTGGCATGTCGTGGATGGCCCAGGCTGAGAGAACGATTGGCCAGGTGACTACGGTTGCGACTCTACCAAAAGGGGAAGAATGGATCCCAACAGATGGAAGCATGATGAACTATCTCAACGTTATCATTACTCTTGGAAGAGAATGTAGAGATTGGGGCAACATGAAGGCTGATCTCGCAGTTAAGCAGCTGATAGAAGATAATGCAAGGGATGATGATGTTGTTGTATATACCGATGGGTCGGTTCAACGTGGTGAGAAATCCGGCTGGGGTTTCTTGGCTAATGCGCATGGTAGGGTTGTTGCAGAGCGAAGTGGGGCATACAGGACAACTACTTCTAGTATGAGGATGGAGGTTGAGGCCGTTACTGCTGCCCTCCATTGGATTTCTGGGACTTCATTTACTGGGACAGTTGTTGTATCTGACTCTCAGTCGATGCTTCACAAGATCCAGAAGGGCAGGTTTCGGTATGAGTGGATGTCGTCTATAGAAGTTTCTAACCTCCAGCGGCTTACGTGGATATACTGTCCTGGGCATGCGGGTGTTTACGGTAATGAGAGAGCGGACAGGCTTGCATCAACAGCATCGATTGTTGGGGAGTTGAAGATGGATAAGGGGATATTCTTCGGTCTCTTCGAGACTCTCTGTTGGATGAGGACACTAAAATCGATGTTGAATCGATCAAGCGATTTAAGCAGTTTGGAATTACCCTTTGTTCAAGTCGAACTGGATGCCTGAGAGGCAGAGTGAGAGGTGTGTTTAATCAGCGAGCCACAGGAACATCAGTATGCATACTCTTCGATATCTGTTGGGGAGACTGAGCACCTATGGGTTTGCCCGAGTGCAATGACGTCAGTTTAGTAACCAATAACCAATAACCAATTACCCAGGAGGGCGCTAGCGAATTATTCACTGAAAAAGTGGGCGCTCATTAAAAAAAGGTTGGGAACCTATGATCTATATTATCAATGTTTCTTTGCATACTCATAGGATCATTCTATAAACTTTCTAGTATTTAAAATTGTTTTTTTGTTCGGCTGATATGATTGTAGGCGCAGTTTTAAACAAATAATATCCAGAATCACTTGAGCTTTCAGCTCTTCGGTTCGGTGCCATGAACACCATAAATCTTAAGAACCTGTGGCTTTTCTGTCAGCTCGTGGAATTGAACCACACTCACAGGGGCTTGTCACCCGTCGTCCAACGCGCTACGAACACACTGGACAGGCAGGCAGGCGTCGTTATGACACCTAATTTGGTATCTATGATTGATTTTTGCTTGAAGGTTTACTTTCCTTGTCACAAGTGTTCATCGCCATCAAGGGACCCTTACTTTGACTTCAGAGGTACTTGTAATTTAGTTTCCAAGAAATTAATCAGGTACCTGTTGGTTACAATAGTGCAGCCTTTTATAAACTTCCCTATCAGCGACTCCATTTAGTTCCCAAGAAATGAATCAGGTACCTGTTGGTCACAATAGTGCAGCATGTTATCAACTTCACTATCAGCGACTCCAGTTAGTTCCCAAGAAATGAATCAGGTACCTGTTGGTCACAATAGTGCAGCATGTTATCAACTTCCCTATCAGCGACTCCATTTAGTTTTCAAGAAATGAATTAGATACCTGTTGGTTACAATAGTGCAGCATGTTATCAACTTTCCTCCCCATGAGGCCATTACCTTGTAGTGGTGGGGAGGCTTGCGTGCTCCAATGATACAGTGAGCTAGGACGGCGGGAACTGATGTTCCCGGAAGGGTTAACCAAGCCGGAAAGGTCACTGAAGAGGGGACAGACGAAGCATGGTCTCCTGGTCCTCCAGGTTGGGGGTTGGGCTTGGGACTAACGATCCCATCCTTTAAAAAAATTAAAGTTACGGAAACAACAACAAACATACAACCTATCTACGGGCATGAAGGGCTACCAGAGTCATTGACTCACATGACTGGAAGTGGTGAAAGCTGAAAGGAAGCTACTTTCATGAGGACGGAAGTCCTGAATGCCAAAACCAAGACCAGAATTGGATGCTGGAATGTAAGAACAATGTACGAAACCGGAAAACTGTCACAAATAACAGCAGAAATGAGAAGATATAATCTACATATCCTAGGGGTTAGCGAGAGCAGATGGACAGGAAATGGAAGAAGTACCACTGCAACAGGTGAAACAGTCCTTTTTTCTGGACGAGACTATGACCTACACCGTGAAGGAGTAGCAGTAATCCTAAGGAAAGGCGTGGAAAAGTGTCTGTTAGAATGGAAACCTATCAGTAGCCGCTTGATTAAGATCAGACTAAAGGGGAAGCATACAAACATCACAATCCTACAATGATATGCGCCAACTAATGATAGCGAAGATACAAAGAAAGACTCTTACTACGAAAACCTACAAGCAGAATTAGACAAGTCACCATCCCATGATGTTATCATTGTTATGGGAGATCTAAATGCGAAGGTCGGACAAGACAACACTCATAGTTATAGAACTATGGGAAAATATGGATGTGGTATGATGAACGAAAATGGGGAACGTTTAGTAAACTTCTGCAACATGAACAATCTCGTTATAGGAGGAACCCTATTTCAACATTTAGATATCCACAAATTAACATGGTATTCCCCTAATGGCAGAGATAAAAACCAAATAGACCATATAATGATCAATGGACCCTGGAGACGCTCGCTGCTAGATGTTGTAGTCAAGAGAGGTGCAGATGTTGGTAGCGACCACCACCTAGTCACAGCTTATATCAAACTTAAACTAAGAAAAACAGGACAACAGAAAAACTTCCAAAAGAGGTTCGATGTGGATAGACTAAAAGACACGGAAGTAAGGGATAAGTTTATAATGCAGATAAAGAACAGATTCCAAGCCCTAGAAAGTAATGAAACTACGGATGAAACTGACAACATAGATAGAACATGGACAACATAGCATCTATATATAGCAAGAGCAGTGAAACATGTCTAGGGTACCGCACAAAGAAAAGAAAAGAATGGATAACACCAACAACATGGAAAATAATAGACAGCCGAAGAATATTAAAAAGAAATTGTTAGAAGCAAAGTCCGAAAGACTGAAAGCAAGATACCAAGAACAGTACAAAAGCGCAAGTAAAGAAATCAAACGGGCTGTGAGAGCTGACAAAAGAATGTATGTTGAAGACCTGGCAGTGCAGGCAGAAGAAGCAGCAAAAAGTGTGATCAGGGAACAGTGTACAAAATTACAAAGCTAATAAGCGGAAAACATTACAGGAGATCAAATACTCTCATAAAGGATAAGAATGGAATACTATTGACAACGGAAAAGGAACAAGAAATACGATGGACAGAGCATTTTAAAGAATTGTTAAATAGACCACCGCCAACGGTAGTAGCAGACATACCAGAACCAACAGAGGAATTATAAATTGGCATTGAAACATCCAGCCGGGATGAGATCATTACAGCAATTAAATCTCTTAAGAATAACAAGGCACCAGGGAATGATAACTTAAACGCAGAACTATTCAAAATAGACCCAGAACTTGCAGCTAATATATTGCAACCCTTGTTTACTACTATATGGAATACCCAAATAATACCTGATGCATGGAACAGAGGAGTCATCATCAAGATCCCCAAGAAGGGTTCCCTTGCCGATTGTAATAATTGGCGTGGAATAACACTGCTTTCTGTCCCAAGTAAAATCTTAAGCAAAATCATCGTACAACGTATTACTGATGCTGTGGATAAGAAACTAAGAAAGGAACAAGCAGGATTTCGCAGAGGACGGAGCTGTATAGGCCAAATATTTGCTCTTAGAAATATCATAGAGCAATGCACAGAATGGCAAAGCAAACTCTATATCAACTTTGTAGATTTTGAAAAGCTTTTGATAGCATACTCCCGAAAGTCTATGGCGTATCTTAAGATGGTATGGAATCCCACTGTGTTTTATAAATATTATAAAAGCTGCTACAGCAAGTTTGCATGCAGTGTCGAAACTTCAGAACTAAAGTTTGAAGTAAAAACAGGCGTGCGACAAGGATGTGTTATGCCAGCCCTATTATTCAACACTGTCATAGATTGGGTGATGCGTAAAACAACGGAAGATAAGGCAAGAGGTATTAGATGGACGCTCACATCCACTCTGGAAGACCTAGATTTTGCAGATGACATCGCACTCCTATCTCATACACATAGAGATATCCAGGAAAAGACCTGCCGCCTTAACCAATATAGTGAGATGGTTGGGCTGAAAATAAATCAGCAGAAAACTGAAGTAATGACTCTGAACATAGCAACCCCAGCACCAGTCAAACTAGAAGGTAAAACCCTCCGAGATACAACCGCTTTCACATACCTTGGAAGTGTTATTAGCAATGAAGGAGGCGCTGGATCTGACATTAAAAAGAGACTGAGTAAGGCACGAAGTGCATTCATGACCCTTCAGACCGCATGGAAATCTGCCCAATACAGCATCAGAACCAAGACTAGTATCTATAACAGCTGTGTGCTGTCAACATTGCTGTACGGATCGGAATGCTGGAGAATGACAGAACAGGATATGTCCAGACTCTCCGCCTTTCATACAACTTGTCTGCGAAAAATCTTACGCGTGTACTGGCCGACTACTATCTCGAATCAAGAATTGCTTGCACGATGCCAACAATAGAATATGGGCACTATCATCCGAAGACGACGCTGGAGATGGATTGGACATGTGATGCGCATGGAGACTGGCTCCGACACGAAAACTGCACTGAGATGGACTCCAGAGGGTAGGCGAAAGCGTGGAAGACCCAAGACGACCTGGAGGAGAACGATAGAGCAAGAGCTGAAGGAAATGAATCATAGCTGGAACACAATACAGAGGAAGGCCATGAACAGGGAAGAATGGTGTACGTTTGTTGCTGCCCTAAACGCCAAGGGCGTAACATGCTAAAGAGGTTATCAACTTCACTATCAGCGACTCCATTTAGTTTCCAAGAAATGAATCAGGTACCTGTTGGTCACAATAGTGCAGCATGTTATCAACTTCACTATCAGCGACTCCATTTAGTTTCCAAGAAATGAATCAGATACCTGTTGGTTACAATAGTGCAGCATGTTATCAACTTCACTATCAGCGACTCCATTTAAAGTGCTTAGTTGAATACTGACCATACATACTCAAATCCATCTTATTGGCTCTAAGCTACCACATCTCCTAATATCATTTAGATCGAACATAGCCGGTGAGTTAGAAGTCAAGCAAGATTTAGAGAGTGAAGTAAAATTAAAATATGTTCACTAGACTAAATATATCTTATACTTCTACAGTTCTGGTGTGGGACGTACTGGAACGTTCATTGCTTTGCGGAATGTCATGAAACAAGCAGAAGACAAAGGATACCTGGACATCTTTTCCACAGTTCAAAAGCTGAGACATGACAGGATCAACATGGTACAGACAAGTGTAAGTGTTTTTGTTTTATTATTTGGCCTAGCTGGCAGTGCCACAACAAGTTGAACAAGACACAAGTTGAACAAGACATCCCCCTTATCCATCTTCAACTCCCCAAATGCAGCTGATGCAAATCTGTCCGCTCTCTCATTGTTGCAAACACTGCATGCCCAGAACAATTGATCCAAGTAAGCACCCGTGTGGCACCGGGGCCTGCAAGGAAGCAAAGAATAGCACAACTGCAACCTACAGTGCGTGTCGTAAAAGGCAACTGATGTAGCACCTAGGGATGCTACCTAGTAAATAAAAAGCAGCGCAGAAATCGGATGTGCTGACCTGCTTGCAGGCACGTAACTGGCACAACGTACAATCGCTCTTATGCTCAGATCACATACAAATCACACAGAGTAGTTGACAAGTGGTCGATATGGAGCGTTTGAAGAAGAAGATCCAAGTAAGCCTATGTAGGTTAGAAACTTCAGTAGACGACATCCACTCATACCAAATCTTACATTTTAATTCTTCCGAAGCATTGGTTGAGAGTTAGATACAACAACGGTCTCAGTAAATGAACTCCCAGAGAGACAATGAAAGGCAGAAGTAACTGATTCAACCTCTATCCTCATACTGGAAGTGGTTGTCCTGTATGCTCCATTTGGCTCTTCAACAACCCTACCATGCACACTAGCCAAGAGAATCCGACTGAATTCTCACCACAATGTAGAGACCCATCGGTATACACAACAACATCATCACTTGCATTATCTTCTATTAGCTGCTTGACTGCGAGTTTAGCCTTTATGCTGCCCCAATCTCTATATTCTCTTTCAAGAGTAATGATAATATTGCAGTAGTTGGTCATGTTACCATCTATCTATAAAGGAACTAGTAATAGTTGAGCATCCATAGAGGTTTGTTAGTTCAATGTGTTATGTAGGGCTAATTAGTTAGTTTGTTAGTTATTTTGTTCCTTTTGTGCCAAAGGCGGCACATAGGGCAAAGGTTTTAGATCTTCATGTGATGCGGTTCGTTGTTAGCAGTTGGAGATCTCATGGTTTTACATCCTAATAGTTTACTTTCTTGTAGGATTGTTCTTCGAAGAGTGATCTTAGGTCTTCCACGTTTTCTTTTCCCAACTGGTGACCACATAAGGACTCATCATTTAGGGTCTTTTCGTCTGATGTAAGAACATGACCTAAATAGTTCGACTTCGTTTCCTTATAATATCTGATACAGGTTATTGCTGTATTAGCGCTAATACAGCACTGTATTTACTCATTATCAGACGCAGTACGAGTTCCTGCACAGAGCAACACAAGTAGCCATATTGTGTGTGAGGACAACTGTGTCATCAAATAACATACAACAAAGAATAAGTTACTTGAACAAGACATCACACACTGGATTAACTAATATGGAACACGAATTCAAGGTAACTTTTTTGTTCTTTGTCTACCTCATATTTTATACGTATTGTTTATTTTTTACTGATTTGACGTCACATCACTCTGGACAGACGCATAGGCGCTTAGTCTTCCTAAACAGATGTAGAAGGATATGCACATTAATAGTTGCCATGGCTCACTGGTTAAACACACTCCTCTCTCTGGCCCTCAAGCATCCAGTTCTACTTGTACAATGAGGGACTCCAAACTGCTTAAATCACTGGATCAATTCAACATCTATTCCAGTGTTCTCCTTCAACAGACAGTCGTGAAGAGACCGAAAAACATTGTCTTTATCCATCTTCAGTTTCAAATTGGAATATCTTCATTGCACTCCAGACATGTCCATAGGTGCTCCGATCCCCTTCGCAATATCTCCAACAGCTTCTAGCGACTGACCATACCAGTTCAATTTTGATTGATGAGCCTACTCATGTACCTGTTATGCTGTTCTTTTCTTGCTACTCTAATCTCCAAATCCAGCTCCAGCAATCTAGTAGTTTATCCATCTTCAACCCTCGGACAATCATTACGTTTGATGCAAGCCTGTTTGCTCTCTTGTGGCCGCAAATGTCTGCATGCCCAGGACAGTGAGTTATGAAGACTGGAAACCTCTGTAGACAATATCCACAACACAGCAATGTTATTACTTATTAATATTGAGAACTAATGTAACATTAACTCTTTGAACCCAGCCACCAAAGAGCTTATCCTTCCTGACTTCTTAAACAAAAAAACCACACAGAACAAAGTTACAAGCAGAGTCATAAACAAAACTAGTTACTTTGACAAATTGCAAAGTTATACTTGATCATCTTCAATATTCTTACTTGTTCTGTCAGTCTTCCCAGAATGGGAACCATTTTTCAAGACATATAATCTTGACACCAAGTTTTTGTCTTCACTTTATTGAGTAATCTATCTTTGGGATCCATGTTTAGAAAGTCACATGTTTGTTAAATTATAATGCATGCTCAGGGCAAATGTTGTTGCCTGTAGCTTGTGAAAATAGCTCACAATGAATTAAACAAACATCTTTGAAATTCATAGTTTCCTTCTTCTTTGCGTTCACCCGCTGCCAATTCAGGCAGAAGTCATGATACCTGGTATTGCGCTTCTGACTGAGATTTGCGTGAGGCCTGCATACCATTTTACTGGTGTACCTCGCCATGCGATGAGCCTTTGCCATCTTCAGAGGTTCTTAGTTTTTAACTAGTTGTACTAGTCATGTCAGAGATTAATTATCTACTAAGAATGCTGGGGCTATCAAGAAGAGAAATTTTAGTTTGGAAATAAAGGTTTTAGAAGGTTTAGAAATAAAGACATGCCCGCCTGCCCAGCGTGCTCGTAGTGCGTTGGACGACGGGCGACAAGCCCCCTGTGAGTGCGGTTCAATTCCACGAGCTGGCATAAAAGCTACAGGTTCTCCAGATTTACATTGTTCATGGCACTGAACCGAAGGGTTGCGATGTCCATGACACCGAGCCGAAGAGCTAAAAGCTCAAGTGCTTCTGGTTCCCCCCAAAAAAACTAAAGATATCAGGATACAAGTGAGTTCAACATCAGCCCTAAACTTCATCAAGAAACAACAAATTAAATTGTTTGACCACATTAGCAGATTACCAACAGCCTTGCTGAAGCAGATTACTAATACAATAAAAGAGTAATGTTACTATGATACAATAGATACAATCAAAAAGCTGTCCACACAAAAGGTTTATGCACTTACAAATCCCGTTCTAGAAATCGCTTCTTATCCTGGCGCTGTGAGACAAAACAGAATTTGAGAAAAGAAGTTATATTTTGGGTGTTTTTGCTATAATTATTTGCAGAGCAATATCTGTGTGCACAATCTGTGTAAAAAGTGTTTTATGTGACAATGTTATCAATCAAGTTAACTGCTCTTTGGGATCTGTGTAGTATGCTCTGAGAACATGAGTATATTGCGCTTCAATTAGTCCCTCCGAGTATGTAGAACAGCCATATCCGAAATTATATGTATATTATCCAACAGGAAACAAAGTTGTCCAAACTGTAAGATTTTACAAAATGAAAACATTTATGGATTAAATCATCCTAGTAGAGGAAGACCAAAGCAAACATGGATCAAAGATGTGATAGAGGACTTAAACATGGCATCAGCAAACCTTAGACATCCGACCTACGATAGAGAGAACTTCTGAAAAGTTGTTAGAATAGCAGCATTGTCAACTCAATGTATGGATTCTTCTTCAAAAGCTCCATATCGATACCGTGTAAACCACTCTGTGTGATTTGTATGTAATCTGAGCCTAAGAGCGATTGTACATTGTGCCAGTTATGCCCCAACAAGTAGGCCATCACATCCAATTTCTGCGATGTTTTTTTATTACTAGGGTAGCTTCCCTAATTCCTACATCAGTCGCTTCTTACGACATGCCTTGTAGGTTGCAGTGGTACTATTATGTGCTTCCCTTGTGAACGGCGAATATATGAATTTCACGTATTACTATGCCAGCTCACATTTATCATGTTGTCTTCCTCTTGTTAAACTACCGTAACATTTCTTTTCTTCTCTTTAGGAGGTCTCTGTGGCTAAGTGGTTAAGTCTTTGCCTTGTGTTCCGAAGGTTGTGAGTTCAAATCCGGACTACACCGTTCTATTCACAAGTTAATTGTATTCAGAGACACTAAAGGAAAAATGAGCCATATAGGAAACATGTTTGAAAAATATTGGAGCGAAGAGCAAGACATATAATAGAGCCCCAGTTAAGCAATAGCCAGTTTGGGTTTAGGAGGGTAAGAGCTGCACAGACGCAATATTTACACTAAGACAGATCTGCAAACAAACAATTGCATACAATCAAAGTAAACACCTTACATTTATAGACCAAGAAAAGACATTTGATAGAGTAAACAGGTGCAAACGATGGAAGAGACTTGAAGAATATGGCGTCCAGGGACAACTATTAGGTAATATCATGGCCTTATATCAAGATAGCCAGAGTACAGTAAGAACAACAGAAGGAATGACGACTGGTTCTCCATTACATCATGTGTTAGACAAGGTTGTGTCCTCTCACCACTACTCTTTATTGCATATATGGATAAAATAACTCAAGAGTCAAATTCAGATAATGATGAAATAAATGAACTGCTTTTGCAGATGATCAGTGCCTGATACATCAAAATGAACAAGATCTACAACATCATATTGACACCTTGAACAAAAATTGTATAAATCATGACATGAAAATCAAGAACACTAAAACAGAAATAATGAATATGGGAAGAAAACATAATAATCTAGACATCCATGTCAATGGCACTAAAATAAAGCAAATGAAAGAATTCAAATACTTTGGAAGCATATTCACAGAAGACGGAAGACTAGATAGAGAGATAGAACTAGAGTGCAAAAGCAAATGCTGTAACCTACCAGCTAGCCCCATTGTTAAGACACCCAACAATTTCACAGGCAGCTAAGCAACAGATGATCAACAGCATTTTTATACCTACTTTGTGTTACCAGAGCCAAACATGGGCATTGAGAAAAGCGCAGTCACAAAAAATATATACATGTGAAATGCGTTGCCTGCGAAAAGTTACCAACAACACAAGAAAGGACAGAATCACTAACATCAGCATAAGAAAGAAAGTTGGCACAAAACCGTGTTTGAATTACATAGATAAACAAAGAATGAAGTGGTTTGGCCACTTAATAAGAATGCATCCAAACTCCAGTATACAGTCTTCTACAACAGAACATCGGGAAAGAAAACAAGAGAAAGACCACTGTAAAGATGGTTAGATGGCATAGCAGAATCCTGTGAAAGAGCAAAAATAACAATCACACAAGCCACCAGAACAGCGCAAGACAAAAACAAAACCACGACACTGGGCAACAACCCGGTAGCAGTGTGACGACAAAGAAGAAGAAGAAGAGACACAAAGGATTGTGTAGGAGCTACATAGTTCATGCAATATTCTCAGCAGGTGACATGCCATTTCTGCAGAGAGAAGCTTAGCTATGTGAGATAAAACCCAGTGCAATGAAATCAATACTTAGACAGTATTTATTTTCTGACTTTATTTAACCAAAATATTGCAGTTATCATTGAAGAAGACATTTTCTACATTTTCTTCTGATCAGATCATCTGTGACGTGAAGAGTGATGAGGACGATGACAAAGAAAATATTGAGTCTGCCGAAGACCCTTCAAATGTTAATGAGAACAGTCAAAATGTCAACAACAGACATAAAAATCGTCTGAGCAACATCCCACCAAGTAAGTCAATAAGTAGTTTTGTGTTTCTCTCTGTTAGATGTATACAGTTTTTAAATGTCTTCCTTCTTTTTAATATGTCATATCGAGGAAAATGTTATTCATTATCTTCAAGTAAGAGAAACATGTGCTGTCTTTAGAGCAGAGATGACGGCAGTTCTTCCAGCCTTGCAGCGCATAATCAACAAGGAAGTGGCACCGCATACAATTTTGTTTCCAAGTGATTCTAGGTCCAATCTCCAAGATATGATATATTTCAGACAAAACAGACTCATCTGTTCTTCTTTTTTCATCACACTGTTACCGGGTTATTGCCCAGAATAGTGGTTTTCTGTTTTTGTCTTGCGCTGCTCTAATGGCTTGGGTGATAGTTAATTTGCCTTTTGACATTCTGCTATGCCATCTAAGCATCTTTTTCATGATCTTCCTTTTGCCTTCTTTTCTGATGTTCTGTTTAGAAGACTCCTTATACAGTGGAGTTTGGTTGCATTATTTTTTCCTACATTCTTATCTAAGAAATGAAACTCAATATTGTGTTGTAGATCACACAAACATAATTGATCCTGCAGTAGATCTCAGTCCACAACATCACTCTTAGAGACAGATAAGCTAACAACGACTAGAGGAAAACTGGAACAGCCTCAATTATTACAGAGCTGCAAAACATTTAAGACATTCCTGAAGCAATCTGGTACTGTAGTTTTACAAAATACAAATACAATGACAATACACAGCAACGTTTTGACCAAAAGGCCGTTATCAAGCAAACGATACAACAGGAGTGACGAATTTCATAGCACACTACATAAAAACATTCAAACGATCACAAAATCGTTTTTGTCGTAGTCTATATGTAGTGTGCTGTGAAATTCATCACTTCTGTTGTATCGTTTGCTTAATAAAGGCTTTATGGGCGAAACGTAGTTGTGTATTGTCATTGTTTTGATTTTGTAAAACTACAGACTTTATTACATGTTCCCCTATATTGTTAGCCTTTCTCTTGACGAGGAAATCAACGCTCGTATAAGGAGTGCCGCTACTACATTCGGCAAACTATCAAAGCGAGCGTGGGACAACAAAAAATTGACATTGCAGACGAAGACTCAAATATATCGAGCCTGTGTAATTAGTTCTTTACTATATGGCTCAGAAACATGGACAGCCTACTCAAGACACGAGAGGAGACTTAACATCTTTCACCTTCGATGTCTCCGCAAGATTATGAACATCAGGTGGTACGACAAGATAACCAACTCTGAAGTACTGCAAAGTGCAAATCTGCCTTCCATAATGGGCATGCTCAGCAGTAGACGACTAAGATGGTTGGGACATGTGAGAAGAATGGAAACTTATCGCATATCAAAACAAATGTTGTTCTGTGAACTTTCGGAAGGAAAGAGGCACCAGGGCAGACCACTGCTCAGATATAAAGATGTCTGCAAAACCTCAATGAAAAACTGTTCTATAGATCCCAGCACATGGGAGGGACTAGCTGATGACAGAGTTGTGTGGAAAGCCAAATTACGGAAGGGCGCAGAGTCTTTTGAGAAGAGACTTATGTACGAGCTGAACAACAAGAGAAAAGCGAAAAATCAGAAGTTGTCACAGTAAAACACTTGCCTATTGACCGTCTGTAAAGATGAAAAGGGCCATACAATCCATGAAAATAAATTGGATGATCCATAAAGTAAATAAAGATGACAAGCCAGAGATTATAATCAGACTCAGCAAAAGTTAATATATTCACTATCAAATGGAAAAATATGAGGATGTCGAATTAATTTATTTTTCTTTACATTTTCCTTCCATTGATATACGAGGCTACAAATGGGAAAGAGAAAATTTAGGTGTTTTGAACATATAAAAAAACACGAAGGGCTAGAGAAGACCGTCATGAAAAGAAGAATACCGGCGAAGAGAAGAAAAGAAAGAACATGGAGAAGATGGATTCAGGATGTAACTGATGGTTTGAACATGACCACTGCAGAGGCAGGTCATCTGGACTACGAGAGAGATAAATTCCGAAGGACTGTTGGGGTGGCAAAGTTCTGCTCAGAACAAGCTATTTGTTGATAATATATGAGAAAGTTTTTTCATGAACAAACAAATCCTTACAAAAAAATTAAACAACTAAATAAAGTATGGAATGAAACTGATAGAAAACAAAGATAAGAATACTAAGTGCTTGCATATTCCCAGTGGCAACGTATGGGTGGAAAGCATGAACATTTAACAAGACAGTGGAAAAACATGTGTGTATTTTTGAATATTAGTCTTACAGAAGAATCCTCCATATATCATTGATAGAAAAGAGAACAAATAAATCTATCCAGAAATAACTGAAAGTCAAATAAAACTGGCTAATGCTACGAATAAGAGTGAAAAAATGGAAGTATTTTGAATATTATAAAGAGAAACGAAGGGTTGGAGAAGACCTGTATGGAAGTAGGCATTCCGGCAATAATGAAGACCACGGAGAAGATGGATTCAGGATGTAACTGATAAGTTGATCATGACAGATGCTTAAGCGGAACATCTAGCATACGAGAGAGAGAGAAATTCCAAAATGACTGTTAGTGTGGCAAAGTTCTGCTCAGGACAAGCTATTTGATCATGATGATGATGTATGTATCAATTAAACTTCATAGTTGTCAATGGAATATTATGTAATAATATATTATTTTCTAGATAAATCAATTAACTATTATCCAATACTAACAAATGGTACTTAACTCTTTCCATGCGGAGTTATTTCCTCAATTTTTAAGCAGTTAATTCAAGGGAGGTAAAAAAAAACATCCCAACTACTCATCAATAAAAAACATATACATATATATTATATACTAAATTGAAGAAAAGTGGGCAACCCAATAGAATAACATAGTTGAAAAGTAGTATAAGTAAAACAGTAGAAATAAAACTAGAAAGACTTCTTATAAGGGAAGCAACTCTATGACGCAGTGTGCGGCTAATAGCGTTCAATGGGCTTTCGCCGTGGCGCAGTGTGCAGCTTAAAGTGTGGAAAGAGTTAAAGATGTTGTGCAATTTTTTTCCTCCAAATAATTGAATCTGATTTGCAGACACAATTGGTGTAAAAATTGTATTAAAAATTCAACAAACCATCAGATTCTGATTTTTATTAGACAATTAATGTATTTATTCTGGTGAAAATCAGGTAGTATATCCAATATCAAAAAGAGAGAAACAGTAACACTTGCAGCCTTGTTAGTAGTTACATTATTAATAAGCTGTTGGCACATTCATTCCACTTCCTACAAACATATTGAAAAAGCCTGAATATATAAACTTGGTTTTTCACTGGATTAAAATGACAACTACATGTTTCACTCTCAGTTTCTGTGGCGTAGAGGTAAAGTGCTTGTCTCTTGTGTTCACTCTCAGTTTCTGTGGCGTAGAGGTAAAGTGCTTGTCTCTTGTGTTCACTCTCAGTTTCTGTGGTGTAGAGGTAAAGTGCTTGTCTCTTGTGTTCACTCTCAGTTTCTGTGGCGTAGAGGTAAAGTGCTTGTCTCTTGTGTTCACTCTCAGTTTCTGTGGCGTAGAGGTAAAGTGCTTGTCTCTTGTGTTCACTCTCAGTTTCTGTGGCGTAGAGGTAAAGTGCTTGTCTCTTGTGTTCACTCTCAGTTTCTGTGGTGTAGAGGTAAAGTGCTTGTCTCTTGTGATTACTCATTTCTGGGGAGGAAGTGTGTCCTTGTAGAAAGTTGCCGTCGTTCCCTAATTGAGCCATCTGGATATTTTTCCTCGTCCTGACTAAGGAGTTCATGAACTTCTGCCGAGATCTTCCTGTGGGCTATCACAATCACAGTATGTGATCAACTTTGCTATTGAAGACCACATTCCTACTGTAATTCTGTAGTTTTGCTGAAACAGTCAAGTAACCATTTTCAATTTGGAAGACTAAAGAACTAAACTGAAGTCCTGTTTCATATTTTCTAAATGGTATATGTTAAACTAAATTAAAGGAAGGCCGAGCTTTACCTTTGCAAAAATTAAAAGAACTAACAAACCTATGGAAGGGAACTGACATAAGAACAAAACTAAAGTGTTTAAGAACCTGTGTTTTTTCCTTGGTAATTGGCAACATGGTTGTGAGACATGGTCCATTGACAAAGCAGCAGAGAAGATCATCAATGCCTTTGAATGCAAATGTTGCGGAGAAGTTCTTAAAATATTATGGACACAGATGAGAATAAACGCTTCTGTTCTACGTCAGCTTGATGTTAAAGAGAGTTGGCTATTAAGGAATATATAAACAAGGCAAATTAAATATTTTGAATACATCAAACGACATAAGTGCCTGGAGGAGATAATACTGGAAAGAACGATGCCTGGAAGAACAGCAAGTGGAAGACCTAGGCGATGATGGATTCAGGACTGTGCTGATGCTCGAGGCATCTAGCAGAGAATAGAGAGTTTTTCAGGACTGCTGTCATGGGAGCCAAGTTCCAGAAGGGACAAGCTTCTTGATGATGATGATGTGTTAAAGTGAGCAATTTTTATCTTTTTTTATTACTTTTACTCCAGAAATCCTGTATGTACCAGTATTACAGTGTGAGACAGACTATTTGGGAGATTACATCAATGCTGTTTTTATCCCGGTAAAAGAATACATTAATGTTGTATATGTCCCAGTAAGACATTACATTCATTCCGTATTTATTCTATTAATAGATTACATGCTCACTTTATTTGTCCAAGGTCAGAAATAGAAATAAAAGAAAGCTCACCACGTCTGAAATTAAATGTTTGAGGAAGGAAGTGGCAGTAACCAGGAAAGATAAACTATGAAATGAGGACATCAGAAGTAGAGTGGGCATAACTTCATGAACCAAATACATTGAAAGACAACAAATGCAATGGTTTGTACATTTAATGAGAATGGAATATAACCAACCACTAATAACAGCATACAATAAAATGAGATCAAGAACCAGAGCCAAGGTAAGACCAAGAAATAGATGGATAGACAATATCAAGACCACACTAGATAAACACGGATATAACACAACAATAAACAATTCAAGAAACAGGAAACACCAATATATAATATCAAAATAAATAACACAGCACTGAAACAAGTCCCATCGATTCAAGTACCTGGGAACACTCCTGACATCAGATGGCAGGTGTAAAACAGAGATTAGAAGTAGAATAGCTCAAGCAAAAGCATCTGTTATGAAAATGAAAACACACTATGTGTGAATTCACTACCAATGACACTGCGAAAACTAATACTGCAGTGCTATATTGATCCAATACTTCTGTATAGCAGCGAATCATGGACAATGAATAAACAATCAATACGGTCATTGAAGCCACAGAGATGTGGTTTTACAGAAGAATACTGAAAATTCCATGGACAGTGAAGAAAACAAATGAGGATGTTTTAAATCAGGCCTGCACACAAAGAAATCTTATCAAAAGAATAAGAATCCGACAATCAAGTTTCTTCGGGCATATAATGCGAAGAGAAGGTTTAGAACATTAGGTGACTACAGGTAAATGTCAGGGAAGGAGAGATCGCAGCAGACAGAGGGAGAAGATGTTGGATAGCCTGACATCATGGTTAGACACAAGATCCACGTCAGAACTGATTACATGCACCAAGCAGAGAGAGTTGTGGAGAGACATGATCGCCTACGCTACTTAATTGATGGATAACACATCAAGGGTGACTCATCTGGCCCTGGAATGCAAATAAAGCTCCCACACCTACACTTAACGGCAAGAGTGGACAAATAATTTCATCATTCACCTGGGAAAAGTCAATAGACAATATAAATGATGTTTTTGTCTCAATAAGAGACAAAGTCTATTTTTTTGGTTCCAGTAAGTGAGTACCACAATAAGTTCAGCAGAAGAGGTGCATCTGTACACAGGCTCTGAAAGATGGTATGAGAAATGGTAAAGACAACATGCTGACATTGAATGATTGCGTATAAAATAGCATTTGAATGCACAAAATAGCTTATTGCATGGACAAAACGTTACTTGAAAGACGTGCACTGTTCATTGTTTTTCCATTACTTTCCACTCGATCACTTCTATATAATCCGGAAACTACTTAAAAGCGAAGTGTAAACCATAACTGACACATATCATCTTGGTTTTTATTAGAAATAGAAGTGAAACCAAGAGAGCACAAATAATATCCATCATGGATGCTACATAAATCATCTCTTGAGACTCATCATCATCAGGTGCCATGCCGGCTGGTGTAGGTGATCATGGATCTCCACAAATCTCTGTCTGGTGTTTTCTATCATCCCAGATGTTAACTTTCTACCGTGCCATGAAGTCAGGCTATCCAACATTTTCTCTCTCTGTCTTCCTCTGTCTCGACTACTCTCGATTTTACCTTATTTTATCTCAATTTTATCTCAATATTAACAGGATTTATATCATTGTAATATGAACTTGTGGTCATTTTGTTTTTAATTTCCCACAGAGTTTCAGGAAACAGAATCAACAATTTCTGACACAGTTACCACTTCCAACAACTGTTATTGATTTCTGGCGTCTAGTCACACAGTACAATGTGTCCTTGATTGTATCATTTGAGGATGATCTGAAGTCTACTGATCAGGTAATTATTGCTTACAAAGATGGGAGTAACAAATTAGTGTCCTTAAATAGTGACAGACTTCTTTTCCTTCTGCTACCGCACGCTGTGAATTCGGGAGTTAGCCATTATACCTGGTATGGTGCTTCTGAATAGTTACAGTCTAGCTTATTGGTTCCAAATTGATGTGGCATGTCCCACTAGGTTCAGCCGAGTGGTTATTGATTGTAAAAATTAGAACCACTGTTACCGTCCACGCTTGTCGTAAGAGATGACTAAGGAGGTTTGGACTGGGGTAGCTACCCCACCACATAAAAATAAACATTAGATTTCGACAGAAATCACAACAAATTAAAGGAAAATGGGACTAACGACTCACCTCTTTCAACCTGGAAGAGGGAAGACTCAAGAACATCCAGTGCATTCTGAGTGATTCATTGCGAATGATCCGCAAGGTAGAGGATGGTTTGGTGCGCAGGCAATGGACTGAATCGCTACAAGCGTCAACACTTTGCAGAATCACACTTATCTTCATTCCGGGGCACATGGGTGTCGTTGGCAATGAGAGAGCAGACAGGCTGGCTGGCTCTGCCACCATATCAGAAGGCCAGCCAATGGATAGAGCTGATATTTTTAACGCCCTCATAGTGTTGCCGCAAATAAGATTTTCATTTAAACCAATCCACGTCAGCTACTAGATTGCAGGAACTGGGTTTGAAGATTGGAGTAGCAAAAAAAGAACAGCATAACAGGTATGTAAGTAGGTTCATCAATCAAAATCGAACTGGTACGGTCAGTTGCTGGATGCTGTTGGAGATATTGCGAAGGAGATCGGAGCACCTATGGACATGACCGGAGTGCAATGAAGATATTCCAAACTGAAACTGAATTATAATCGTAATTTGATCTACATTTTGGGACACAGCACTTACTAGGCA
This sequence comes from Arion vulgaris, assembly GCA_020796225.1. Lineage (NCBI taxonomy): Eukaryota > Metazoa > Mollusca > Gastropoda > Stylommatophora > Arionidae > Arion > Arion vulgaris. Next base: position 82,127,046 of record CM036755.1, read on the forward strand.
TCGTTATTTTGTTGTTATGTTTACTAAAGAAGTCCGTTTGTGCCTGTATGTTTACTAAAGAGTCAATATGTTTACTAAATACATTAAAATACTCCGCCTAACCCACCATCTTGACAAATGGTGCGAAGTGGCCATTATTTACGAAGGCCACAGCTCAGATCACATATAAATGACACAGAGTGGTTGACAAGTGGTCAATGTGGAGCGTTCGAAGAAGAAGAAGATGAAGTTATAGCAATAAATGGAATAAATGTAAATAAACAACATAGACTTATTAAATATGGGATTATTTTTTTCCAGACAATTGGAGAATACCTACCTTCAAATGATAATCAAGCAGTGACATTTTCTATGTTTGAGTTGGAAACAATTGCAATCTCTACAAACAAGTTATGGCAACAAAAAAAAGTAACTGTTAGTGCCAAATTGTCAACATCTGCTGCTGTAAGTTTCTGACCATAGATTTTGAAAGTATCAGAACATTTTAAAAGGAATATGAATTTGCCTTGTTGTCTGCTAGTAACTATCTTCTCTTCATGAACCGTTTGACGCATAAGGCATCCACAAGAGATTTTCATTGCTGCCATTCTGCCGCCTTTTTACTAATTGTTTCAACTGTCAGACCACAAGTTTTTCTACACAGTTCTTCTCAATATTTCCTTTGGATGTCCAGGCCTTATTTTCCCATCCGCTGTCCACCTGAGAGCTGTTCTAATCAATGTCTCTACTGGAATCATACGACATATATGACATATCCACCTCCCTCTTAACCTTTCAACGATGGTCTCCAGTGATGCACAGTTTGTTCATGTTATCAGCTCTTCATTTGTTATTGTAGAATATTTGCAGGATTCTTCTTGAACATTTATTTTGAAATTTCTCCAGCTTGTGTACATTTTGAGTCATTTTCTAGCACAGGGAGGACCCCCTATGCTATTTTTGGTCCTGGATAGAGAAGTAAAAACAGGTTCACAGAAACCGAAAGTTCTGGCCTATGGGTCTGTAGGTCTCTAACTGTTACAATGTACTCATGCTCTAAAGCAAAAAGATTGATTTAGAAAATGGTTGATATAGAGCTAACAAAGAAGAAGATGACAGTATAATGTTATTATTACAAACCATGTATTCAGATCACTGTGATATTAAAACAAACATTTAGTTTTAAATTAGTAGTATGTTCTGCCTGAGTGGTTACTGGGGCCCAAATTAGGGGTGTAACGAATATAACCACTGTTACCTGCCACGCATGTCGTAAGAAGCGTCTAAGGAGGTTGCGCTCAGGGCTAGATACCCGATCCTGTAAAAAAACATTAGATAGCTACAGAAACCACAACCAGGACAATTCATAGTTCGCCACCCAGGGAAGAGGGTGGGACCCCGAAAGGATGGCTCATGGCAAGAAAATGGGGAGATAGTGGAGAGATCTGGAAAAGATTGCATAGCATAGGTCGCTGGAAGCCCTTGGTTGCTGACCTATGCTAGGGACGAAGGGTGAAGAAGAAGTGTTATGTTCATGAAACATAACTTCAGATGTATATAGAGATATCTTTCTCAAGTTGAAGAAGAAGTGTTATGTTCATGAAACATAACTTCAGATGTATGTAAAGATACCTTTCTCAAGTTGAAGAAGAAGTGTTATGTTCATGAAACATAACTTCAGATGTATGTAGAGATATCTTTCTCAAGTTGAAGAAGAACTGTTATGTTCATGAAACATAACTTCAGATGTATGTAGAGATATCTTTCTCAAGTTGAAGAAGAAGTGTTATGTTCATGAAACATAACTTCAGATGTATGTAGAGATACCTTTTTCAAGTTGAAGAAGAAGTGTTATGTTCATGAAACATAACTTCATATGTATGTAGAGATATCTTTCTCAAGTTGAAGAAGACGTTTTATGTTCATGAAACATAACTTCAGATGTATGTAGAGATATCATTCTCAATTTGAAGAAGAAGTGTTATGTTCATGAAACATAACTTCAGATGTATGTAGAGATATCATTCTCAAGTTGAAGAAGAAGTGTTATGTTCATGAAACATAACTTCAGATGTATGTAGAGATATATTTCTCAAGTTGAAGAAGTGTTATGTTCATGAAACATAACTTCAGATGTATGTAAAGATATCTTTCTCAATTTGAAGAAGAAGTGTTATGTTCATGAAACATAACTTCAGATGTATGCAGAGATATCTTTCTCAAGTTGAAGAAGTTTTATGTTCATGAAACATAACTTCAGATGTATGTAGAAATATCTTTCTCAAGTTGAAGAAGTGTTATGTTCATGAAACATAACTTCAGATGTATGTAGAGATATAATTCTCAAGTTGAAGAAGTGTTATGTTTATGAAACATAACTTCAGATGTATGTAGAGATATCTTTCTCAAGTTGAAGAAGTGTTATGTTCATGAAACATAACTTCAGATGTATGTAGAGATATCTTTCTCAAGTTGAAGAAGTGTTATGTTCATGAAACATAACTTCAGATGTATGTAGAGATATCATTCTCAAGTTCATGACAAATCAATGAAGAAATTATACAGATAATTATTTGTTCACATTTTCATTGTCATCACGGATAGAAACATTTTGTTCTCAATTGCAGTTAAAGGAAGAACAAGTTCTGATACATTTAAAGTGCTTAACTACAGATCTTCACCCAGAAAATATGTTGACTCTCATTACTGAAATTAGGTCACTTAACCCAGGTAGTGACGGTAGAACAATTTACATGTGCAGGTAATTTACTCATTGTTTATGTAACATCTTTTAAAAGACTTGTCATACTAATAGAAGTAATGGCTGTGACTAAGGTCCTACTCTGAATGGAGTCACAAAAGTACACTCATGTGTGCATTCTGAGTGATTCATTGAGTATGATCCGAAAGGTGGAGGCTGATTTGGTGCGCAGGCAATGGAATGAATCACTACAAGCATCAACAATTCACAAAATTACATTTATCTTTGTTTTGGGGCACATGGATATTGATGACATTGAGAGAGCAGACAACCTCTATCATCTACTCTCCAACAGTCACTGGTGTTGATGCAAGTCTGTATGCCCTCTCATTGTCACAAACACTTACATGTTCAGGACAGTAGATCCACATAAGCCTCTGGAGGTTGGAAACCTCAATATACATCATCCACTCAGACCACAACTTGCAATTGTGTACCTTTCTTCTATGCTCTGCTTCACTCTGCAGCCACATACACTCTAGTCAAGATACCCCGGTCTCACTTCTCACCATGATGCACAGACCCATTGGTGTAAACATCAGTTATCAGTTATATGAGGACTATCATCATAGAACTACAGACATGTCCATAGGTGCTCCAATCTCCCCCTCAATAAATACAGCAGCAACCCAACGTGCCAGTTCGAAGTTGATTAATCATTCTCTTTGCATATTTGATATGTTGTTCTATTCAGTCTGTACTAATATCAACACCCATCTCTCTCAATCTGGTCAGAGACTGGGATTCACAACCCTGAAACTCCTCAGTTTGGAAAGACTCAGTGCATTAAGAATGTAATTTCAGTCCATTGCAGCTTCCTCTGATATCGTAGCCATGCATGTCAATCTATCAGCGCGTTCATTTTCCCCTGACTCTTGCGTGCCCATCAACATCATCATCATCACTTGATGTAACTAAAAATTTGTTTAGTATTAGATTTGTCAAAAACTGCCTCCATGTTTGTTGTAGTAACTAAACAAGGTATTACTATTTAATTGTGTGTTTAGCTGAATAGTTTGTATGTATTGTTTGAGTAACTGAAAAGTTTCGTTGTTTGTTTGCACTTGTTCTTATCAACCAAATAAACTACCCTTTATGATTGTATGTGGTTTGTAGACAGAAAGTGTGTGTCAGTACGGCTAAAACTTAAGGAAAGGTCATGAAAGAAGCACGTTGCTCACACGCAAAAACTTAATAATAATAGCCGTCAATCGCAAGCGATGATGACAACAGTCTCAGACGTGTTCTGCTGCACCTCTCTAGTGTGTGCGGAGATGACTGTAGAGTCCAATCCTAGAACACAATCCATTATCACAGGTTGGAGTCCAATCCTAGAACACAATCCACTATCACAGGTTGGAGTCCAATCCTAGAACACAATCCACTATCACAGGTTGGAGTCCAATCCTAGAACACAATCCACTATCACAGGTTGGAGTCCAATCCTAGAACACAATCCACTATCACAGGTTGGAGTCCAATCCTAGAACACAATCCACTATCACAGGTTGGAGTCCAATCCTAGAACACAATCCACTATCACAGGTGGGAGTCCAATCCTAGAACACAATCCACTATCACAGGTGAGGCATATAGGATCAAGGTTAGACATGTGAGTGTTGTGTGTTCTGTCGTTTTGCGCAGCTCCTTTTCTCTGTGACTCAACGGTACGATGATTCTCAGCTATGCGGGTTGCTCTTGTGTTGTTACAGCGCCACATTTAGCTAGCTTGCGCAAGGGATTCCCAGCATGTATTGTCTATATCGAAGCATTTCAGAGACACTTTAAGAGTGTCTTTAATGACTTTTTTTCTGTACACCAGCAGAACGTCTACCCCCTTCAAGTTCGCCATGCATCAATTGGTTTGGGATGTGTTTATCAAGCATTCGAGCAACGTGACCGGCCCATCTCACTTGAGCCTTCTGCAACAGGGTGTTGGCGCTTGGGATCTTTGCTCGTGTGTGGACTTTGGTATCTGGAATTTTGTCCTGCCAGTTTATTTTTAGTATTCTGCGAAAACAGCTTGTGTGGAATTGGTTTAGTTTTCTTGCGTGTCTGCTATACACTGTCCATGTCTCACTTGCGTACAGCAGCATGGTTAGCACTATGGCCTGGTAAACTTTCAGCTTTGTGGCTATGCTTATCACCTTCCGCTTCCACACAGTGACACATAGCTTTCCGAAAGCAGCAATGGCTTTGGATATCCTATTGTTGACCTCAGAGTCTATGTTTGCCAATGTGGACAGGAGGCTGCCAAGATAGGCAAAGTTGTCCGCTAGCAGGAGACGCTGGTGTTTAATGTTGATGACTGGATCATAGTACTGCTCTCTAGGGGCGGGTTGAAACATGACTTCTGTCTGAAACTGTAGCTTGCACTGTATTTGGATTAAAGTGAGGAAAAGTTCCAATATTCGTCAACCTCACTCTACCAAAACTACCACTCTGTGAAAACTACCAGTAGTATGACTATGAAAATCATAGCAGGGACAAAATCCCATCCCTAGAGTGGCTAAGGACACAAACATTCGCTCATGCATGCATACTCAGAGACTATTAACACGATACAGAAGATCAAGACTGGTTGTGTACAAAGGCAGTGGATGTAATAAATACAAAATGTGACAATCCAGTCACTCACCTTCATCTTTGTCCTAGGTCATTCTGGAGTGAACAGCAATGAGAGACCTGATGCACTGGCGAGCAATGCTACAACCAAGAAAAGGCCTTCTATGGACAAAAGCGACATCCTCAACGCTTTAAGAGAAAATGTATGATCTGAAGATGTCAACGAAGAAGATTAAGGATATTCTCTATCTCGAATTGCGCAACTTATGCATACCGATAGATGCAGCAAAAATGGAAAACCATGAGAGAAACCCCAGTAGATACATTAATCAGCACAGAACGGAAGTTGTTGGTCTAAACACGCTGAAAGATATGCTTAGGAGAAGATTAAAACAATTATGGAGATGTACGATGATCCTCAAATGAACAATGTAGTTTGCACCGAGAAGTTAGTATGTTGTGGCCTCTTATAATAGTCTCCTACGGCATGTAGGACAGACACATCATCTTCTTTTGTCAGCACACTGTTACCGGGTTGTTAACCCAGTGGCATGGTTTCATGTATTTGTCTTGCGCTTCTCTGGTGACTTGTGTGATGGTTTTCTTAGTCCTCTGGCAAAATTAAACTACGTTATCTGTCCACCATTTCCTCTGTTTTCCTCTCGCCTTCCTTCCTGATATTCTGTTGTGAAAGCTTCATAAGCAGTTTGGTCTGTTCACAGACACATCCAATGTATAAATGCTCACACAAATCATTAATGTTCTGATAAGATTGTTGGTCTACATTGGCAGAAATGGTGCTAGCTACAGTGGTTTGGTGTGTGTCTTGTCTCTCCTGCTGGACAAAATGGACAATGATGGTTCCTGTACAGTACCACTGGTTGTTGGAGCTATCAAAGCTGTTAGACCTCAGGTTATCCCAACGCTGGTGAGACACAGCTTTATTTTTCTAGCATTTCTAGTAATTAGTTTATTTGCTTTACTTACATTACAGATCATCTCTTTTTTTCTTTTCTTTCTCCAATCCTGTTTTGCCTCACAGTGTCAGGTCAAGAAGAGATTTCTAAAACGGGTCTTTGTGTGCGCTTCGTAGATATTGTCTTTCGTCGTCTCTGTTATCTCTGAGGTCCATCTTTTGCGTGGCCTGCCTTTTACTTTGTACCCATTGTGTCCGAGCAGCATTGCTCTTTGAGGTGCACTGTCTGTTGGTAATCTGCTTATGTGGTCGAACCATTTAATGTGTTGTTACTTAATGAAGTTCAGCACTGATGTTGTACCCATTTTTTACCTGATGTCTTCATTTCTCAACCGGTATCTTCTTGTTACCCCCAGCATTCTGTGTACACACTTAATCTCTATCGTGACTAGATTCCTTCTATCATTTGTTGTCAGCGTCCAGACTTGGCACTGGTAGCATAATGTGGGGAGAAAGACTGGTCATCTCTACATGGAGGTTAGTGGAAATTGTTAAACATTTCCTTCGTATTCAATCAAGTGTCATGCCTGATGGCGCAGGCAATGTCTCTCTCTTCTTCATGCAGGTGATCAGTTCTGACGTCAATCTTTGTCACACCACGATGTCAGACAATCCAACATCTTCTCCCTCTGTCTTCCACAATCTCTCCTTCCCTGAATTTTACCTGTGGTCACCGAATGTTCTAAATCTCCTCTACGCATTATATTCAGATTGTCTGTTTCTTATTCTATTGATAACGTTTCATTGTATACAGTTTCTTTGATTTCCTCTGTATAAAAGAAGTTAAGCATTATCTCAATTGAGACATGCTGCAGTGTTTAATTATGACACATACAAGAGATTTAATGTGGCTGCTAAAACATGTGTAGTTGCTATTGATTGAATGATTGATTGATAGGATCATCATCATTGCACTTCGGTGAATAAACAGGTGTGCTCAGATCTCTTTCTTACATAGGACGATCTCAGCAGCAGTGCATGAACTTCGTAGCACCGGCGAGTGTCCCTGACGTAATTTTGGAAGATTTAGAAAATTTGTATACGAATTTTATTTTAATCTATTTTTATTTAAAAAAATTTGCCCGGGCAGTTGCTTTGCAGCCTAATTTTATCAATTTTCAACTACTAAGGGTTCTTTTAATACTAGAAGGCAGGGTCCCAGGACACAGGCAGACCAAGAAGAAGATGGCTACAAGATATTAAAGAAACCATGAACATGACCATCGATGAAGTGGGTGAACTGGCAAAAGACAGAATTGCAGATGTGCTGCAAAGAGAGCAACGTCATATAAAGGATATGCACCTTGATGATGAAGGGTTCTTTTACTTTTTGAACTTGAACACAGGACTTCCGTTTTATCGTGCATATCCGATAGGACTTGGAACTTGATCTCACCTGCATTTAGATGAAGGATCTCTGGGAAATAATATCCCAATTGTACCACACAGGAAGTAAGTTGAGTACCTTTCGAATGTGAGATAGATCTGAAAGATGCTTAAAGATTTTTCTTGTTCCTCAAACACTCCATTTCGACCACTTATTAAACCACTCTTTGTGGTTTGTTTCTGATCTGAGCCTAAGAACAAATGTACGTTGTACCAGTAATGCGCCTACAAGTACATCAGCACTTCCGATTTCTGCAACACTTTTTATTTATTAGAGTAACTTCTATAGGCCCCTACCTTAGTCACCTCTTACGACATGCTTTATAGGTCACATTGCTACTATTCTTTGCTCCCCTTGCGAGCCCCGGCAACACACAGGCAGCTTACAGTTTTGAATAGATTGATTTATTAATAACAATTAATGGAGATACGATGAAATAAATTTTAAAAAAGATCAAACATCACCCGGCAAATATTGTAACGGTTTAAATCTTTATTCCAGCACATATTCCAAGTGACAACACACAAGAGTAAGACTTAAAGATTAACTCTTTGAACCCTGGACACCTGTACCCTATAAGCCCCTTCCCCTGAACTCCTGAGTAAAATGCTGTTTTGATTCGCATGGAACGCACATATTCTATAGTTATTGCAGTATTACTGTGTTTTTATGCTTTTTTTTCATTCGGAACGCGAAGCAGATGGGTAGAATATGTTTCCTTGCAGGAAGGTTGCGTAGCAATCAATGATTAGGGAATGCTAAACCGAAACAAATGTTTGCAGAACCAGATACACCTGTAAGGCGCATAACATGGTGCAACGACCCCTCAAAATGAGAAATGGGATAACGGGTTATATGGTCGCCGCTCTGCACCCGAGACATAGCTACAGAGGAAAAATATTCTACTAACCATCACGAGGGTGGCCAAAAATAACTGCTGGTGATCACGCTATCACTGGTGCTAAAGCAAATGAGAGGCAGGCAAATCTTGCAGATCAAACACCACCAGACTCGGGAGACTCAACATAATCCACTGGAACAACGAGGACATTTACACCAGAAAGTAGGCCCTAGGATCAGCATTGAAAAATAGACGTTACACGTATTCAGGAAACACCTCAACCCCCTCCCCACACGGATTCTCTGTCCGACGATATAAGTCATGCAGATAAGACAGAGAAGGCCACACGGAAAGAAGGCGGTGGGTGGTGGTCCTCATACTTGTGAGCAACAAAAACACCCTGAAACAGATAGAAATTGGCACAAATGGGACAGCAGAAATCATAGGAATTGACATTTTTGTAGACAACTAATATATTCGAATGTACAATATATATTGTCTCAATGACAGAACCCTTATGCTGGAAGCCATGACATTTACAAATACAAACTGTCTAGTAGTGGGAGATTTTTACAGTCAGTCTGAAAGGTGGGAAACCAAGTCACCAATGCAAGGGTGGGGGAGGTAGAACAGGAAGAAATAGATATCAACCTGCAGCTCATGAAGGGACTCGGTGACCCACCAACCTCTACTCAAGAAGACAAGAAGATATAAAAATATATCCCCCAGAACTTGTCTTTGCCACCGGTGACACAGCCCACAACTTGGATCGAACATTTATGGAACAGCTAGGAGACATTGATCACAAAACTGTCACGGTCTCCTTGAACCTTAGATATTTCACCCACGTCCAAAAACCATTGAGCCAGTACATCTACAAAAGAGCTGTATGGGCACAGTTTGCGAGGCTCAGCGACATCTACTGTTACCCCATAAAGACAAAACCAAAAAAGATAAGGAACGTGACAGACATACTGAACATATTTTGAGGGCAGCAAGAGAATCAATTTCTAGAAATTCAAGAAGAGACTACAAACATTACTGGTCAGAAGAGGTCCAACAATTTTAAGATGAAGTGAGTCAGGTCAGAGAAAGAGTAGAAACTGAGCAGAGCATTGACAGCAACATATCGCTCAAGGTAGCCTCAGCTAAATATAGGAGAGCAGGTAAGCAAGTCGTAAGGCAGAGCTGGAGAGACAAGATGTCTGAACATGGACAAAGATAGAAACAAGATATCAAAACTAGCGAAAGCCCTCAGTAATGAAAACATCAACCGCCCCTACTATCAATACAGAGCAATGAAACATTATTAAAAGGTAAAAGATCTGCAATCATTTTTATTTTAAAACTACACCAGAGTAAGCCAGATCAGCATACCTCATGAAAAACTGAATATGGTAATGGAAGAGAGGCAATCCATCGAGTACTCACCCACGCACCAGAAGAACATATTATATCCAATTTGACCATAGGTGAGTTAAAGAAGCACTCCATGGTTTTAACCTTAATAAGTCATCAGGAAAGGATGGCATCACAAATGAGATGCTCATCAACCTAGGTCCGAAAGCCAATAAAAAGCTGCTAAAAGTTTTGAATGTTAGCTGGAAAGTCGTAGAAATACCTAATGAATGGAAAGAAGCTATCACAATATGCAATCTAAAACAATGAAAAGACAGATTCTATCCAAGCAATTGTAGACCAATTAGCCTCTTTAGGTGTTTTGGAAAAGTGATGGAGAGGCTTCTTAATAGAAGACTCTTGTGGCAACTGGTGCAAAAACCGTTGATACTACCACAGCAGAGTGGATTCCGTCAGCATAGATCAACAGAAGACCAAGTAACTTACATTGCTTAGGACATCGAGGACGGGATTTCAAGAAAAGAAATATGCGCTAACAGTATGAGTTGATATGTAGAAGGCTTTGGAGAGAGAGACTCACAATCAAACTGATCAAACTCGGAATCAGAAGGCGCTTGTATTTCTAGATATATCACTATCTGGTAAATAGAACAGTCAAAGTACAGGACCAGGGAAAGTATAGCAGAAAGGCAATCATTGAACAAGTTGCTTCCCAAGGAGGGGTCCTGTCTCCCACGCTACTTCTAGTTTTTATAAATGATTATGAAGATATCCACAAAAGAGTGCATAGTGCAATCTACGCTGATGATCTGACACTGTGGACACATTATGAAGGAATAGCAGTAGCCACCACAACGGTGCAAATTTTAATTAAAAAACTAGAAAAATATACCAGGTATTTATTTACTGCCCTTTATAAATGAAAATGAAACTAACTTCAGTCTTCAGTCTATCCACGAAGAAACAAACGCTCAGACTCAAGTTAAATGATCACCTACTCCCAATGGACCAATGTCCAACATATCTGGGAATCATCATGGACAGCAGACGGACGTGGGAAACAAATATAGACAAAGCTGGAAAAAGAGCAAAGAAGAGAATGTGAATCATGAACAAACTAGCAGTCACCAACTGGGGTGCAGATGGTAGCAATCTGAAAAGGCTTTATACTGGGAGAGTTCGACCAGTACTTGAGTATGGCATATCAGACTGGATCATAATCTTCAAGACAAACTTCAAAAAGGTACGCCGAGTGTTAAGTCTGGCCGCTCGGATCATCACTGGAACCATAAGTCTACCTCCATAGAAATACTGGAAACGGCCATAGAAGACAAACTCCAAAGAACGTGCTCACACAGACCCAATATTGACACTGGCTCAACTAAGACATTTACAACCAGCCATCACCTCTCCTCCCTGGTCATGCAGGCTCCCAGATCTATATGCTCTCAATGCAGCTGCAAAAATGGCAATACAACATATAAAACAAAAACATGGAAAAATAGTGCTTTTGATAGACGCATTTTCCGCTATATCAGCACTGAAATTTAAAAGGATCACAGAATTATCTCAAGTCAACCTTAGCCCTGTTGTCTCATGATTCCGAGAGTGTAGTAATCAAGTAGACACCCTCACACTGCAATCTCAATGGGAATGAAGATGCTGACAGATTGACTGAAGACAGGGATGCCTCAAGATGTCAACCTGGTCAGAAGCAAAAACCATCACCAAAGAGCACTACACAACAAAGTGAGAGAAAGAACGCATACAACACAACATCATCATCATTGGCCTCTTCGTCTCAGGAGACAATAGGTGTTGCACTGTTCACGTAGTATGTTCTGTGCTGACTCACGTTTCCTGTGGCTGTAATGGCCTATTCTGGAGTGACAATCCTTGCCACAGTTGTTGCAGGTAAAACTGGAGACTGGAGCTGATACACAGGATGTTCTCTCTGCGCTCTGTGCTCTCTTTTGCCTCCGCATGTGATGTTGTTTTTCTTCTTTTCTTTTTGAGCTGCCGCTCGCCATGCTTGCCTGTCTTTGGCCATCCGCTCCCAGTGTTATTTGTCTATGCCGCATGAAGTTAGATCACGCTTGCAGGTGTCAATGAAGCGTAATAATGGGCGTCCATGCTGTCTAGCACCAGATCCGAGTTGACCATATATAATGTTCTTTGGGATTCTATCATCACTCATACGCGGCACACGTGTCCCAGCCATCTCAGACCTCGTTGACTCAGCAAGGTGTATGTATTAGAGATGCGGTCTTGCCATCGGATGTTGTATATTCGCCTGAGACAGCGCATGTAGAAGGTGTTGAGGCGATGTTCTTGTCTAGTATATGTGGGCCATGTCTCACTATCATACAGCAGAGTGCTGAGAACACAAGCCTTATATACTTGTGTCTTGATGTTTCTTGTGAGTGCCCTGTTTTCCCATACACACTTTGCTAATTTAAACATAGCAGTGGAGGCCTTTCCAATGTGACTACTTCTTCTTCTTTGCGTTCGTTCTTTACGACTAACTTATAGCCCGTAACTGTTGTCTTCCGTGTTGGTTTGGTCAACAAAGTCGACTACGAAGTGACCTCTCCGTGACGCATGCCTGGGCGATATTTATGGAGTAGCTGAGTTGCCCAAGCGTCAACTACCCCTCTCGACCTCGCTGATAGAATCCAGAGGAGTGCAAGCACGACATCTGGTATCAGTTTGGTTGCAGGAGCTGCCGGTAGGACATCACTTGATGCCTGACCGAATTAGGGGCTCCGCTCCGGATTTTCGCTTTGGGTTTACTCCCTTAGCCTTTGCCTCTCCCGAGGCTCCCACAAGGCAGTGGCGCTATTTGCCCATAGCTGGGGGTCTGGATCTTGGATATCAGGGTAAATCAACTGATATCACAAGTCTGAGAGGGAGGGGGCAGACCTCCACCGAGATTTTTGTCGGGTTAACTCCCCAAGGACATTTTTTTAAATCCAGACCTAGGGAGTCCATTTCCTAGGCGAGCCATTGCCCCGTTAGTCTTTGACATCACGGTCAAAGTTTCCCGGTCTACACCTCAAGGAGATGGGGTTGACTTGTGTGTTCTGAGGGTCATCAGCAAGCTACTAATTTTCATGTTCGCCCCTCCTAAGAGAGATTAGCCGATCCCAATCCTGCCAGTGCAGGGCTAGGCTCAGGACACACCTTGTAGACCTAAAACATACGCTCTTAAGTCTTTTCCATTTGAGGACCATTAGGATGTTTCTGTCGTAGTCTATATGTAGTGAACTGTGAAAGAAGTGAAATTCGTCACTCCTGTTGTATCGGTTGCTTGATAAAGACCTTTTGGTCAAAATGTTGCTGTGTATTATTTTTGTATTTTGTAAAACTACAGTACTTTGTTATTATGTGTTTCACATTGCTACAGTTTTACTGCAGTCTTCCATTATATCGATAATAACATTTATTACCAAAATGTTTACTCTAACAGGCTCAATACCAACTTTTGTACCAAGTATTACAACTGTACAGTGACAGCAGCAATGTGTATGCATCTCTCAACCAATGAAAGTCATTCCATGATGGCAGCAAGTGTAAACCTACAAAAATCAGTTAACCATTTCACTCTGTCATTTTGTTATTCTCTCCGGACGCAATTATATTGTAATGTATACTGTCTCCTTCTTGTCTTCCACCATTTACTTCTTTTTTATTTGTTTTCGATCCAGAGACACTTGAGCTTTCAGCTCTACGGCTCGATGCCATGGACATCAGAACCCTTCGGTTTGGTGCCACAAACACCGTAAACCTGGAGAACCTGTGACATTTCTGCTAGCCCGCGGAAATGAACTGCACTCACAAGAGGCCTGTCACCAGTCGTCCAACGCGCTACGAACACGCTGGACAGATGGGACATTTACTTCTTTATAGAAAAGTTGGGGGATGTAATGATCTTGTGTTTGCTTGTTTTAATGCACTTTTAAGTTATTCATTTTTTTAAAGATTTTCTTGATGCTATCACTATATATTGCTTGGTCTTCCTCTTGCTCTGTTCTGGTTATACTTTTCCTGTGTGGCTCTCTCTGGTAGGCGATACCAGGGCATTCTTGTCAGGTGTCCAAACCATTTAATCTGTTGTTGATTTTTGAATTGCATGACTGGTTTCACATCCAGTCTTCTTCTGATTTCTTCATTTCTAATTTTGTCTCTTATTGTCACACCTGCAGCTCTTCTAACCAGCATACTGTCTTTTTAGCAGCTTTTAAAGTATCTCGAGCCAGTGTATCAGCTCAGAGGAGTGAATGAGTTAAATGTCAATCCATATTTGTCTATACAATCACATTTGTGTTAGCCCTACTTTTCTTGTTTGTTTCAACAGTTGCCTTATTATCATCATGTCTTCATATGCAATATTTGTATTCTATCGTGTTATTGTATGATGTTATTGTGAGATGAGCACTTAAACAAAGTTCATGAGATCCTGATAACATCAAGAAAAAGAAATTCATTTAATGTCTCTGAGCGACTTCACAAAGATGATTGTCCTTGTTTATCTCTGTTATCTTTTATTTTGTAGTTTATAGTTGAAGAATTTATATATAAAAATATCTACAGATGCGAGTCATGGACAATAAACAAACAGATTGAAAAATCTCTGAGGGCCACAGATGTGGTTTTACAGAAGAATGATGATAATCTCATGGACTGCTTAAATGAACTTTGAAGAGGTGTTGAATAAGGTTAAGACACAGAGAAAGCTTATTATCAATATAAAAAAGAGGCAGTCATCATATTTTGGAGCATGTGATGAGAAGCGGACGTTTAGAACACATTGTAACAACTTGTAAAATCGAGGGGAGACGAAACAGAGAAAGACAGAGAGAGAAAATGTGTGAATAGCCTGACTTCATGACATGGAAGAGCGTCAATATCTGAGATGATAATAAACACCAGAGACAGACATTTGTGGAGATCAATGATCGCCTACACCAGCCGGCACGGCACCTGCTGATGATGAGGCATATTTTGATTGCAGCAGCAAAATGTTGTAGACATTCCTCACTAGATGCCTGCGCAGAATGCTTCATCTACGATAGTATGACATGGCCACTAACAGGAAACTGTGGGATAGAGCGGGACACCTGCAAGTGGAACAAGAGATAAAGGGCAGAAGGTGGAGATGGATAGGACACACACTGAGAAAACCTCATCGTAGTATCACCTGATAGACCCTCCGATTGACCCGCCCACCTTCCCTCAGGTAATAGAGGAAAGGGAAGAGCCAGAAATACATGTAGGTGGAAGTTGGAGACAGAATGCAAGAGAATGGGAAGAGAGAGGATAGATTTGTATAAAATGGCCTTGGATAAGAGAGCTTGGAAAACTTTGGTTCAATGGTGAAGAATGACTATTTTGTCTCAAAATATGATCAAGACTTGATAGTCCACAGACTGTGTTCAGTTTAGAAACATAACCAAAAAATATATTTAATAATTGATCATTATCAAGTAGCTTGTCCTGAGCTAAATTTGCCACCCTAAGAGTCCTTCGGAATTTCTCACTCTTGTAGGCCAGATGTCCGCCTCTGTTCAAACCATCAGTTACATTCTGAATTCATCTTATCTGTGGTCTTCCTCTTCTCCTCTTTGCTGAGATGCCTCCTTTCATGATGGTCTTCCCCAGAGATTCGTGTCCTTTTATGTGTCCAAAATACTTCAATTTGGTTTCCTTAATTGTATCATTAACCAGTTTCGTTTGATTTTGAGTTCTTTCTGGATAAATCTATATTTTTCTCTTTCCCGTCCATGATATACGGAGGACTCTACTGTAACGCTTATATTCAAAAGCACTTATATGTTTTTCCACTGCCTTGTTAAATGTCCATGCTTCACACCCATATGTTGCCACTGGGAATAAGCATGCTCTTAGTATTCTGATCTTTGTTTCCCTATCACTTCGATTTTATATTGTTTTTAATTGTTTAATGTTTTGTAAAGCTATGATTGTTCTTCTTTTAATTTCCTTCATCCCATTTCCATCTGTTGTTAGCAGTGAGCTGAAACATTCAAAACTGTTCACATTTCCATCTGTTGTTAGCAGTGAGCTGAAACATTCAAAACTGTTCACATTTCCATCTGTTGTTAGCATTGAGCTGAAACATTCAAAACTGTTCACATTTCCATCTGTTGTTAGCAGTGAGCTGAAACATTCAAAACTGTTCACATTTCCATCTGTTGTTAGCATTGAGCTGAAACATTCAAAACTGTTCACATTTCCATTTGTTGTTAGCAGTGAGCTGAAATATTCAAAACTGTTCATATTTCCATCTGTTGTTAGCATTGAGCTGAAACATTCAAAACTGTTCACATTTCCATCTGTTGTTAGCATTGAGCTGAAACATTCAAAACTGTTCACATTTCCATCTGTTGTTAGCAGTGAGCTGAAACATTCAAAACTGTTCACATTTCCATCTGTTGTTAGCAGTGAGCTGAAACATTCAAAACTGTTCCCATTTTCATCTGTTGTTAGCAGTAAGCTGAAACATTCAAAACTGTTCACATTTTCCTATTGTCTCCGTTCATAAAAATATCTTTTGTCATGTTTGTTTTATCTGTTGTCATTATATTAGTTTTTACCACATTGAGATATATAATTTGTTTTTAATTTTCTTTTGCACTTCCATTATTAATTTCTCAAACCGTGTTTGCGATGTTGACAGTAACACTGTATCGTCAGCATAATACCCAAACGACTCTTTTATGGTGAGCTGCAAAGTGGTAAACGCTCACAGGGGGCCAGAAAAAGCGTTTCAAAGATACACTCAAAAACTCGATGAAATTTTTTGGCATAGAAGTCAACAACTGGGAGAATGCTGCTCAAGACAGATCAGCCTGGCGCACACTTCTTCGAAATGGTTTTTCGGCCTGCGAGACAGATAGAACAGCACGGATGGAGCAAAGACGTCAAAACAGAAAGGCAGTAAAACTTCCCACAAGTGCAAGTATACCTTGCCCACACTGTACACTAACATTTCGGGCCCGTATCGGGCTCACTAGTCATCTACGCACATACAGACAAACATTCCCTTGGATGAAAATGTGTGTGGTCATCATCACCCGTGATGGACGAGCATCATCGTCAGCATGTCTTTGTTAATAATAAATATTCACTTATAATTCAATAATTGAAATGAAAGATATCTAAATTGTGTTGCCTATACTTGAGTAAGTGACTGCCTCTCGCCATGAGGTACTATACCTACACACTCCTGCCCTACCCCCTGGTTCCTGAGAAACAAGGCAGGAGATAAACAAGAGAAGGTGACAGCGGACATAAACAAACCTTGACATGACGTTGAAGATACAGGGAACTTGCACGAGACAGAGAGTTTTCAGGGGCAAATCGTTTCCGTGGATTTTTACGAAAGGTAAAAATAGACCTCACTGTTCAGAAATCAATGTCAAATACTGAACGTATAAGTGGTGCCTAGACAAATTTAACGGCTCGTTTACTGTGGTTGATGGCTACGTCCTGTAAAGGATATGCTACGATTTTCATTTTCATATAAAAGCACAACTCAGTGTCATGGGAACCAAGTTCCGTGACCTACAAGCTACTTGATGATGATGATGACTATTTTAAACTACGTTATACTTGTAATGGTATTGAATCTGATTACTTCTTCTTCTCCTCCACCGAGTCTATTAGTTCTCACCGTGCACATTCACTATGTTTTTTCCTGGATGCCCCAGTCCGGAACGGTAAATTGGGCCTCCCACCTAGGGTTCCGAGTTTGCCCTATGTGGGCCCACGTGCAACTCATCTCGAGCCCTATCTGTACCCAAGTTTGTCCACGAGGGCCCACGTCTCTTCCCTGGATGCACCTATCGGAACTAAATTTGGCCCCCCTCGGGTTCCGATTTGCCCTATGTAGGCACGTGCAGCTCAATCGGACACCCACCTCCGGGCCCAGTTTCGCCCACGGGGCCACGTCTCTCTCTGATGCACCTGCCTCACTCACCTATGTTTATCCGTTCAGCTTTTCCAAAAACCGAGAGATATATTAATAGTCACTCTGGGATTCCGCTCGTCTGTGTTGCGAGCGGATCTCATCAACATGACTACTAGCTCAGTCTTCATCACTATCTATATCAGAGTAGTCCCATCGATCCCTACTCACTTAGCCAGACAGGAACCATTGTATGTTTCCAGGGTCACCACGTGGAGGTGGGGTAGGATCTTGATTAGTGCCAGCTCACTAATCCTGGCGTGGCGTTGTCCCCGTACGCTTTTGACCCGCAACACCTCAACCTCCTTAATTACATCTTACGACGTTCGTGGTAGGTAGTAGTGGTTCTTTTCTTTACATCCTGATTTGTACCCGGTAACCACTCGGGCAAATCAGATTACTAGTAGCATATGATGGCAGGATGAGGGCCTCATAAGGTGACAGTGAAGAACCCACCAGAGTGGTAAATGCTCTGGCTGCAACCAACCCATCCCCCAGCTATGGGACAAATAGTACTTGTCCTCTCTCTCTCTTGAGGAGGACATCCTTTTTCTTGTCTTGTCTTCCACTTCTATGACACTTTCCCTTAAGCTAAGGATTAAACTACAGTGTCAGGAGCACACCTCAAAGCCTGGTCTAGTGAGCCCGGCAACAGAAGGCTGAAGTCATCTAGAGTAGGACGACTCCAGACAAACCAGGGAAGACAGATCTCGTCAGCAGGGGACTGCAAATGTCTAGAGAACAACCTCAAAAAAAAGATGTCCTCAGAAACGGAATGTGTCAGCCATTATTGGCGGGAGGAATCAAACATACGAACAACTCAAATGGCCATGCAGATTACTAGTAGCACATTACTATTCAGTCTATAGATATACAAACAAGAAGGCAAATCAGATTACTAGTAGCACATTACTATTCAGTCTATAGATATACAAACAAGAAGACAAATCAGATTACTAGTAGCACATTACTATTCAGTCTATAGATATACAAACAAGAAAAAACACAAGAGAATTACGAACAATATTATAAAATGTCAGCAATAACATTAACCAAGAGCGTCCGGTTACCGGGAGTATCAAAATAGAGTGTAAAGAATAGAACCACTGTTGCCTTCTACGCAAGTCGTTAAAGGCAACTATGGAGGTTGGGCTAGCTACCCCTACAGTAATAGAAACACTAGGTAGCTACAGATATTAACCAAGGAAATTAATAACTCGCTCCCGAGGAAGGAGACGAACCCGCACGAAAATGGTGAGAGAGTGGAGAGATCTGGAAAAGATGGGCTTAGACAGGAAGGCTTGGAAGGCCTTGGTTACGGGCATATGCCTCACAATGGGTGAAGGTTGAAGAAGAAGGAGATCATCTGGCCAAATGGATTAGAGTGCAGACTGCCCGTTAGTCCCCGATTAGAGCAACGCGTGTTTTCTTTCGGGGCATAAATAAAAATCTTAACTTGAACAGTTTCGTGCTGTCACGCTAGACATGCAACCGTTATATTTCACATGCACCCCACCCCCCTCTCAACCACCTCCCTGTCCTTACAGGCAGTAAAGACGTTAACAAAAGTAAATAAATGAAGTAGAAATCGTCCTCCTGTTGACTTTCCTTGGCTCCTCTGTATGTTTCAGCGTCTCCAGTGAGTTGATTCTTTTCTTGGGTAATCACTCTAACTATGCATGCAACTTGGTCGCTCGTCGCAGAAGAACCATACACAGGTCCGAATCCGAACTTGCTTTGCGTTTGTTCAGCCACAAGGATAACATCAACTATCATACGACAGCTTCACATGTTAAGAATATTTATAATGCCTTAGTAATCTTCTTCAAACGCTCCAAATCGATCACTAGTTAACCACTCTGTGTGATTTGTATGTGATCTGAGCCTAAGAGCGATTGTACGTTGTGCCAGTTATGCACCTACAAGTAGGCCGCACATTCGATTTATGCGACGTTTTTATTTACTAGGTAGGTTCCTAGACCCTACATCGGTCGCCTCTGACGACATGCCTTGTAGGTCGCAGTGGTACTATTCGTTGCTTCCTTGTGTGCCCGTCACAACACGCGCGGCTTAGTAGTAAATATAATATTATGGTCGTGTTACAATCTGCGCTATATTTGTTCGGTACGCCATGATTGTGTATTAAAATAACCCAACTGCCGCACATTGCGTCTAGCATTATTTCATGTTGCAGGTGTGGCAATAAGAGACACAATTAGAAATAAAGAAGTAAATGGTGGAAGAGAAGAAGAAGAAGAGTTGTTTCATGTAAAATTAGTGCTTAATTTACATCAACGTATTCTGATTCAATGTTCTGTTTTTATCTACATCAACGCTATGTTATGTTATTTTATGCGATCGATGTCATAGCACATTGCGCGTTTACATTCGTGCTCTGTCCTCCGCTGCAGCAGCCATCCGAAAGTCCATTTTCTCACCGTACCCATGAGAAGTTGATTAGTACATCTTCTCTCTCTACCACGAAGACGACACTGTATGGCATGTCCAAACTTAATGACTAATTCTCGAAATCGATCCAGTGTCTGAGACTTGCCTATGTTACATAAATGAGAGCGTACCACGTTGATGATATCGGCTCTGTCCATGCTTCTGCCAGCTTGAGTTTCTGGCATTGTTTGCAAGAAAGTCAGCACGTTCGTTACCCCGAACTCCAGCATGTACAGGTGTGTACAGCCAAATCATTTTTTTTAGATGTGATCTCCAAATGATGTCGACCAATTTCACGCTATGTATTTCTAAATCGTGTTCCGATAGGGAGTTGGTCAAATTTGGGATGTAATTCATATATATATATTTTTTAGCTCGAAAATGTGAAAAAAAATTAATTGTGTTTGTCAAACTGGTAGTAAATGTGTTAATGTGACGGATTAGCGTATTGCATAAACGTTTGCTTAGCGACTCGGACACAAGATGGTTGATGGTTCAATCCCAAACTCGACGTTCCACACGTGAGGACAAAATGTGACTTTCCTACCTCCTGCACACTAGAGACTAGAAATGTGAAGTGACTTCATGCCATAATGGCTGAAAAGGCTACGGGATATGATATTTTATTTTATAGGGTAAAGTGTGTTAACGGTCTAATCTGTATGCCATATTTAGAAATAAGGTCTATAGTCCGTTCAACTTGTCATGCCCACAGATAAAAATGTATATCTTTGTAACTATTTGATTAAATAACTTGAAAACTTGCATGTGAACTACACATGTTTCCGACGCTATGTGCCATTCAAACAATCATACCATCTAGAAGTTTCCTTCTTTGTGCTATATATTTAACGCGTCCATTGGCATGGTTGGAGAAAACTCATGTTTACAGCCATTTAATACATTGATGACAAAAATAGCAACATTCCGGACGAATTCCATGGTGTTTTGAACAATTCTTGCATTTTCCACGTACCAAATCAACTCGGTATTGAACATGGTAATTAAATGACGTCATAAGTGCGACACGGACTTTTAGTTAAAGGCGTATGTCGAAATTATAAAAAGTGTGCAGCTGTTGGGTCATTTTGTTGACTTCTCAAAACAGACATTGATATAATATTTCTAATGAGTTTGAAGTTACAATGCAAAAAGTATCGTTAATACTATACACGCAGTTCCGCAAAGAGGCACATCTCTCTCTCTCTCTCTCTCGTTCTTTTTCGGCCATTTTATCATTCTTATTGTGATATATAAACAGCCTTTACCAAGAACGCTTGTTTTACGTCACAATCTTAAGTACCATTTAGTGCTCTAGTGCTTGTCCTTCGGCGACGTGTCCGATTTCAACCAGCGTTTGCTGGGGTTCGCTCTCCGTCAGCCTTTGACTGTCCCCAGTCAACCTGCAAGGCAGCAGGTAGCTATTTTCTTTAGGGTAGCGACCCTTAGACGACCTACCCTCCCGGGCTGTTGATCTTCATCTGCCCAGGTTGCGGTCTTTTGTAGACTACTTGGTTTTCCTTCCGTCTAGTTTTGTGTGCGGTTTGATCCGCTAGCCTTTGATTGTCCCCGATCTAACTACAAGGCTTTAGTAGTTTGCTACGAGCAGTTTGCTACGAGTTGTTTGAAACGCGCACTGGATTCAAGCCTCTACTGGGCTCTTCAATTTTTCTGCACCTTTGGGTTTGTTCCGCTCACCCCTACGCCTGTCACGCTCCTCACCATCAGCGCCGTGACGTCAACCCACCGGCGGCCCACCGTGCATCGTCCGCATGCGTGCTTGCTCTGTACTGGTGCCTGCCCCACCATTTCCATCAGTTCTCACCGTGCTCACATTTACCAGCCTCTATGCTGTCCGGACACTGGTCTCAACTCGGGCCCAACCTCAGGGCTCCGAGTTTCGCCCTATGTGGGTCCACATGCAAATCATCTCGGGCCTAAGTTTTCTTCACGCGGGCCCAGTCTCTTCTCTGGATGCACCCTCATGGTTATCCGTTCAGCTTTTCTCATCGGCTGGGAGAGACGTGCATTAATAGTCACTCTGAGATTCCGTTCGTCTGTGTTGCGGGCGGATCTCATCCAACGTGACTACGTCTGCATCATTACCCACGCCAGAGTAGCTCTCCCTCGATCCCTACCCCTTAGCCAGACAGGAACCAATGTCTGTTACCAGGGTCACCACGTGGAGGTGGGATACTATCTTGATTAGTGTCAGCTCACTAATCCTAGCGCGGCGTTGTCCCTATGCGCCTTTGACCCCAGGCATATATGGGTCATCTGTACCACAGTGTACAAGAACCAGTGTAAAGAGCTATTTTATTGTAGGGATACCTCCTACCACATATGTTAACACACGACATTGAGGAAGAAGTAGCGATTTGAAGAGAATGTCTCCAAATAGCTCCGCCATTGCCAACCCCAAGCCTGGACGGGAAAGGGGGGTTGAATTATGACATGG
The DNA here is from genome assembly GCA_020796225.1 of Arion vulgaris. Lineage (NCBI taxonomy): Eukaryota > Metazoa > Mollusca > Gastropoda > Stylommatophora > Arionidae > Arion > Arion vulgaris. Next base: position 82,149,807 of record CM036755.1, read on the forward strand.
CAGTTAACTTTAACTGTAATATAAATTATTTAAGAAAACAATAATACAACTAAGTCTACCTTTCTTGTTTATTTCATGACTGTATTGTAAGTATCAACATTGGCCCCAATGTATGAGCTGGGATAATACGCCTTTGAATGAGACTTGACATCAAATGTCATATTGGTGCGATTACTGTAAAAACTAAAATTATGTATCAGACTCACCAAATACTCCGCCAACATCAAAGGAAACCGTTATATTACAAAATCCAGGTTTCCTATAGCAATTTCTTCCATTAAACATTTGTGTCGGTATAATTCTAAGGTTGGGGGCAAAGTTTTGATACTGTAGAATTGATAGTTTTGCTACAATTCGCATTGGACTGTGGGCATGAGTTGTTGAACGGACTATAGGTTTTCTTGCTAGCTCACGCTGTAGTAGTCGATACCGAGCAGAATTGAGTATACAAGACATTTTCTTTCAGTAGGAACATGTACGTTGAGGTTGTTGATTGATTGATTGATAGGACCATCGTCATTGCATTTCTGTGAGCAACATATTGTCACGATCTCTTTCTTACACATGAAGAATTCAGCAGCAGTGCATGAATTATGTAGCAGCGGCGAGGTCTGTGTGTAATTTAGAAGATGATAAAAATATTGTGTGGGAATTTAATTTTTGTAAATACTTTTTAAAAAAAGAATGTGCCTGGGAAACGGTCTTCCAGCTGCTCTTCTCCATTTTGAATTGTCAAGGGTTCTTTTACGTGCCCAATTTGAACACGGGACCTACGTTTTATCGTTGATCTACTATAGGACTAGGAACTGGATCTCACCTACACTGAGATAATTGATCTCTGAAAAAATACCCCGTTGACTCAACGAGTAGCGAACAGGTACCTTTGGAATGAGAGGCTAGCTCCTAACCTCTACGCCACAGAGAAGTATGTTGATGTTGTTACCTCTGTCCTCCAATGGCTCTCTGAGAATAATTGATGGAGACCAATTGTGTTGTACTACTGTCAATCTTATTACTATGACCCACTACGTCATGTTACGGTATGAATGAATGTCGTTTCGGGGTAAAAGGCTCATGAGGTCATGGTGGTAACATGAGCCAGGGTTAGCGAGAGGGCGCGCTAACCAAGACCCTGCCCCCAACCTCCACGCGGTGACCCTGGAAACAGACTATTGTTCCGGTCTGGCTAAGAGGGCAGGGATCGGGGAGAGAAAACTACTGGTAGTGGTAGCAGTGCAAGTACGGAAACACGATAAAGATACATAAAAACAAAATGCACTAATCTTCTGACCGATGTCCAACAAGATATTGCCCAAGTCCCTGAACGCAAAGAAACAGCAACGAAACGTCTCAGACATGGATGAGAGGTGCATCCAGTGACCAAACGTATGCCCACGTAGGGCGAAGCTCGAAGCCCTGAGGAGGGGCAAACATTGCCAGCCGTCGGCAAGAATAAATAAGACAGGACCGTAACGAATAAAAGTCTACCCTCGTGTTGGTGCGTGAGAAGATTGCAGCTGACCTAGCATTGGTAGCCTGGTGCAGACACATGTACTGGGCAAGGTTTGCCGAGCGCAAAAGAACAAGTTGCGTTTTAGTGCATAACGAAACTACCCGCCCTGGGAAAACCGTGCAAGGTACTGTGCGACTAAAAATTAACATCCCCGGAAGAACTGAGGTTGGTGATTCCTAACGGGACTGCCAGCCATGGGGCAACCGGGCAATGTTCGATTGCAGTCGTAACTAACATCCCGGAATAACTGGGGCGGGTGATGGCGGCGAGCGAAAAATACACAGTTACGCTGATAGCGCCGACTGAAACGACCCTCTACATTGTTTGTACTCGGCCCCATGCCAGTGCTTTCGACGTTAATTGCAAATTGTCACGTACCAATGCGCGTCTAGAAAAGGCTGAGAATGTTCCTTCTCCGGATCAGACTCAAAATGTACGGTAAAGCAAGGCCGACAATGTACGGACCTGACAGGAAGTCCGGGTCTGAACATTGGCGAAGGCCGATACTTTACACGGTGTCTTATACGAGTAAGACGCCGTCCGAGGATAAGCTTACAAGCCCCGAGAAATATTTCTCAGTCAGAACGGGCATGAACAGCGTAACTCACTGTCCTGGCGTAGATCACAAAGCCCAAAATACGGCAAAGCTGATCGTACCCTAGGAAAGCTCACCTAGTAAATCAAAAGCTGGCTGAAAACGAACACCCCACCGAAGGATAAGCAACTGGGCTCCAATAGGTGCTGAAGGCTGGTGCACGTACATTACGTTCGGACGTTTGGCTGTTTATATATCACAATGAGAATGATTAAAACAGGCCTAGAACGATCGAAGAAGAAGAAGAAGAAGAATGTCGTTTCTGGAGGCATCCTTCTTCTTCTTCAGCGATCTCTGGTCATGCGCTTAGTTTACTGTGAAAAACAAACTTGGTAGTCAGGTTCAGGTTTGTCAGGTTTCTCCAAAGCTTAGTTTTTAGATCGACTGAGTGTGGCCACATGTTGCTTCCCAGTTCACCCCGAAGAGTTGGTAAATTTATGCAGGACATGATCAGGCCTTTCAGCAGTGCCTGCTGACACTAGCAGAGAGCTGTTTGACTTATTCCTAGTCTATGTAAGTGTCTACAGTGTCCGGTACCTAGGCGAAGTATAATGACCTGGTCTATTTTGCTAAGGTCTTTGATTAAGTCTTTTCCATAATTATATCCAGTATCTGTCTTCCAGTCTACGGTAGGTTTCTCTGAATGAAAATTTTGATCTCTTGAAAAGACAGTTGTTGGTAAATCATCTCTTTGGTACTCAACCTTCTGGAGATTGCGCAAATCTACCTGCCCTGGTTATGCGTGTGTTCGAGGGAAATGAGAGAGTAAATAGTCTTGAGTCGGCATCACTGATCGGTTGAACATTGACGATGAATAAGAGTGTTGTCAGGGGCCAGCCAGTGGATAGAGCTGACATTTTGAACGCCCTCATAGAGTGTGGCCGCAAAGAAGATTTTCATTTAAATCAAACCACGTCAATTACTTGATTGCAAGTGCTGGGATTGAAGACTGCAGGGGCTAGTAACACAAAAGATATGTGGGTAGGCTCACCAATCAAAATCGAACTGGTACGGTCAGTCGCTGGACGCTTTGTGGAGATATTACGAATGAGATCAGATCACAAATGGACATGTCGGAAGTGCAAATGAAGATATTCCAAACTGAAACTGAAAGAGTTATGTTCTTTGTATGTTTAGTGACAATCAGTTAGATAAATTGTTAGATAATCTGTTAGATAATATGTTAGATAATCTGTTAGATAAGTCGCAGGTCGTTTTATTTCGGATCTAGCAAGTATGTTAAGAAATCTTTAATAACAAGTTGCGCAAACAAATGTTTGCTTTTCAAATCAGACACAAAAGCTCAAAAGGTATGTGGACTCATTTCCTGCACACCGCAAGCCGCAAATGAGGAAATAAATTGATCCTCCTAATCCTGCATTATTTGGACTAGAAATGTGAATTGACAATCATTGTATACCTTACGGTCTACTGGAAATATTCATTTTTTGTTCCCATGCAAATATAAAAATATAAAAGAGCCTTGATAGTACAATTGTTAGTTCATTTGCTTTGTAGGCGTGTGTTCCAAGAATCAATCTCCGCAGTTAAAGTTCGGTTTGTTTCAGATCGTCAGGATTTCAGGTTGACTAAATTTCAATTGAGAACCAGGAAAACACCTGTAAGTAAAGACAGCTGGCGAGAGGTGATCCCTACGTTCTTAGTGGGACGTTGGTCAAAGAAAAAAATCTTCTAATACAGTATTCATCTTCTTCTTCTTCGTTCGTTCTACATCAATCTAATGTTAGATCACTCGTTGTGGACAGTATATGATTTGGGACTTGAAATGGGAGCTTATTGTGCAAGTTAGGCGTATACAGACCCACAGGCTAGCTTACCCGGTGTATGTATACTTTCATTATGTTAGAAAAGTACAAGAAAAGGCAGAGTAACCAACAACATCATAAGAAAGAAAGTTGGTGCAGAAAATTGCTTGAATTACATTCAGAGACAGAGAATGATGCGATTCGGGGAGACCACGAAAACGATGGCATATCAGAATCCTGTCAAAACAAGCAAAATAACTATCACCCAAACCACTAGAGCAGCTCAAACAAAAACAAAAGCCTCAACACTGGGTAATAACCCGGTAACAGTGTGACGACACGATCGAATATTCCCGGTCTGCAGTATTGGGAGGTGAGGTTAACTTATATGTTCTACGTGTCATCAGCGGGATACTGATTTTCAATTTTCTACTTCCAAGAAAGATGCATTTGAGATGTGGATATATAGAAGAATAGGCAGAGTTTCATGGACAGAAAAACAGACAAATAAATTTTAGGAAAACTAGGCATGAAGAAACAATTATTAGAGAAATAAAATTAAGACAAGTAAAGTATTTTAGACATAAAAGAAATGACACATCTATCAAATTTTTACTAGAGGGAAAGTTGAGGGCGAATAGCAAGAGGAAGACCGAGAGATAAGTGGGAGGGAAATTTTAAGAAATAGACATTCTGGCAGTGTGCAACACCAAGGCGAAAGACAGAGGATGATGGAGATTTATTGCAGCCAACATTCTATGCAGAGACGGCACCTGATGATGATGAAGAAACACTAGCCAAAGTCAACTATGAACGTATGTGCCGGCGGACCTCAGGTAAGAATTATGTGAAATGAGACCGCAACTACACCACGTGACCTCGCATTCCAGTATTGTTGAATATAAACCAATTCATTTTAAAATCGACACAAAATGCTAAATCGAAGTTATATTATGCAACAAGTTGAGTTTAACAATAAGGAATATCAATATTATGAATATTTTTCTCCAATAAATTACCATAGACTCAAAGAATTGAATAAAATTGCAAAAAGCTTGCAGTGTTCTACAAACATATATATATATATATATATATATATATATATATATATATATATATATATATATATATATATATATATATATATATATATTCCAGCCCCCTTCTTAAATTAGGTCAGGGGTTTCTCCGTCAGTTATCAGGCCAAGTTAGAGTTGGCTGGGGACTAGCTAACCCCAGCTATGCTGAATACAGAACCAGATACAGAACACATCTTGAAGACCACACTATTCCCCAATATACCTCATGGTATTAAACTTGGTACTTTACACGCTTATATGTATATGTATATACTATAATTTTCTTTTTGGAACGCTCCATATCGACCATTTGTTAAACCACTCTGTGTGATTTGTATGTGATCCGAGCCTACGAGCTATATTGTACGTTGTGCCAGTTATGCGACTAAAAGTAGACCAGCACATCCGATTTCTGCGACACTTTTTATTTACTAGTGTAGCTTCCCTAGATCTCTACCTCAGTCGCCTCGTACGAAATGCCTTGTAGGTTGCAGTGTTGCTATTCTTTGCTCCCTAGATCTCTACCTCTGTCGCCTCGTACGAAATGCCTTGTAGGTTGCAGTGTTGCTATTCTTTGCTCCCTAGATCTCTACCTCGGTCGCCTCGCACGAAATGCCTTGTAGGTTGCAGTGTTGCTATTCTTTGCTCCCTGGATCTCTACCTCAGCCGCCTCGTACGAAATGCCTTGTAGGTTGCAGTGTTGCTATTCTTTGCTCCCTAGATCTCTACCTCGGTCGCCTCGTACGAAATGCCTTGTAGGTTGCAGTGTTGCTATTCTTTGCTCCCTAGATCTCTACCTCGGTCGCCTCGCACGAAATGCCTTGTAGGTTGCAGTGTTGCTATTCTTTGCTCCCTAGATCTCTACCTCGGTCGCCTCGTACGAAATGCCTTGTAGGTTGCAGTGTTGCTATTCTTTGCTCCTAGATCTCTACCTCGGTCGCCTCGCACGAAATGCCTAGGTTGCAGTGTTGCTATTCTTTCCTAGATCTCTCCTCGGTCGCCTCGTACGAAATGCCTTGTAGGTTGCAGTGTTGCTATTCTTTCTCCCTAGATCTCTACCTCAGGTCGCCTCTGTACGAAATGCCTTGTAGGTTGCAGTGTTACTATTCTTTGCTCCCTAGATCTCTACCTCAGTCGCCTCGTACGAAATGCCTTGTAGGTTGCAGTGTTCTATTCTTTGCTCCTAGATCTCTACCTCAGTCGCCTCGTACGAAATGCCTTGTAGGTTGCAGTGTTGCTATTCTTTGCTCCCTGGATCTCTACCTCAGCCGCCTCGCACGAAATGCCTTGTAGGTTGCAGTGTTGCTATTCTTTGCTCCCTAGATCTCTACCTCAGTCGCCTCGTACGAAATGCCTTGTAGGTTGCAGTGTTGCTATTCTTTGCTCCCTGGATCTCTACCTCAGCCGCCTCGCACGAAATGCCTTGTATGTTGCAGTGTTGCTATTCTTTGCTCCCTAGATCTCTACCTCAGTCGCCTCGTACGAAATGCCTTGTAGGTTGCAGTGTTGCTATTCTTTGCTCCCCTTGCAAGTCCCGGCAACACACGTGCGGTTCAGTAGTAATGTTGGAGATGCGATCGAAACAATCATCTGTCCGGAATGCTTAGGGAAAGATTCTTATTAAAGGGTTTTAAGCCGAACAGGTGCCTTCGTGCAATGTGTTTGATCCCTTACGGATCGATACTTCGTCACAGAAATGGCATGCCACCTGCCAAGAGTATTGCACAAAGTCACGAGCTTTGCGTTCCGGCAACAATCCCGGTATCTCCGGAAGAAAATGCACTCGTTAATAGAAATGCACTGTCCGGATTCAAACGATCGATCTTCGGAACTGAAAATAACACCTTTACCATTTTGTCACAAGACCTCCAATCACTAATCAATAAAGAGATTGGAACTATCCCTTTGTAATCACGCAAACTCCACTTTTAACATATTCGTTAGTTTAATTAAAGAGTTAATATAGCTAGGACATTTCAAATTTGAAGCCTTAAATATACGAACTCTGTATCCGGTCTCAACAAGGAAGTAAAAGATGATTGAACATTAGATACGGTAAATTCTAGTTATTATTGAGACTGGATTTCTTAAGTTGTTTGGTTGCTTCTAGTAACTGGGGACATGCTAGTAAGTATCTAATTAACATTTCTACCAGTGCGCTTTTTATTTGCATCATGATAATATACACAATTATTCACAATGGCAGTATTTACGTTCATCTCGTCTCATCTTTTTTTCATGTATGTACCCCTTCGATGTTAACGTGAAACGTAGGGTTCGAGAGAGTGTCATCTATGTGCTTTGTTTAGAGAGAAGTTCAGTGACTCTGCTATTTCATCAATATAGCGCCTGCATGTCCATCCTATCTCCTTGTTTCTGTTTACATTGTGTAGCATTGCCTGTTAGGACATACTTATTTAGTTTAGTCGTCATATCTTCATCACTTCTTCTTCTTCTTCGAACGCACCTTATCGACCACTTGTTAACTACTCTTTGTGATTTGTATGTGATCCTAGCCTAAGAGCTATTGTACGTTGTGATAGTTATGCGCCTACAAGTCGGCCAGTACATCCGATTTTTGCAACGCTTTTCATTTAATAGGCTAGCTTCCCAAGGCCCCTACTTCTGTTGCCTCTTACGACATGCCTTGTATTTCGCGGTGATACTATTCTTTGCTTCCCATGCTGACCCCGGCAACACACGGGCGCCTGCACATCGAACCAGTTAGTTCATAAGTGTTTAGTCGTCGGAACATCATCACTGCACATCGAACCAGTTAGTATATAATTGCTATTATCTCTTACTCAGTGTGTCTCTTAGTTTAGTTTAGTCGTCGGAACATCATCACTGCACATCGAACCAGTTAGTATATAAGTGCTCCTATCTTTTACTCAGTGTGTCTCTTAGTTTAGTTTAGTCGTCGGAACATCATCACTGCACATCGAACCAGTTAGTATATAAGTGCTCCTATCTTTTACTCAGTGTGTCTCTTAGTTTAGTTTAGTCGTCGGAACATCATCACTGCACATCGAACCAGTTAGTATATAAGTGCTCCTATCTTTTACTCAGTGTGTCTCTTAGTTTAGTTTAGTCGTCGGAACATCATCACTGCACATCGAACCAGTTAGTATATAAGTGTTCTATCTTTTACTCAGTGTGTCTCTTAGTTTAGTTTAGTCGTCGGAACATCATCACTGCACATCGAACCAGTTAGTATATAATTGCTCCTATCTTTTACTCAGTGTGTCTCTTAGTTTAGTTTAGTCGTCGGAACATCATCACTGCACATCGAACCAGTTAGTATATAAGTGCTATTATCTTTTACTCAGTGTGTCTCTTAGTTTAGTTTAGTCGTCGGAACATCATCACTGCACATCGAACTAGTTAGTATATAATTGCTATTATCTTTTACTCAGTGTGTCTCTTAGTTTAGTTTAGTCGTCGGAACATCATCACTACACATCGAATTAGTTAGTATATAATTGCTATTATCTTTTACTCAGTGTGTCTCTTAGTTTAGTTTAGTCGTCGGAACATCATCACTGCACATCGAACCAGTTAGTATATAATTGCTATTATCTTTTACTCAGTGTGTCTCTTAGTTTAGTTTAGTCGTCGGAACATCATCCCTGCACATCGAACTAGTTAGTATATAATTGCTATTATCTTTTACTCAGTGTGTCTCTTAGTTTAGTTTAGTCGTCGGAACATCATCACTGCACATCGAACTAGTTAGTATATAATTGCTATTATCTCTTACTCAGTGTGTCTCTTAGTTTAGTTTAGTCGTCGGAACATCATCACTGCACATCGAACTAGTTAGTATATAATTGCTATTATCTTTTACTCAGTGTGTCTCTTAGTTTAGTTTAGTCGTCGGAACATCATCACTGCACATCGAACCAGTTAGTATATAATTGCTATTATCTTTTACTCAGTGTGTCTCTTAGTTTAGTTTAGTCGTCGGAACATCATCACTGCACATCGAACTAGTTAGTATATAATTGCTATTATCTTTTACTCAGTGTGTCTCTTAGTTTAGTTTAGTCGTCGGAACATCATCACTGCACATCGAATTAGTTAGTATATAATTGCTATTATCTTTTACTCAGTGTGTCTCTTAGTTTAGTTTAGTCGTCGGAACATCATCACTGCACATCGAACCAGTTAGTATTTAATTGCTATTATCTTTTACTCAGTGTGTCTCTTAGTTTAGTTTAGTCGTCGGAACATCATCACTGCACATCGAACTAGTTAGTATATAATTGCTATTATCTTTTACTCAGTGTGTCTTAGTTTAGTTTAGTCGTCGGAACATCATCACTGCACATCGAACTAGTTAGTATATAATTGCTATTATCTTTTACTCAGTGTGTCTCTTAGTTTAGTTTAGTCGTCGGAACATCATCACTGCACATCGAACCAGTTAGTATATAATTGCTATTATCTTTTACTCAGTGTGTCTCTTAGTTTAGTTTAGTCGTCGGAACATCATCACTGCACATCGAACCAGTTAGTATATAATTGCTATTATCTTTTACTCAGTGTGTCTCTTAGTTTAGTTTAGTCGTCGGAACATCATCACTGCACATCGAACTAGTTAGTATATAATTGCTATTATCTTTTACTCAGTGTATCTCTTAGTTTAGTTTAGTCGTCGGAACATCATCACTGCACATCGAACTAGTTAGTATATAATTGCTATTATCTTTTACTCAGTGTGTCTCTTAGTTTAGTTTAGTCGTCGGAACATCATCACTGCACATCGAACTAGTTAGTATATAATTGCTATTATCTTTTACTCAGTGTATCTCTTAGTTTAGTTTAGTCGTCGGAACATCATCACTGCACATCGAACTAGTTAGTATATAATTGCTATTATCTTTTACTCAGTGTGTCTCTTAGTTTAGTTTAGTCGTCGGAACATCATCACTGCACATCGAACCAGTTAGTATATAATTGCTATTATCTTTTACTCAGTGTGTCTCTTAGTTTAGTTTAGTCGTCGGAACATCATCACTGCACATCGAACCAGTTAGTATATAATTGCTATTATCTTTTACTCAGTGTGTCTCTTAGTTTAGTTTAGTCGTCGGAACATCATCACTGCACATCGAACTAGTTAGTATATAATTGCTATTATCTTTTACTCAGTGTGTCTTTTAGTTTAGTTTAGTCGTCGGAACATCATCACTGCACATCGAATTAGTTAGTATATAATTGCTATTATCTTTTACTCAGTGTGTCTCTTAGTTTAGTTTAGTCGTCGGAACATCATCACTGCACATCGAACCAGTTAGTATATAATTGCTATTATCTTTTACTCAGTGTGTCTCTTAGTTTAGTTTAGTCGTCGGAACATCATCACTGCACATCGAACTAGTTAGTATATAATTGCTATTATCTTTTACTCAGTGTGTCTCTTAGTTTAGTTTAGTCGTCTGAACATCATCACTGCACATCGAATTAGTTAGTATATAATTGCTATTATCTTTTACTCACTGTGTATCTTAGTTTAGTTTAGTCGTCGGAACATCATCACTGCACATCGAACTAGTTAGTATATAATTGCTATTATCTTTTACTCAGTGTATCTCTTAGTTTAGTTTAGTCGTCGGAACATCATCACTGCACATCGAACTAGTTAGTATATAATTGCTATTATCTTTTACTCAGTGTGTCTCTTAGTTTAGTTTAGTCGTCGGAACATCATCACTGCACATCGAACAAGTTAGTACATAATTGCTATTATCTTTTACTCAGTGTGTCTCTTAGTTTAGTTTAGTCGTCCGAACATCATCACTGCACATCGAACTAGTTAGTATATAATTGCTATTATCTTTTACTCACTGTGTATCTTAGTTTAGTTTAGTCGTCGGAACATCATCACTGCACATCGAACTAGTTAGTATATAATTGCTATTATCTTTTACTCAGTGTGTCTCTTAGTTTAGTTTAGTCGTCGGAACATCATCACTGCACATCGAACTAGTTAGTATATAATTGCTATTATCTTTTACTCAGTGTATCTCTTAGTTTAGTTTAGTCGTCGGAACATCATCACTGCACATCGAACTAGTTAGTATATAATTGCTATTATCTTTTACTCAGTGTGTCTCTTAGTTTAGTTTAGTCGTCGGAACATCATCACTGCACATCGAACCAGTTAGTATATAATTGCTATTATCTTTTACTCAGTGTGTCTCTTAGTTTAGTTTAGTCGTCGGAACATCATCACTGCACATCGAACTAGTTAGTATATAATTGCTATTATCTTTTACTCAGTGTGTCTCTTAGTTTAGTTTAGTCGTCGGAACATCATCACTGCACATCGAATTAGTTAGTATATAATTGCTATTATCTTTTACTCAGTGTGTCTCTTAGTTTAGTTTAGTCGTCGGAACATCATCACTGCACATCGAACCAGTTAGTATATAATTGCTATTATCTTTTACTCAGTGTGTCTCTTAGTTTTGTTTAGTCGTCGGAACATCATCACTGCACATCGAACTAGTTAGTATATAATTGCTATTATCTTTTACTCAGTGTGTCTCTTAGTTTAGTTTAGTCGTCGGAACATCATCACTGCACATCGAACCAGTTAGTATATAATTGCTATTATCTTTTACTCAGTGTGTCTTAGTTTAGTTTAGTCGTCGGAACATCATCACTGCACATCGAACTAGTTAGTATATAATTGCTATTATCTTTTACTCAGTGTGTCTCTTAGTTTAGTTTAGTCGTCGGAACATCATCACTGCACATCGAACTAGTTAGTATATAATTGCTATTATCTTTTACTCAGTGTATCTCTTAGTTTAGTTTAGTCGTCTGAACATCATCACTGCACATCGAACCAGTTAGTATATAATTGCTATTATCTTTTACTCAGTGTGTCTCTTAGTTTAGTTTAGTCGTCGGAACATCATCACTGCACATCGAACCAGTTAGTATATAATTGCTATTATCTTTTACTCAGTGTGTCTCTTAGTTTAGTTTAGTCGTCGGAACATCATCACTGCACATCGAACTAGTTAGTATATAATTGCTATTATCTTTTACTCAGTGTATCTCTTAGTTTAGTTTAGTCGTCGGAACATCATCACTGCACATCGAACCAGTTAGTATATAATTGCTATTATCTTTTACTCAGTGTGTCTCTTAGTTTAGTTTAGTCGTCGGAACATCATCACTGCACATCGAACAAGTTAGTATATAATTGCTCATATCTCTTGCTCAGTATGTCTCTTAGTTTAGTTTAGTCGTCGGAACATCATCACTGTACATCGAACTACTTAGTACATAAGTGCTACTATCTCTTACTCAGTATGTCTTAGTTTAGTTTAGTCGTCGGAACATCATCACTGCACATCGAACAAGTTAGTACATAAGTGCTATTATCTCTTACTCAGTATGTCTCTTAGTTTAGTTTAGTCGTCGGAACATCATCACTGCACATCAAACTAGTTAGTACATAAGTGCTATTATCTCTTACTCAGTATGTCTCTTAGTTTAGTCGTTGGAACATCATCACTGTACATCGAACTACTTAGTACATAAGTGCTACTATCTCTTGCTCAGTATGTCTCTTAGTTTAGTCGTCGGAACATCATCACTGCACATCGAACTACTTAGTTCATAAGTGCTATTATATCTTACTCAGTATGTCTATTAGTTTAGTTTAGTCGTTGGAACATCATCACTGTACATCGAACAAGTTAGTACATAAGTGCTACTATCTCTTCCTGTCTCTGTGGCGTAAAGGTGAGTAGTACATAAGTGCTACTATCTCTTCCTGTCTCTGTGGCGTAAAGGTGAGTAGTACATAAGTGCTACTATCTCTTCCTGTCTCTGTGGCGTAAAGGTGAGTAGTACATAAGTGCTACTATCTCTTCCTGTCTCTGTGACGTAAAGGTGAGTAGTACATAAGTGCTACTATCTCTTCCTGTCTCTGTGGCGTAAGGGTGAGTAGTACATAAGTGCTACTATCTCTTCCTGTCTCTGTGGCGTAAAGGTGAGTAGTACATAAGTGCTATTATCTCTTCCTGTCTCTGTGGCGTAAAGGTGAGTAGTACATAAGTGCTATTATCTCTTCCTGTCTCTGTGGCGTAAAGGTGAGTAGTACATAAGTGCTACTATCTCTTCCTGTCTCTGTGGCGTAAAGGTGAGTAGTACATAAGTGCTACTATCTCTTCCTGTCTCTGTGGCGTAAAGGTGAGTAGTACATAAGTGCTACTATCTCTTCCTGTCTCTGTGGCGTAAAGGTGAGTATTACATAAGTGCTACTATCTCTTCCTGTCTCTGTGGCGTAAAGGTGAGTAGTACATAAGTGTTACTATCTCTTCCTGTCTCTGTGACGTAAAGGTGAGTAGTACATAAGTGCTACTATCTCTTCCTGTCTCTGTGACGTAAAGGTGAGTAGTACATAAGTGCTACTATCTCTTCCTGTCTCTGTGGCGTAAAGGTGAGTAGTACATAAGTGCTACTATATCTTCCTGTCTCTGTGGCGTAAAGGTGAGTAGTACATAAGTGCTACTATCTCTTCCTGTCTCTGTGGCGTAAAGGTGAGTAGTACATAAGTGCTACTATCTCTTCCTGTCTCTGTGGCGTAAAGGTGAGTAGTACATAAGTGCTACTATCTCTTCCTGTCTCTGTGGCGTAAAGGTGAGTAGTACATAAGTGCTACTATCTCTTCCTGTCTCTGTGGCGTAAAGGTGAGTAGTACATAAGTGCTACTATCTCTTCCTGTCTCTGTGGCGTAAAGGTGAGTAATACATAAGTGCTACTATCTCTTCTTGTCTCTGGGCGTAAAGGTGAGTAGTACATAAGTGCTACTATCTCTTCCTGTCTCTGTAGGTAAATGTGAGTAGTACATAAGTGCTACTATCTCTTCCTGTCTCTGTGGCGTAAAGGTGAGTAGTACATAAGTGCTACTATCTCTTCCTGTCTCTGTGGCGTAAAGGTGAGTATTACATAAGTGCTACTATCTCTTCCTGTCTCTGTGGCGTAAAGGTGAGTAGTACATAAGTGTTACTATCTCTTCCTGTCTCTGTGGCGTAAAGGTGAGTAGTACATAAGTGCTACTATCTCTTCCTGTCTCTGTGGCGTAAAGGTGAGTAGTACATAAGTGCTACTATCTCTTCCTGTCTCTGTGGCGTAAAGGTGAGTAGTACATAAGTGCTACTATATCTTCCTGTCTCTGTGGCGTAAAGGTGAGTAGTACATAAGTGCTACTATCTCTTCCTGTCTCTGTGGCGTAAAGGTGAGTAGTACATAAGTGCTACTATCTCTTCCTGTCTCTGTGGCGTAAAGGTGAGTAGTACATAAGTGCTACTATCTCTTCCTGTCTCTGTGGCGTAAAGGTGAGTAGTACATAAGTGCTACTATCTCTTCCTGTCTCTGTGGCGTAAAGGTGAGTAGTACATAAGTGCTACTATCTCTTCCTGTCTCTGTGGCGTAAAGGTGAGTAATACATAAGTGCTACTATCTCTTCTTGTCTCTGCGGCGTAAAGGTGAGTAGTACATAAGTGCTACTATCTCTTCCTGTCTCTGTGGCGTAAATGTGAGTAGTACATAAGTGCTACTATCTCTTCCTGTCTCTGTGGCGTAAAGGTGAGTAGTACATAAGTGCTACTATCTCTTCCTGTCTCTGTGGCGTAAAGGTGAGTAGTACATAAGTGCTACTATCTCTTCCTGTCTCTGTGGCGTAAAGGTGAGTAGTACATAAGTGCTACTATCTCTTCCTGTCTCTGTGGCGTAAAGGTGAGTAGTACATAAGTGCTACTATCTCTTCCTGTCTCTGTGGCGTAAAGGTGAGTAGTACATAAGTGCTACTATCTCTTCCTGTCTCTGTGGCTTAAAGGTGAGTAGTACATAAGTGCTACTATCTCTTCCTGTCTCTGTGGCGTAAAGGTGAGTAGTACATAAGTGCTACTATCTCTTCCTGTCTCTGTGGCGTAAAGGTGAGTAGTACATAAGTGCTACTATCTCTTCTTGTCTCTGGGCGTAAAGGTGAGTAGTACATAAGTGCTACTATCTCTTCCTGTCTCTGTGGCGTAAAGGTGAGTAGTACATAAGTGCTACTATCTCTTCCTGTCTCTGTGGCGTAAAGGTGAGTAGTACATAAGTGCTACTATCTCTTCCTGTCTCTGTGGCGTAAAGGTGAGTAGTACATAAGTGCTACTATCTCTTCCTGTCTCTGTGGCGTAAAGGTGAGTAGTACATAAGTGCTACTATCTCTTCCTGTCTCTGTGGCGTAAATGTGAGTAGTACATAAGTGCTACTATCTCTTCCTGTCTCTGCGGCGTAAAGGTGAGTAGTACATAAGTGCTACTATCTCTTCCTGTCTCTGTGGCGTAAAGTGAGTAGTACATAAGTGCTACTATCTCTTCCTGTCTCTGTGGCGTAAAGGTGAGTAGTACATAAGTGCTACTATCTCTTCCTGTCTCTGTGGCGTAAAGGTGAGTAGTACATAAGTGCTACTATCTCTTCCTGTCTCTGTGGCTTAAAGGTGAGTAGTACATAAGTGCTACTATCTCTTCCTGTCTCTGTGGCGTAAAGGTGAGTAGTACATAAGTGCTACTATCTCTTCCTGTCTCTGTGGCGTAAAGGTGAGTAGTACATAAGTGCTACTATCTCTTCCTGTCTCTGTGGCGTAAAGGTGAGTAGTACATAAGTGCTACTATCTCTTCCTGTCTCTGTGGCTTAAAGGTGAGTAGTACATAAGTGCTACTATCTCTTCCTGTCTCTGTGGCGTAAAGGTGAGTAGTACATAAGTGCTACTATCTCTTCCTGTCTCTGTGGCGTAAAGGTGAGTAGTACATAAGTGCTACTATCTCTTCCTGTCTTTGTGGCGTAAAGGTGAGTAGTACATAAGTGCTACTATCTCTTCCTGTCTCTGTGGCGTAAAGGTGAGTAGTACATAAGTGCTACTATCTCTTCCTGTCTCTGTAGCTAAAGGTGAGTAGTACATAAGTGCTACTATCTCTTCCTGTCTCTGTGGCGTAAAGGTGAGTAGTACATAAGTGCTACTATCTCTTCCTGTCTCTGTGGCGTAAAGGTGAGTAGTACATAAGTGCTACTATCTCTTCCTGTCTCTGCGGCGTAAAGGTGAGTAGTACATAAGTGCTACTATCTCTTCCTGTCTCTGTGGCGTAAAGTGAGTAGTACATAAGTGCTACTATCTCTTCCTGTCTCTGTGGCGTAAAGGTGAGTAGTACATAAGTGCTACTATCTCTTCCTGTCTCTGTGGCGTAAAGGTGAGTAGTACATAAGTGCTACTATCTCTTCCTGTCTCTGTGGCGTAAAGGTGAGTAGTACATAAGTGCTACTATCTCTTCCTGTCTCTGTGGCGTAAAGGTGAGTAGTACATAAGTGCTACTATCTCTTCCTGTCTCTGTGGCGTAAAGGTGAGAGATACATAAGTGCTACTATCTCTTCCTGTCTCTGTGGCTTAAAGGTGAGTAGTACATAAGTGCTACTATCTCTTCCTGTCTCTGTAGGTAAAGGTGAGTAGTACATAAGTGCTACTATCTCTTCCTGTCTCTGTGGCGTAAAGGTGAGTAGTACATAAGTGCTACTATCTCTTCCTGTCTCTGTGGCTTAAAGGTGAGTAGTACATAAGTGCTACTATCTCTTCCTGTCTCTGTGGCGTAAAGGTGAGTAGTACATAAGTGCTACTATCTCTTCCTGTCTCTGTGGCGTAAAGGTGAGTAGTACATAAGTGCTACTATCTCTTCCTGTCTCTGTGGCGTAAAGGTGAGTAGTACATAAGTGCTACTAGCTCTTCCTGTCTTTGTGGCGTAAAGGTGAGATGCTCGTCTTTAGTGCCAAAGGTATCAGGTTCGCTCCCTCGTGGAGCCATCTCGATATTTTTCCAGAGATCCCTGATAGTTGTGATGGAGTTACTAGTCCTATCGTGAAACGGACGATAATACGTAGGTCCCATGTTTAATTTGAGTATATAAAAGAACCTTTGGCAGTTCAAAACAGAGAAGAGAAGGCTGGAGAGTCGCTGCCAGAGCAAAATTCATTAGACAATATTAAAAATAAAATTCCTGCAAAAGTATCTTCATCATCTTCAAAATTACATCGGGACCCTCGCCAGTGCTGAGTTCGTAAACTACAACTGAGATCTCCTATGTAAGAAAGAGATCGGAGCACACATGGTTACTCAACAAAGTGCAATGATGATAGTTCTATCAATCAATCAGTCTCTTCCTCAGTATGTCTCTTAGTTTAGTTTAGTCGTCCTATCATTACTGCACATCGAACTATTTAGTTTATAAGTGCTCCTATCTCTTCTTCAGTATGTCTCTCAGTTTAGTTTAGTCTCCAGAACATCATCACTGTACATCAAACCAGCTAGTTCATAAGGGATTTGATCTACTCCTCAGTATGTCTCTCAGTTTAGTTTAGTCTCCAGAACATCATCACTGTACATCGAACCAACTAGTTCATAAGTGTTTATAAATGATTGGAGGCCACAGAGATGTAGTTTTATAGAAGAATGCTGAAAATTCCATGGACAGCGAAGAAAACAAATGATGAGGTTTTAAAACAGGCCTGAACACAAAAAAACTTATCAAAAGAATCAGAATCAGACAATCTTCTTCTTCTGCGTTCTCACTAGGTTGGGATTTCGGATTCTCTAATAAAGGCAGTCGTCTGCCTCAGATTATCAGCCTCTGATTAGTTTGTCTTGGACGCTAGTGTAAGTGGGCCACCTCTTTCTTCTCAAGTCTGCATACTGGTGGCAGTTCTGTGGGGTATAATTCCTATGATTTCTGCTTCCCCGTTTGTGTCGACCTCTTCCTACAGTAAGTTTTGGCCACCCTAGAATCAGACAATCAAGGTTCTTCGGGCATATAATGCGAAGAGGAGGTTTAGAACGTTTAGTGGGAATGGGTAAAATTCAGGGAAAACCTTGGAAGACAGGGAAAGATAGTTGTTGAGAGACGTGATCGCTCATGCCGGTATGGCACTTGATTGGGTATGGTAATTAATGGGGGTTTAAACAAATTATAAACATCCTTGTTGTTTCTTATTTTCCAATCTTCACTATTTTCATCCTTGTTTCTTATTTTCCAATCTTCATTATTTTCATACTTGTTTCTTATTTTCCAATCTTCATTATTTTCATCCTTGTTGTTTCTTATTTTCCAATCTTCATTATTTTCATACTTGTTTCTTATTTTCCAATCTTCATTATTTTCATCCTTGTTGGGTCCAAAGATTAATTAATGCTAAATAAATATAAATTTTAATCAACGAAATATGTACTGTCATTCTGTGAGGCGTGGCTTATCCTAGTAATATGGTACGGTCTCTCTACATTAGCCTACCTTAACGTGGCTGGAAGGTCCTTGTGTATCCTCGATTTAATAAGAGAAAAAATACAAAAATCAAGTAAATATATGACTCATATACATTTAACATATACACATATAAAATAATAGACCATGAGAAGAGAAAGTACTGAGAAGCATAGTAATATAGAGCGTTGAGTCCAGGAGGTCGCAATGTATCATAAAAAGAAATAAAGCGATTCTCCAGATCAAATCAACTACGATCATCAGATGAACATGATCGGATGGCTCTTCTCATGCTCTATATTTTATATGTGTATATGATAAATGTATACGAGTCATATATTTACTTGATTTTTGTATTGTTTCTCTTATTTTCCACTTACAGTTTTTCTGTATTTATTTCGTTATTCGTGTATATATGTGTGATATTGTGTCGTCTCTAATATATACAGGCACAACAAGCTCATAGCATGTGCCTGTGCAAACACTATTAACGAACCCTACCTGATTGTTTCTGTGTCTGGTAATAACAAGCGTCTGAGAAAGACACTCCCCGTGAGTCATTTTTTAGAATGGCTCATTGGTTGTGTACGTAAGGACGCTCGTATTGCTAGGCTAGGCGATTGGTGTCGTAAGGACTAGGGTAAGTGGTTCGAGTCCCGTGTTTGTCTACTTGTTTTTCGGAAGCTCTTAATACCTGTATCTGTTCATTTGTTGATCATATTCGTTACTTCCGTTGCTTCCTCTGGGGTTCTTAAAAACTCCTTGTGCTCATCTTAGAATTAATTTGAAGCTACTTTGAATGATGTGTACATGTTTGTTATATGTGTATATATGTGTGATATTGTGTCGTCTCTAATATATACAGGCACAACAAGCTCATAGCATGTGCCTGTGCAAACACTATTAACGAACCCTACCTGATTGTTTCTGTGTCTGGTAATAACAAGCGTCTGAGAAAGACACTCCCCGTGAGTCATTTTTTAGAATGGCTCATTGGTTGTGTCGTAAGGACGCTCGTATTGCTAGGCTAGGCGATTGGTGTCGTAAGGACTAGGGTAAGTGGTTCGAGTCCCGTGTTTGTCTACTTGTTTTTCGGAAGCTCTTAATACCTGTATCTGTTCATTTGTTGATCATATTCGTTACTTCCGTTGCTTCCTCTGGGGTTCTTGTAAAAAACTCCTTGTGCTCATCTTAGAATTAATTTGAAGCTACTTTGAATGATGTGTACATGTTTGTTATATGTGTATATATGTGTGATATTGTGTCGTCTCTAATATATACAGGCACAACAAGCTCATAGCATGTGCCTGTGCAAACACTATTAACGAACCCTACCTGATTGTTTCTGTGTCTGGTAATAACAAGCGTCTGAGAAAGACACTCCCCGTGAGTCATTTTTTTAGAATGGCTCATTGGTTGTTTACGTAAGGACGCTCGTATTGCTAGGCTAGGCGATTGGTGTCGTAAGGACTAGGGTAAGTGGTTCGAGTCCCGTGTTTGTCTACTTGTTTTTCGGAAGCTCTTAATACCTGTATCTGTTCATTTGTTGATCATATTCGTTACTTCCGTTGCTTCCTCTGGGGTTCTTGTAAAAAACTCCTTGTGCTCATCTTAGAATTAATTTGAAGCTACTTTGAATGATGTGTACATGTTTGTTATATGTGTATATATGTGTGATATTGTGTCGTCTCTAATATATACAGGCACAACAAGCTCATAGCATGTGCCTGTGCAAACACTATTAACGAACCCTACCTGATTGTTTCTGTGTCTGGTAATAACAAGCGTCTGAGAAAGACACTCCCCGTGAGTCATTTTTTAGAATGGCTCATTGGTTGTGTACGTAAGGACGCTCGTATTGCTAGGCTAGGCGATTGGTGTCGTAAGGACTAGGGTAAGTGGTTCGAGTCCCGTGTTTGTCTACTTGTTTTTCGGAAGCTCTTAATACCTGTATCTGTTCATTTGTTGATCATATTCGTTACTTCCGTTGCTTCCTCTGGGGTTCTTGTAAAAAACTCCTTGTGCTCATCTTAGAATTAATTTGAAGCTACTTTGAATGATGTGTACATGTTTGTTATATGTGTATATATGTGTGATATTGTGTCGTCTCTAATATATACAGGCACAACAAGCTCATAGCATGTGCCTGTGCAAACACTATTAACGAACCCTACCTGATTGTTTCTGTGTCTGGTAATAACAAGCGTCTGAGAAAGACACTCCCCGTGAGTCATTTTTTAGAATGGCTCATTGGTTGTGTACGTAAGGACGCTCGTATTGCTAGGCTAGGCGATTGGTGTCGTGAGGACTAGGGTAAGTGGTTCGAGTCCCGTGTTTGTCTACTTGTTTTTCGGAAGCTCTTAATACCTGTATCTGTTCATTTGTTGATCATATTCGTTACTTCCGTTGCTTCCTCTGGGGTTCTTGTAAAAAACTCCTTGTGCTCATCTTAGAATTAATTTGAAGCTACTTTGAATGATGTGTACATGTTTGTTATATGTGTATATATGTGTGATATTGTGTCGTCTCTAATATATACAGGCACAACAAGCTCATAGCATGTGCCTGTGCAAACACTATTAACGAACCCTACCTGATTGTTTCTGTGTCTGGTAATAACAAGCGTCTGAGAAAGACACTCCCCGTGAGTCATTTTTTAGAATGGCTCATTGGTTGTGTACGTAAGGACGCTCGTATTGCTAGGCTAGGCGATTGGTGTCGTAAGGACTAGGGTAAGTGGTTCGAGTCCCGTGTTTGTCTACTTGTTTTTCGGAAGCTCTTAATACCTGTATCTGTTCATTTGTTGATCATATTCGTTACTTCCGTTGCTTCCTCTGGGTTCTTGTAAAAAAACTCCTTGTGCTCATCTTAGAATTAATTTGAAGCTACTTTGAATGATGTGTACATGTTTGTTATATGTGTATATATGTGTGATATTGTGTCGTCTCTAATATATACAGGCACAACAAGCTCATAGCATGTGCCTGTGCAAACACTATTAACGAACCCTACCTGATTGTTTCTGTGTCTGGTAATAACAAGCGTCTGAGAAAGACACTCCCCGTGAGTCATTTTTTTAGAATGGCTCATTGGTTGTGTACGTAAGGACGCTCGTATTGCTAGGCTAGGCGATTGGTGTCGTAAGGACTAGGGTAAGTGGTTCAAGTCCCGTGTTTGTCTACTTGTTTTTCAGAGCTCTTAATACCTGTATCTGTTCATTTGTTGATCATATTCGTTACTTCCGTTGCTTCCTCTGGGGTTCTTGTAAAAAACTCCTTGTGCTCATCTTAGAATTAATTTGAAGCTACTTTGAATGATGTGTACATGTTTGTTATATGTGTATATATGTGTGATATTGTGTCGTCTCTAATATATACAGGCACAACAAGCTCATAGCATGTGCCTGTGCAAACACTATTAACGAACCCTACCTGATTGTTTCTGTGTCTGGTAATAACAAGCGTCTGAGAAAGACACTCCCCCGTGAGTCATTTTTTTAGAATGGCTCATTGGTTGTGTACGTAAGGACGCTCGTATTGCTAGGCTAGGCGATTGGTGTCGTAAGGACTAGGGTAAGTGGTTCGAGTCCCGTGTTTGTCTACTTGTTTTTTCTGAAGCTCTTAATACCTGTATCTGTTCATTTGTTGATCATATTCGTTACTTCCGTTGCTTCCTCTGGGGTTCTTGTAAAAAAACTCCTTGTGCTCATCTTAGAATTAATTTGAAGCTACTTTGAATGATGTGTACATGTTTGTTATATGTGTATATATGTGTGATATTGTGTCGTCTCTAATATATACAGGCACAACAAGCTCATAGCATGTGCCTGTGCAAACACTATTAACGAACCCTACCTGATTGTTTCTGTGTCTGGTAATAACAAGCGTCTGAGAAAGACACTCCCCGTGAGTCATTTTTTAGAATGGCTCATTGGTTGTGTACGTAAGGACGCTCGTATTGCTAGGCTAGGCGATTGGTGTCGTAAGGACTAGGGTAAGTGGTTCGAGTCCCGTGTTTGTCTACTTGTTTTTCGGAAGCTCTTAATACCTGTATCTGTTCATTTGTTGATCTATTCGTTACTTCCGTTGCTTCCTCTGGGGTTCTTGTAAAAAAACTCCTTGTGCTCATCTTAGAATTAATTTGAAGCTACTTTGAATGATGTGTACATGTTTGTTATATGTGTATATATGTGTGATATTGTGTCGTCTCTAATATATACAGGCACAACAAGCTCATAGCATGTGCCTGTGCAAACACTATTAACGAACCCTACCTGATTGTTTCTGTGTCTGGTAATAACAAGCGTCTGAGAAAGACACTCCCCGTGAGTCATTTTTTAGAATGGCTCATTGGTTGTGTACGTAAGGACGCTCGTATTGCTAGGCTAGGCGATTGGTGTCGTAAGGACTAGGTAAGTGGTTCGAGTCCCGTGTTTGTCTACTTGTTTTTCGGAAGCTCTTAATACCTGTATCTGTTCATTTGTTGATCATATTCGTTACTTCCGTTGCTTCCTCTGGGGTTCTTAAAAACTCCTTGTGCTCATCTTAGAATTAATTTGAAGCTACTTTGAATGATGTGTACATGTTTGTTATATGTGTATATATGTGTGATATTGTGTCGTCTCTAATATATACAGGCTAACAAGCTCATAGCATGTGCCTGTGCAAACACTATTAACGAACCCTACCTGATTGTTTCTGTGTCTGGTAATAACAAGCGTCTGAGAAAGACACTCCCCCGTGAGTCATTTTTTAGAATGGCTCATTGGTTGTGTACGTAAGGACGCTCGTATTGCTAGGCTAGGCGATTGGTGTCGTAAGGACTAGGGTAAGTGGTTCGAGTCCCGTGTTTGTCTACTTGTTTTTCGGAAGCTCTTAATACCTGTATCTGTTCATTTGTTGATCATATTCGTTACTTCCGTTGCTTCCTCTGGGGTTCTTAAAAACTCCTTGTGCTCATCTTAGAATTAATTTGAAGCTACTTTGAATGATGTGTACATGTTTGTTATATGTGTATATATGTGTGATATTGTGTCGTCTCTAATATATACAGGCACAACAAGCTCATAGCATGTGCCTGTGCAAACACTATTAACGAACCCTACCTGATTGTTTCTGTGTCTGGTAATAACAAGCGTCTGAGAAAGACACTCCCCGTGAGTCATTTTTTTAGAATGGCTCATTGGTTGTGTACGTAAGGACGCTCGTATTGCTAGGCTAGGCGATTGGTGTCGTAAGGACTAGGGTAAGTGGTTCGAGTCCCGTGTTTGTCTACTTGTTTTTCGGAAGCTCTTAATACCTGTATCTGTTCATTTGTTGATCATATTCGTTACTTCCGTTGCTTCCTCTGGGGTTCTTGTAAAAAACTCCTTGTGCTCATCTTAGAATTAATTTGAAGCTACTTTGAATGATGTGTACATGTTTGTTATATGTGTATATATGTGTGATATTGTGTCGTCTCTAATATATACAGGCACAACAAGCTCATAGCATGTGCCTGTGCAAACACTATTAACGAACCCTACCTGATTGTTTCTGTGTCTGGTAATAACAAGCGTCTGAGAAAGACACTCCCCGTGAGTCATTTTTTAGAATGGCTCATTGGTTGTGTACGTAAGGACGCTCGTATTGCTAGGCTAGGCGATTGGTGTCGTAAGGACTAGGGTAAGTGGTTCGAGTCCCGTGTTTGTCTACTTGTTTTTCGGAAGCTCTTAATACCTGTATCTGTTCATTTGTTGATCATATTCGTTACTTCCGTTGCTTCCTCTGGGGTTCTTGTAAAAAACTCCTTGTGCTCATCTTAGAATTAATTTGAAGCTACTTTGAATGATGTGTACATGTTTGTTATATGTGTATATATGTGTGATATTGTGTCGTCTCTAATATATACAGGCACAACAAGCTCATAGCATGTGCCTGTGCAAACACTATTAACGAACCCTACCTGATTGTTTCTGTGTCTGGTAATAACAAGCGTCTGAGAAAGACACTCCCCGTGAGTCATTTTTTAGAATGGCTCATTGGTTGTGTCGTAAGGACGCTCGTATTGCTAGGCTAGGCGATTGGTGTCGTAAGGACTAGGGTAAGTGGTTCAAGTCCCGTGTTTGTCTACTTGTTTTTCGGAAGCTCTTAATACCTGTATCTGTTCATTTGTTGATCATATTCGTTACTTCCGTTGCTTCCTCTGGGGTTCTTAAAAACTCCTTGTGCTCATCTTAGAATTAATTTGAAGCTACTTTGAATGATGTGTACATGTTTGTTATATGTGTATATATGTGTGATATTGTGTCGTCTCTAATATATACAGGCACAACAAGCTCATAGCATGTGCCTGTGCAAACACTATTAACGAACCCTACCTGATTGTTTCTGTGTCTGGTAATAACAAGCGTCTGAGAAAGACACTCCCCGTGAGTCATTTTTTTAGAATGGCTCATTGGTTGTGTACGTAAGGACGCTCGTATTGCTAGGCTAGGCGATTGGTGTCGTAAGGACTAGGGTAAGTGGTTCGAGTCCCGTGTTTGTCTACTTGTTTTTCGGAAGCTCTTAATACCTGTATCTGTTCATTTGTTGATCATATTCGTTACTTCCGTTGCTTCCTCTGGGGTTCTTGTAAAACTCCTTGTGCTCATCTTAGAATTAATTTGAAGCTACTTTGAATGATGTGTACATGTTTGTTATATGTGTATATATGTGTGATATTGTGTCGTCTCTAATATATACAGGCACAACAAGCTCATAGCATGTGCCTGTGCAAACACTATTAACGAACCCTACCTGATTGTTTCTGTGTCTGGTAATAACAAGCGTCTGAGAAAGACACTCCCCCGTGAGTCATTTTTTAGAATGGCTCATTGGTTGTGTCGTAAGGACGCTCGTATTGCTAGGCTAGGCGATTGGTGTCGTAAGGACTAGGGTAAGTGGTTCGAGTCCCGTGTTTGTCTACTTGTTTTTCGGAAGCTCTTAATACCTGTATCTGTTCATTTGTTGATCATATTCGTTACTTCCGTTGCTTCCTCTGGGGTTCTTAAAAACTCCTTGTGCTCATCTTAGAATTAATTTGAAGCTACTTTGAATGATGTGTACATGTTTGTTATATGTGTATATATGTGTGATATTGTGTCGTCTCTAATATATACAGGCACAACAAGCTCATAGCATGTGCCTGTGCAAACACTATTAACGAACCCTACCTGATTGTTTCTGTGTCTGGTAATAACAAGCGTCTGAGAAAGACACTCCCCGTGAGTCATTTTTTAGAATGGCTCATTGGTTGTGTACGTAAGGACGCTCGTATTGCTAGGCTAGGCGATTGGTGTCGTAAGGACTAGGGTAAGTGGTTCGAGTCCCGTGTTTGTCTACTTGTTTTTCGGAAGCTCTTAATACCTGTATCTGTTCATTTGTTGATCATATTCGTTACTTCCGTTGCTTCCTCTGGGGTTCTTGTAAAAAACTCCTTGTGCTCATCTTAGAATTAATTTGAAGCTACTTTGAATGATGTGTACATGTTTGTTATATGTGTATATATGTGTGATATTGTGTCGTCTCTAATATATACAGGCACAACAAGCTCATAGCATGTGCCTGTGCAAACACTATTAACGAACCCTACCTGATTGTTTCTGTGTCTGGTAATAACAAGCGTCTGAGAAAGACACTCCCCGTGAGTCATTTTTTAGAATGGCTCATTGGTTGTGTACGTAAGGACGCTCGTATTGCTAGGCTAGGCGATTGGTGTCGTAAGGACTAGGGTAAGTGGTTCAAGTCCCGTGTTTGTCTACTTGTTTTTCGGAAGCTCTTAATACCTGTATCTGTTCATTTGTTGATCATATTCGTTACTTCCGTTGCTTCCTCTGGGGTTCTTAAAAACTCCTTGTGCTCATCTTAGAATTAATTTGAAGCTACTTTGAATGATGTGTACATGTTTGTTATATGTGTATATATGTGTGATATTGTGTCGTCTCTAATATATACAGGCACAACAAGCTCATAGCATGTGCCTGTGCAAACACTATTAACGAACCCTACCTGATTGTTTCTGTGTCTGGTAATAACAAGCGTCTGAGAAAGACACTCCCCGTGAGTCATTTTTTAGAATGGCTCATTGGTTGTGTACGTAAGGACGCTCGTATTGCTAGGCTAGGCGATTGGTGTCGTAAGGACTAGGGTAAGTGGTTCGAGTCCGTGTTTGTCTACTTGTTTTTTCGGAAGCTCTTAATACCTGTATCTGTTCATTTGTTGATCATATTCGTTACTTCCGTTGCTTCCTCTGGGGTTCTTGAAAAAAACTCCTTGTGCTCATCTTAGAATTAATTTGAAGCTACTTTGAATGATGTGTACATGTTTGTTATATGTGTATATATGTGTGATATTGTGTCGTCTCTAATATATACAGGCACAACAAGCTCATAGCATGTGCCTGTGCAAACACTATTAACGAACCCTACCTGATTGTTTCTGTGTCTGGTAATAACAAGCGTCTGAGAAAGACACTCCCCCGTGAGTCATTTTTTAGAATGGCTCATTGGTTGTGTACGTAAGGACGCTCGTATTGCTAGGCTAGGCGATTGGTGTCGTAAGGACTAGGGTAAGTGGTTCGAGTCCCGTGTTTGTCTACTTGTTTTTCGGAAGCTCTTAATACCTGTATCTGTTCATTTGTTGATTAAAGTCTATATGTAGTGTTCTAAGTTATTCGTCAGGTTTGTTGTATCGTTTTGCTTGATAAAGCCTTTTTGGTCGAAAAGTTGCTGTGTATCGTCATTGTATTTTGTAAAACTACAGTACTTTGTTTTACGTGTTTGTCTATATAATATCTTAAAACAAGGATATGTTATATATATTAATATGATTGGTATATTGGTCTGATAAAATATTTATATTTTAGTGTTATATATTCAACTTTCAAAACTAATCAGTGTCAAGTTAAAAGTAATAATTACAAAAAAAAAAAAAATTCTAAAATAATAAGCAACGTAATTTTTAATTTTTTTTTTTGGGGGTTCTTACTAGCCCTTAATAACCAGGGGCGTATACTAATTTGGGAGGAAAGATTGCTGAATTTCAGAGTGTGTGTGATATTTTAGCACTATATATCAACTTTCAAAGCTAATCAATATCCCGTTGAAAGTAATAATTATGAACAAATAATGTCTCAAATAATAAATTCACGTTACTCAATATTTTTGGTGAGGCCAGGCCCTACTGGCCCTTAATGACGAACCGTCCCTGTCGCAGAGTGTAAACGATACTATGGTTGTTGAATATGAACATTTAAGAAGGCAGTGAAAAGCATATATGGGCTTTTGAATATAAGTGTTATAGAACAGTCTCACGTATATCATGGACAGAGAAGAGCAAATATATATATATATATATATATATATATATCCAGAAAGAAAAAAAATTCAAAGAAAACTGACTGATGCTACAAATAAGAATGAGGACATATACAAAGGCACCACCAGCGTTTTGCCGGGCTCACACAGGTAGCAAAGAATAGTAACACTGCTACCTATAAGGGATGTCGTAAAACGCGACTGAGGTAGGGGCCTAGGGAAGCTACCATAGTAAATAAAAAGCATTACAGAAATCAGATGTGCTGGCCTACATATGTAAATATATATATATATATATACATGTAGATAAATTATTGTTATTATTATTTTTATTATGATATACACCAGCTTGATTTTGTACTCACACGCAGACAACACCTCAACACAGTGAAAATCACACGTACTTTCCACAGCGCGGACTGTGATACAGATCATGCACTAGTTATCAGCAAAGTCAAAATACTTCCAAGGAAAAAACCTATTCAACAAGAAGACCACCCAAACCCAAAGTCAGCGTCACCAAAATGGGGATGACAGAGAATAGGGAGACTTTCAGAAAGGCGTTTACTGTTCTGTGTGAGAATGAAATGGGAGAATGTAGCGTAGACGAAAAGTGGAACATTCTAAAATCTAGCATATTGACTGTGCCATTGACTCATTTGGCACCAAGAAATTCTCCAACAAAGGCTGGGTAGAACAAAATGAAACTACCTAAGCCCTCTACTTGAGGAAAAGAAAAGAGCTCTAATAAATTACAAAAACAAACCCTCGCAAAGTTCAAAGGACCATCTTCGGCACACAAAATCAGTATTGCAACGAGAGTCAGGAGGTGTGCAAATGAATACTGGTCAAATCTATGTTCTGCGATACAAAATGCTGCAGATATGGGTAACACCAAGGCAATGTACGAAAATATCAGAGTAGCTCTGGGACCAAACATAACAAAAATTGCACCACTAAGATCAGAAACAGGTGAGCCAATAACAGATATGACCAAACAGCTCGAAAGATGGGTGGAACACTATTCAAATATTTACTCTGTGGAGAAACCAGCACACCCAGTCCTCGATCAGATCATACCGAAACATCATGAGCTAACCGAGCTTGATACCGAACCCACGGAGCAGGAACTTTTCGAAGCAATCAACAAACTTTCAAATGGCAAGGTATCAGGACTAGACAACATTTCTGCAGAAATCCTCAAATACAATAGGCATGAAATGAATTTTACTGAGATAGCCAAGAGATATCGGACTAAATTCCACAGACTTGTTCAAACAAGTTGCCCAGGATAGAGCGGAATAAAAAATCGCGTATAGCTATTATGTAACGTTTAATGGTATGAAAAGAATTTTTTTTAAATAGAAATAATAATAGAACGATCTCTGTTCGAATCAAGTAAAAAAAAAAAAGACTTGCGGTATCAATCTACGCAACCAACGTTCTACAAATGAGAAAAGAAACTGGCAAGACTACCTCCTGCATATTTTGATTGTTTATTGACATTTCACACACTACAGACTGCATAGATAACAGAACGTTTATGTGTTTTACCTTGACCTTATCCGTTAATGATTTTTGAAACTAGGGACCGCTTGAGATAACAAAAGTCGTATTTTTCTTTTTCCTTATCATATATTTAGACAGTGACGCGTTTACAACTGCAATTTAACAACAGATACACAAGTTGGCTGTTCGTGTGTTAGCTAGCAGTGCATATGTTTCCTAGGAAGTAGTTGTGGTTTAATGTGCTTTGTTTTATGAAACTTGTATGTGTTCAATGAGCGGGTGGTAAGGTAAATTCTAAATACAAATCTTCTTCTTCTTTCTTCTTCTTTTGTCGTCACACTGTTACCGCATTGTTGCACAGTGTTGTGTTTTTATGTTTTTGTCTTGCGCAGTTTTAGTGGGTTAGGTGATAGTTATTTTTGCTTTTTGACAGGTTTCTGCTATGCTATTTAACCATATTTTTCGTGGTCTTCCTCTCGTCTTTTGTTCTGTTATTTCATTATTTGTATCTCAATGTAATTCAATCACGGTTTGTCTCAACTTTCTTTCTTATGCTGATGTTGGTGATTCTATTTTCTGTTGTTGCTGGTAACTTTTCGCAGGCATCACATTTCCCATGCAGTTATTTTTGCACTAAACTAATCTAAATTTTGCGACTAAACTAAACCAAATTTTGCGACTAAACTAAACCAAATTTTGCGACTAAACTAAACCAAATTTTGCAAGAAAACTAAACCACATCAACATATAGATATCATTTCAGATATTGAAGTCATCATAAGTCATCATGTGATAAGAGCTAAGATTTCAAGTCCATTGCCAGCGTTTCTTCCTTGGCTCTTTTTCCACTGGTATCTGTTTAGTTCTTTCTCTAAGCTCATTCCTTCGAAATCTTATCATACCATCTCAGTCTTTTAGTTGTACTTTCCATGTTTGTTGAAGCTTTGTTAGCTTATCATGTCTACGGGATGAGGTAGCTAGCCCCACCGTCCACCTTTCTTTAGACGCCTCTTACGACATGCTTTTCAGTTACACATTGCTGCATATTCTTTCCTCTCCTTTCGGACC
Source organism: Arion vulgaris (assembly GCA_020796225.1). Classification (NCBI taxonomy): domain Eukaryota; kingdom Metazoa; phylum Mollusca; class Gastropoda; order Stylommatophora; family Arionidae; genus Arion; species Arion vulgaris. The sequence goes on from CM036755.1 coordinate 82,179,984, forward strand.
CCGGCAGCACACGGGCGAGTCACAGCCAACTATAAACTTATGAGTTTACAACTATAAACTTATGAGTTTATAGCTGGCTGTTCTGCGACCCAGAGCCCTACCTTATTCCCCTCTTACAACATTCCTTGTAGGTCACAGTGTTACTAGTCTTTGCTACCCCTGCGAGCCTCGACAACACGCTGCGTTATGGACACTACGTGCTGGGAAACCCTTGCGCAAGATTGCCAAATGTGGCGCTGCAATAACACAAAAAGAACACGGATAACTATAAAAGTGTCCTACTTCTACGAAAGCGAGCTGCGTGAAAAGACGGAACACACCAATCTTACATGTCCAACCCGAATCATGTATCCCCCTGCACGTAGTAGGGGATTATGATCCATGATTTGACTATATTCACCTTCGCACACCCACGCGTGTTATGCTTCTGTCATTATCGCTTACAGTTGACATGCATTAAATATTTTATAACATTTATAATTCGTTAGTTTGTATACGAAGTGTAAACATACCAAATTCGGAGGTTTTCAACCTGATTCTTCTAGACACCTTTATAATTAATGGTTACAATTTGTTTGCTCTCATCATATTTATTATAGCAGTTTATTGATTGATTGGGAGTCTCTGTGACTAAGTGTTTCAGTCCTTGCATTGCAAGTCGAAGATCGTGGGTGTGTATCCGAATCGCGCCGTTCTGTTTATATGTGCCTTTTTTCTAGAGATCATAAGATTGCTACCGGAACTACGTAGTTCGTACTGTGTGCAGTACTCTCAGCGGGTGGCGTGTCATTACTGCAGAAAGGGACCGAGCCATATGGGGTTAAATCCGGCGCAATGAAATCAATCCTTTGGCTTTTAAACTTATTTTTATTGATTGGTTGATGTGATTATCAGCATTGCATGTTGGTGTATAACCATGTGTTCTCCGATCTCTTTCTTGCACAGAAGATCTCAGTGGCAGTGCACAAACTCCGTAGCACTGGCGAGGGTCCTTGAAGTAATTTGGAAGATGGTGAAAATAGTATGTAGGTATTTTACTTATTAATCTTTCTAATGACTTGTTCCATGGCAGCGACTTTCTAGTATATTCTTCTGGATTTTCAACTGCCAAGCGTTCATTTACGTGCTCACTTGAACACGGAACCTACGTGTTATCGTCCGTCTCCGGTAGGACTAGGAACTCGATCTCACCTACACTGAGATCAGGGGGCTTCTGGAAAGTATCGCGATGGCTCAACGAGGGAGCGAACCGAGTACCTTTTAAACGAGAGACGAGCACCCAACCTCTACGACCCAGAGACCCCTCAAGTTTGAAAACCGCTGACCTAGTTACTGTGCAAATTTATAGATTTCAAACTATTCTATTGAAGCATTATTATGGACTTTAGTATCGAATCCGTGGAATAATATTCGTAAATAAGAACGAACACATTACAAATCTGTTGTATATCTCAATAATGTATAAAGCTGTGTAAGGTCTATGGTTTGTATATGTGTGTTGCCTTATATATATAGATATATAGATATATATATACATATCAAGAAAATGACTTGGCTGTACACGCCTGGACAGGCTGGATTGCGGGTAACGAGCTTGCTGACTCTCTTGCAAACAATGCCCCGACTCAAGCGGGCAAAGTATGGACAGAGCCGATATCATCAATGCGGTACGCTCTCAATTATGTGACATGTACAAGTCACAGACACTGGAATGAGTTCGAGAATTAGGCGTTAAGTTTGGGCATGCCAGACAGTGTTGTCTTCGTGGTAGAGATAGAAGATATAGTAATTAACTTCTCATCGGTACATTGAGTAAATGGACTTTGGAATGGTTGTTGCAGCGGAGGACAGAGCACTAATGGGAATGCTCAATGTGCCATGACGTCGATCGCATAACATAACATATATATATATACTTCGAAGTCCTGATAACATCAGATGTTAGATGCAAATCAGAAATAAAGAGCAAAATAGGGCAGGCCAAGCAGCGTTCCAGAAAATGAGAAGCATTATATGTAACAAGTCATTGTCAATTGAGATCAGAATTAGAGTTATTCAGTGCTACATAGAACCAATACTGACATACGGATGCGAGTCATGGACGGTAAACAAACAGATAAAAAATTATATGGAGGCCACAGAGATATTGTTTTGCAGAAGAATGATGAGAATCCCATGGACTGCTAAAAGGACAAATGTTGAGGTGTTGAATGAGGTCAAGACACAGAGAAAGTTTATCATCAATATAAGAAAGAGACAATCATCCTTTTTCGAACATGTAATGAGAAGGGGAGGTATAGAACGCATTGTGACAACTTGTAAAATCGAGAAGAGACTAGACAGAGGAAGACAGATAGAGACAATTGTGAACAGCATGAAAGAACGTCAACCTCTGAGATGATAGCAAACGCCAGGGACAGAGATTTGTGGAGATTCATAATCGCCTACAACAGACGGCACGGCACCTGATAATGAAGATAATATATAAAATAAAGCGACATGAAACAGCATCGAATAGTATGCGTTTTATCTTGTTGGCCAAGGTTCGGAGTACTTATTGACAGAACGCTTCACAACTAAAGTGTTATATATTGTATTTTAGACTTTAGATGCCACAGTTAAATGCTATCATAACACAAGTTGGAATAACACAGGTTATCAGCACACACACACATTTTATAGAGAATTGTAAACTGCACAATGTTAACTCGTTCAGAAAGTAATGGCAAACTACTGAACATATAAAGTGCTGCCTAGAAAATCAATGATTCGTTTACTGTGCTTGATGGGGATATTCTATAAAGGATATGCCACAGTTTTCATTCATAGTGTTAAAACCTGTCATTCAGTTTCAGTTTTAGTTTGGAATATCTTCATTGCACTTCGGACATGTCCATAGGTACTCCGATCTCCTTCGAAATATCTCCAACAGTGTCCAGCGACTGACCGTACCAGAAGTATTCGCTTCTTGTGTCAACAATATGGCGTGCGCTTTACGTCCAAACGCATTTTCTATTGTTCTCTATAGAGGGATGCTGTTAGCGAATCAACCCAAGCTTAAGGTGTGTCCACGTGCCGATGAGCTGAATGACTGCGGTATAGTTAGTCTTTAACATGGAAATGGATTCAAAGCCTCGCAACGGGGTTCGTGCGTATAAGGCGAGGATCCTTCGCGAATTCTCAATGGCGCTTCACTTTAAAACATTTCATATTATTATCTAAAGCGTTTGTTGATCCAGTTTAAGAGCAGAAAATTATGGTGAATCAGGCATACGCTGCGGAAGACATAGTTAAGAATCACTTGAGTGGAATCTTCAAAGAAAACATAGAATAGTAGGCTACGTTATAAAAAGACCTGGAGACGGAGTCTTCTTGAGGAAATGATGGATGCTAGACTATACTGTGAAGCCCTAAAGAAAACAGCTAGAGACAGGAAAAAGCGTCGAATATCTGTTGATGCCATATGCCCCATGAGAAGCAGAGAGAAACAAAACGTTGTTATTGTCAGAGATAGTAATTGGCCAGAATGCGCGTAAAATCTGTCGTTGGCAAATTGTATGGAAGGAAGGTGGAACGTTTATATATATCTTGTTCTGTCATTCTCTAACATTCTGATCCGTACAGTAAAGTCTATTGTTTATTGTCTATTCTCAGGTGGAAGATGGAGTTGGCGTAGTGATGGGAGCTTTAATGTGCGTTCTAGGGCCAGATGAGTCACCCTTGTTGTGTTATATCCGTGTTTATGTAGTGTGGTCTTGATATTGTCTATCCATCTTTTCTTCGTCTTCCCTTAGCGCTGGTACTCGATCTCTTTTTATTGTATGCTGTTATTGGTGGTTGGTTGTATTTCATTCTCATTAAATGTCCAAACCACTGCATTTGTTGTCTTTCGATCATATCTTGGAAGTATTTTCACGTTCATTTTCTGTTTTGAATATCTTCATTGCTCTCGTATGTCTACACGTAGGACAGAAAAGTCTTACGTATATCATGGACAGAGAAGAGAACAAATATTTTGATCTAGAAAGAACTCAAAATCAAAGATAACTTATTATTACTACCAAATAAATTAAATCATTTTACTACAAAGGATTAGAGAAGGTCATTATGGAAGGAGGCAACCTGGCAAAGATGAAAAAATGAAAACCACGGAGATGATGGATTCAGAATGTAATTGATGATATAAACAGAGGCGGAACATCTAACCTATGATAAAGAGAAATTTCAAAGGTCTGGTTGAAGCTCAGAAATAAAGAAAGCTAAAGCGTCTGTAGCGGTAGTGAGCTCGATCACAACCCAAACGTACCTGGTTCAAACACCGCGGCAGGAAGTTTGGAAGGAAATTCGTTTCCGTGGTATTTTTTCGAAAGGTAAAATTAAACCACACCATTCAGAAAGCAATTGCATACTACTGAGTGTATAAGTGGTGCCTAAAAATCAACGACTCGTTTACTATGGTTGATGGCTACGTATTGTAAAGGATATGCCACCATTTTCAATTTTTTCAATGCGTTATTCACAACTGAAAGCACATATTGGCAACATCAAATATCACGTGTGATTGACACATTTTTTAAGGACATGATTCATTCTACTTAATAAAGTTACAGGTTTTAATAACCTTTCTCGTCTATTTTTAAAACATCCGGGATCTAACGTAACACGTTTGCTCTTCAGAATCTGATCATGAACACAACAAATATGTCAAAACGTAACACGCTATATTCAGTCATAGATTCAGCATAAAAGATGTTGGCGCTGGAGAGGAAATATCTTGAGAAAATAAGAGGAAGTATAACACAACCGTTCCTTTCCTGGAACCAAAAAGGAAAACGAAAGAGAGGGAAGCCTATAAATACACGGAGAAGAGATTTGGAGGCAGAGAGAAAAGCTGAATGGAGGAGTTGCATGAGATAGCTAAAGATAGAAGGACATGGGTTGGTTGAGGACCTATGCCTCAAGCGGGGTTAAAAATTCATACTAGAGAGAGAGAAAGAGAGATTCAGAATCGTAAATCAACTTAGAACTGGTGTCGTTAGTTACTACACGCTGAGAGACATACAGATAAAGAGATCGAGACATTTATAGACTCATTGATTCTAAGGGCAATGATGATGATGATCTGACAACTAAATTAAACTAAGTCCATCGTGTGATATTGATCAAAGAAAAAGTAGGAGCCTAACAGCGTTCTATCCAATTTGTACTTGTTTACCTTACTTACGAGATGCGAGTTCTTAGTCCTGTCTGAGACGGATGATAAAACATAGGTCCCGTGTTCAAATTGAGCACTTAAAAGAACCCTTGGCAGTTCAAAATCGAGAAGAGCAGGCTGGAAAGCTGCTGCCCGGGCACTATTCATTAGAAAAAAATAAAAATTAAATTTCTACAAAATATATTCACCATCTTCAAAATTATATTGGGAACCCTAGTCGGTGCTACGGAGTTCGTGCACTGCATCTGAAATGTTATTGTGTAAGAAAGAGATGGTAGCACACATGATAACTCATCGAAGTGCAATGATGATGATCCTATCAATCGAGTTAGTAGCACATCGATCGAATAAATATATTTTACTCTTCTCGTACCGTTGTTGAAATCTTTGTGACGAAAGAGATGGTAGCACACATGATAACTCATCGAAGTGCAATGATGATGGTCCTATCAATCGAGTTAGTAGAACATCGATCGAATAAATATATTTTACTCTTCTTGTACCGTTGTTACATATTACATTGGACCTGCAAGTAATTGCTCCATACCGTTATATCCTGGCCAACTCGCTCAATCTCTTCTATGGAATTGAGTCAAATATTTCTCGCCTATCTCAGTCAAGTTGGTTACATGCTTTCCCTAGGACGTCCTTTATTTATTGAACCCTCTTACTTCTATACATGCTTTGTGATTCTTGTATAATTTCTGCCCAGAGTATGCCTAACATATCTTCTTCGAACGTTCCAAATCGACCACTTGTTAACCACTATTTGTGATATGTATGTGGTCCGAGTCTAAGAGCGATTTACGTTGTGTCAGTTATGCAACTACAAGTATGCCAGCACATCCGATTACTACGCAGCTTTTTATTTACTAGGGTAGCTTCCCTAGATCTTACATCAGACGCTTCTTACGACATGCCTTGTAGGTTGCAGTGGTACTATTCATTGCTTCCCTTGCGGACTCCGGCACCACATGGGAGAATCCGAACCTAAGAGCGATTGTACGTTGTGCCAGTTATGCGCCTACAAGTAGGCCAGCACATGCGATTTCTGCTCCGTATTTTGTATCTACTAAGGTAGCTTCCCTAGGTCCTACATCAGTTGCCTCTTACGGCATGTAGTGTATGTCGCAGTGTTACTATTCTTTTCTTCCCCTGCGAGCCCAGGCAAAGCACGGGCGAGTTCATGCAAGTAATGATAGTATTAGTATGTACTATATGTGTATATTGTTCAATTGTCCTATACTTGATATATACTTTACTGTGGTAACGTTAGATACATCTGCTTCATGTACTTCTGTAAAACTGTCGTGTCCACTTGTCTTCCTGTTTGTAATCGATTATTTCTATTTGTACTTCCGCGTACTGAGTAAGTAAACACAATAAATGCGTTCTACTTTCAACGAGACAGACAAGTATGTAAGTTAACAATTTCCTTCTTTTTCCTTCAACATATTTAGGTGTGACTTTTGCAGGGAAATCGTTCAGTCAACATTGTGAAATGTTTCTTACGTTCTACGTTTGGATAGCTGTAACAGGGTTGGTAACTACACAGACAGGTAAGCTAATATAGATATACAGTGTGTAACCTACATTGAATGAACTTATACGTATATCAACTGTTGCAGTATCAGTTATATGAGAACTGTCATCATAACACTCCAGACATGTCCATAGCTGCTACGATCTCCGTCTCAACATATCCAGCAAAGTCCAGTGACCCAGAACGCCAGTTCAATGTTGATTGTTTTGCGTATTCGGTGTGTCGTTCGTTCTCTTCAGGCTGTACCAATTTCGACACCCATTTCTCTCAATCTAGGATTCACAAAACTGAAACTCTTCTGTTCGGAAAGACTATTTCAATGCGTTAAGAATGTCATTTCGGTCCATTGTAGCACCCTCTGATATCGTAGCCATCCCAGCCTATCTTTCAGATCTGTTATTACCCCTGACTCCTGCTTGCCCATGGACAAAATGAAAATTTCTCTGATCCCTGTCTGTACCAGCACTTCCACCCAGCTTCGTCTCGCAATTCCTGATTCGACTTTACGAATCATACTCATTAAAACACGAGAGTCGGTGCCAACCACTTAAATAGGTAATCATGAGGTGCCAACCACTTTACAGTAGCGTAATATGTTTAATCTCTCGTTGTTAGACTTATATGTCTCTGATTGTCAAAGGTAGCATTGAGAACTAGGTTACCAATATTGGGGTAACAATTTTATTTTGTGACGTCAAAAAGAAGTCATGTGCTTATCACTAAGTGTGTAGTAACTTCTGCAGTCACTTAGGTGTCACGCGCGTACACAGATCTACTGTGTCAACATTGAATTGCTTATATGAACAGTATCTCACTGGAAAAGCATATATATATTCTTTAGAATATAAGTTGTTTAGAAGAGTCATCCGTATATCAGAGAAGAGAACACATAGGTCTATCCTGAAGAAACTCAAAATGACAAAAAATCGCGGCTGATGCTGCACATATGCATGAGAAAATTAAACCATTTTTAATATACAAAAAGACGAGAATTGGAGAAGACCATTATGGAAGAAGGAATCCTGGACAAGAGGAAAAGAGGAAGACCACGGCGTAAAAGGGGTTGATGATGTGACTCATGATTTGAGCATGGCGGCAGCAGAGACGAGACATCTGGCCTATGAGAGAGAGAGAGGCATATCGAAGGACAGTTAGAGTAAAGTTCTGTTAATGGCAAACTATTGGATGTTCAACTGATAGCAGTTCTGCTCAGTAGAAGCAATTGAATGTTATGCGATCGACGTCGTGGCAAATTGGGCATTCCCATGCATGCTCTGTCCTCCATTGCAACAGCCATCTCAAAGTTTATTTGCTCATCGTACCCTTGAGAAGTTGATTAGTATATCCTTTCTCTCTACCACGAAGACGACACTGTCTGGCATGTCCAAACTTAACTTCTAATTCTCGGACTCGTTCCATGTTTGAGACTCGCCCATATCACATAAATGAGAGCGTACCGTATTTATGACATCGCCTCTGTCCATACTTTTCTACCCACTTGAATCGGGACATTTTTTTCTCAAGAAAGTCAGCACTCTCGTTACCCTACACTAAAGCATGCCCAGGTGTGTACAGCCAAGTCATTTTCTTGAGATGCGATCTACGAATGCTGTCCACCCATTCCACACACAGACTTCCAATCTCAATCATTTGAAGCATATTCATCGAGTCTGATATGATTACAAGCAATTGAATGATCCATGTAACTCATGCTGTGACCTGCCCGTTTGTGAGAAAAATGATTATCTAATTTCGTCTGGAGAGATAGTAAAAAGTATCACTTACAAAACAAAAATGTCTTTGATGGTCTGGTACCAATTTAATTTTAAAAATAGGAGCCCACGTCGTTCTGTTTACTTGTGAATTTTTACCGGAGACCAATAAGATTGTTGCCGGAGCTGCAAATTTCGTGCTCTGTGCAATACTTTCGGCATGTCGCGTGCCATTTCCGTGGAGAGGGACCAAGTCTTATGGGGAAAAACGCGATGCAGTGAAGTCAATCCTCACCTTTAGAACCTTCTAAATTCCAAATGTTTTCTTTGTGTCATGATAGGACCATCATGATTGCACTTCTGCCAGTAACCATGTATGCGGTGCTCTTTCTTACACAGGGAAATCTCAGCGGCAGAGCACGAACTCTGAAGACATTTAGTAGATGGTGAAAATATTTTGTAGAAATTTCATTTGTTTATTAATTAATTGGGTGCTTCATTTCATCACTTCCTTTAGCAAATGTGTCTGCCTAGTCACTTACTTGAATACTGAAATGGTATTCACTGGGTTGTACACTTCAGGAAACACATACTACCATGAACATTTAAACATCAACATTCATTAGAAACGATTTTTACAAATAAAATTCCTATATAAATATCTTCACCTTCTTCTACTTGTGTCGTCACACTGCTACCGGGTTGTTGCTCAGTGTCAAGGTTTTCTGTTTTTGTCTTGTGATGTTCTAGTGGCTTGGGTGATTGTTATTTTTGCTCTTTCACAGGATTCTACTATACCATCTAACCATCTTTTACGTGGTCTTCCTCTTGCCTTCTTCTTTCCAGATGTTCTATCGTAGAAGACTCTGTATACTGTGGAGTTTGGATGCATTCTTTTATTAAGTAGCCAAACAACTTTATTCTTTGTTTCTCAATGTAATTCAAGCAAGGTTCTGTGTCAACTTTCTTTTTTTTTATGCTGAGGTTGGTGATTCTGTCTTTTCTGGTGTTGTTGGTAACTTTTCGCAGGCAACGCATTTCACATGTAATTATTTTTTGTGACTGCGCTTTACTCATGTCCATGTTTGGCTCTGGTAACACAAAGTAGATATGAAAATGCTGTTGATCATCTGTCAGTGAAATTTTTGGGTACCTTAACAATGAGGCTAGCTGGTAGGTTACATCATTTGCTTTTTGCACTTTGGCCTCTATCTCTCTATCTAGTCTTCAGTGAATATGCTTCCTAAGTATTTGAATTCTTTCCCTTGGTTGATTGTAGTGCCATTGACATGGATGTCTAGTTTATTATGTTTTCTTCCCATATTCAGTATTTCTGTTTTAGTGCTATTGATTTTCCTGTCATGATTTATACAATTTTGGTTCAGGGTGTCAATATGATGTTGTAGATCGTGTTCATTTTGATGTATCGGTCACTGATCATCTGCAAAAAAGCAAGTCATTTATTTCATCATTATCTGAATTTGACTCTTGAGTTATTTTATCCATATATGCAATAAAGGATATATTTATTGCATATATAAAGAAAAATATCTTACTATTTTCAACATTACATCGAAGACCCTCGCCGGTGCTACGGAGTTCGTACACTGCAGCTGAGATATTCCTGTGTAAGAACTATATGAATGGTCTACATTTCATATCCAGCAATTTTTAACACGCAGTTTAATCGATTCGATCGAGACAAGCAAATTGGCTAACTTTTGTGAATTTATTAACCGAGCAGAAAACATTCTGAATATATAGTAAAAAAAAACGTAAAATCAGTGTATGTGATGCCGTGTGGAATTTCTATCTACATCGTACAGGAGTAAAAGTTGGATTAATCCAACATTAGGGGACAAGGAAAACGTCTCACTGATTCACCAATCAAAGTAACATTTACAATGCTCAATCTCCAAACCGGCTCGGCATGCAGAGTTCTACTACGTTCTACGCATGTGTTTAAATGATTGATTGGTTGATAGGACCATCATGACTGCACTTCTGCGAGTAACCATGTGTACTGTGATCTCTTTATTACACAGGAAGATCTCAACGACAGTGCACGAACTCCGAAGCAACGATACAATTTAGAAGATGGTGAAAATATTTTGTAGGAATTTTATTTGTTTGCTAATGAATTTAGTTCCGGCAGCGCCTTCCCCCGTTCTTCTCTTTTGTAATTCGCCAATGGTTCTATAGTATAACCTGATCAACCAGAACATGGGACCTACGTTTTATTGTCAGTCTCCGATATAACTAGAAACTCGATCTCGCTGATCTGTGAAAAATTGTCCGATAACTCTACGAGGGAGCAAACCGGGTACTTTTGGAACTGGAAGTGAACACACAACCTATATGGTTAAAAAAAAAAAAGATTCAAAATTTTTATAATATTGTTCCCTTTATCTTGTGCACGTTTAAAAAAATAGTATTTTCATTTCTTTTTTTGCCAGTTTGTAACAATGGGTGGTTCGGTAAACAATGTGACCTCAAGTGCCGTTGTTATTATAGCAACCAATGTCCAACTACAACCCAGTGTAGCGGATGCCAAACTGGATGGTTCGGTCCAGATTGCCAGTACGGTCAGTTATTTCATATATTTCTATTTGTCGATGTGTTAGTTTTTATTATGTTGTTGTGTAATAGTTGTCACGACTATATGAATAAATAAAACTAAATAGGAGATGGTGTGGCCAGGAGTTTCTGTGGTTAAGTCGTTCGTCTTACGTTTGGAAAATCGTGGGTTCGAATACCGACGGCGCCGTTCTGTTCACGAATTCCCTTTTCTCTGGATATCCCTTAGACCAGCGTTTCCCAAAGTGGGCGGTACCGCCCCTGTGGGCGCTGAAGCGGTCTAGGGGGCGATAACGGCGCGGAAAAATTTGGGGGCGTTCAGGCAATCTAGGGGTCAGTGGCTCCTTATAGAAAAATTAATAATATATATTTAAAAATAAATAATTTTAGTTTTTTTGCAATTGAATAATCATTTAAACTTTGTGCCAGAATTTAGGACACATCACTTAACAGACGCTGAACGGAAATTGTTCAACTGCTGACAAAAGGGAGCGATTAGGACGAAGGGGTCTTGTGCTGAAATAGTATTATCGATATAAGGGAAGACTAACGTAAAAATATGTAACAATGACGAAACACGTAAAAACAAAGTATTGCAGTTTTACAAAAACAATAACAATATGTTTATTACGCTTGTCGCCTGTGTTGAAAGAGAGGATAGAGGAAAATTCAGAAGAGTCATATACTTGGTTTTGATGTCTTTTGAGGTCTGGGTTAACATTAATTTTAGTTCTGGGGGGATGATTGCAGTTGGTCAGATAGAGGGATTTTGGTGTGAATGAAATGCAGCGTGACAGCAAATATATATATATATGAAATATTTTTACAATAAAGAGTGAAGTCGTTGGACTTTCATAGGATAAGGACCGATTTGGGAACAAAGAATTTTTGTTTTGTCACACCATAAATACAGAGAGAAGTGGCATTATAGGACATCTGTACCCAATACCTCTACTGGTATATTCCGAACAGGACATCTTTACTCAATACCTCTACTGGTATATTCCGGCCGGATGTCAAATCTATAAATACCAGTGGTTTTAGTTTTATAATGAAACTTAATATAGTTATAAGCTTCATTATATTTTGTGTGCTTTGTCAACAATCATCAGTCGAAAGTGTAGTATATAAGTGGAGTCATATAAGTAAATCACATCTTTTATTTTGTGAATATTGTTCCCAACTTTGACTTCATTATGTCTGAATCTAAGAAAAATGTCGACAGTACAGTATTGAGTATTTGAAATACAGCTTTATTCAGTCGCCTACCAACAATTTATTACCAATGTGTTTGATTTGCCAAAACCTATTTACAAATGAAGCAATGAAACCTTCTAGGCTACAAGAACATTTGACTAAAATGCACGCTGACAAAAAAGTATAAAGATTTGTCTTATTTTCAAGTAATGGAAGAAAAATATTTGAAATGTCCAACTATATCAACACTTTTTGTGTCGTCCACTAAACAAGATAATGACGGATTACAAGCTTCTTATAATATTTTATTATTAATCGCAAAAGCTGGAAAACCAGACACAATTGGTGAGGAATTAATCTTGCCGGCAATAAAAGAAGTTACAAACACTATGCTTCATAAGCCAGCGTTATAAATCATCTGGAAAATTCCTTTGAGCAATAATTCAGTGTAAAGAAGAATAGATGAAATGGCTGAAGACGTTGAAAAATTATTATGCAATTATTTGAAGACAGGCCAATTTTCTATTCAACTCGATGGATCAACTCTTCCAAATAATGAACCACTACTTTTATCATACGTTCGATTCATAAAAGAATAAAAAGTGTGTCAAGAATTATTATTTGCTAAAAATTTAGAAAATAGAGCGGATACAAAGGGAGAATCAATATTTAATACCATGAATAAGATTTTCAAGAGAAAGACATCCCTATTCGTAATATTTTGTCTGGTGCTACTGATGTTGCTCCAGCAATGACAGGACAGCACAAGGGTTTTATAGCGCATTTAAAACAAGCAGTACTAAATGTACTTGCTATACATTGCGTTATTCATCATGAACATTTGGTTGCGAAGAAGTGAAGTGAACGTCTGCATACGTCGCTCCATTACACTATTAGAGCAGTCAATAAGAATAGAAGCAATTCATTGAGTGACATATTGTTTAGCCAACTTTGTAGTGAAAATGATGAAGATTTCAATCGTGTGTTGCTTGACAGAAGCTCGTTGGTTTTCAAATAGTATTTGTCTGAATCGATTTTACAATTTATATGATTCAGTACTAGAGTACCTAGAAAACAAAGACGACGGATTGCGGAACAACCTGATTGCATCCAAAAATGACATCACTTATTTGTCAGACCTCTATAAACTATTTAATGAAGTCAATCTACAATTATAAGGTGATGATTTGAATTTAATTAAACGAAAAACATTATTGCCGCTTTTGTGGGAAACTCGTCTGTTCAAACGAAATCTAGGCCGAGGGAATATAGTTACTTTTCAAATTTATCAGCAGTGTCTCTCAAAAAGGATGATTGACTTTCATACTGCTAACACTTGGAGGTTCTCCATGCTGATTTCAATGAGCGATTCAATGAGATTTTGAACATGAATATACCAAATTGGGTTCTAGATCCTTTCTCACATGTAAACACAGCAGAATCATCACAGTTAGAACTGGAACTTATAGAACTCACAACAAACGAAGAACTAACAATCAAATACAAAAGTGGATACCAAGAGTTCTGGCTTCAACAATCAATACCGACACTGTACCCTGGATTATGGGAAATAGTGCAGAGATTTTTAATTGCATTTCCATCTTCTTATTTGGCTGAACGTTTGTTTAGTGATGTAGCAAATTACTATCTAAGAATAGGAACCGATTGCATATAAATGATCGTGGCGATTTATGACTGTTTTTAACGAAAATTGCACTCGATATTAACAAGCTTTTAAGAATGCATCAGGCTCATCTTTCACATTAATGTGTAATTTTTTTCTCTGTATTTTTACTTGTAAATTTGAAAGCAGAAATTTTGTAATACATTTGGTGGTGTTTTAATTATTACAATAATATTCTTACTAATGCAATGCAATCTCTTAATATGTATTCCTAATTTTCATTGTAAACCATTGTATTAAAGTGTGCATAATGTTATTAAGTATACACTTTACAATCTTTACATATGGGCTACGTTTTATCAAAATCAGTATAGCAATAACTGTGTTCAAGATGAATTAGTTGCTATTTGGGGGTCTCCTGGAGAGAAGTGGTTAAGTCACTTGCTTGGGGGTCTCATTGCGAGAAGTGGTTAAGTCACTTGCTTGGGGTCTCCTGAGAGAAGTGGTTAAGTCACTTGCTTGGGGTCTCATGGCAGAAGTGGTTAAGTCACTTGCTTGGGGTCTCCTGGAGAGAAGTGGTTAAGTCACTTGCTGAGGTCTCCTGGAGAGAAGTGGTTAAGTCGTTTGCCTCTTATACCGAAGGTTGTGGTTTCGAATCTGGACCGAGATACATGTACACTTTTTTCATGAGATCCCTAGGAATGTTGCAGGAGCTGCGGAGTTTGTGCTTTGTGCAATACTCTTGGCAGATGGTATGGCATCTCTGTCAACAAGTACGGGACCATATGGGAAAACCGTGCAATGAAGTCAATCCTTGACCCTTATTTAGTTGCTATTTACGTCGAAAATATCAACGGCTTCAATGTAGAAAAATATTGTGAGAGGAGGGGGAAGGGGGCCTTACAAAATGTATGTCTTGCAAAGGGGGCGCTGGCCTGAAAAAGTTTGGGAATCTATGCCTTAGACTGTTGCCGGAGCTACGAAGTTTGTGCACTACTATCGGTGGCGGGCCTTTTCTGCGGAGAGGGACCGATCCAAATAGGAAAACTAGGATCAGTTTTAGGCTCTTTAGACTTGGTAAACCTGAAACTTAGTAACTCATCGTTAGCCTACTGCTTTCGTTTTCAACTCAAATAATACATCCTGTACAGAGAAGAGGAAAAGAAAACATCCTACAAGACCTGCATATCAAGGAGCATTGGCTCATATGTAACATAATTTCCCGGAAGATGAAATATTTTGGCCATGTTAAATATCACAGTGGTTTGAAGAGAATGGTAATGAAAGGCATGATTCCTAGAGTACGAGGCATGGGGTGACCAAGACAAAGATGGCGGCAGGACATCAAAGAAACCGGGAACATGACACTGGAAGAGGCAGAAGAACTTGCAAGAGACAGAGAGTTTGTCAGGTGGGCTGTGATGATAGCGACATTCTGCAAGGGACATGCTACTACTTGAATATTTCTTGTGCAGAATTTTACTCTCATCATCACATTTTCAGTTAATTTTGCAATGATCTGGCGCAGTCTGCTGCACATGGTCAAGCAGGACATACTAAAAGTTTTAGGCTCCGTTTACTTGAAACGTTATTGTTTCCCACTCACAGTCGATGCTTCGGATTGCCCGGAACTGTAGGTTCCAGTTTGACTAGATATAGTCTATCACAGTTTCCAGCCTTGAGATGTTATAAAAGATCTACTGTCCTGGACACTCATGTGTTATGGGTCGTCCTAAGGGTTCCGTTTGAAAAAAACCCACTGAAATTGATGTTGAATCTATCCAGTGTTTTAAGACTTACGTTGTATAGGCAGAATGAGAAGTGTGTTTAAGCAGTGAGCCGTGGGAACCATCAGCATGTATACCATTCAACACCTGCATAGGGGGACTGTGAGCATATAGGTTTGCCAAGAATTCCGAGACGTTGTTTCAGAAACCACTAGCCAAAATTGTAACTGGGTGGGTAGAATTTTACACAACATGAGTGTGTTACATTCAAACAGAGCATTTATATTGGTATACATGTTGCCTGACAGAGTGATTACTGCGGCCCACATTAGGAGTGTAAAGAATAGAACCACTGCTACCTGCCACGCATGTCGTAAGAGGCAACTAGGGAGGTAGAACATGGGCTAGCAACCCCACACTATAAAAAACACTAGATGCTACAGAAACCACAACCAGGGAAATTCACTTCGCCTCCCTATGAAGAAGGGGAAAAATAATTCCTTGTATATGAGGGCTTGGAAGGCATTGGTTGTGGACATATACCTCCCTAGGGGTGAAGGGTGAAGAAAATACATGTCATTAAATGATAGGGACAGGGGATGTTGGAAGTCTCCATTGCAGACAACCGTTGATGCAGAGACATCACCTGATAATGATAATCTTGTGTTTAATCATGTTTATATATGTATATATATATATATATCCCTCTTGTACTATTATATGTAATATAGGGTTGCAAGTAATTGCTCCATACTGCTGTGACCTGGGCAAATTGCTCATCTCTTCCATGGAATTGAGTCTAATATTTCTTGCTTCTCTCAGTATAATTAGTTTCAAGGTTTCCCTAGGGCGTACTCTCTTTCTTGAACCCTTTGCCTTCCACTTCAATACTTGCTGTGATATTCTTTGATCATTTCTTCTCAAGGTATGCCCAACATATCTCCATCTTCTTCTTTTAACAGTTGTTATAAGGCCCCTGTGAGTGCGGTTCAATTCCACAGGGTGGCAGAAAAACCACAGGTTCTCCATATTTACGGTGTTTGTGGTACCGAAACGAAGGTTTACGATGTCCATGGCCCCGAGCCGAAGAGCTGAAGGCTCAATTGCTTCTGGATCCAAAACAAACCAGTTGTTACCAGTAATTGAAAACATTTCTCTGATTTCATCACTTCTCTTGAATTCGTTCCATTTTAATTGCATTATTTTTCTTAAACATCTATTTTCAAATGAATTCAACTTATTTTCTATATATCTTTAGTCATTTTCCAACTCTGACCGGCATATGTTAGTATTTATACAACATTGGAATTAAAAAATTTTATTTTTGTTTTAAAACTATATAACTTGCAGTTATATATTTTATTTAGAACTTTAAATGCTGATACTACTTTTAGAATTCATAACATATTTTCTTTGTTTTCTATGTTTGTATTACTAGATAAATAAATTGACAAATTGTTTGTGAATAATCAATTATACATTTTCATCAGTGGACTTGGTCCAAGTTTCCCAGTTACCGACCACACAATCAGTGTTAGCAGACAATAATGATGCCACATGTCTTTCTACAAATCTGATGTCAGTAACCGTGACTTGGAATACATCTTATCCATTTTCATGGATGCGGATAAGTGTTCAGAATCCTGGTTAGTGGATAACAATTATTCTTTCATTGAGAACATTTTGGTAAATAGTTAGTGGTTCTATAAATATCATCATGAAGCGAGTAGATTATGTGTTTCAAGGAGTTTCTCACATAACTTGAAATTACTATATGTGTGTGTTGATGTGGCTTCCGCCCGTGTGGTGTCGAGGACCGCAAGGGAAGCAAAGAATTGTACCACTGCAACCTACAAGGCATGTCGTAAGAGGCGACTGTTGTAGGCCCTGGGAAGCGACCTAGTAAATAAAAAGCAACATAGAAATTACTTGTGCTGGCCTACTTGTAGGCATATAACTGACACAATGTACAATTGCTCTTAGGCTCAGATCACATACAAATCACAAAGATTGATTAACAAATCATCGATATCGATCATTGAAGAAGAAGTGGCTTCAGTCCAGATGTCTAACAATAATTTATATGTGGATATGTGGATTCTATATGTGTTGATGTAACTTCAGTTCAGTTATGTAATGATATACCAGTTAGCCCCATTGTTAAGGCACCCACAAATTTCACAGGCAGCTAAGCACTGTCCCAGATCAATGGAAGAAGGGAATAATCGTTAAGATCCCCAAAAAGGTGATCTCAAAGATTGCAACAACTGGAGAGGGATCACCTATTATCAGTAATGACCAAGACTTTCTGCAAAATCATTCTTAATAGAATCAAAGGAGCAGTGGACACAACCCTGAGAGAAGAACAAGCTGGTTTTAGACCTGGGAGAAGCTGCTTAGACCAAATAATTACCCTACGACTAATTTTGGAGGAACATATTGAGAAGCAACAACCACTCATACTAAATTTCATCGATTTTAAAAAGCCTTTGATAGTCTACACAGAATCTCTCTGTGGAATATTCTGAGATGCTATGGAGTACCAGTAAAAATAATAAACATTATTAAGAGCCTCTTTGATGGTTCACAGTGTGAAGTTCGCACTGATGGTGGGCACAGTGACTGGTTTATGGTTGAAACCGGAGTAAAGCAAGGCTGTATTCTATCTCCGCTATTGTTTGGAGTGGCCATTGACTGTGTGATGCGAAAATGTTGCAAGGGCGAAACTGGCATCGATTGGGTAGAAAATAATCAACTAGAAGATTTGGATTTTGCAGATGATATTGCCTTGTTAAGTAGAAACAACTAAGATATGCAAAGAAAAACAGAAAAAGTATCCTTAATCCCATAGTCACCACACTCCAGTCATTTTTAAAAGATACGAACCACGCTTTGTCTGTCTTTTCTTCCGTTGAGTTGCTACCGAGAGAACCTACCGTCCCTTCCTCCTTGATGTGTGCTCATTGTACACTTCTATACCTCATCCTGACGGCCTTAAAGCTTTCCAGTTCTTTCTCAATAGGAGAACTAATCCACTTGTGTCAACTTCTGCTCTCCTTCGTCTTTTCGGAACTAGTTCTCACTCTTAACTCCTTTCAGTTTAATGACCAATTCTTTGAGCAGATAAGTGGGGTTGCCATGGGTACTAAAATATGACCTAGTTATGCTTGTCTATTCATGGGTTATCTTGAACACCTAGTATGGACTACATATGATGGCCCCCTTCCGTCTGTCTATCACAGATACATTGATGACTGTATTGGCATTACTGATATGCCTGAAGCCGATTTATCACGCTTCATTACTTTCATTAATGTTTTCAACCCTTCTATTCGTTTTACTTCTCACATCTCCACTACATGTGTCAACTTTCTTGACATTACTATCTCCATACGCCTATCCACTATCACTACATCAGTATATTACAAGCCTACTGATGCACATAGTTTTCTCCTTTATACTTCTTCCCATCCCGGGCTTGTCGTGACTCTTTGCCATTCTCGCAGCTCTTGCGCCTTCGTCGCCTTTGTAGCGAGGACGATGATTTTCTTGAGAGAGCTCGTGAGATGCTTGATTTCTTTCGCAGGCGCCTATACCCAGAGAGAGTGCTTGTCTGGGCTATGCATCGAGTTCAGAAAATCACTCGCCAGCAGGCCCTCACCAGCCAGCATAGGACCACTAACTCTAACAGAGTAAAACTTATCTTTACTTTCCACCCCCATAGTTCACTGGTGAAAAATGTTTTATTCCGTCATCTGTCTATCCTTAAGTCAGATCCTGAGACCCGTTCTGTCTTCCCCAACTATCCTTTGGTGGCTTACAGACGGGACAGAAGACTTAAGGATATGTTGGTACACAGTCGCCTTAAGTCCAATATCCAGACTAATTTTGGCACTGTTCGGTGTGGCCGTTGGCGTTGCAACACATGTGCTTATGTGATACAGACGCGTACTGTATCTTTCCTTTAGCCACGTTTCTTATTGACGATGGTTTCACATGCGAGTCATGCAATCTTATCTATGCCATTATCTGTAAACGGTGTAACAAGGCTTATATCAGCGAGACAGGCAAGAGGCTCAGTGACCGATTCGCCAACACTTGCGCGACATACGCCAATGCTCTGTGACCCCTGTGGCCACCCATTTTAATGACACTGGCTATTTAGGAGCTCACGATGTCCAGGTCACAGCCATCCGATCATGTTCTCGGATGATCGCAGTCGATTTGCTCTGGAGAATCGGTTGATTTCGTTGTATGGTACCTTGCGACCACGTGGGCTCAACGTATTACATTCCTATGCTTCTTAGTAATTTCTCTTCCCATGCCTTGTAATCTATATGGGTATATGTTGCATGTATTCAAGATATATATTTACTAGATTTTTCATTGTTTCTCTTCCGTTCTATTTCTAGTTTGTATGTGTGTTTTATGTGTTACATTTATTTCGTTATTCGTTCTTATTCCCAGATTTTCGTTTTTATTTCCAGATTTTCATTAGAAACGTTTGTTTTTGGTCGTCCATTTGTTTTTTAAATTTGTCACTCCTGTTGTTCGTTTGCTTGATAAAGGCCTTGTTGGTCAAAACGTTGCTGTATTTTGTCATTGTTTTTGTAATTTGTAAAACTACAGTACTTTGTGATTACATGTTTTGCCAAATAAAAACAGACAACTTGTCATCTATAGCATCAAAAGTTGGACTGCAGATAAGCTATGAAAAACAAATATAATGAAGACACCTATGGCAAGTAATGCAGATATCACACTGGAATCTAAAATGATAAAAATAACAGAGCAGTTCACCTATTTAGTTAGCAATTTTGATTGCACAGGAAATGTTAAAGAAGAAATTATGATACGAATTGGCAAAGCAACATCAGCTTTTAAAAGTCTAAATAAAATATGGAACTGCAATTTATATAGTATTAAAACTAAATTACGAATTTTCAATTCAAATGTTGTGTCAATCCTAACATATGCTAGCGAGAGTTGGAAAATGACTAAAGATATAGAAAGCAAGTTGAATGCATTTGAAAATAGATGTCTGCGTAAAATAATGAATATAAAATGGAAAGAATTCAGGAGAAGTGATGAAATCAGAGACATGTCTGGTTAACCACTAGTGACAACTGTTATAAGAAAGAGAAGATGGAGATATGTTGGGCACACCTTGAGGAGAAATGATTAACGAATATCAAGGCAGGGATTGAAGTGGGATGCAAAGGGTTCAAGAAAGAGGTCGACCTAAGGAGACCCTGAAACGAACTTTGCTGAGAGAGGTAGGAAATATCGGTCTCAGTTCCATGGAGGAGATTGAGCGAGTTGCCCAGGATAGAGCAGTATGGAGAAATTATTTACAGGCCTTATGTAAGTATACGTACGAGAGGAATTATTATTATTATATATATATATATATATATATATATCAATATGATTTGACTCTATCTCAGGTTTGTTGAACAGTTTTACAGTGAGCTTCTTCAACAATTCCACACCAGTAACATGCAACAATTTAAGAAATGCTACAGTTACTGACCAGACACTGGATATTCATTGTGACCTTATTGGACAGATCACAAATGTCACTCTTACTGGAGGTGGAGTCAGTTCTCTTTGCTCTGTCTACGTCAGTGGAGGTATGCTCAAATTTTATGATTGACAAGACTATGCTCTACAAAACATTTACTTTTCATTAACCCAATATCTGGCATGAGTCAGTTCTGATGGACTCCCTATGAGCACTCAGATCTGATACCATGCTACAGTATAACACCAGGTGTGGTACTTTAAAGTGAGGTTTTCTTTTTGTAAATTCCGTGGCCTCCAATAACATATGGCCAGCAGGCACAGTTAAAAATTCTAGGAAATAAGACCACAACTGTCGCATGAACTCGCATTTTAGTATTAGTATTGTTGTATAACCTCTCCATGAGGCCATTACCTTGTAGTAGTGGGGAGGCTTGCGTGCTCCAATGATACAGTGAGCTAGGACGGCGGGAACTTATGTTCCCGGAAGGGTTACCCAAGCCGGAAAGGTCACTGAAGAGGAGACAGACGAAGCATGGTCTCCTGGTCCTCCAGGTTGGGGGGTTGGGCTTGGGACTAACAATCCCATCCTTTAAAAAAATTAAAGTTACGGAAACAACAACAAACATACAACCTATCTACGGGCATGAAGGGCTACCAGAGTCATTGACTTACATGACTGGAAGTGGTGAAAGCCGAAAGGAAGCTACTTTCATGAGGACTGAAGTCCTGAATGCCAAAACCAAGACCAGAATTGGATGCTGGAATGTAAGAACAATGTACGAAACCGGAAAACTGTCACAAATAACAGCAGAAATGAGAAGATATAATCTACATATCCTAGGGTTAGCGAGACAGATGGACAGGAAATGGAAGAAGTACCACTGCAACAGGTGAAACAGTCCTTTTTCTGGACGAGACGATGACCTACACCATGAAGGAGTAGCAGTAATCCTAAGAAAAGGTGTGGAAAAGTGTCTATTAGAATGGAAACCTATCAGCAGCCGCTTGATTAAGATCAGACTAAAGGGAAGCATACAAACATCACAATCCTACAATGCTATTCGCCAACTAATGATAGCGAAGATACAAAGAAAGACTCTTACTACGAAAACCTACAAGCAGAATTAGACAAGTCACCATCCCATGATGTTATCATTGTTATGGGAGATCTAAATGCGAAGGTCGGACAAGACAACACGCATAGTTATAGAACTATGGGAAAATATGGATGTGGTATGATGAACGAAAATGGGAACGTTTAGTAAACTTCTGCAGCATGAACAATCTCGTTATAGGAGGAACCCTATTTCAACATTTAGATATCCACAAATTAACATGGTATTC
Organism: Arion vulgaris; assembly: GCA_020796225.1. Lineage (NCBI taxonomy): Eukaryota > Metazoa > Mollusca > Gastropoda > Stylommatophora > Arionidae > Arion > Arion vulgaris. Next base: position 82,202,449 of record CM036755.1, read on the forward strand.
CCTAATGGCAGAGATAAAAACCAAATAGACCATATAATGATCAATGGACCCTGGAGACGCTCGCTGCTAGATGTTGTAGTCAAGAGAGGTGCAGATGTTGGTAGCGACCACCACCTAGTCACAGCTTATGTCAAAATTAAACTAAGAAAAACAGGACAACAGAAAAACTTCCAAAAGAGGTTCGATGTGGATAGACTAAAAGACACGGAAGTAAGGGATAAGTTTATAATGCAGATAAAGAACAGATTCCAAGCCCTAGAAAGTAATGAAACTACGGATGAAACTGACAACATAGATAGAACATGGGACAACATAGCATCTATATATAGCAAGAGCAGTGAAACATGTCTAGGGTAACGCACAAAGAAAAGAAAAGAATGGATAACACCAACAACATGGAAAATAATAGACAGCCGAAGAATATTAAAAAGAAATTGTTAGAAGCAAAGTCCGAAAGACTGAAAGCAAGATACCAAGAACAGTACAAAAGCGCAAGTAAAGAAATCAAACGGGCTGTGAGAGCTGACAAAAGAATGTATGTTGAAGACCTGGCAGTGCAGGCAGAAGAAGCAGCAAAAAAATGTGATCAGGGAACAGTGTACAAAATTACAAAGCTAATAAGCGGAAACATTACAGGAGATCAAATACTCTCCTAAAGGATAAGAATGGAATACTATTGACAACGGAAAAGGAACAAGAAATACGATGGACAGAGCATTTTAAAGAATTGCTAAATAGACCACCGCCAACGGTAGTAGCAGACATACCAGAACCAACAGAGGAATTAGAAATTGGCATTGAAACACCCAGCCAGGATGAGATCATTACAGCAATTAAATCTCTTAAGAATAACAAGGCACCAGGGAATGATGACTTAAACGCAGAACTATTCAAAATAGACCCAGAACTTGCAGCTAATATATTACAACCCTTGTTTACTACTATATAGAATACCCAAATAATACCTGATGCATGGAACAGAGGAGTCATCATCAAGATCCCCAAAAGGCTCCTTGCCGATTGTAATAATTGGTGGAATAACACTGCTTTCTGTCCCAAGTAAAATCTTAAGCAAAATCATCATACAACGTATTACTGATGCTGTGGATAAGAAACTGAGAAAGGAACAAGCAGGATTTCGGAGAGGACGGAGCTGTATAGGCCAAATATTTGCTCTTAGAAATATCATAGAGCAGTGCACAGAATGGTAAAGCAAACTCTATATCAACTTTGTAGATTTTGAAAAGCTTTTGATAGCATACACCTGAAAGTCTATGGCGTATCTTAAGATGGTATGGAATCCACTGTGTTTTATAAATATTATAAAAAGCTGCTACAGCAAATTTGCATGCAGTGTTGAAACTTCAGAACTAAAGTTTGAAGTAAAAACAGGCGTGCGACAAGGATGTGTTATGTCAGCCCTATTATTCAACACTGTCATAGATTGGGTGATGCGTAAACAACGGAAGATAAGGCAAGAGGTATTAGATGGACGCTCACATCCACTCTGGAAGACCTAGATTTTGCAGATGACATCGCACTCTATCTCATACACATAGAGATATCAGGAAAAGACCTGCCGCCTTAACCAATATAGTGAGATGGTTGGGCTGAAAATAAATCAGAAGAAAACTGAAGTAATGACTCTGAACATAGCAACCCCAGCACCAGTCAAACTAGAAGGTAAAACCCTCCGAGATACAACCGCTTTCACATACCTTGGAAGTGTTATTAGCAATGAAGGAGGCGCTGGATCTGACATTAAAAACAGACTGAGTAAGGCACGAAGTGCATTCATGACCCTTCAGACCGCCTTGAAATCTGCCCAATACAGCATCAGAACCAAGACTAGTATCTATAACAGCTGTGTGCTGTCAACATTGCTGTACGGATCGGAATGCTGGAGAATGACAGAACAGGATATGTCCAGACTCTCCGCCTTTCATACAACTTGTCTGCGAAAAATCTTACGCGTGTACTGGGCGACTACTATCTCGAATCAAGAATTGCTTGCACGATGCCAACAAGAGAATATGGGCACTATCATCCGAAGACGACGCTGGAGATGGATTGGACATGTGATGCGCATGGAGACTGGCTCCGACACGAAAACTGCACTGAGATGGACTCCAGAGGGTAGGCGAAAGCGTGGAAGAACCAAGACGACCTGGAGGAGAACGATAGAGCAAGAGCTGAAGGAAATGAATCATAGCTGGAACACAATACAGAGGAAGGCCATGAACAGGGAAGAATGGTGTACGTTTGTTGCTGCCCTAAACGCCAAGGGCGTAACAGGCTAAAGAGAGAAGATTGTTGTATAAGGACAAATTCATTTAAAACAACACAACATGCTAAATCAAGGTTATATTATGTTAGTTAATTGCATATCCTTTACAGGACTTTGTAACGCTGTTTGTGATTTTTCTAGGCATTATTACGTTAATATTTACGTATTTTGCCATTGCTTTCTGAACAGGTGGTGCCATCATCCTTTGTTAAATTCCAGCAAACAATTTGCAACCAAATTGTCTGCAGCGTGATTCGAACTCAGAACGTCGAGGTTAATAGACCGAGTCACTAACCCCTAGGCCACAGACGCCACCTTCTTTGGCTACAAGCATAGTATTTTGTGGAAACGTTATTTGTAAAAAAAAAAGGGATACGAAGAGTATATAGTTCCTGTGTATATAGTTCCTGTGTATATAGTTCCTGTGTATATAGTTCCTGTGTATATAGTTCCTGTGTATATAGTTCCTGTGTATATAGTTCCTGTGTATATAGTTCCTGTGTATATAGTTCCTGTGTATATAGGCTTTGAGAATCAATTAACTCTATATAACAAATATATTTTTAAATGGTGTTTCTTGTTCTTGTTTATAATTACCTACCCCTTGGAGACTGTTAGAAAACAGCATTTCATAAATTATTGTGTTTTACAATTATGCAGATGTGGATGTGTTCAGATCTTACACATCTAAAGCAACAGTAACTTGGTTTTCAAAGAACAATTATGTTGTGAATACACCAATGCTAATAGTGAAACTTTGTTAGATGGACACTAACAGAACCAGATCCATTACATGCTTAGGTGTGAGATTTGACTAGTCTGTCATTCAAAGGACATGCAGATGTTTGCAATAATGGGAGAGTGGTGCAGCTTGCATCAACATCATTGATATTCTTAGAGTTAGAGATAGATAAAGTGAATGTTATTAGTCACTTCAAGACTGCCTATTGAATGAAGACACTAAAATAGATGTTGAATCAAATCCACAATTTAAGGAGTTTGGAGTTACCTCTTGTACAAGTAGAGCTGGATGCCTGAGGGGTAGAATGAGAAGTGTCTTTCTTCTTCTTCGAATGCTCCATATCGACCACTTGTTAACAACTCTTTGTAATTTGTATGTGATCCTAGCCTAAGAGCGATTGTACGTTGTGCCAGTTATGCGCCTACAAGTAGGCCAGCACATCCGATTTCTGCAACGCTTTTTATTTACTATGGTAGCTTCCCTAGACCACTACCTCAGTCGCCTCTTACGGCATGCCTTGCATATCGTTGTGTGACCATTATTTGCTCCCCTTGCAAGCCCCGGCAACACACATCCACAAGAGCAACTCCGTGAATATACTTAAGAAAATTCAGGCTGGCTGTATGAAACAGGAATGGTTGATGACTTTGAACATATCACCAATAACCTATTTAACCATTATTTTAATACCAGTGTAAGCAGGAGTACAAGGACAATGAGCATGCAGATCACCTGGCTAATACAGCAGTGATCAAGGAAGGACAATCAATAGATAGTGCAGATATCAACAATGTCATAAAAGAAACAGGTCAGAAAGATGACTTTGAAAACATTTATAAATCTACCTTCCTATTAAGAGTAAATAAATGAAGGTGAACAAAGGAAATGTCAAACATGAAGACTGTTAGAAGCATGAGACATTTGATTAATCAACACAGAACGGCTGTGACTCCTAGTTATAAGCTGGTAAAGATATTGGAAAGAGATAAGAACACCTATAGACCTGTCCGGAGTACTGTGAGAATAACTTTCACTAATCATTAGAGCTTGTTTATTGGTTATTAAATTAACATCACGCCTATGTGGTGCCGGGGCCTGGAAGAGGAGCAAAGAATAGTACCACTGCGACCTACAAGACATGTCGTAAAAGGTAACTGATGTAGGACCTAGGGAAGCTACACTAGTAAATAAAAAGCGTCGAAAACTCGGATGTGCTGGCCTACTTGTAGGTGAATAACTGGAACAATATACAATTTCTCAGGCTCAGATCACATATAAATCACACAGAGTGGTTAACAAGTGGTCGATATAGAGCATTCGAAGAAGAAGAACTGACTTCATTGCACTCTAGGCAGACCCATAGGTGCTTAGTCTTCACCAAAAGATATTGAAGAGTAGATACTGAGGGTTTCATGGCTTGCTGGTTAAATACACTACTGGGGTCAAGGGCAAGGAAGAGGCGCGCCAGGATTAGGGAGTTGGATCTCTAATCCCTGCTCTCACCTCCACATGGTGACCCTGGTAACAGACGGTAGTTCCGGTCTGGCCAAGAGAACAGGTGCTGTGGGAGAGCTACTCTGGGGCAAGTAGAGATGCAAAGGTAGTCATGCCTGATGGGATCCGCTCGCAACACAGACGAGCGAACTCCCAGAGTGACTATTGATGCTTGCCTCTCCTGGATCAAGGGAAAAGTTAGAGTCACACATGGGGAACCTCGGGACGGAACTCGGAGCCCACGCATTCTCTCTCTTGATGCAATTCTCTTGAGCTGATGAGAATGCCGGGTGATGAGTTGGGCCACACGTTGGTCCATATGGGTCAAAAGTTCGAATCAAAACCATCGAAGAGACGTTGACCCATGTGTTGCGAAATTCGAGCCCAGCATGCTTCTCTAGAGGCACTACCCTAGAGCCGATGAGTACGCTGGGAGTCGAGTTGAGTTCCACATGGGCTTCATGGGGTGAAACTCGGTTTTGCCCCTCGAGGTCGGATAGCCCACTGGGAATTGACGGAAATGGTGAGGTAGGCACCAGGGCAGAGTGAGCGCGCATGCGGACATTGCAAGGGTGGCACCACATGGGGCGAATCCGTGCCCCATCTCATGGGTGGGAGACCGGGTTGAGTCACAGAAGGCGACAGCCCAGGCAAATGTGTGCACGACATGGAAGGTACGAAAAATGTGAGCACAGAAAAGGTCGATGGTGACAGGGCATCAGGGCAGAGCTAGCACGCACGCTGGCAAAGTCATAGTTAACCTCATCGAGGGGCAGGCCGTCATGGCAAGAGGGTGTGCACCCAACCCACATGAGCAGAGCTGGAAAGCACAGCAGAGGCAAAACCAGTGCAAGTGCGGCAGCAGCAAACAGAGTGTGTGTCCCACCCAAATACACAGAACAGCTGGAAAGCTCAGCAGAGGTAAAGCCAGCGCGCTTTCCCTGCAGGGAACTACTGCTGCCTTGTAGTTTTGATTGGGGACAATCAAAGCCTAGCGGAACAAACCGCAAACAAACCTGAATGGGCGGCAAACCAAGGTGTTCATTAAAACGACCGGTTTTGCTGGGCAGATGGTGATCATAAGCCTGGAGGGCAGGCCGTCTAAGGGTAGCTGCCCTGAAAGAAAATGGCAAATCGTTGTCTTGTGGGTTCGGCTGGGACAGCCAAAGGCTATCGGAAAGCGTACCACAAACAAACGCTGGCTGAAATCGAATACCCCACCGAAGGATAAGCAACTGTGCTTAAAAAGGTGCTGAAGGTTGGTGCACGTACATTACGTTCTGATGTTTGGCAGTTTATACATTACAATAAGAATGATAAAAACTAGCCTAGAACGATCGAGGAAGAAGAAACACACTACTCATTCTGCCCCTCAGGCATCCAGTTCTACCTGTACAACGGGTAACACCAAACTGCTTAAATCGCTGGATCGATTCAACATCTATTTTAGTGTCTTCATCCAACAGACAATCACGAAAAGACCAAAGAACATCTACCCAACAATCGATGTTGTTGATGCATGCCTGTCTGCTCTCATTGCAACAGAAACCTGCATAAATAGGACAGTAGATCCAAGTAAGCTTCTGAAGGTTAGAAACTTCTATAGACGACATCCACTCATATCGAAACCTGCCCTTTGGATCTTGTGAAGCATCAACTGAGAGTCAGATACAACAATGGCCCAGTAAATCAAGTCCCAAAGAGCCAATGGAGGCAGGTTGGCTCACCTCCATCCTCATACTAGAGTTTACTGACACAATTAAACTATGACATTTTGTTTCTGCAGGTGGAATGTTGCGCTAATCAAACAACCACACAGTCTGACTTACGTAGATGCATATTCTTGGACCAGGAAGCAGTGGATGGAATAATAATGGAGCATTTGATGTAAATAGTTGTACACTACAACCTTAAGTGATCCATCCTGGTCTCTCAGATTTCTACTGCCTGTCATAGTCAACAGATATGTTATATACAACAGAAATTGTAAGAAACTTCTCTAAGAACTTGCAGCTTTCTTAACAGCATGAGAGAGTATAACAAATTACCTCAGTCTTACTATACTTAATTTTTCCTCTTTGAACACTCCATATCGACCACTTGTTAACCACTCCTTTCGATACACTCTGTTAACCACTCCATATCGATCACTTGTTAACCACTCCATATCGATCACTTGTTAACCACTCCATATCGATCACTTGTTAACCACTCCATACTCAATCCACTTGTTAACCACTCCATATCGATCACTTGTTAACCACTCCATATCGATCACTTGTTAACCACTTTGTGATACGTTAGCTGGCCTAAGAATGATTGTACGTTGTGCCAGTTATGCACCTATAAGTAGGCCAGCGCATCCAATTTCTGCGACACTTTTATTTACTAGGGTAGCTTTCCTAGGCCTCTACCTCAGTCGCCTGTGATGACATGCCTTGTAGATCGCAGTGTTACTATTCTTTGCTCCCATTGGGAGCTCCGGCAACACACTTGAGGAAATACTATACTTACTAATGACAGATATCTTCTTTATGTAATATGTCTGCAGTGCCACGGTAAATATCTTGTCTCTATAATTAACCGTAATGGAGATTGCAGAGAAGAAGTTAGAAGAAGACTAGCCATGGCCTTACAGAGGGTGGTCAGCATGAAGAAACTATGATACAACACAAGCAAAGAAACAAAAGTAAGACTGCTGAGAACATGCATATTTCCCGTGGCAACATATGGATGCGGATTGTGGACCATAACAGAAACATTAAAGAACAAAATTTTAAGCTTTCGAAACAGGGTGTTACAGAAAAGTTCTTAGAATATCCTGTACAGAGAAGAGGAAAAAGAAAAACATCCTACAAGACCTGCATATCAAGGAGCATAAAGACAAACATCCTACAAGACTTGCATATCAAGGAGCATTGGCTCATAAATAACATCATTTCCCGGAAGATGGAATATTTTGGCCATGTTAAATATCACAGTGATTTGAAGAGAATGGTAATGGAAGGCATGATTCCTAGATTACGAGTCATGGGGTGACCAAGACAAAGATTGCGGCAGGACATCAAAGAAACCGGGAACATGACACAGGAAGAGGCAGAAGAACTTGCAAGAGACAGAGAGTTTGTCAGGTGGGCTGTGATGAAAGTGACATTCTGCAAGGGACATGCTACTACTTGAGATATTTCTTGTGCAGAATTTTACTCTCATCATCACATTTTGAGTTAATTTTGCAATGATCTGGTACAGTCTGCTGCACATGGTCAAGCAGGACATACAACAGGTCACATAATGTGACACTTGGTAGTTGGTGTATTACAGTATTGATTATAAAACAAGGTCTACTTTGCTGCAGTAAACTCTGTGACCAAGTGGTTAAGCCCTTGCCTTGTGTTCTCACTCTCTCTCTCTCTCTCTCTCGCGATCGTTCTTAAGCCGTTTTTATCATTCTTTTGTGATAAATAAACAGCCAAACATCAGAACGGGATGTACGTGCACAGCCTTCAGTGCCAATTATAGATAAAGTGCTTATCTTTCGGTGGTGTGTTTGATTTCAACCAGCATTTGTGTACGGTTTGCTCTCCGCTAGCCTTTTGCTGTCCCCTGCCAACACCCACAAGGCAGCCGGTTGCTATTGTCTTTCAGGGCAGCGACCCGTAGACGACCTGCCCTCCCATGCTGATGAGCGTCATATGTCCAGCTATACCAGTCTTGTTAATGGACTGCTTAGTTTGCCTACCGTCCAGTTTTGTGTATGGTTTGCTCCACTAGCCTTTGATTGTCCCCAATCAACTACAAGGCAGCAGTATTTCCCTGCGAGCGGAAACGCGCACTGGCTTTACCTCAGCTGGGCTTTCCAGTTGTTCTGCACATCGGGTGGGCGTACACCTCGTGTTTGCCGTGCTTGCCGTGCCTGCCTCGCTTGACGTGCTGCTCGCTTGCATGCGTGCATGCTTCGCCCTGGTGCGTACTTCACCATTTCCGTCAACTCCAACCTGCGCATGTTTGCCTGTGCTGTTCCCGCCTGGGGTTCAACTCGGTACCCCACCCCTTGTGTTCTGAAGGTCATGGGTTCGAATCCAAACTGCGATGTTCTGTTCACAAGTGTATTTTATTCAGAGGCCCTCAGGATTGTTGCCAGAGCTATGGAGATTGTGCTTTGTGCAATACTCTCGGCAGATGGTGTGCCATTTCTGCGGAGAGGGACTGAGCCATGGGGTAAAACCAGGTGCAATGAAGTCAATCCTTCAGTTTAAGATCCTTTAGAGTTAGACACTAGAAATAACATGAAAATAATTGTAGCAATTTGATTAATTGATATGAACATCATCATTGCACTCCTGCGAACAATCATGTGTGTTCCAATCTCTTTCTTACACAGGAAGAACTCAACGGCAGTGCGCTAACTACATAGCACCAGCAAGAGTTCACAATGTAATTTTGAAGATAGTGAATGTTTGTAGAAATCTTATTGTGATCTTTTTAATGAATGATGCTCAATATGTTGCTTTGCAGTCTATTTTCATCAGTTTTCAACTGTCAAAGGGTTATTTTAAATCAGTACTCAATATGAGCTGTTTTATTCATTGCCAACCATGACATTAACATTTTATTTCCCTGAAATTGAACAAACTCCCTAAAAACTGGGAAAAGAGGCTGGTTTAAAAACATGCTAAAATTTATATAAATAGCCACACAAATCAAGATAGTCGCCCATGATCATGTGACTTATTTACATAAAATATTTTTTTCAGATTAGAAACTATTCATAATGGTGGTCATAACATTTTGAAATGTGTATGTCACTTTAACAAATTTGTTATGAATTTAATTTTAAAAAACAGTTATTTTGAAAGAATTCTGCAAATACCCTTGGTAATGGGAGACAATAATGCTCAGGATTGCTGGTCAGCAAAGTGTTAAATGCTCAACTGGAACATGGGACCTACTTTTATGTTGGTCCTTCTATGCTAAGACTAGAAAATTGGTCTCACCTACTCTGAGATCGGGGATCACTGGAAATATATCGAGATTGCACCATGCAGGGAATGAACCAAGTACCTATGGAGTGAAAGGTGAGAATCTTACCATCATGCCACAGAGACCCATAAGGGAAAATGAAAATCGTGACATATCCTTTACAGGACGTAGCCATCACCACAACAAATGAGTCGTGGATTTTCTAGGCACTACTTACACTTTCAGTAGTTTGCCATTGATTTCTTAACAGTGAGCTCTATTTTTACCTTTCGTAAAATCCTACGGAAACGAATTTGCTTCCAAACTGCCTGCAGCGGAGTTTGAAGCAGGTATGCTTGGGTTGCGATCTAGCTCACTACCACGTAAGCTACAGATACTCACCTTAGAGCATGACGCTGGAAGAAGCGGGAGAACTTACAAGAGACAGAGAGTTTGTCAGACGGGCTATGATGAAAGCAACGTTCATGAATAGTGTGTTTAACCAGCGAGACATGGGAACCATCAGTGTCTACTCTTCAATATCTATTGGGGACGATTGAGCAACTATTGGTCTGCCCGGAGTGCAATGATGTCAGTTCAACAACCAATAACCAAGTTCTAGTGATTAGTCAAGATCATCCTCACAGTACTCCGGACAGGTCTATAGGTGCACTTATCTCTCTCCAATATCTTTACCAGATTATAACTATGAATCACACCCATTCTGTGTTGATTAATCAAATGTCTCATGCTTCTAACAAAGTGTTCATGTTTAACAGTTCCTTTGTTCACCTTTATTTATTTACTCTTGATAGAGATAGAGATTTATAAATGTTTTCAAAGTTATCGTTACGACATGCTTCCATTATGACATAATGGACAGTTTATAAATAGCAATACTTCTATTGATATCATTCTCATTATTATTTCTTGTTTCATCTACCTCAGTTATCCAGGAGCGGCTGATTGGATTTATTCTCACAAGTTTTGATGCCAAAAATACACAAGTGTTTAACTACCCATCCCTAAGTATATTAAACGAACTTATATTTGTAGTAATATCACCAGATGTGTCTGTCTCTAATGTAACCATACGACTAAATGGTAATGACAGATTGCTAACACTGTGTGAAGTTGAAATTTATGGCGGTAAGTTGTTATAGTTTTTTAATGGTATTTGTATGCTTTTCTTTGGTTTTTTCACTTGTCCGCCATAAATTCAGGAGTAGTCGGCACCTAATATGGTACTTATGATTTTTGCATAAAGGCTAGCTTTCCTTATAAAAAGTGTTTGTCGCCATTCAGGCAAGTCTTACCTTTGACTTCTGATGTACTTGTAATTTAGATCCACAAGTAAAGGATCAGAAAACCACAAACCGTGCACATCAACATTGTTTTGGGCCCAAATATTACTCAAACTTCCTAGTTAGCATGACACATGTTTACTAACAAAGCATGTTATTGACTTTGATATCTGCATCTCTATTTTTATGTTGTAATTTTGATAGAACAGCAGCACTACTACCACATTCACTCATCATCAAATAAATTGTCCAAAGCAGAACTTTGCCACCCTAACAGTCCTTCGGAATTTCTTTCTCTCATAGTCCAGATGTCCCGCCTCTGCAGCGATCATGCTCAAACCATCAGTTGCATCCTGAATCCATCTTCTCCATGGTCTTCCTGTTCTCATCTTTCCCGGGATATCACCTTCCACGGTGTAAGGACACATTCACTACTGAATTGAAAAACATGATGTTGCCAAATTTAAATTTTTTGTTTACATTTTCAGCTTGAAAAATATATAAGTTGCTTCCAGTTAATAAATGTGACCAAACTCTCTATCGGAACACAATGTAGAAATAGATAGCTTCGATGTAGATAAAAAAAAAAACAGAAGAAATTTCATCAGTATACATTGATGTAAATTTCGCACCAATTTGACATGAAACAATGCTTGGGGGTAGTGAGCAGCTGTTGAGTTATTTAAATAGACAAGCTTAGCGCATGCTGCAGCAGTTATTACAGAACTAATTAACATCTATCAAAGCAAGTTAACCCTTTCGCTTCATAATTATTTTGACTCCTGTATTCATCGATTTGCAGAGCAAATGTAACGTTCAATGCTAAGTAGTTTAGACTTTTATAACTAAAGTATAATTTCAGGCAGTGGACACAACCCTGAGAGAAGAAAAAGCTGGTTTTAGACCTGGGAGAAGCTGCTTAGACCAAATAATTACCCTACAACTAATTTTGAAGGAACATATTGAGATGCTAAAACCATTTATATTAAATTTCATCAATTTTTTTTAAAAAGCCTTTGATAGTCTACACAGAATCTCTGTGGAATATTCTGAGATGCTATGGAATACCAGACAAAATGATAAACATTAAGAGCCTCTATGATGGTTCACAGTGTGCAGTTCGCACTGATGGTGGATACAGCGACTGGTTTATGGTTGAAACCGGAGTAAAGCAAGGCTGTATTCAATCTCCGCAATTGATTGGAGTGACCATTGACTGGGTGATGCGAAAATGTTGCAGGGCAAACGGGCATCGATTTGGTAGAAAATAATCAATTAGTAGATTTGGATTTTGCAGATGATATTGCCTTGTTAAGTAGAAACAACCAAGATATGCAAAGAACAACAGACAACTTGTCATCTATAGCAGCAAAAGTTGGACTGCAGATAAGCTATGAAAAACAAATATAATGAAGACACCTATGGCAAGTAATGCAGATATCACCCTGGAATCTAAAATGATAAAAATAACAGAGCAGTTCACCTATTTAGGTAGCAATTTTGATACTAAAGCAAATCTCATAAGAACGATTTTCTGGCCAACACTATGTTACCAGTGTCAAACATGGCAATAACAGCAGCTAATGAGTGGAAAATCATAATGGCAAAGATGATGTGTCTTAGAAGAGCTGCAAGTGTGACAATAAGAGACAAAATTAGAATTGAAGAAATTAGAAGAAGACTGGATGTGAAACCAGTCATGCAATTCATAAAAGAACAACAGATTAAATGGTTTGACACCTGACAAGAATGCCCTGGTATCGCCTACCACAGAGAGCCACACAGAAAAAGTATAATGAGTACAAAGCAAGAGGAAGACCTCGCAAAAGATGGAGCAATGGCATCAAGAACAGCCTTACAAAAATGAATATCAGCTTATAAAATGTCTTAAAACAAGCACATACAAGATCACTACTTTCCACCCCCTCAATACTTCTATAAAGAAGTAAATGGTGGAAGAGAAGAAGAAGAATTTTGATATCACAGGAAATGTTAAAAAGAAATTATGATACGAATTGGCAAAGCAACATCAGCTTTTAAAAGTCTAAATAAAATATGGAACTGCAAGTTATTTACTATTAAAACTAAATTAATAATAATAATATAATAATCCCTCTCACACCTGTAAACGTTACATAGGGCCTGCACAATTTTATCCATACCACTCTATCCTGGGCAACTCGCTTAATCTCTTCCATGGAACTGAGACCGAAATTTCTTGACTCTCTCAGCAAAGTTCGTTTCAGGATCTCCCTAGGTCGTCCTCTCTTTCTTGAACCCTTTGCATTCTACTTCAATGCTTGCTTTGATATTCGTTGATCATTTCTCCTCAAGATGTGTCCAACATATCTCCATCTTCTCTTTCCTATAATAGTTGTCACTAGTGGTTAACCAGACATTTCTCTGATTTCATCACTTCTCCTGAGTTTGTTCCATTTTATATTCATTATTTTTGCAGACATCTATTTTCAAATGCATTCAACTTGCTTTCTATATCTTTAGTCATTTTCCAACTCTTGCTGGCATATGTTAGGATTGATACAACATTTTCAATTCAAATGTATCAATTCAAATAGAAGCTAGAAATTAGATCTGAATGTGCTGATTTAAATTTAGCACTAATTTGAGATGAAACAATGCGTGGGGCAGTGAACGGCAGATGAATTATTTTATTAGACAATCGTGGCGCACCCTACACCATGACATTTAGTACAGAATGAGTTAATTAAATATCTTGTACCTCTAACAAAGTGTTCAAGTCTGCATAGCACCAGCGAGTCCCGTGTAATTTTGAATATGGTGTCAGTTTTTTATCAACATTTATTTTAATATTTAAATTCTTTCCACGCTTTTACGCACTCTGTACCACAGCGGAAGTTCGATGAATGCCATTAGCCGCAAACTGCGCCATAGAGTTGCTTCCCTTATAAGAAGTCTTTCTAGTTGTACTTCTAATATTTTACTTCTACTACGTTTTAACCTTGTTATTCTATTAGGTTGTCCAGTTTTCCTCCCTTAAATTAACTGTTTAAAAATTGAGGAAATAACAGCCTGGAAAGAGTTAAATTAATTTTGCCTAGGCAGTAGCTATGCTTCCTACTCTTATCGATTTTCACCGGCTGAGAATTTATATAGTATGTTTAACATGAACAAAGTACCTGCGTTGTGTTGTCCACCTCCAATAAGACTAGGAACTCGATTTCACCTACATTGAGATCAGGGATCACTAAAATGGAATGCTAATTGATCCACGCTGGGAATCAGCAAATTAGCTTTGAGAAGGCGAGCACTTTGAGGTTGATGTGATCATTTACACAGATGAGTCCGTGGTTTGACACTCAGGAGCTCATGGAATTCCACTGTTCAGGTTAGAGGGTGTGTTGTGACGGAAGACATTAATGATTTTGTTGTGACTGCAAGTAGTCTGACTATGGAGATCATGGCACTAACTAGAGTATTGGTCTAAATGGAGTCACAGACTTTTACCTATGCATATCAAAAAAGGGAATATCAAAAAGGGCTTGGCTCAAAAGAAAGTGTTGAAATGTGTGAAGGTTTAGGTTAACAAATGTCAGGTTTGTTTTTTTGGTACCAGGACATGCAGGCATAAAGATGAATGAGCGAGTTGATATGCTTGCTGGCATGGCTACTGTAGAAGGCGGACATACATTAGACATAGACTGATATTATGAATACCGTAATGGAGAGTGGCTATTTAAATGATTAAAGATATCAGGGTAAATCTACAGCATTAACCAAACTGCAAGAGTATTAAATCAAACAAGTGCACTATGTTGGTAGCCAAAGAAGAATAGGCGTTACTGCTGCCTCCATTGGATTTCTGGGACTTCCTTTACTGGGGCAGTTGTTGTATCTGACTCTCAGTCGATGCTTCACAAGATCCAGAAGGGCAGGTTTCAGTATGAGTGGATGTCCTCTATAGAAGTTTCTAACCTCCAGTGGCTTACGTGGATATACTGTCCTGGGCATGCGGGTGTTCACGGTAATAAGAGAGCGGACAGGCTTGCATCAACAGCATCGATTGTTGGGGAGTTGAAGATGGATAAGGGGATATTCTTCGGTCTCTTTGAGACTCTCTGTTGGATGAGGACACTAAAATCGATGTTGAATCGATCAAGCGATTTAAGCAGTTTGGAGTTACCCATTGTTCAAGTCGAACTGGATGCCTGAGAGGCAGAGTGAGAGGTGTGTTTAATCAGCGAGCCACAGGAACCATCAGTATGCATACTCTTCGATATCTGTTGGGGAGACTGAGCACCTATGGGTCTGCCCGAGTGCAATGACGTCAGTTTAGTAACCAATAACCAATAACCAAAGAAGAATAGTAAACCAACACAGAACTTATGTCATTAGTTATCATACACTGAGATGATAATTATGGTCGTGAAGCATGGGCATTTAATAAAGCAGTGGAAAAACATATATGTGCTTTTTAATATAAGTGCTACAGAAGAGTTCTCCGTATATCATGAACAGAGAAGAGAAAAAATATATCTATCCAGAAAGAACTCAAAATCAAAGAAAACCGGCTAATGTTACAAATAAGAAAGAGACAACTGAGATATTTTGGACATATAAAAAGACAAGAAGGGCTGGAGAAGACCATCATGGAAAGAGACATACCAGCAAAAGAGAAGAAGAAGAACATGGAGAAGATGGATTCTTGATGTAACTAATGGATTGAACATGACGGCTGCAGAGGCGAGACATCTGGCCTGTGAGAGAGAAATTCGAAGAACTATTTGGGTGGCAAAGTTCTACTCAGGACAAGCTATTTGATGATGATGACACTGAGATAAGAGACATCCTGAGGACAAGCAATAGACATAGACTGATATTGTGAATGCTGTAAAAAAAAGTATAAAGTCAAAGGATTAACTTCATTCTTCTTCTTCACCTTTCAACTCCCAACAGAGCACAGGTCTTCAACAAACTTCTTCTAGCTCTTCTCTCTCTTCCATCCTTTCAATTCTTCCAATGTTTTACCTATCCTTAGCCTCCAGCTCTTTTCTCCAGGTCTGTCTAGGCCTTCCTACTCTCTTTCCTGCAGGTTCCAAAATAGTGCCTGTCTTGCAATGCTTCCGGTCAGTCTTCTCAATGTATGTTCTATCTATCGCCAGCATCTCTTCCTGAGCTCTTTCTCCACTGGTATCTGCTTTGTTCTTTCTCAGAGTACCTCTTTGTAATCTTATCATACCATCTCAGTCACTCTATTCTACGTAAACATCCATTTATGAAGGTCTGCAATTTTCTGATGGTTTCCTTTGTTGTCCTCCATGTTTTCGAGCCATAGAACAACACTGACTTCACATTTGATTGAAAGATTCTCAGTTTGTGTTTATTTATTAACCACATTGCACGGGTTTTAACACATAAGGCTTGGTCCCTCCCCACAGTAATGGCATGCCACCTGCAGAGAGTTATGCACAAACCACAACAAACTCCATAGCTCGACAACTTCTTGAACGCTCCATATCGACCACTTGTTAAATTAAACCACTCTTTGCGATTTGTATGTGATCTGAGCCTAAGAGTGATTGTACATTGTGCCAGTTATGCACCTATAAATAGATCTGCACATCCATTTTCCTCTATGCTTTTTATTCACAAGGTAATTTCTCTAGGCCCCTACCTCAGTCTCTTACGACATGCCTTGTAGGTCGCAGTGTTACTATTCTTTGCTCCCCTTATGAGTCCCGGCAACACACGGGCAGTTCCGGCAATAATTCTAGTGATCTCTAGAAGAAAATGCACTCATGAACAGAACAGCATGGTAAAGAATCAAACCCACGACTTTCAGAACACAAGGCGAAGGCTTAACTACTTAGATACAGAGACCCCTGACTTAAATTAGAGACAACCTGAGAGAGAGATTGAAGCAGTTATAGACTAATTGGTTTGATATGCATTGAAGATGATCTGTCAACTAAAGTAAAGTTACTTCTCTTACAGATAGACAGTGTCTTGGTGGACAGTATGGACCATATTGTGATCAAAGATGTAACTGTGCTAACTCAAGCGATCCATGCTTTGTTAGTACTGGGGGATGTCCATCTGGCTGTGCTGCTGGTTACCGTGGTGAATCATGCACAAAACGTAAGTTAGGATGACTTTGAATATTAACAATCTTTCTGCCTGTACTGTTTATTATAATTATTAAGTAGTAGGATTTCCTTGCGAACGTCCCTCTCATCACAGCCCGCCGGAAACACTCTCTATACCCTAGCAACTTCTCCCGTCTCCTCCAGCATCATGTTCAAGGTTTCAGTGATGTCCTGCTGCCACCTTCATCATGCTCGTCCCCTGTCTTGCACTTCAATAACCGTGCTTTCCATTGTCTTTTTCTTCAAACCACTGTGATGTTTAACATGGCCAAAATATTCCATCATCCCGGATGTGACATTATTTATGAGCCAACGTCTCGATATGCAGGTCTTGTAGGATGTCTGTTTTTTCTCTTCTCTGTTCAGGATGTTCTAAGAACTTTTCTCTAATACCTTGTTACAAAAAGCTTCAATTTTATCCTTTAATGTTTGTGTTATGGTCCACAATTCACATCCATATGTTGCTACAGGGAATATGTATGTTCTCAGAAGTCTTAGTTTATTGTAATATTATTGCATAACACTGGATCGAAATACTGGACATTGTCTGTCAGACCAGCATGGTGGAAAGGTAAGCAAAATAATAATCTTCACAGAGACACATAAGAAAACAGACAAATGTAAACTTCACAGAGATATGGGACAATATATAAATACAAACTTCACAGAGACATATAAGACAATAGATAAATACAAACTTCACAGAGACTATGAAACAATAGATAAATACAAACTTCACAGAGACATATGAAACAATAGATAAATACAAACTTCACAGAGACAATGAAACAATAGAAAATACAAAATTCACATAGACATAGAAACAATAGATAAATATAAATTTCACAGAGACAGATGAAACAATAGAAAATACAAAATTCACAAGACATAAGAACAATAGATAAATATAAACTTCACAGAGACATATGAAACAATAGATAAATATAAACTTCACTGAGACATATGAAACAATAGATAAATACAAACTTCACAAGACATATGAAACAATAGATAAATATAAACTTCACTAGAGACAATGAAACAATAGATAAATACAAACTTCACAGATACATAATCAATAGATAAATACAAACTTCACATAGAATAGAAAACTTTAGCTGCAAAATCCAACCAATCATGAATGTCAAGTGTTCTTCTTCTTCACCGCCATAAAGAGCGATGTTAAAGGAGTCAAGACATATTTTTGTGTTATCAACAAAGATGTATTACAATATTCTATTTTTTTAAATGTTTAATTATATTTTCTATTTCCATTATAGATTACAGTTATTTCAAATTAATATTTTGTTTTTCTCATGCAGCCTGTCAAAGTGGAAAATATGGCAAAGACTGCATATCTAACTGTTCCGAGTTTTGTGTAGCAGACGTCAATGGTATACCAGTTTGTGCTAACATTAATGGAACTTGTCTCAATGGTTGCGAAGATGGCTATATGTTGCCACAGTGTGATAAAAGTAAGGTTTCGTTGAATCTACAACTTGACCTGCGTAAATTATAAATTCAGAACATTTATTTTGAAGTATTGATACCTCTCACTCCTTACATTCTTCTTCTTCAAACGTTCCCTATCAACCACTTGTTAAACCACTCTTTGTGATTTGTATGTGATTTGAGCCTAAGAGTGATTGTACATTGTGCCAGTTATGCACTAAAAGTAGGCCAGAACATCGATGCCTGCGATGCTTTTTTTTTACTAAGGTAGCTTCCTAGGTCCTACATCAGTTGCCTCTTAGACATGACTAGAGGTCGCAGTGGTACTATTCTTTGCTTCCTGGCTGCCCCAGCACCACATGGGCGACTCTTTACATCCAGGGGTATCTCTGGTTAAGTGGTTAAGCCTTTGCCTTGTGTTCTGAAGGTCTGGCTTGAATCGGACCGCACTGTTCAGTTCACATGTTAATTTTTTTCAAGAGAACACTAAGACTGTTGCAGGAGCTACGAGGGTAAAGCTTTGAGCGATACTCTCGGGAGGTGGCATGCCACTTCTGTAGAAAAGGACCAACCTGTATGGGACAAACCTGATGCAATTAAGTCAATTCTTTGGTTTTAACCTTTTTTATTTTTAGATTATTTATACTACTCTTCTCATTTCTCTAATCCTAGTTTTTGTCTCAAAATGTCAGGATAAGAAGAGATGTCTAGAACTGATTTTGTTTTGCCCTTCATAAGTAGTGTTATTCACCACCTCTGTTATTTCTGTGCTCCACCTTTTGCTTGAGCGGCCATTTGCTGTGCATCAATTGTGATTTGCACTATGATGCGAGATATACTTTTGTTGAAATGGTTACTAACATATACAAGTTAACAGTAATAGTATCATGAAAAGTCCAATATTTCTTGCATCATCATCAAATAACTTGTCTTGCAGAACTTTGCCACCCCAACAGTCCATCGAAATTTCTCTCTCTCAAAGGCCAGATGTCCCACCTCTGCAGTGGTCATGTGCAAACCATCAGACACATCCTGAATCTATCTTCTCTGTGGTCTTCCACTTCTTCTCTTTGCCAGTATGCCTCCTTCCATGATGAGTCTTCTCCAGCCCTTCATGTCTTTTTATATGTCCAAAATACCTCAATTGTCTCTTTCTTACTTGTAGCATTAGCCAGTTATCTTTGATTTTGAGTACTTTCTGGATAGATCTATTTGTTCTTTTCTCTGTCCATGATAAACAGAGGACTCTCCTGTAACACTTATGTTTGAAAGCACATATGTTTCTTACAGCTCTTAGCAAAGTTTATTTCAAGGTTTCCCTAGGGCATTCTCTCTTTCTGGAACCATTTGCCTCCCACTTCAATGTCCACTTTGGTATTCTTTGATCATTTCATCTAAAGGTATACCTAACATATCTCCATCTTCTATTTCTTATAACAGCTGCAACTAGTGGTTGACCAGACATTTCTCTGATTTCATTACTTCTCCTAAATTCGTCCCATTTAATGTTCATTATTTTTTGCAGACATCTATTTTCAAATGCATTCAACTTGCATTTCTATATAGTTAGTTATTTTCCAACTCTTGTTGGTTAGGATTGATACAACATTGGAATTTAAAATTCGTAATTTAGTTTTAAAACTATAAAACTTGCAACATGCGGTTAACTTGATGTGATTTATGGACTTACATGTTTAGATCTTACATTCATTTTGCTTGAATGTCCATTTTCATTCAATTATCAAAACTATTTTTCTTGTCTCACAGTTTGTCCAGCAGGAACATATGGCAAAAACTGTACATCTAGTTGTCCTCAGTTTTGTGTAGCAGATGATAATGGGAAATTACTCTGTGATCATATAAATGCTACTTGTCAGAATGGATGTCAAGATGGCTACCTGTCTTCTTTATGTGATACTCGTAAGTTTACAAATATCCCTACATTGTGTGTATACTCTGAAAATGTATCTACAATTTATGGAATATTTCTGCTTGATATTTTAAGTTTGTTATTAAATTCTAAAGTTAATAAAAGAAAATTTATGTTAACTAGTCAAAGAAGCATGAGAAAACTATTACTATGTGAGTATCAATAGTTTGTTAAAGGATACAAACTATTTATAGATATATCAAACTACTTGGACAACCTGTGGCACAAACTATATTTATATTTATAAATAGTATATTGGATGATATGTGTGTGAAGCATGGACATTTAATTAGGGAGTGAAAATACATAAATTATGCTTTTCACTACAAGTGTTACAGAATAGTCCTCTGTATTTCGTGGACAGAGAAGTTCATAAATATACATATCTAGAAAGAACACAAAATCAAAGAAAACTGGCTGATGCAACAAGTAAAAATGAGAAATCTCAAATATTTGGAACATATAAAGAGATACAAAAGGTTGCAGAAAACCATTATGGAAGTAGGCATCCCGGCAAAGAGGAAGACCACGAAGAAGATGGATTCAGTATGTAACTGATGTTTTGAGCATGGCGGTTGCAAAGGCAGGACATCTGGTCTATGAGAGAGAAATTCCAAATGACTTAAGGTGTCAAAGTTCTGATCAAGACAAGCTATGTAATGATGTTAGGTGATGCATATTAGTGTTATACTTACTGCAAGCAATATAAACATAGAATCTTTAAGTGATAAATATTATGGTGTTATACAACGATTGTGGCCTTTCTTTTCTATAGTTTGGTTTTGACTCACAGCGTCAGGATAAAAAGAGCTTTCTAGATCTAGCTTTTATGTGCACTTCATACATAGTGTTTTTCACTGCCACTGTTATTTCTGAGGTGAGAACAATGAGTTATTTTGCAAGAACCCCAGAGGAAGCAACGGAAGCAAAGAATACGATCAACAAATAAACAGTGTACAAGTATTAAGAGTTTCCCGAAAACACAAATAGACAAACACAGGATTCGAACCACTTACCCTCATTTCCTATGACACCCATAGCCTAGCCGAGGTCCACCTTTGCATCTACGTCCTTTTGCTTTGTATACACTGTATCGAAGTAACATTGCTCTTTGAGTCTGTTATAATAATCTGCTTATAGTAATCTGCTTATGTTGCTGAATCATTTAATTTGTTACTTCTTGATAAAGTTTAGTACTGATGTTCTACCCGCTTTTTTGTTTCCAGATGTCTTCATTTCTAAACCAATCTCTTCTTGGTTATTGGTTACTAAACTAACGTCATTCCATTCTGGGCAGAACCATAGGTGCTCAGTCTCCCCAACAGATATCGAAGAGTATGCTTACTGATGGTTCCCATAACTCGCTGATTAAACACACCTCTCACTCTGTCTCTCAGGCATCCAATTCGACTTGTACAATGGGTAACTCCAAACCGCCTAAATCGCTTGATCGATTCAACATCGATTTTAGTGTCCTCATCCATCAGACAGTGCGAAGAGACCGAAGAACATCCCCTTATACATCTTCAACTCCCCAACAATCGATGCTGTTGATGCAATTCTGTTTACGGTAATCTCTTCTTGATACTTCCAGTATTCTTCGTAGACACTTAATCTCTCTTGTGACTAGTTTATTTTAGTTTAATCTTTGACTAGTTTAATCCTTCCACGATTGTGGTCAAAACTCTGTACCGTTCATGATATTAACAAAAGTTGACATACAAAAACTAATATTAGATCGGTGGAAATACCATCCAAAATATGCTGTCCAAAAGCAGTGCATCAAAGTATGATTTTTAGTATGTGCATGCAACTTATAGTAAGTTGAATGCATTTCTTCTTCAGCGGTCTCTGGTCATGCGCTTAATTTACTGTGGACAACAAACTAGGCAGTCAGCTTCAGGTCTGTCAGGTTTCCCAAAGCTTAGTTTTCAGGTCGACTGGGTGTGGCCACATGTTGCTTCTCAGCTCCCCCAAAAGAGGATAGTCTTGCAGGACATGCTCTGGTGTCTGTTCCACCTGTTGACATTGGCAGAGAGCTTTTTGACTTATTCTTAGTCTATATAAGTGTTTGTTGAGTCTACAATGTCCGGTGCACAGTCGAAATATAATGACCTGGTCTGTCCTGCTTAGGTTTTTGAGGAAGCCTTTTCCATAATCGTATCCAGAGTTTGTCTTTCAGTCTACTGCAGATTATCTCTGTATGAGGGTTTTGACCTCTTGAAAAGACAGTGGTTGGTAAATTTGCTCTCTGGCACTGCCCTCCTTAGCTAAGACATCATCACTCTCATTGTCTGCAATGCCACAGTGAGATGGAATCCACTGCAAGTGAATTTTACCTTTCTGAAAGCTGATCAAGTTCTCTTTTTAGGTTTTGTACTGTGCTGTCAGCGGATTTAGCTTCCAGGGCTTGTATAGCTGACAGTGAGTCTGTAAGAAATATCATCTTGCCTTCAGGTACTTGCATCTTGTTCATGTGCTTTGCTGCATCAGAAGGGCTAAAAGTTCTGCTTTGTAGTTGGAACATATTCTTCCATTAGGGGCCGCTAGAGACACAGTAGTAGCATATGGGTGCCTAATGTACATTCATGCTCCACCATTCATGGTTGCCTCCATTGCAGAGCCATCTGTATAAATTCTTATCCAGCTGTCTTCTGGCTTTCTTCACTAGATTGGGCCTGCATCTTTGCGTAACAATTTATGGATGGAGGTTGAGAAGTTTAGTGAATGCATCTGAAAATAGATGTCTACAAAAAATAATGAACATAAAATTTGATGAATTCAGGAGAAGTGTGAAATCAGAGAAATTTCTGATCAACCACTAGTAACAACTGTTAGAAGAAGGGGAAGATGGAGATATGTTGGGCATATCTTGAGAAGAAATTATCAAAGAATACCAAAACATGCATTGAAGTGGGAGGCATAGGATTCAAGAAAGAGAGGATGCCTCAAGAAAATCATGAAACAAACTTTTCTCAGAGGCAAAAAATATTGGATTCAATTCCATGGGAGAGACTGAGCGAGTTGCCCAGGAAAGAGTGGTATGGAGCAATTACTTGCAGGCCCTGTGTAACGTATACGTCGAGAGGAATATATATATATATATATATATATATATATATATATATATATATATATATATA
The DNA here is from genome assembly GCA_020796225.1 of Arion vulgaris. NCBI lineage: Eukaryota > Metazoa > Mollusca > Gastropoda > Stylommatophora > Arionidae > Arion > Arion vulgaris. The sequence continues at coordinate 82,225,885 of CM036755.1, forward strand.
TATATATATATATATATATATATATATGGAACTAAGATAATAAACCAGATTACATGTAAAGACAATTTGTATTTCTCCCACAGCATGTCCAGCAGGAACATATGGCAAAGACTGCAAGTTTAACTGTTCTCAGTTTTGTATAGCAGACATTAATAGTACATCAGTCTGTGACCATGTTAATGGTACTTGTCTGAAAGGATGTCAAGATGGCTACATGTTTCCCACATGTCATCAAAGTAAGTCTGCTTCTATACCTTGATATAGTGCTGTCCAATGTTTTTATATATTGGGGAGTGCCAGACTAGTGTCTGTGGAGATGCAGATGCCTTGTGGCAATTACAGTAATAATACTAATAAAAATAATTTAAAAAAACTTTTTAAACTGTTCTTACTACCTTTAATACCGTTTTTGGGGCGATGTAGTGTAGTAGTTTGGATTTTGATGCGATAATAATGAGTGGTATGATGATGTGTGCTTGATGGTAAATCACACCACTGCTGCACCAATTCACAACATAGTTGGAGATGAAATAACTATATAGAGATCTGCTTAGGTAGTTGGATTGCATGTTTTATTGATGTTCTTCATACATAGGCAAAAACACGTCCGTTCCTGTCTACTGTTTATATCGGTCTCCCTATCTTTTCTAACGTCATTACACAGTCCTACACAAAGCTACGTCACTGTCTCGTACTAGTGTTGCTATCTGCTATTAACGTGCAGACTTGGTGCGCAAACACTACAGTTAACTAATTTCATATCTACCAACCCATCTATCTAAACTACCTGTCTGGCCTGCTGGCTACCACCTGGGGTTGAGGGACTGGCTGCATGCCTTCTACAGTAGGACAGGGGAAACATGGGCTTGTGGAATTTAATGGCCGCATGGTTAGTGCAGTTGCTGCAAAACTGTTCAGGTTAGGATTTTTTCTCTATGCCCCCAACAGAAAAAATGTCTTGGCCATATCGTGGATTGAACCCAGGTCTCGCGCATGGGAGCTGCGCATTCATGTGGCCACATGCTCCACTAATAATAATAATAATACAATAATATTAATAGTAACATTTTCTCTGAGGTCGGAGTAAAGTTGACCTGAATGTTGAAGGACAATGGTGATAAGGAAAGCAAGCCTTCATGTAAAATCCCTAATGACCGCCCACTACTGACAATGAACATAAACAATTGACAAGCAGTCACTGCTCAAGGTGTGCACATATGACAATTTGAAGTGTTCCGACACCTTCCTTGCAGTACTGCACTGCTTGTTTAATGTGGTGTTTGTTAGATAGTCTGAAATCACAATTTATTCCAGAGTCACTGATAGCAAAGTCGATAACACACTGTGCTAGTGACCATATTCCCTGGACATTTTGGGGTTTGAGGGCAGCATGGGCAAAAAATTGTCTATGTGAACATGGTACATGGGTAGACTAGAGGGAAATCATGATCCTTAAATTATGGTTTTCAATTATAAATACTTATGAAGTCGGAGTTAGGCTCTCCTAAATTGCAAGGAACACTAGTGATATAGAAAACAAGCCTTCATGTAAACATCAGTCAAAGACACCATGACTATGCCTGAACTCTTAGTGGCAAATGAAGAAAAAAAAGGGTGTTCCAAGATATAGGCTGAAATCATCAAAGGTTAATCCAAGATAATACAACCTGTCCCATCTGTAATTATTTTGCCCATCGATCCATTATGGGTAGGTCAGCTTTAACTATGGAGTTAAACCAATCCACATCAACTGCTAGATTGCAAGAGCTGGGTTTGGAGATTGGAGTGACCAGAAAAAACAGGTATGTGAATAGTCTCATCAATCAAAATTGAACTAGCACGATCAGTCACTGGATGCTGTTGGAGATATATATTGAAGGAGATCAGAGCACCTAAGGACAATAGAGCACACCAATTTAGTTCATTCCAGGTCTTTCCTGCATCTTCTATTTCTACAGATCATCTCTAGGTCACCCCCTACCATATAGATGTATAGATTGGAATTATCCACATGCATACTCTGCTGAAATAGACTACTTAGCAAATACATTTTGTGCCCAGAGAGAAAAATATAGGTTCTGTTAATTAACTATTTGTGAAGGAAGACAGTTGTGGTTTTGCTTTGACATCAAGCAGTCTCACTATGGAAATCATGGCAGTAACTAAAGCGATGGTCTGGCTGGAATCACAGACTTTTATCGATGCATGTTATCTCAGCGACTCAATGAGTATGCTCAGGAAGATTGAAACAGGCTGGGCTCAGAGACAATCAATGGAGTCACTGAGGAGGTCTCATCATCATCAGGTGCCGTGTCTGCTAACGTAGGCGATCATGGATCTCCACAAATCTCTATCTTTGGTGTATGTTATCAATTCAGATGTTGACGCTCTACCGTGCCATGAAGTCAGGCTACCCAAAATTTTCTTTCTCTGTCTTGTCTACCCTCGATTTTATCAGTTGTTACAATGTGTTCTAAACCTCCCTCCTCATCACATGTCCGAAAAATGATGACTGCCTATTTCTTATATTGAGAATAAGTTTTCTCTGTGTCTTGACCTCATTCAACACCTCAACATTAGTGATTTTTGCAGTGCATGGGTTTCTCATCATTCTTCTGTAAAACCAAATCTCTGTGGAGATTTTTTATCTGTTTATTGTCCATGACTCGCATCCATATGTCAGTACTGGCTCTATGTAACACTGAATAATTTGCATTCCGACCTCAATTGAGGAGGTCTAGGCTGACAAAAGCAGTTTTGTGTGCCAGGCACGAGGGGAAAATAATGCATCGATAGGGTTGCAGGTATGGCTGGTGTAAAAAGCAGGCGAGCAATGGACCAGGCTGATATTATAAATTCCCTAAGGCAGAGAGGATGTGTACATGATACAAGTAATGGCTATGAATCTACAACACTAACCAGACTTCAAGAATTCCAAGTCAAATGTGGTGTAGCCAGACAAGAATACTATGCTGGTAGCCAAAGAAAGTGGCGTCTGTGGCTTAGGGTTAGGGTTAGTCTATTAACCCCAACGTTCTGAGTTCGAATCACACTGTGGACAATTTGGTCGCAAATTGTTTCACGTGGATTTTTACTAAAGGACGATGGTGCCACCCTTTCAGAAAGCAATGGCAAACTACTGAACGTAATAATGCCTAGAAAATCACAAACAGCGTTAAAAGCTGGGGTTGATTCACAAAGTCCTGTAAAGGATATGCAATTAACTTAACTTTATATGGCCTTTTCTCTTTACAGACGGTCAATTGGCAAGTGTTTTACTGTGACAACTTCTGAGTTTTCGCTTTTCTCTTGTTGTTCAGCTCGTATATAAGTCTCTTCTCAAAAGACTCTGCGCCTTTCGTAATTTGGCTTTCCACACAACTCTGTCATCAGCTAGTCCCTCCCATGTGCTGGGACCTATAGAAAAGTTTTCTATTGAGCTTTGCAGACATCTTTATATCTGAGCAGTGGTCTGCCCTGGTGCCTCTTCCTCCAAAAGTTCACAGAACAACATTTGTTTTCGTATGGCAAGTTTCCATTCTTCTCACATGTCCCAACCATCTTAGTCCTCTACTGCTGATCATGCCCATGATGGAAGGCAGTTTTGCACGTTGCAGTACTTCAGAGTTGGTTATCTTGTCGTACCACCTGATGTTCATAATCTTGTGGAGACATCGAAGGTGAAAGATTCTCTCGTGTCTTGAGTAGGCTGTCCATGTTTCTGAGCCATATAATAAAGAACTAATTACACAGGCTCGATATATTTGGATCTTCGTCTGCAATGTCAATTTTGTGTTGTCCCATGCTCGCTTTGATAGTATGCCGAATGTAGTAGCCGCACTCCCTACACGAGCGTTGATTTCTTAACTTTAACAGCCAAAGAAGAATAGTAAACCAAGAACCATTGTCGCTAGTCGCCACACGCTGAGAGAGACACTGAGGAGGAGATCAGAGCACTTATGGACTAATTGTTTCGATGTGCAGTGTTGATGATCCAATGACTAAACTAACTATTTAACTATTCAAATATTGATGTATTATTCTTGTAGATTGTTCAGTGGGAACATTTGGCAAAGACTGTAGATCTCAATGTGCCAGGTCCTGTTTGCTCAATGACAAGAACATTCCAGAATGTGATCACATCAATGGAACATGTGAATGTCAAAATAGATTCCAAACACCTTTATGTAATGAACGTAAGTTTGAATTTGCACCCACACTTGCAAAAATATAAATCTAAATATCTCTTTCGCGATCACCCCCCAGACCAATGTACCAGATCTCCCCATCAATTCTATTCATGTGAAAATTTGATTCATGCAGCCTTAGCATTGGTGGGTTTTACATCACATCTTCGACACCATTTGGAGCTCTGGTGCTTATCCTTTGTGTCCGGTTTCAGTCAGTGTTTACTCGGTTCATTCTCCGTTCTGTAGCCATCTAGTATTTTTAACGGTGTGGGGTAGCTAGCCCCACCTCCAACCTCCTTAGTCGCCTCTACGACATGCATGGCAGGTAACAGTGGTTCTATTCTTTACACCCCAATTTGGGCCCTATTAACCACTCAAGCGATCTAAATAGATGTATCCTCTCACAATGTTTGGGAAATAGCAAATAGTACAATTTTAGAATATAAAGTTATGTTTGGCTACGCTCTCATTCAGCAATGCTCATGTATATTCTTTGTTATTTTTGTATTTGCTAGTCTTGGAAGAGTAACAGCAAATCCAATTTCTGCTGCGCTTTTATTTACTAGGTAACTTCCTAGATCCTACATCAGTTGCCTCTTATGACATGCTTTGTAGGTCACAGTGGTGCTATTCTTTGCTTCCTTGCGGCCCCGGCATCACACGGGCGGATTTATAACAAGCAATCAAGTGCCATGCCTGCCGGTGTATGTGATCATGTCTCTCTGCATCTCTCTCTCCTTGGTGCAGTTACTCAGTTTTGATGTCAATCTTTTGTCAAACCATGATGTCAGACCATCCAACATCTTCTCCTCTGTCTTCCATGATCTCTCTTCCTGAATTTTACCAGTTGTCACTAAATGTTCTAAACCTTCTCTTTGCACTATATGCCAGAAGAACCTTGATTGTCTGATTTTTAATTCTTTTAATAAAGTTTCTTTGTGTGCAGTCCTGTTTTAAAACCTCATCATTTGTTTTCTTCGCTGTCCATGGAATTTTTAGCATTCTTCTGTAAAATCACATCTCTGTCGCTTCCAGTGATCTTATTGATTGCTTGTTCATTTTCCATGATATGCTGTCATACATAAGTATTGGCTCAATATAGCATTGGAGTACTGTTTTGCAGTGTCATTGGTAGTGAATTCATACATAATGTGTTTTTCATTTTCATAAAAACTGCTTTTGGTTGAGCTATTCTAATTCTAATCTGTTTTACATCGTCCATCTGATGTTTTGAATTTTCCCAATCGATGGACTTATTTCAGCATTGTTTTGTTATATATATATACTAGATGATGAACCCGGCTCAGCATGGATGAAAATTGTTAGTAATCCTTGATGAGGAAAAGGTGAAGCTGTTCCAAGAGATGTCATCTTCTTCTTCAGCAATTTCTGGTCATGCGCTTAATTTACTGTGGACCACAAAATGGGCAGTCAGCTTTTTTCTCGATATAAATTTTTGTTGAGTCTGCATTGTCCGGTACGTAGTTAAAATATAATGACCTGATCTGTTCTGCTTAGTCTTTGAGGAGTCTTTTCCATAATCATATCCAATGTTTGTCTTCCAGTCTACTGCCGATTTTATCTGTATAAGGGTTTTGACCTCTTGAAAAGACAGGGTAGGTTAAGACATATCAGTTAGGTTTTATTTATTTTTTTAGACGAATATTGACCCAATTTCGAGTCAGTATTCTAAATTACACAGTTTGCTCAAACCAAAGCAAACGAAAAACGCAATTTTATAGCGTAGTTTGAAACAACAAATTAAGGGACGTAATCCATGCCTATGTTGTATCTAGCAATTTGTGGATTATATCCTTTTACTTCACCCGCGTCGTCGAAATATGTAGAATCAGACATCAAGAATTCAATTTAATTTAATTTTAAATCTAATACTGATCCGATTTTGAAACTGTTTCTTATACCGATCTAAACTTTTCAAGATAAAAGTGTGCAGAAGAAATGGTGAATTTTGGATGTAAACTGACGCCGTCTATATCCGGACCTCACATCCAGACACTAAGAAATATTTTGTAAGATATATTAACAATATATTTATATTGATATATATAATACAAAATAGTTGTAGGTGTTGATAAATGTTTATGCACATTTCAGAGATTGAGGATACTTCTGATGATCCACCAGTTGGAGCCATAGTAGGAGCAGTACTAGGTGTTCTTGCTGCTGTTGTCATCATTTCTATTATTGTTGTGATTTTTTGGTAAGGCTGTTTATCCATAAGTATTTGTTTATTAGATCATGTTAACTTTTAGGTGGTGCATCTGGCTGAATGGATTCGAGCGGGTTCCATGCGGGAGACCCAGGTTCAATCCATGATAAGGCCAAGGAGTTTTTTTTCAGTTTGGGCATAAAGAAAAATCCTAACCTGAACAATTTTGCGGTGACTGCACTAGCCATGTTATTAAATTCTACAGGCTCATGTCCCCTCTATCTTACACCAACCTAAAAGTGGTATTACAGACAGTAACAGCAGTTTTTTAGTTTTTTAAAATAAACCTTTAGAATCTGAGATCCTGATATACTGGTCTGAGATTTAAACATCTCCCAACCTCATGTACCATTTTATAGTGCTGATAAGATTGTCTTTATTTGATAAATTGTGTAGAAATATGTTGTTAAACACAATGTTACTTCACATGTTACTATTTGGTTTAGCAAGGTGGCAGACATGCGCATGTAAAAATTTGATGTAGTTGAACAGTTATTTTTTAAGTGTTTTCATGATGTAAAGACATACTGCAAATTGTTGAAGTTGTCATTATAAAATGTTAACAGCCGAGCAAGCTGTTGAACTTATGCTCCGCAAGGAGCAAAGAACAGTAACATTGCAGCCTACAAGACTGGTCGTAAGAGGTGACTAAGGTAGGGGCCTAGGAAAGCTACCATAATAAATAAGAAGCATTGCAGAAATCGGATGTGCTGGCCTACTTGTAGGCGCATGACTGGTACAATGTGTAATCACTCTTAGGCTCAGATTACATACAAATTGCAAAGATTGGTTTTACAAGTGATCAATAGGGATCATTCAAAGAAGAAGTAGGATAAAATGTAGGTTTTGTGTTCATGTTCAGCAAGTTTAAGAACCATTGGTAGTTGAATATCAATAAACGTAGGCTGTAAAGTTGCTGCCTAGGGAAAATTCATTAAATATTACTATAAAATTCTTACAAACGTTTTAACTATCTACATGCTGGTGCCGACAAGGGGAGAAAAGAATAGTAACACTGACACCTACAAAGCATGTTGTAAGAGGTAGGCCCTAGGAAGCTACCTAGTAAATAAAAGCATCGCAGAAATTGCATGTACTGTCCTACTTGTAGGCGCATAACTGGCACAACATACAATCATTCTTAGACTCAGATCACATACAAATCACAAAGATGGTTAACAAGTGGTTGATATAGAGCATTCAAAGAAGACGAATAAGGACAATCTTCAAAAATTATATTGTTGACCCTCGCTGATGCTACCAACTTTATACACTGCAGTTGAGATCTTCCTGTGGTAGAAAGAGATTGGAGCACACGTGGTTGTTCACCGAAGTCCAATGATGATCCAATCAATCAATCATCCAGGAATACTTCTCAGGATCACTGTTTTAAAATATATACTGGAAACTATATACATTAAACAATGTTTTTTTCGATAGGCACGAGAAAGCAAAACCTACACAACATAATGGAAACGACATAAATACAAGCAATTTTAATTTGATCAACAATGACAGTATGAATAGCCATTCTGAGACAGAGCTAACCACAAGAGGTGAGTCTTTGTGTAGACTAACTGTTGTTGTTGAATTGAGAAAACTATTTCACAAAATATAGTCAGTGTTGTTTGTTCGTTCTTATCAACCAAGGTAACCACTCTTTGTTATCTGTGTGGTTTGCATTGAGAATGTGCGTTTGTTGCACCTCTGTTGAACCCCTATGGCATGTAGGACAGGCACATCTGAATTTCAACAAAAGTGTATGCATATTATCCTACAGGAATGAAATTTGTACAGACAGGTAACTAATATTTTACAAACAGTGGAACCTGCATTTTAATTTCAGTTCAGTTTCAGTTTTGAATATCTTCATTGCACTTCGGACATGTCCATAGGTGCTCCGATCTCCTTCACAATATCTCCAACATCATCTAACGACTGACCGTACCAGTTTGATTTTGATTGATGAACCTACTCATATACCTTTTATGCTGTACTTTTCTTGCTACTCCAATCTTCAAACCCAGCTCCTGCAATCTAATAGTTGACGTGGATTGGTTTAAATGAAAATCTTATTTTCTGCCACACTCTATGAGAGTGTTCAAAATATCAGTTCTATCCATTGGCTGGCTCGCTGATATAGAGACAGAGCCAGAACCTGCACTTTAACCCAACGGAACTGCAGAGCTGATATATCGGTTCAGAGTAATGTTCATGATGTCGCAAAACTGACATATCGGCTTTTGGATGTTTCTTCAGGGAAACAAATGTATCTTCACAACCCATTTACTAAAGTTAAAAAATCTTCAGAAACGGAAAGTACATATATGTAGGTACAGTACTATCTCCATTTAACAAAGATTTGAAAGAGGGAAAGCAGTGTATTATTGTGTTCAAGTCAAGACTTTGTTTTTTAAACATTAATGATTTCGACGATGTTTACAGTGTAATCTTGAGTACAGTTAGATCAAATTTTAACTTGTGATAGTAATGAAGAAGATTTAATTGATGGTAATAATGACATTTGATTGTTTATGAAATGCAGTATCGATAGTTGTAAGTCTAATGTAATAATTGCATCTAAAGAATGGGTGTTCCACATTCCATTTATTGACGTGTCCGCACTAAAAGTGAATATTATAAAAACAACTTAGATAAAGTTAGATAAAGCTTATAGAATATGTTCGTTCATGGATTATCTTCATTTAACTGCTACTTATGGAAACATCTATGAATACTAAGATGTAATACAAACCCGAGAGTAAAAATATTTGTTATGATTTTTTTTTTTTAAATAGTCATGCTACAATAATCTAATTTTCTCAAACGTATATCACCTGATGTAAAATATTATTATATTAATGTATTTCACATCCAATTAGCATCTATTATATATAAAATAAAATATGGAACTGCAAGTTATATAGTATTAAAACTAAATTACGAATTTTCAATTCAAATGTTGTATCAATCCTAACATATGCCAGCAAGAGTTGGAAAATGACTAAAGATATAGAAAGCAAGTTGAATGCATTTGAAAATAGATGTCTGCAAAAATAATGAATATAAAATGGAACGAATTCAGGAGAAGTAATGAAATCAGAGACATGTCTGGTCAACCACTAGTGACAACTGTTATAAGAAAGAGAAGATGGAGATATGTTGGGCACACCTTGAGGAGAAATGATCAACGAATATCAAAGCAGGCATTGAAGTTGGATGCAAAGGGTTCAAGAAAGAGAGGTCGACCTAAGGAGACCCTGAAGCAAACTTTGCTGAGAGAGGCAGGAAATATCGGTCTCAGTTCCATGGAGGAGATTGAGCGAGATGCCCAGGATAGAGCGGTATGGAGAAATTGCTTGCAGGCCCTATGTAACTTATAACGGTACGAGAGGAATTATTATTATTATATATAAAATATGTCATACTTTAGAGAAACAGTACTAGATTTATAAAGGTTTAAACTAATTGACATTGAATGTTAAATTTGGATCGCAAAATAAATGCGTCCAGAGGTCAAAATAATACAGAGCGAAAGGGTTAAATACCACAACTGTTGTTATATTCCAGTTATACCCCAGTTTTATACTCTGTAGTTTGAAACCTCCATGGATGACATCCACTCATACTGCAACCTGGGTATATATTAATATACTCAATTTTGGTACAAGAAAAGAACTAAAAAGACAAGGCTAAACACATCACCCGCCCCTGTGGTCGCGGGCCATCAAAGAATAGTACCAATGCAACCTTTAAGGCATGTCGTAAAAGGCAACTAAGGTAGGAACCTAGAGAAGCTACCCTAGTAAAAAAAAAAGTGTTTAAGAAATTGGATGTTTTGTCCTGCCTGTAGGCGCATAACTAACACAATGTACAACAAGAAGAACAAATCACCCATCCTATGCCAATGGCCGTTAAAAAATATAGTCCTAACACCGTGGTTCTCAATATACTTTAGGGTATGAAAACGGTAAGTTGGATGGATTAGCATAATGCTTAAGAGATTGACTATCAACTTGGATACAAGAATTTTGTAGGTTCAATCCCACACGTGATGCACCACATGTGAGAAAAGAAATTGGCCCTTCTACCTCACTAGGGTCTAAAAATGTGAAGTGAGAGGCACTTCATACGCTAAGGTCTGAAAAGTCTTCATGAAATTATATATATATTATTTTATTATATGACTAGTGTTAGTTACTTTTATTTTCTTTCTATCTTATGAACTCAATCAATAAGCTAACCTTTCAATTCTTTCTTCTTGTCTCTCAGAGAAAAACCACAAAAACAAAGAATCAAAATCCAAAGAAAAAGGTAATGTTGAAGCAAGCGATGATGGTGCTGGCGCTTACTACAATGTTCTCTCCGAAGTAAGTCCTACAACCATACAGCTGAAGGATCTGGACATGTTCTTGTCAACACATAACAAAACTTTCTATCAAGAACAATTTAGTGTAAGCATTATATGTTGACAGTTTCAATTTCAGTATATTTTCAATGCACTACGAACATGTCCATAGATGCTTCAATGTCCATCGCAATATCTTCAACAATGTCCAGCGACTGACCGTACCATTTTGATGTTGATTGATGAACCTAATCATATACCTGTTGTGCTGTTTTTTTTCTGACCAATCCAAACTCTTGCAATCTAGTAATTGATGTGGATTAGTTTAAATTAAAATCCTCTGTACGGCCACACTCTATGAGGGCTTTCAAAATGTCAGCTTTATCCATTTGCAGACTCCCCTCCTTCCTCCCCAATATGGTGACAGTGCCAGCTAGCCTGTCTGCTCTCTCATTGCCAACAACACCCATGTGCCCCAAAACAAAGATTAGTGTAATTCTCCAAATTGTTGACAGTTGTAGTGATTTAGTCCATTTCAAACATAGTTATTTTTTGTGATTTTGCTTTGCTCATTGTTCATGTTTGGTTCTTGTAACACAAAATAGGCATGAAAATGCTGTTGATCATCTGTTGTTTAACTGTCAGGGATTCAACACTGTTAAAAAAAAAAAGCAGGTACAAAAACAGACAGGGACAAATCTAAACTGCTCATGTAGATCCAGATGCCATAGTAAAGGCTTAAGATTGAATAGAGAGGACATTTTTTGTTTCTGCCCTGTGTGCCTTCTGGCACAACGAGGACTGGCAATGCCAGATTAGCCCTATAGCAGAAAAAGCAAATGCTACGAGCCCCACGTTTCTTGAGACCCCAAACCTAGAGCAGAAAATGGTTTAGCTTGTAAAATTTTGGTTTAATTATTTTTTAAGGGTCTACATTTTCAGATGTTGAGGCTAAAGCCAAAATCCTGACTTACTGTGAAGAACATCAGCAACAAACTTCAAGATGCCGCAAGCGAAATGCTAAGTACAATGATTTCAGCTGCTCTACTACGCTCGATGAAGTTGTAGAAAATCAAAAACCCAAACAAAAATTTGAAAGTCAGGTGTTTATTGTCATAATTGATAATGTACTCTCTATCTTAGCTAAACGCACGGAAGCGTACCATAGAGTGACTGGTGTATTTAGAATACTTCGGCAGTAAAAATCTCTAACAGTAGAAGAGATCTTGAAAATAACTCCAAATATTGTCATTGCTTACCAAGAGGATTTGGAAGAAAATCTAGGCGATGGTCTTGTTTGCTGAACTTCTTAAAACTAATGTAGCTGCTGCTATTGACAACGAAAAGCATGAGGCTCCTGAACTGCAATTTTATCAACTTATAATAGAAAATTCATTAGAGTTGTGTTTCCCAAATGTAGAAATAGTCTTACGAATTTACTTGTCTTTAATGATTACTAACTGCAGCAGAGAACGTTCTTTTTTGACATTAAAGCATATAAAAAGTGAGTTAACTCTTTCCACGCAGTTATTTCCTCAATTTTTAAACAGTTAATTCCAGGGAGATAAAAAAACAATGTTAAAAAAAAAAATCGTAACTACTCGTCAATAAATAAACATATATATATTATTATATACTTAATTGAAGAAAACTGGACAACCTAATAGAATAACAAGGTTAAAAAGGAGTAAAACAGTAGAAGTAAAAACTAGAAAGACTTCTGATAAGGAAAGCAACTCCATGGCACAGTGTGCGGCTAATGACGTTAAACGGACTTCCGCCATGGCGCAGTGTGCGGCGAAAAGTGTGGAAAGAGTTAACGAACATGATGGGACAAGATCGTCTAAATAACCTTACCTTAATGACATTGAATATAATTTATTTAGAGAAATTGATTTGTTTAGTGTTATCCTAAATTTGCTCACATTAAATCGAGAAAAGTTTGTTTGTAAAAGTTGTGTAACATTTATAACAGCACTGGGCCTCTTGGTAACATTTGTTACAGGCCCTGCACTGGCTTAATCCAACACTGAGGACGGGTGATGAAAATATCTCACATTTATAAATCAAAATATAATATTTTAAAAACTGAAATACTCTTTATACTTAAAAACAAAGTAATATAGTTTTACAAAGTACAAAAACAATATACAGCGATGTTTCGACCAAAAGGCATTTATCAAACAAAGGATACACCAGAAACAAAGAAAATCAGACTTCTTATACGGCAGGAATAACATATACAATATGTCAATAAATCCCTAATCAGCTGAAAATGGATTTTATAATGGCCATATAAAAAGTCTAAATTTCTTCGCTTCCGGTTTATCCCTTGCTTGATAAAGGCCTTTTCGTCAAAATATCGATGTATAATATTTTTGTACTTTGTATAAACTAGAGTACTTTGTTTTTGCATGTTTCATTATTGCCACATAGGTTTACTGCAGTCTTCCTTTATATTGATAATGATACTCTTTATATCTATTAATATTGTAGCTAATTCCCATAAATAATGATGCCACAACAAAGGTAGCAGAGAAGCCAGAAAACAAGATGAAGAACAGATACAAGAATATTAGTGCATGTAAGAAATAAATCTCTTCTTCTTCTTTGTTATCTGTTAATATAACTGAATTCATTGCACTCCAGTCTGACCAGTAGGTGCACACTACATCGCAGCAAAAGATAAAGTGTGTGCTACATATGGCTCCTGTTTGTAACTGGTTATGACCCTTTGTAGATGTGTTCTTTAGTGTGTTTTTGTATCTGTGCTGCCCATGTGTTGCCAGGGTTCGAAAGGGGAGCAAAGAATAGTACTACTGCAACCTACAAGACCTATCATAAGAGGCGACTGAGGTAGGGGTCTAGGGAAGCTACCATAGTAAATAATAAGCGTCGCAGAAATCAGATGTGTTGGCCTATTTGTAGGTGCATAACTGGTACAATGTACAATCACTCTTAGGTTCAGATCCCATACAAATCACAAAGATTGGTTTAACTAGTTATCGATATGGACAGTTCAAGAAGAAGAAAAGTGTCTGCTCTTTAGTGTGCGCTTTGCATCTGTGCTTTCTAATGTGACTTTCTCAGCCATGCTCTCTAGAATGACATGATGTATTTGTAAGTTTCCATTCACAAAGAGTGACTTGTGTGAAGGCTGTAGATTTGAAGAATGCGTACAGCAGATTCTCTTGGATATTTTTATTCTTCTTTTCTGAAACTTCAAATGAGTCCCTTTTTCATTACTTGGATTTCTTCAGCCTTATATCAGGGAGAGGGAACATGCTTAAGTGTGGTAGTTAGGTACCTCAACCATCAACAATAAGCCCTGGTCTTCCACAGGGTTTACCGTTGTCTCAAGTGATGGTCAATGTATCATCATCAAATAGTTAGTCCTCAGCAGAACTTTTGCCATCCAAACAGTCCTTTGGAATTTCTCCCTCTTATAGGCCAGGTCCTCTGCCTCTCAATGCCTGAAGAAAAATAAAGAAGAAGAATTCAATGTTATTTGTACACAATGCTTTGAAGAATACAAGAGACGATTTTAGACAAAATCCAGTTTTTATTTCTCAGTATTATGATATGTGAAGTAGAGTTTTGGTGCCTAACATATGAGAGTTATCGTACATTTTGATAGGTCACTTCTTCTTCTTTGAACGCTTCACATCAACCACTTGTTAAACCACTCTATGTAATTTGTATGTGATCTGAGCCTAAGAGCAATTTATGTTGTGCTAATTATTTGCCTACAAGTAGGCCAGTACATCTGATTTCTGCTATGCTTTTTATTTACTAGGGTAGTTTCCCTAGAAACCTACCTCAGTTGTCTCATAGACATGTTTTGTAGGCCGCAGTGTTACTATTCTTTGCTCCCCTTGCGAGCCCCGACAACACACGGGTCGGAGAGATCATTAAATTCTATTATTAAAAAACAGTGGAAATGGGATTTTATTGTGCATATCTTCTTCTTCTTTTCTCATCACACTGTTACCGGGTTGTTGCCCAGTGTTATAGATTTTGCAGATGACATCGCACTCCTATCTCATACACATAGAGATATCCAGGAAAAGACCTGCCGCCTTAACCAATATAGTGAGATGGTTGGGCTGAAAATAAATCAGAAGAAAACTGAAGTAATGACTCTGAACATAGCAACCCCAGCACCAGTCAAACTAGAAGGTAAAACCCTCCTAGATACAACCGCTTTCACATACCTTGAAGTGTTATTAGCAATGAAGGAGGCGCTGGATCTGACATTAAAAACAGACTGAGTAAGGCACGAAGTGCATTCATGACCCTTCAGTCTGCCTGGAAATCTGCCCAATACAGCAGCAGAACCAAGACTAGTATTTATAACAGCTGTGTGCTGTCAACATTGCTGTATGGATTGAAATGCTGGAGAATGACAGAACAGGATATGTCCAGACTCTCCACCTTTCATACAACTTGTCTGCGAAAAATCTTACGTGTGTACTGGCCGACTACTATCTCGAACCAAGAGTTTCTTGCACGATGCCAACAAGAGAATATGGGCACTTTCATCCGAAGACGACGCTGGAAATGGATTGGACATGTGATGCGCATGGAGACTGGCTCCGACACGAAAATTGCACTGAGATGGACTCCAGAGGGTAGGCAAAAGCGTGGAAGACCCAAGACGACCTGGAGGAGAGCGATAGAGCAAGAACTGAAGGAAATGAATCATAGCTGGAACACAATACAGAGGAAGGCCATGAACAGGGAAGAATGGTGTACGTTTGTTGCTGCCCTAAACGCCAAGGGTGTAACAGGCTAAAGAGAGGGAGAGAGAGACCAGTGTTATGGTTTTCTGTTTTTGTCTTGTGCTGCTCTAGTGGCTTGGATGATAGTTATTTTGACAGGATTCTGCTATGCCATCTAACCATTTTTATTTTTTTTCTTCCTCTCCCCTTCTTTCCTGATGATCTGTTGTAGAAGACACTGTTTACAGGGAGTGTGTGCATTCTTTTTAAGTGACTGAACCACTGCATTCTTTGTTTCTCAATGTAATTCAATCAAGGTTCTGTCCCAACTTTCTTTCCTTTGATGATATTGTTGATTCTATCTTTTCTGGTGTTGTTGGTAATTTTTTGTAGGAATCATATTTCACGTGTAGTTACTTCTTGCGACTGAGTTTTGCTCATTGTCCATGTTTGGCCCTGGTAACACAAAGTAGGCTTGAAAATGCTGTTGATCATCTGTTTTTGCATATGTAAAGAATTAACGTATAAAATATTGACTCCAAAAATGTAACCATTTTTATTTACTTGAATACAGATGACCACTCTCGTGTAAACTTGATGACCAGTGACAACCACAAACAAAATGATTACATAAATGCTTCACATATCCAGGTAAGATGGGACACTGTGTTTGTTATATGTGTATTGAATGAACTTCTTCTTCGTCTTCAAATGCTCCATATCAACCTCTTGTAAACCACTCCTTGTGATTTGTATGTGATCTGAGCCTAAGAGTGATTGTATGTTGTGCCAGTTATGAGCCTACAAGTAGGCCAGCACATATGATTTCTGCTACGCTTTTTATTTACTAGGGTAGTTTCTCTAGGCCATACATCATTCACCTCTTACGATATGCCTTGTAGGTTGCAGTGTTACTATTCCTTGCTTCCCTAGCAAGCCTTGGGGCCACATGGAAGGTATTGAATGAACTATATTTGTGATTTGTCCAACATAAAAACCAACTATGAGATTAACAGTCTTATTGGTTAATAGACGTCCATCGCAAGCAATGATGACAACATCCTCAGACATGTGCTGCTGTACATTTCTAGTGTGTGCAGAGGTGTTTGTAGAGTCCAATTCTAGAACACAATCCCTACCACAGGTGGGGCATACATGATCAAGGTTAGACATGTTGGTGTTGTGTGTTCTGTCTTTCCGCGCAGCTAGTTTTCTCTGTGCCACAACGGTGTGACAATTCTCAGCTATACGAGTTCCTCTGGTGTTGTTACAGCGCCACATTTGTTGATCTTGTGCAAGAGATTCCCAGTACAGGGTGTCTATATCAAAGCATTTCAGAGACACTTTAAGAGTGTCTTTAAAGCATTATTTCTGTCCACCAGCAGAACTTCTGCCCCCTTCAAGCTCGCAACTGTTTTGGGATACATTTATCAGGCATCCTAGCAACGTGACCGACTCATTTCACTTGTGCCTTCTACAACATGGTATTGACGCTTGGGATTTTTTCTTTTATGAGGACTTCGGTATCTGGAATTTTACTGCCAGTTTATTTTAGCAGTCTGCGTAGACAGCTTGTGTGGTAGGGGTTTAGATTTCTTGCGTGTGTGCTGTACTCGAATTATTGGTTATTGATTACTGAACCGATGTCATTGCATTCCGGGCAGACCCATAGGTGCTCACTATTGTGTGCCCCTGTTAGGACATGCTCATCTGAATATCAGCCAAAGTGTATGCATATTATTCAACAAGACACACTTTTGTACAGATGGGTAACTAAGATTTTACAAACATAACAACCCCACTTTAAAGTATCACATCTGGAGTTATACTGTAGCATAGTATCTGATTGTATTAGTCATATGAAGGTTGTCAGAGCTGACTCATGCTAATAAATATTAGCAATTCTTCTTTATCCTCAAACGCTCCATTTCGACCACTTGTTAACCACTCTTTGTGATTTGTATGTGATCTGATCCTAAGATTGTACATTGTGCCATTTATGCGCCTACAAGTAGACCAGAACATCCAATTTCTACAACGCTTTTTATTTCTTTCCTATGATAGCTTCCCTAGGCCCCTACCTCAGTTGCCTCTTACAGTTGCCTATTGGTTACAATGTTACTATTCTTTGCTCCCCCTGTGAGCCCCGACAACATAGGGGCAATATTACCAATAGGATGCAGAGTTTCAGATTGATATTCCGTTCAGAATTGAAAGAAATAAGAGAACGATGATATAAAATATTTTCTGATCATTATTTTTTAAATTATTTTTTCCAGGGCTACAATGGACAAGAGAGTTTTATTGCATCACAGGGTAAGTGTCAAATTCAATATGTGCAACACTAACTAAACATGTCTATTTTGTTGCCGTATTACTTATATATTTTTCTTCTTTTGTCATCACACTGCTGCCAGGTTGTTGTCTAGTGTTGTGGTTTTCTGTTTTTGTCTTGCGTCGCTCTAGTACCTTGGATAATATGTCATTTATCCATCTTGTTGGTGATCTTCTTCTCGCTTTTTTTCCTGATGTTCTGTCATCCTCAACATTAAATATGAGGACCTTTTGGATGCTACAGAGTTTGTGTACTGTCACTGAAATCTTCTTGCGTAAGAAAAAAACTAAAACACATAGGTTATTTACCAAAGTGCAATGATGATAGTACTATCAAACAATCAAATCACAAACATTTGGAAAAAATCTGATTTCTACTTATTCTAATTTATTATTATTTTGTGAAATTCCTATTCTCATATTCTCAACACATTTTACTTGTAGTTGCCTTCAGGAAACCATCTTCATCTTCTTTATTTTTGTCCCTGTTAAGTAATAAATTAAAAGAACCTTTTTTTACACCATGAGGTATACATATGCTATTGGGGAATACAGTGTTAGACCTGTGTTATTTAATGACCTTCACAATGATATGGGTCAACATCAGGTGGCTAACTTTAGTTCCCATTGCTCTTCTGTTACATAATAGAGACTGCGTGAACATAATAACTGTTATGGTCAAAACGAATTCCATTTGCACTGTTGAATTAGCTTATCAATATAAGAAAGAGGCGGTCATCATTTTTCGGGCATCTGATGAGGAGGAGGTTTAGAACACATCGTGACAACCGGTAAAATTGAGGGTAGACGAGACAGAGGAAGACAGAGAGAGAAAATTTTGGATAGCCTGACTTGATGGCACGGTAGAGCATCAACATATGAGTTGATAGCAAACACCAACGACAGAGATTTGTGGAGATCCATGATCGCCTATGCCAGCCGGCACGGCACCTGATGATGATGGCTGTTGAATTGAACCCAGACCTGCCTGGACTCACAATGGGAGCAAATAATAGTAACACTTTGACCTACAAGGCATGTTGTAAGAGGCAACTGAGGTAGGGGCATAGGGAAGCTACTCTTGTAAATAAAAGGCATCGAAGAAATCAGATATGCTGGCCTACTTGTAGGCGCTTATGGCGTAGCGTACAATCACTCTTAGACTCAGATCACATACAACTGACAAAGTGGTTTAACAAATATGGAGCGTTGGAAGATGAATCCAGCCATACACCTAAGAATTGAATGCACTAAGTACTATGTTGTTGCGGATCTTATTTTTTGTGCATGTTTTGAAATATATTTTGTTGTTATGTCAGGTCCAGTGAAACATACTGTTGAAGATTTTGTACGGATGGTATGGGAACAGAACACAGACGAGATTGTCATGCTGACTAATCTAATAGAGAAAGGAAAGGTAAGCTATTTGTTATATGTAAAGGGGAAAACTCCCATGTGTTTTCTGTTAACTTGACGTTAACTTACCTAGGGTTTCTGTGGCATAGAGGTTAAATACTCACCTCTCATTCCAAATGCACTCGGCTTGCTCCCTCCTGGAACATATGGGAAATTTTGTCACAGATCCCTGGTCTCAGTGTAGGTAAGAACAAGTCCCTAGTCCTATCAAAGATGGATGATAAAATGTAGGTCCTGTGTTCATGTTGAGCCCTTAAAATAACAGCAGTTCAAAATTGAGAAGAGCTGCCTGGAAAGCTGCTGCATGTGCAAAAATTCATTAGAAAGATTTAAAAAATAAAAATTATACAAAATATTTTTGCGCTATCTTCTAAATTACATTGGGAACTCTCACCAGTGCTACATACTTTGTGCACTGCTGCTGAGATCTTCCTGTGTAAGAAAGAGAGAGGAGCACACATAGTTAATCACCAAAGTGCAATGTTGAATGCTCTATCAATCAATCACTCGTGTTTTCTATATCATCGTCTCTGACAGTTTGCATCCCAAGCGAATGGTGTACGATCTATTGTATCCTTTTACGTTCATCTCTGTCTTTCTTTTCTGTCTGGAGAACAAAGTTATGCAAGAAAGCCTCACCCCTCTCTTTGTCTCTCTTCAAAATTACTCCACTGTCCATAGTCAGATTAGGCATTGAATAAGGTCTCTCACCTCCATTCATGCTGCGGTTGCAATCTCCAGAATTTTACGAGTGATGGCTCGTTTCCAATTTCAACACAGTTCTGAGGTAATGGAAAATAAACTCACTGTCTCCTCTAAATGCATCGGAAAAGATGACGGGTGGATAGTTATGGGGGGCTGCGTTTCTCACTTTTTGGGTGCAATTTCTTCAGATACCCTATGATTGTTGCAAGAGCTACGGAGTTTGTGCATTGTGCAATACTCTCAGCAAGCTGTGTGCCATTACTGTGGAGAGGGACCAAGCTATATTGGGACACCCAGTGCAATGATGTCAATCCTTGGTCTTTAAACCCTTAGACACTGTTTTAAAAAATCTACAAAAACAGAGACAGTAAACACACAAACTGCTCATGAAGATCTAGATGCTATAGCATTAGGGAGGATAACAACTCTCAGTTTGAGTTTGGAATGTCTTCATTGCACTCCAGACATGTCCATAGGGTTCCGATCTCCTTCTCAATATCTCTAACAGCATCCAGCGACTAATCTTACCAGTTAGTACAGTACTCTGATGCTGACTGATGAGCCTACTCGTATACCTGACTTGACTACCACAGAATCACTGGAGTAACCCCAACCAAAAAATTCCCAGTCCTTACTGTAGGTTGAAGCCACATCAACACGACTGATAAAGTGGTGTCCTAACCACTCTGCCACATTCTCCTCTTGAAAACCATAATAATGTTCTATATAAGTCATGAATGCTGATGTTGTTAGTGATATAGCTTTTTAAATACATCTTTATGGGAATGCAAGAGAGAAATACATCTTTATTGTTTATTCCAGTGAAAATGATATATAATAGTGATGTTCGCAATGTTTCCTAATTTACAGGAGAAATGTGAAAGATACTGGCCAGAAGATGGTGAGATGAAAGTTGGTCAGATCACAGTGCAGCTGACAACTACACAAGTATTTGCAGACTACACCATCAGAAGGTTGAAGCTAAGAAAGGTACATATTAATTTATCAATTGTTAGCCACGTCACTAAAACAATGCTCATGACATTCAGCACAAATGTGAAATCTGTGTTACTGTGTGACTCATGAAACATCACTAAAACAACGCTCATGATATTCAGCACAAATGTGAAATCTGTGTTACTGTATGGCTCACGAAACATGACAAGTCACAAAGTTGAATACCAATAAGATTCAGACATTTGTTAATGGATGTCTTTGGCGTATTCTCATACTGAGATGGTATCTCAGAGTTGCATACACAAACCTGTGGATTAGAACAGGACAAGAACCGATGATGACCCAGGTTAAGAGGAGAAAATGGCAGTAGGTCGGGCATACCCTATGGTGAAACACATAAAGTCAAAGTACTGTAGTTTCACAAAGTACAAAAACAATAACAATACACAGTTACATTTTGACCAAAAGGCCTTTATCAAACAAAGGATACACCAGAAGGGAAGAAATTCACTTCTAAAATGGCAGACGTAATGTATACAATTAGATAATAAATCCCTAATGACCTTAAAAGGAAAATATGTGACTAAAAAACGAAAAACAAAATAAATGTGAAAAACTAGGACTGAAAGAAAGAAGATAAACAATCTTCTTCTTCTTCTTTTGTTGTCACACTGCTACCGGATTGTTGCCAGTGTCGTGGTTTTCTGTTTTTGTCTTGCGCTGTTCTGGTAGCTTGTGTGATTGTTATTTTTGCTCTTTCACAGGATTCTGCTACGCCATCTAACCATTTTTTCTGTGGTCTTCCTCTTGCCTTCTTTCCCGATGTTCTGTTGTAGAAGACTCTGTATACTGTGGAGTTTGGATGCATTCTTATTAAGTGGCCAAACCACTTCATTGTTTGTTTCTCTATGTAATTCAAGTGAAACACGTACAAACAAAGTACTATAGTTTTACAAAATACATAAACAGTGACGATAAACAGCAACGTTTCGACCAACAAGGCCTTTATCAAGCAAACGAACAAACAGGAGTGACAAATTAAAATGAAACACAAATGGACGACCAAATACCAACGTATCTAAGGAAAATCTAGCATTTCAATTCATTATGTAATTCAAGCATAAACAATAATAATCAAAAATATACATAGAATATATACATTTAACATATACACATATACTATGAAGCATGAGAAGAGACAGTATTAAGAAGCATAGGAATGTAGCATGTTGAGTTTATGTGGTTGCAAGGTACCATATAAAGATATAAAATGATTTTCTAGAGCAAATCGATTATAATCATCAGCGGAACATGATCAGATGGCTGTGACCTGGATATCGTAAGCTCCCAAATGATCAGTTCCATTGAAATGAGTGGCTACATGCGTCACAGAGCATTTACAGATATCGTAACCTTTCTTCTTCTTCTTCTTTTCTCTAATCTTGTTTTGCCTCACAGTGTCAGGATAAGAAGAGATTTCTATAATGGGCTTGTGTGTACGCTTCACACAATGTGTATCTTGTGACCTCTGTTATCTCTGAGGTTGAAGTTTTGCATGGAATTCTTTTGTATGTATCCACTGTATCAGAGTAACATTTCTCTTTGAGGCAATCTTTAGGTAATCTGCTTATGTAGTCAAACCATTTAATTTGTTGTTTCTTGATGAAGTTCAGTACTGATGTTGTACCCACTTTTTCCTGATATCTTAATTTCTAAACCGGTCTCTTCTTGTTACTTCCAGCATTCTGCTTAGACACTTCATCTTTTTCATGAGTAGTTTGATGTCAGCATCCAGGTTTGGCACTGATAGCATAATGTAGGGAGAAAGATTGTGTTGTACAATGATCTTTTAGTGTTCATGGTGACATGTTTCCATTTCAAAATTGGCAACATGTGTAACCTAACCAAACTCACATTTTTTAAATACTTGTTGCTCATGTGTTTTTGTTGTTTTTAATATGTAAACATAAATATTGCATCTGCAGCAAGGACAATCAGATCATTTGGTGACCCATTTTCACTTTACTGCTTGGCCTGACAAAGGTGTTCCTCTAACCCCCTGGAGTCTAGTAGACTTTGAACAGAGGGTGGCTTCATATCCTACTAGCAAGCCTATTGTTGTACACTGCAGGTCTGTATCTATGTTTGTCGAGCTGTGTTTTCAGTACATATCTAACATAACCGAATATGTTAATCCAAACTCTTTGAACAAGGGAACATGGTATAATTTGTTAATTTGTCTGTTAGCATACAAGAAGAATAAGAAGGAAGAGGAGAAAGAAGAATGACAGAGAATAAATAGAAATAAAGAATATCATCAAATAGCGTGTCCTGAGCAGAACTTTGTCAGCCTAACAGTCCGTCAGAATTTGTCTCTCTCAAAGACCAGATGTGTCTCGTCTACAGGCTTCATGCTCAAATCATCCGTTACATCATGAATCCATCTACTCTGTAAGTAAAAAGGCTCGTGGTATATAGGGCAATAATTATCGAAAAGGGTGGAGACTGTAGTCCATTTGTAGTGTTCCTCAAATTCGTCATTCTTGTTGTATTGTTTGCTTGATAAAGGCCTTTTGGTCGAAATGTTGCTGTTTATCATCATTGTTTCTGTATTTTGTAAAACTATAGTATTTTGTTTTTACGTGTTTAGCTATAGGGCAATACAGTGTTAGGAATGTATTTTCATTGACCATCGGCACATGATGGGTGATGTGGTCAGCATCATGCCGGCCGCCTTTACTTTCCCAGAGCATGTCTGGTACCCAGTTGAGGCTGGGTCGACCTGAGAGCCGGCGCGGTCGGGAAAAATTTCACGCGCACTGCAGTAGTTGAACCCAGACCACCAGCCTTGAGAAGTGAGTTCACTAACAACATCTACTCTGGGGTCTTCCTATTCTCTTCTTAGCAGGTATTCCTCCTTCCATAATGGTATTATCCAACCATTCATATGTCTTTTCATATGTCCAAAAACTTACGTTTCTCATTCTTATTTGTAGCATCAGTCAATTTTTTTTTATTTTGAGTTCTTTCTGTTTCAGTTTTAGTTTGGAATATCTTCATTGCACTCCGGACATGTCCATAGGTGCTCCGATCTCCTTCGCAATATCTCCAACAGCGTCCAGCGACTGACCGTACCAGTTTTATTTTGATTGATGAGCCGACTCGTATACCTGTTGTACCGTTCTTTTCTTGCACACCAATCTTCAAACCCAGTTCTCGAATCTAGTAGTTGACGTGGATTGGTTTAGATGAAGGTCTTCTCTGCGGCCACGCTCTATGAGGGCATTCACGATGTCAGCTCTATCCATGGGCTGGCCCTCTGATATAGCGGCAGAGCCAGCCAGTCTGTCTGCTCTCTCATTGCCAACGACACCCATGTGCCCGGAACAAAGACAAGTGTAATTCTACAAATTGTTGACGCCTGCAGAGATTCAGTCCATTGCCTGCGCACCGAACCGGCCTCCACCTTTCGAATCATACTCAATGTCTTTCTGTATATATCTATTTGTTCTCTTCTCTGTCCATGAGATATGGAGAACTCTTCTGTAACACTTATATGCAAAAGCACATACACATTTTTCCACTGCGTTGTTAAATTTCTGTGCAGAATATAGAAGGTGAATGTGCACACCAAGCAGCACACTGTCATGTTCAATTTCTGTGAAGAATATAGGAGGTGAATGTGCACACCAAACACTTTGCCTTGTTAAATTTCTGTGAAGAAAATAGGTGAATGTGCACACCAAGAAATTTTTGACACAAGCTGGTCTCGAACCATGGGATTTCCACTGCACTTGATGACTAGTGAAGCATGTTATCAACTTCACTATCGGCAACCTTATTTTAATTATTGAATTGAAAACTGACTACAGGTGCTGAAATTCATCTGATTACCTCTAAGCTACCCTATCTCTCAAGATCATTTAGAAATAAATATCAAACATAGCCGGTGAATTAGAAGCCAAACAAGATATTAGAGAAATGTCAGTAAAATTAAAATATGTTCACTTCTTCTCTTCCACCTTTTACTTCCTTATAGAAGTGTTGGAGTGGAAATGTAGTGATCTTCTTTGTGCTTGTTCTGATGTACTTTGTTAGCTATTATTCATTTTCTTACAGCTTTTCTTAATGCCTTTGCCCAATCTTTTGTCTTTCTCTTGCTCTGTACTCGTTATACTTTTTCAGTGCTGCTCTCTGGGGTAGACGATACCAAGGCATTTTTGTCAGATGTCCAAACCTTTTAATGTTCACTAAACTAAATGAATTTATTTCTACAGTGCTGGTGTAGGACGTACAGGAGCCTTCATTGCTTTGCGGAATGTCATGAAACAAGCAGAAGACAAAGGATACATGGACATATTTTCCACAGTTCAAAAGCTGAGACATGACAGGATCAACATGGTACAGACAAGTGTAAGTTGTTACATGTATTCCTGGTGTTTATGATAGCAGACATTTACACAGAAAGAAGTCTTTACTTTTCCATTATATTTATTACAGAGTTGGTGATGAGGTTAGCATCTTATAACTACTCTAGTGTTTTCATACTCTGTGACTCCACGAGTCTATCTATCTATCTATTCTCTAATCCTGTTTTTGCCTTTCAGCATAGTGAAAAAGGAGACACCTGGAGCGAGCCTCTCTATGCACCATGTCTTTCTTTCTCTTCTCCAATTCTGAGTTTTCTCACAGTTTCAGCGTAAGAAGAGATTTCTAGAACAGGCTTTTGTGTGCACTTCATAAACGATGTCTTTCGTTGCCTCTTTTATCCCCAGGATCCACCTTTTGCATGGCTGGCCTTTTGCTTTGTATCCACTGTATCGGAGTAACATTGCTCTTTGTGATGCACTGTCTGATGGTAAGGTGCTTATGTGGCCGAACAATTTAATTTGCTTGCTATTTCATCATAAAGTTTGGTACCGATGTTGTACCCACGTTTCTCCTGATGTCTTCCTTTCTAAACCGGTCTCTTTCTGTTACTCCCAGCAATCTGCGTAGACACTTCATCTCTGTTGTGACTAGTTTTCTTCTATCATTTAATGTCAGTGTCCAGGTTTGGCACTGGTAGCATAATGTATGGAGAAATATTGTGTTGAACAATGCTCTTTTTGTGTTCAGGGTGACATGTTTACATTTTAAAATTGGCGCCATTTGTCCTATCATTTGATTTGCTTTGTTGCATCTGTGTTATATTTCGTTAGTTTAGTATGATTCGTAAAGTCGAAACAGGAATTGGGAGATGAAACTAGGTGGTTGTACTAGTAAAGACAAGGATCAGAGAAATCACTTTCATTTGTGTCCCTATTTCAGATGCAGTATGAGTTCCTGCACAGAGCAGCACAAGTAGCCATATTGTGTATGGGGACAACTGTGACATCAAATGACATTCAACAAAGAATAAGTTACTTGGACAAGACATCACATACTGGATTAACTAATATGGAACAGGAATTCAAGGTAACATTTTTTCTTTGACTACCTCACATTTTAAACTATTTACTTATTGGTCTTTTATTCATAAAAAAACAACAGATTAAATGGTTTGGACACCTGACAAGAATGCCCTGGTAGCGCCTACCACAGAGAGCCACATAGAAAAAGTATAATGAGTACAAAGCAAGAGGAAGACCAACAAAAGCTGGAGCGCTGGCATCAAGAACAGCCTTACGAAAATGAATATCAGCTTACAAAGTGCCTTAAAACAAGCACACACAGGATCACTACGTTTCCCCAACACTTCTATAAAGAAGTAAATGGAGGAAGAGAAGAACAAGCACACACAAGATCACTACGTTTCCCCAACACTTCTATAAAGAAGTCAATGGTGGAAGAGAAGAAGAACAAGCACACACAAGATCACTACGTTCCCCCCAACACTTCTATAAAGAAGTAAATGGTGGAAGAGATGAAGAAGACTTATTGGTTATTGATTACTGAACTGATGGCACAAAACTCCAGGCAGACAAATAGATGCTTAGTCATCTTTAACAGATGTTGAAGGGTATACATACTGATGGCACAAAACTCCAGGCAGACAAATAGATGCTTAGTCATCTTTAACAGATGTTGAAGGGTATACATACTGATGGCACAAAACTCCAGGCAGACAAATAGATGCTTAGTCTTCTTTAACAGATGTTGAAGGGTATACATACTGATGGCTCCTGTGTCTTGATGGTTAAACACACTCATCTCTCTGCCCCTCATGCATCCAGCTCTACTTGTACAACATCTAATTCTAAACTCCTTAAATTGCTGGATTGATTTAACATCAATTTTAGCGTCCTCATCCAACAGTACATCACTAAGTGACAGAAGAACATCCCCCTTATCCATCCTAAACTCCCCAACAATTGATATTTTCAATGCAAGCCTGTCTGCTCTCATAGCGCTGTGAACACATCTCTGGAGATTGGAAACCTCCATAAACAACATCCATTCATACAGCAATGCTATTATGTATTAATATGGAGAACTAACCTAATATTAACTCTTTGATCTCTGCAACCAAAGAGCTTAAAACCATGTCCTTCCTGGGTTCCTAAACAAAAACAAAAAACCACACAGAACAGAGTCACAAGCAGAGTCATAAACACAACTAGTTACTGTGACAAACTGCAAAGTTATCCTTGATCATCTTCAATATTCTTACTTGTTATGTCAGTCTTCCCAGAATGGAAACCATTTTTTAATACATATAATATCAACACCAAATTTTTGTCTTCACTTTATTGAGTAATCTATCTTTGTAATCCATATTTGGGAAGTTTCATATTTGTTAAAATATAATGCACACTCGGCGCAAATGTTGCTGCCTGTAGCTTGTGAAGACAATTTACAATGAATTAAGCAAACATCTTTGAAATTCTTAGTGTGTAACTGGTTATACTAGTCACGACTGAGATGAAGTGTCTATGCAGAATGCTGGGAGTATCAAGAAGAGACCGGCTTAGAAAAGAAGACATCTGGAAAAAGTGGGTACAACATCAGTACTGAACTTCATCAAGAAACAACAAATTAAATGGTTCGCCGCCCGAGTGGTTACCGGGCCCAAATTTGGGGTGTAAAGAATAGAACCACTGTTACCTGCCATGCATGTCGTAAGAGGCGACTAAAGAGGTTTGGCTGAAATCGGATGCATGTGTCCTAAACGTGTAGAAGTCTATGCGTTTAAGGGCCTACCAAACCAATGTGCAACGATACACGTTCTTGGCAAAGATCAAACATATCACAAAGTGATTAAAATTGGTCGTAAAGAACGAACGCAAAGAAGAAGAAGAAGAAATGGTTCGGCCACATAAGCACATTACCAACAGACTTGCTTATGTAGATTAGTAACAGAATGAAAGAGCAATGTTACTCCAGTACAGTGGATACAAGCAAAAGGCTGTGCACACAAAAGGTTGACCTCAGAGATAACAGAGGTGGTGAAAATCAATGTTTATGAAGAGCACAGATAAGACAATTTTAGAAATCTCTTTTTACCCTGTGAGGCAAACTAGGAGAAAAGAAGTCACTGGTTATGTTTTTGCTAGAATTATTTGCTGAGCAATATCTGTTTACAGAAACTGTGTAAAAAATTATTGCAGTGACGTTGAAAGCTTCAATGCTTTTACTCTCTGGAGAAATAAATTATGGAATGTTCTTAGTGTCTATCTGTTTCACAGTTATTGTACCTACTATTGTTGTTTGCATTCGTTCCTTTTTATCAAACAAGTTAACTGCTCTTTGGGATCTGTATGATATTCTCTGAGAACATGAGTATGTTGCACGTCAATTAGACCACTAGAGTGTGTAGAACAGACATATCCTAAATTATATGCATATTATCCAACAGGAAACAAAGTTGTACAGACTAGTAACTGTAAAATTTTGCAAACTGAAAACAGTTATGGAGGAAATCACTCCAGTAGAGAGGAAGACCACAGCAAACATGGATCCAAGATGTGATAGAGGATTTAAACATGGCGGCAGCAAACTTTAGACATCCGACCTACGAGAGAGAAAAATTCTAAAGAGCTGTTAGAATAGCAACAGTGTAAACTTAATGTATGAATTCTGCCTGTGTGCTGCCAATGCTCACAGGGGGAGCAAAGAATAGTAACACTGAGACCTACACAGCAAGTCATAAGAGGCGACTGAGATAGAGCTTATAAAAGCTAACCTATTAAATAAAGTGTCGCAGAAATCGGATGTACGAGTACTTGTAGGCACATAACCGGCACAACATACAATCACTTTTTGACATTCTTCATGCATTGAGAGAGTCTTTCTGAACAGAGGAGTTTTGGGGCTGTGAATCCCACTCGCTGACCAGATTGAGAGAGATGGGTGTCCATATTGGTGCAGCCCGAATAGAACGACATACTAAATATGCAAGGAGATTGATTAATCAACATCGAACTGGCGTGTTGCGCCACTGGATTTGCTGAGGCGGAGATCGGAGCACCTATGGACATGTCCGGAGTGCAATGATGATAGTCCTCATATAACTGATAACAATCACTCTTAGGATCAGATCACATACAAATCTCCAAAGAGTGGTTAACAAGTGATCGATATGGAGCATTCTAAGAAGAAGGATGTATGAATTCAACTTATTACTATGCTGGCTAACATTTACCATGTTGTCTTCCTCTTGTTCATCTGCCTGAACATTTCTTTTTTTCTCTTTATGCGGTCTCTGTGGCTAAGTGGTTAAGCCTTTGCTTTGTGTTCCGAAGGTTGTGGGTTCAAATCTGGACCGCACCATTCTGTTCACGGGTGAATTTTTTGCTGAGACACCTAGGATTGTTGGTGGAGATACATAGTTGGTGTTTTGTGCAATATTCTCAGTAGGTAACATGCCATTTCTGCAGAAAGGGAACTATGTGGGGTAAAGCTAGGTGCAATGAAGTCAATTCTTTGAGTTTAGGAGTTATTTATTTTCTTGTTTTATGTAACTAAAATATTGGAGTTATCATTGAAGAAGAAGAATAAGAACTTGTAAATATTTTCTTCTCATCAGATCATCTGTGACGTGAGGAGTGATGATGAAAATGACAAAGAAAATGTTGAGTCTCCCGAAGACCCTTCAAATGTTTATGAGAACAATCAAAATGCCAACAACAGACATAAGAATCGTCTGAGCAACATCACACCAAGTAAGTCAATAAGTAGTTTTGTGTTTTTTTCTCTCTTAGTCGTATACGGCTTTTGATCATCTTCCATCTTTATAACGAGGAAAATTATATACATTTTCTTTAAGCAAGAGAAACATGCGCTATCATTAAAGGAGAGATGATGGCAGTACTCCCAGCCTTGCTTGGCTTAATCAGCAAGGAAGCAGCACCCCATACAATTTTTGTTCCAAGTGATTCTAGGTCCATTCTCCAAGATATCCTATACTTCAGACAAGACAGGCTCATCTTCTTCTTCGATCGCCCGCTGTCAATTCAGGCGGTAGTCATGACGCCTGGTATTGCGCTTCTGATTTATGCATGAGGTCTGCTTACCATTTGACCGGTGCACTTTCGCCATGTGGTGCAATTTCACCGACTTCAGAGGTGATCAGACTCATCTAAGAAATGTTCTTCTTTTGTCATCACACAGTTACTGGGTAATTTCCCAGAATTATGGTTTTTCTGTTTTTGTCAATGGCTTGGATGATAGTTATTTGACAGGTTTCTGCTATACCATCTAACCATCTTTTTCATTATCTTCCTATTGTCTTCTTTCTTTATGTTCTGTTTAGAAAATTCTGTATACAGTGGAGTTTCTTCTTCTTCACCTTTCAACTCCCACTGGAGCACAGGTCTTCAACAAACTTCTTGCAGCTCTTCCTCTCTCCTGCCATCCCTTCCAATTCTGTCCATGTTTTACCTATTCTTTTAATATCAGTCTCCAGCTCTCTTCTCCAGGTATGTCTAGGCCTTCCACTACTCCACTTTCCCTTCGGGTTCAAAAACAGTGCCTGTCTTGCTATGATTCCAGTTGGTCTTCTCAATGTGTATCCTATCCATCGCCAGCATCTCTTCCTTAGCTCTTTCTCCACTGGTATCACAGAATCGAGAAGAGCAGGCTGGAAAGCCACTGCCCTGGCAAAATTCATTGGCAAAGATTTAAAATAAAATTTATATAAAAATATCTTTACCATCTTCAAAATTACATCTGGAACCCTCGCCGGTGCTACAGAGTTTGTTCACATCAGCTGAAATCTTCCTGTGTAAGAAAGAGATCGGAGCAGACATGGTTACTCACCGAAGTGCAATGATGATGGTCCTATCAAATTAATCAATCAATCAAACTCTCAGTCAATTTAAACAAATTCTATCTATTAAGTTTCAATTATCCTGTACCATGAATATTTTTTGTTGTTGCTAATGTCGATGTATTCATTACGGAAGTTGTAGTATTATGAACTATTCCTCGATCACCAATATGCCTTTGCTCATTAATATTATTTTGTAAGGCAGATTAGAGTAATTTGTAAGCATTTGCCTAACGACTCGGACACAGGGGAGTTGTGAGTTCAATTACAATTCAGTTGTGGGCTATCACTATCGCAGGGTGTTATCAACTTTGCTATTGAAGACCACATTCCTGCTGTAATTCTGTAGTTTTGCTGAGACAGTCAAGTAACCATTTTCAATTTGGAAGACTAAAGAACTAAAATGAAGTAAAGTTTGTATTTTCTAAATGGTATATGTTGAAGTAAATTAAAAGAAGACAGAGCATTACCATTGCAACAATTAAAAGAACTAACAAACTTATGGAAGGGAACTGACATAAGAACTTCTTCTTCAGCGATCTCTGGTCATGCGCTTAATTTACTGTGGACCACAAACTGGACAGTTAGCTTCAGGTCTGTCAGGTTTCCCCACAGCTTAGTTTTCAGGTTGATTGGGTGTGGCCACATGTTGCTTCTCAGCTCACCCAGCAGAGGACAGTCTTGCAGGACAGTCCCTGGTGTCTTTTCTGCCTGCTGACACTGGTAGAGAGCTGTTTGACTGTTTGTATTCCTAGTCATATAAGTGTTTGTTGAGTCTGTAGTGTCAGGTGCATAGTCGAAATATAATGACCTGGTTTGTTCTGCTTAGGTCTTTGAGGAAGTATTTTCCATAATCGTATCCAGTTTTGACTTCCAGTCTACTGTTGATTTTCTCTGTATGAGGGTTTTGACCTCTTGAAAATACAAGGGTTGGTAAATTTGCTCTTTGGCACTGCCCTCCTTAGCTAAGACATCGGCACTCTCATTGCCTGCAATGCCACAGTGAGATGGAATCCACTGCAAGTGAATTTCTGCCTTTTCTGAAAGCTGAGCAAGTTATCTTTTTAGATTTGTACTGTGCTGTCAGCGGATTTAGCTACCAGGACTTGTATAGCCGACAGTGAGTATGTAAGAAATACCATCTTGCCTGCAGGTGCTTACAGCTTATTCATGTGCTGTGCTGCCATCAGAAGGGCTAAGAGTTCTGCTTTGCAGTTAGAACATATTCTTCCAGTAGGGGTCGCTAGAGACACAAGAGAGTTGATGCTTCACAAGATCCAGAAGGGCAGGTTTCGGTATGAGTGGATGTCGTCTATAGAAGTTTCTAACCTCCAGCGGCTTACGTGGATATACTGTCCTGGGCATGCAGGTGTTTACGGTAATGAGAGAGCGGACAGGCTTGCATCAACAGCATCGATTGTTGGGGAGTTGAAGATGGATAAGGGGATATTCTTTGGTCTCTTCGCGACTCTCTGTTGGATGAGGACACTAAAATCGATGTTTAATCGATCAAGCGATTTAAGCAGTTTGGAGTTACCCGTTGTTCAAGTCGAACTGGATGCCTGAGAGGCAGAGTGAGAGGTGTGTTTAATCAGCGAGCTACAGGAACCATCAGTATGCATACTCTTCAATATCTGTTGGGGAGACTGAGCACCTATGGGTCTGTCCGGAGTGCAATGACATCAGTTTAGTAACCAATAACCAATAAGAGACACAGTAGTAGCATAAGAACAAAACTAAGGTATTTAAGAACCTGTGTTTTTTCATTGGCACTTGGCAATGTATGGTTGTGAGACATGGACCATTGACAAAGCAGCAGAGAAGATCATCAACGCCTTTGAATGCAAATGTTGCAAAAATGTTTTTAGAATGTCATGGCTTCTGTTGGCAACAGCTTGATGTTAAAGAGATTTGGTTATTAAAGAATTTAAAAACAAGGAAAATTAAATATTTAGGACACATTAAACAATATGAGTTCCTGGAGAAGATAATACTAGAAAGAATGATGCCTGGAAGAAGAGCGAGAGGAAGACCTAGAAGATAATGAGATCAGGATGTCATTGACGACCTGAGAATGACTGCTGCTGATGCTGCTTGCATCTTGCACAGAATAAAGAGTTTTTCAGGGCTGCTGTCATGGGAGCCAAGTTCCAGAAGGGACAAGCTACTTGATATGATTTGGATGTGTTAAAGTGAGCTATTTTTTCTCTTCTCTTTTTTATTACTTTTACTCCAGAGATGATGTATGCACCAGTATTACAGTGTGAGACAGACTATTTGGGAGATTACATCAATGCTGCTTTTGCGCCGGTAAAAGAATACATTAATGTTGTATATGTCCCAGTAATACATTACACTCATTCTGTATTTATTCTACTAAGAGATTACATGTTCACTTTATTTGTCCAAGGTAAGCAAAGGTAATCAAGCAAAGGATATAAGAGAATTGAAGAAATTCACTTCTCACACAGACACAACATGTAGAATAAAACAATAAATTCCTAACGGCCCTAGAATGAAAACCTTTTGACTAAACACAAACATTGTGGTTGAAACGTTGCTGTGAATTGTTTTTGTATTTTGTGAAACTGCAGTACTTTGTTTTTACGTGTTCCGCCATTGCTACATAGTTTTACTGCAGTCTTCCCTTGTATCTCAACAAGAGACAAAATCTATTATTTTGGTCCCAGTAAGAGATTACATCAATGCTGTTTTGTCCCAGTAAGAGAGTATATCAAGAAGCTCAGCAGAAGAGGTGCATCTGTACACATACTCTGAAAGCTGGTATGAGAGCTGGTAAATACAATATTGTGACATTAACTGATTCGACGGAACAGCATTTGAATGCACCAAATGGCTTATCTCATGGACGAAACATCGCTTGAATGAAGTGCACTATTTCATTGCTTTTCCATAACTTTCTGTTCCAATTCAACTTTTATATTAATCGAAAACTACTTAAAAGTGAAGTGTAAATGATAACCAACACATATCATTGTGGTTTTTACTAGAAATACATGTAGAAGTGAAACCAAAAGAGCATCAATAAAATCCATCATGAGTGCTACATAAGTCATCTCTTGTGACTAGCAGGATGATATTGTAATATGAACTTATGGTAATTTTGTTTTTAATTTCCAACAGAGTTTCAGAAAGCAGAATCGACAATTTCTGACACAGCTACCACTTCCAACAACTGTTATTGATTTCTGGCGTCTTGTCACGCAGTACAATGTGTCCTTGATTGTATCATTTGAGGATGATCTGAAGGCTACTGATCAGGTAATTATTGCTTATGAAGATTGAGTAACTAATTAGTGCCCTTAAATAGTGACAGGTTTCTTCTCCTTCTGCGTCCACACGCTGTGAATTCGGGAGTTAGCCATTATGATTAAGCCTGGTATGGCGCTTCTGAATAGTGACAGTCTAACTTATTAGTTCCAAATTGCTGTGGCATTTCACACTAGATTCAACCAAGTGGTTTTTGGGAGCCAAATTAGGGTGTACAAAAATAGAACCAATGTTACCTGCTACGCTTGTCGTAAGAGACGACTAAGAAGGTTTGGCTGGTGTAGCTACCCCACCACATAAAAAACAATAGATTTCTACAGAAACCACAACAAAGGATATTCCTAGCTAGCCACCTGAAAAAAGCACCCCACACGGAAGGATTTATGAAGCGACCCAATGAGATCCCGGAGGAAATCGGGCTAACGACTCACCTTCTTCAACCCGGAAGAGGGAAGACCCAGGAACATCTGGAGGAGTGAGTTGCTGACAGAATGCAGAAATAGATGGACATACCCTCACTCAAAAAGCATCTATGAGCTATTTGGGTGTAAAGTTTAATCGCAGTTTATGCCGTAGGGACCATATCAACCAAGTTATTGCCAAGGCTCACAATGCACTATTCATACTGAGAATCATGGCAGCTGCTAACATTGAGCAATGCCTTCTTGTTCTACTGTACCAATGCATCGTTCTATCATGTATATAATATGCTTGCATTATCCTAACGATTAGTCCTACACAAATAGTGAGACTGGAAAGAATTCAGAATGAAGTTATGAGCATCTATATAAAACTGATAACTATCCTTGTTACTCTTAGAGCATGAGCCTACTACTTTCATTCTCCATTATCAGTTATCAGTTATATGAGGACTGTCATCAAAGCACTCCAGTCATGTCCATAGGTGCTCTGATCTCCATCTCAACAAATCCAGCAGCATCCAACTGCCCAACATGCGAGTTTGATGTTGATTTTTGCGTATTTATTATGTTGTTCTTTTCAGGCTGTACCAATATCGACACCCATCACTCATTCTGGTCAGTAACTGAGATTCACAACCCTGAAACTCCTCTGTTCAGAAAGACTCTTTCGGTGCATTATGAATGTCATTTCGGTCTATTGCAGTTCACTGTCGTATCAATGCCATGCAATCTATCAGCTCATTTATTACCCCTTGACTCCTGCGTGACTAGGGACGAAAATGAAGGTGATTTCTGTGATTACTTTCTGTACCAGTATTCTCCACCATATTGTATTTTAAATTGACACCTTGAGTCAGGCTCTTGAGAATATGGTAGTACTTGCTACTTCTGTTCTGTAAAATTTGTTCCTCAGATATGCACGCTCCCCTTCATTTTCAGTTTTTAATATCTTCATTGCACTCCGCACATGTCTATATGTGCTAGGATCTCCTTTGCAATATCTCCAACAGCATCTGGCAGCTGACCATACCAGTTCGATGTTGAGTGACGAGCCTACTCATATACCTGTTGTGCTTTTCTTTTCTGGCCACTCCAATCTTCAATCCCAGCTCTTGCAAGCTAGCAGTTGGATTGATTTAGATGAAAATTCTCTTTGTAGCCACACTCTATGAAGGTACTCAGAATGTCAGCTTCATCCATTGGCTGACTCCTTGATATGGTGGCAGAGCCAGCAAGCCTGTCCACTCTCTCATTGCCATTGACACCCATGTGCCATGGACAAAATATAAATGTAATTCTGCAAATTGTTGACGCTTATAGTGATTCAGTCCCCTGTCTGCGCACCAATTATTTTCCAGTAGAAATTAGAGCATGAATAAATAAACAAGGTAAAATGATTAAATATGTGATAATTTCTGTCAGACGATCGGAGAATACCTACCATCAAATGATAATCAAGCAGTGACATTTTCCATGTTTGAGTTGGAAACAAAGACAATCTCTACAAACAAGTTATGGCAACAAAGAAAAGTAACTGTTACTGCTGACACAGAATACAGCAATACCAAACTGTCAACATCTGCTGCTGTAAGTTTTTTCTCATTGTTTTTGAAAGTATCAGCACATTTAAAAAGAAATATTAATTTGCCTTGTTGTTTGCTAGTAACTATCTCCTCTTTGTGTCCCATAAGGCATCCACAAGAGATTCCCATTGCTGCCATTCTGCCGCCTTTCTACCAATTGTATCCCATGTCAGGCCACACAATTATTTAGCTCTCTCTCCACAGTTCTTCTCCAAGTATCTTTTGGACATCCAGACCTTATTTCTTCATGCACTGTCCATCGGAGAGCTGTTCTAATTAATGTCTCTACTGTCATCATATGACATATATGACAAATCCGCCCTCCCTCTTCACCTTTTAATGATGGTCTCTAGTGATACACAGTTTGTTCGTTTTTAAAGCTCTTCATTTGTTATTTTATTAGAGAGTATTTAGGATTCTTCTTAAAAATGTATTTTTTAAATTTCTTCAGCTTGTGTATGATATTTTGAATCATTTTCGACTTCCCTAGTGGACTCCCCTAGTTTGTTTTGTTGCCCTGCGTAGAGAAGTGAATTAAAAAAAAAAAAAAAAGGCATGCAGAAACTGAATGTTCTGGTCTATGGGTCTGTAGGAGCCTAACTGTCACAATGTACTCATGCTCTATGGCACACAGATTGATTTAGAAAATGATTGATTTAGAGCGAACAAAGAAGATGATGACAGTATAATCTTTTATTACAAACCATGTATTCAGATCACTGTGATATTAAAACAAACATTTAGTTTTAAATTTGAGGTATCTTCTTTGCTTCCACCATTTACTGCTTTATAAAAGTATTGGTATGTTCATGAAACATAATTTCAGATGTATGTAGATATCTTTATCATGGTCATGAAATCTCAATGAACAAATTATATGGAAATTCATTTGCATCATCATCACTGATACATCATCATTAGGTGTTGTGCTAGCTTGCGATCATGGATCTCCACAAATCTCTGTCACTGGTATTTGTTATCATCTCAGATGTTGAAGCTCATCCATGACATGAAGTTAGGCTGTCCAGAATTTTCTCTCTCTGCCTAGTCTCTCCTTGATTTTACCATTTGTCACAATGTGTTATAAGCCTCCCCTTTTCATGACATGTCCGAAAAATTATAACTGCCTCTTTCTTATATTGATAACTAGCTAATTAACCCGACTCCACAGTGAAAGTTGTTATTAATCCTTTATGAGGAATTGGGTAAGCCTTTCCAAAAGATGTCATATAATAGCATGAATTGTATTTTCAGATATTTTTAAAAAAGTGATTTTAATCGGGTATGTCGTTAAACGATTTTAACGGTTCAAGTGGTTCTTTCAATGCTTCACGTCTAATCAAAGTAGCGTCTTCACATTCTTTTTAATTATTTTAAAATTTGTATAGTGTAGTTTGAAACAAAAAGTGAAGCTGTAATGACATGAAAACGCAACGAAACTAAGGGATGTAATCCATGCCTTAAGTTGTAGAGGCCAGCTGGCAATTTTTGGATTATATCCATTTGGTTGTAAGCTTTCTTAACCGCATGTTTTTTTTAAACCAAGATGGCTGACTGATAAATGTTGGATAGGACATCAAGAATTTGATTTAAATTAATTTTAGAGCTAATATTGATCCGATTTCTAAACTGTTTCTTTAGCTGATCTAAATTTAGCCCGAAAAATATTTGTAAGAAATATGGTGAATATTGGATGTAAACCGAAGGTGTCTATAGGGGAACACACATCAGACTTTAAGAAATATATTATAAGATACTCTGTGTCTTGGTCTCATTCAACACCTCAACATTCATCATTTTAGCAGTCCATGGGATTCTCATCATTCTTCTGTAAAATCACATCTCTGTGGCATCTAGAGATATTTATATCTGTTTTTTTTACGATTCATGATTCTCATCTGTATGTCAGTATTGGCTCTATATAGCCCTAAATAACTCTTTTACAATTGTTACTTATCACTGATAGAAACATTAGCAATTATTTTGTTCTCAATTGCAGCTAAAGGAAGAACAAGTTCTGACACATTTGAAGTGCTTAACCACAGAACTTGACCCAGAAACTATGTTGACTCTCAGTACTGAAATTAGGTCACTTAACCCAGGTAGTGATGGCAGAACAATTTACATGTGCAGGTAATTTACTCTAACTTATTGTTTAGATAACATCTTTTAGAAAGACTAGAAAGAATCTCTAGTATGAGGATGGAGGTTGAGGCTGTTACTGCTGCCCTCCATTGGCTCTCTGGGACTTCATTTACTGGGGTCGTTGTTGTATCTGATTCTCAGTCGATGCTTCATAAGATTCAGAAGGGCAGGTTTTGGTATAAGTGGATGTCAACTATAGAAGTCTCTAACCTACAGAGGCTTACGTGGATATAATGTCCTGGGCATGCGGATGTTTACGGTAATGAGAGAGCGGACAGGCTTGCATCAACAGCATCGATTGTTGGGGAGTTGAAGATGGATAAGGGGGATGTTCTTGGGTCTCTTCGCAACTGTCTGTTAGATGAGGACACTAAAATTCATGTTCAATCGATCAAGCGATTTAGGCAGTTTGGAGTTACCCATTGTACAAGTCAAACTTGATGCCTGAGAGGCAGAGTGAGAGGTGTGTTTAATCAGCGAGTCACAGGAACCATCAGTATGCATACTCTTCTATATCTGTTGGGGAGACTGAGCACCTATGGGTCTGCCGGAGTGCAATGACATCAGTTTAGTAACCAATAAGCAATTATAGAAAGACTTGTCATGCTAAATAATAATGAAAGTATCACCCTAACTCATGTGTACATTCTGAGTAATTGATTGAGTATGATCCGAAAGGTGGAGGCTGATTTGGTGCTCAGGCAATAGAATGAATCACTACAAGCATCAACAATTCACAGAATTACATTTATCTTTGTTCCGGGGCACATGGATATTGATGGTATTGAGAACAGACAAACTCCATCATCAACTCTCCAACAATCACTGCTGTTGATGCAAGCCTGTATACCCTCTCATTGTCACAAACACCTACATGTCCAGGACAGTAGATCCACATAAGCATCTGGAGGTTGCAAACATCAATAGACATCATCCACTCAGACCACAACTTGCCATTTTATACCTTTCTAAGCATTGACTGGGAGTCAAATAAAACAATGGCCCTAGGGAACCACTCTAATGCAGCAGTTACTTCCTCAGCCTCCATTCTCAGACTCAAAGTAGTTGTCCTGTATGCTCTGCTTCACTCTACAATAACCCTACCATGCATTCTATCCATGAAACCCCAGCATCTTACCATGATGCACAGATCCATTGGTATAAATATCAGTTATATGAGGACTAATAGTACTCCAGACATGTTCATAGGTGCTCCGATCTCTGCCTCAAAAGTTCAGCAGCCCAACATGCCAGTTCAATGTTGATTAATCAATCTCTTTGCATATTTAGTATGTCGTTCTTTTCAGACTGTACCAATATCAACATCTATCTCTATCAATCTGGGTAGCGACTGGGGTTCACAACCCTGAAACTCCTCAGTTTGGAAAGACTCAATGTGTTAAAAATGTAATTTTGGTCCATTGCAGCTTCCTCTGATATCGTAACCATGCCAGTCAATCTATCAGCCCTCTCATTAACCATGACTCTTGTGGTGTGTGCCCATCAACATCATCATCACTTGATGTAACTAAAAATTTGTTTAGTATTTTTATTGTCAAAACTGTCTCCATGATCGTTGGAGTAACGAAACAATTTATTACTATTTAATTGTGTGTTTAGCTGATTAACTTGTACCTATTGTTTGAGTAACTGAAAAGTTGCATTGTTTGTTTGTTTGTTTGTGCTTGTTCTTAAAACCACTCTTTACTATCTTATGTGGTTTATAGGCAGAGTGCATGAGCCATTACAGCTAAAACTAAAGGAAAGGTCATCAAAGCAGCAAGTGGCACACATAAGACAACTAAAAGCAGCATGACTATGGAAATCATAGCGATGACAAAATCCCAGGAGTGGCTAAATACGCAAACATTCACTCATACATGCGTGCTCAGTGGCTCTATGAGCATGATGCAGAAGATCAAGACTGGTTATGTGTGAAGGCAGTGGATGCAATTAATATAAAATTCAACAATTTAATCACTCACCTTCATCTTTGTCCCAGATCATTCTGGAGTGAAGGGCAATGAGAGACCTGATGCACTGACAAGTAATGCTGCAATTGAGAATGGGCCTTCTATGGATAGAAGTGACATCATCAATGCTCTAAGAGAAAAGATATGATCTGAAGATGTCAACGAAGAAGATAAAGGATGTTCTCTATCTCGATTGCATAAGTTATGCATACCGATAGGTGCAGCAAAAATGGAAGACCATGAGAGAAACCTCAGTAAATACAGCAACCAGCACATGCCTGTGTGATGCTGGGAATCGCCAGGAAGCAAAGAATAGTACCACTGTGACCTACAATGCATGTCATAAGAGTTGACTGATGTAGACCCTAGGATGCTACCTAGTAAATCTTCTTTTCTTCTTCTTGAACACTCCATATCAACCACTTGTTAACCACTCTGTGTGATTTGTATGTGATCTGCGCCTAAGAGCGAGTGTACGCTGTGCCAGCTATGCACCTACAATTAGGCCAGCACATCCGATTTCTGCGATGCTTTTTATTTACTAGGGTAGTGTCCCTAGGTCATACATCAGTTGCCTCTTACGATATGCCTTGTAGGTCACAGTGGTACTATTCTTTGCTTCTCTTGTAGGCCATGACACCACGCTGGCAACTCTAGTAAATAAAAAGCAGTGTAGGAATCAGACCTCATGGCCTACTTGTAGGCGCATAACTGGCACAATGTACAATCGCTCTTGAGCTCAGATTACATACAAATCATACAGAGTGGTTGACAGGTGGTCAATATGGAGCGTTCGAAGAAGATGAACCAACACAAAATGAAAGTTATGGTACTGATGTTGTTATTCTAAACACACTAAACGACATGCTTCAATGAGATCGGAGCAATTATGGACATGTCCAATGTGCAATGATGATGATCCTCAAATGTTGTTATTCTAAGCACACTAAAAGACATGCTTCAATGAGATTGGAGCAATTATGGACATGCCCAATGTGCAATGATGATGATCCTCAAATGAACAATGTAATTTGCACAGAGAAGTGAGTATGTTGTACCCTCATAGTCTCCTACAGTATGCAGGACAGACACATCCAATGTATAAATGCTCACACAAATCATTAATATTCTGATAACATTGTTGGTCTACATTGGCAGAAATGGTGCTGACTACAGTGGTCTGGTGTGTGTCTTGTCTCTACTGCTGGACAGAATGGACAATGATGGTTGCTCTACAGTACCTCTGGTCGTTGGAGCTATCAAAGCTATCAGACCTCAGGTTATTCCAACCCTGGTGAGACAGATTTCTTTTTCTTAACACTTTTAGTAATTCGTTTATTTGCTTTAGTTATATTACAGGTCATATCTACATGGAGGTTAGTTGAAATTGTTAAACATTTCCTCTGTATTCAATCAAGTGACATGCCCGACGGGGTTGGTGATCATGTCTCTCCTTGGTGTAGTTAATCAGTTCTGACATCAATCTTTTGTCAAACCGTGATGTCAGACCACCCATCATCTTGTTCCTCTGTCTTCCAGATCTCTCCTATCCTGAATTTTACCAGGTGTCACCAAATGTTCTAAACCTCCTCTTCGTCTTATATGCCTGAAGAACCTTGATTGTCTGATTCTTATTCTTTTGATAAGGTTTCATTGTATGCAGTTTCTTTGATTTCCTCTGTATAAAATAAGTTAAGCATAATCTCCATAGAGACATGATGCAATGCTGCAGTGTTTAATTATGACACATACAAGAGATTTAATGTGGTTGCTGAAACATGTGTAGTTGCTATTGATTGATTGAATGATTGATTGATAGGACCTTCATCATTGCATCATCACTTCAGTAAATAACCAGGTGTGCTCTGATCTCTTTCTTACATAGGACGATCTCAGCAGCAGTGCAATGAACTTCGTAGCACCAGCAAGGGTCCCTGGTATCATTTTTGAAGATTTTGTACAAATTTTATTTTAATCTAATTTTATTTTAAAATGTGTGCCCAGGCAGTTGATTTGCAACCTACTCTTATCGATTTTCAACTGCCAAGGGTTCTTTTATGTGCTCAACTTGAACACGGCACCTTCTTTTTATTGTCTATATCCAATAGGACTAGAAACTAAATCTAACTTGCATTTAGATGAGGTATCTGGGAAAATATCCCAATTGCACCATGCTGGAAGTGAGTCAAGTACCTTTCGAATGAGAGACAGATCTGGTAGATGCCTACAGTTTTCTTCTTCTTTGAACGCTCCATATCGACCACTTT
Source organism: Arion vulgaris (assembly GCA_020796225.1). NCBI lineage: Eukaryota > Metazoa > Mollusca > Gastropoda > Stylommatophora > Arionidae > Arion > Arion vulgaris. The sequence goes on from CM036755.1 coordinate 82,268,716, forward strand.
TTAATCACTCTTTGTGATTTTTATGTGATCTGAGCCTAAGAGCGATTGTATGTTGTGGCAGTTATGTGGCTACATGTAGGTCAGCGTATCAAATTTCTGCGACACTTTTTATTTACTAGGGTAGTGTTCCTAGGCCCCTATCTCAGTCGCCTCTTACTACATGCCTTGTAGGTCGCAACCTTACTTTTCTTGCTCCCTTGAGAGCCCCGGTAACACACATGTGAAAACAGATTCATTCAAAACAAGTTCAACAGCTTGCTCTGTTAGCATTTTAGAGTGACCATTTCTGAAATTTTCAGCACATATTTTCATCATGAAAATACTAAACTAATTACCTTATCAGAACCGAACCAAAAAAATAACAGCACAAAAAAATGAGTTGTGTTTGACGTCACATTTGTACACAATTTATCTACGATCACCAAATAATAACGATGAAGTCTTCTCAGACATATATTTTGAGACACCAGGATATACGATGGTTACATTCAATACCAAAATATTGGGATCACTGATTCTAACGGTTAATTCTGTAACATTCCATATATACTGAAGCACATTAAAACGCACCACTATGATAAATACTGTTGCTGAGAGGGTGAGCAAAAAAGTGTGGGAATGTATTTTTCCCGTGTTTGTCATGAGGTAGAGAGCGAATGGCTGCTGGAATGGAAAGTGAATTTTCAAACCCACGGGTTTGTGTACAGAGTACAAGAAAACAATGAAAGTTACAAGTGCAACACGATTCCCAACAGCTAGGACCTTGAAAGTGTGTAGGCATTGTGGCAGTATACTCGGTATAAAAAGGCCGTTGAGACAAAACACCTGGTACATGTGCTTACAATGCTACGACTATCGGAAAATGACCGCCAACGAGCCATTGGAATGTTGTCTACCGCAATGAGCTTGAGGGCCATTGCCAGAAGGATGAATTGACACCACAACACTATTGTACATCTCAATGAACGTTACGGAGCCACTGGCAGTGCCCGGGATAGACGTCGGAGTGGCCAACCACGAGTTACTACCCTGCGCAAGATCGCCATATTGTGCTCAGTCACCTAAGGAATCGTTCTCTCCCGTCAAGTCGAACAGCAATAGTGGGTACACGTGGGCAAGTCTCTCGAATGACAGTCATACGACGACTCAGAGATACAGGCCTTACTGCAAGATGACCTTATGTTGGGCCAAACTTGACTCACAGACATAGTAGCGCCTGCAATGGGCAGAACAACACGTCAGATGGACTAGACTGCAGTGGAATGCTGTCCTATTCACAGACGAGCAGATTCAACCTATCCTTTGCTGATGGACGTGTGCGGATTTGGTGACGGTGTGGAGAGCGCTTTGCAGATGTGTGACTTTGCAGATGCTCTTACATGTGAATGGGACTCGATTCCACATAATTTCCTTCACAGACTTGTGCATTCCATGCGGAGCCGCTGCCAAGCTTGTATGCAAGCACACAGTGGGCATACCAGATACTGAGGATAGTGTAAATGAATTCTTTTTATTGGTTGCATTTTTGGTGTTCTTCCTTGCCTGCACAAAATGCAATTAATTTCATAACAATCAAATGTACAAATTAATTACCATCATGCATTGAAAGGAAAATGAATAAGGATTCCAAATATGTAAGCTTGTAAACACTTATATTTACATTTCACACTCTGTTCCTGGATTATACAGGTGGTGCATTATTAATGTGCTTCAGTAAATATCATTTCTTACTCTATGAATCTTTGTTTCTGTAACATTTATTACATACATTTTTACTCTAACAGGCTCAATACCAACTTTTGTACCAAGTATTAAGACTGTACAGTGACAGCAGTAGTGTGTATGCAAATCTCAACCACACGCAATGAAAGTAATTCCATAACTGCAGCAAATGTTAACCTACCTAAATCACTTCTTTTCTTCAAACACTCCATATCGATCACTTGTTAACCACTTTTTGTGATTTATATGTGATCTTAGCCTACAGACGATTGTATGTTGTGCCAGTTGTGCACCTACAAGTAGACCAGCACATCTGATTTCTACAAGGCTTTTTATTTACTAGGGTAGCTTCCTAGGTCCTACATCAGTCGCCTCTTATGACGTGTCTTGTAGGTCACAGTGTACTAATTTTTGCTTCCCTTGCAGAACCCAGCACCACAAGGGTGACCTAAATCAGTTAACGCCTTCACTCTGTAATTTTGTTTTCCAGACACAATTATATTGCAACGTGTATGCAAATCTCAACCAATGAAAGCAATGAAAGTCATTCCATGATGGCAGCAAGTGTTAACCTACCTATATCAGATAACTCCTTCACTCCGTAATTTTGTTATTCCCTCCAGATGCAATTATATTGAAATGTATACTGTATTAACCAGTATACTGGCTTTGTAGCATCTTAGAAAATACTGCGAGCCTGTATATCGGCTCAGAGGAGTGAATGAGTTAAATGTCAATACATATTTGTCTATACAATCACATTTGTGTTAGCCATACTTTCTTGTTTGTTTCAACAGTTGCCTTATTATCTTATGTTACATACAATATTTGTATTCTATCTCTGGAGGCTACAGAGATGTGGTTTTACAAAAGAATAAAGAGAATACAATGGAGGTATTGAATGAGTCAAGTTTCAGAGAAAACTTATTATCAATATAAGATAGAGGTAGTCATAATTTTTCGGATGTGTGATGAGAAGGGAGGTCTAGAACACATTGTGACAACGTAAAATCGAAGGAGATGAGACAAATGAAGACGGAGAGAGAAAATATTTTAGACAAAATATAAGAGAGAGAAAGCTTTAAAACAAACAAAATCATTAATGGTGTGACTCTATCCAAATTTACAATGAGTTTCTTATGTTGAACACTACTCTATACAGCAGAATGTTTAAAGTTGATAGCTCTATTTTATAAATTCAGATGTCTTATTCTACAAAGAACTATACTTCTTCTGCGTTCTCACTAGATTGGGATTTGGATTCTCTAATAAAGGCAGCTGTCTGCCTAATATTATCATTCACGCCATACAGTTTGTCTTGGACACTGGTGTAAGTGGGCCACCTCTTTCTTCTCAGGTCTGCATACTGGGGGCAGTTCTGTGGGATATGTTCTGTTGTCATACTTGCCAAGCTGCAGGGGCACAGGTCGTTGGTGCCTATCTTGAATTTAGTGTACAGGTGGTGTCTCATTCTGTTGTGACCCGTTCGTAGGCGAAGTATGGCTGTCTGGTCCTTTCTGGACAGTTGGTAATATCTATCGTTCTTGTTGTGTTTTGGGTGTTCTTTATCCCATTTTGCTTTGTAGTGTCCTTTGGTTATGGTTTTGTTTCTTCATAGCTAACCACGTTGTCATCTTGGGGCATTCCTGCTCCTCTTTAGCCAGTCTGTCAGCATCTTCATTCCCTTGATCTTGCAGTGTGACGGTATCCACTGGATGAACCCTCTCAGATTCATGAGATAACTGGGTTACGGTTGACCTGAGATCACTTAGTTCTGTGTTCCTTTCATATTTCAGTGCTGAGATAACAGACAATACGTCAGTCAAAAGCACTATTTTTCCATTTATTTAGTTCATATTTTAGTGTGCCATTTTTGCAGCTGCACTGAAGGCTTCTACCTCAGCCCTGAAGTTGATTGAGAACTTGCCAAAGCCAAGGTTAGTTCTACACCATTTTTTAGTCTGAGGACAACTCCCCCTCCTTTATTGTGGGTGGCATCTGTAGCCGAGCCATCTGTGTATGTATGTGTCTGTGAATCCATTGAGTAGTTTCCGTTTATGTATTTTTCTGCAATGAGCCTTCTCTCTGGGTCTGTCTGTGTTCCTTTCCTGCCAATGCCACTTATTTCTTCTGAGAGCTCTGGGAGACTGAATGCCCAGGGAGGGGAAGCACTGGCTGGCTGAATGTGTCTTGGTTGAGCCAGTGCCAATATTGGCACTATGCAAGAACTATACACAAATAGCCTCAAATAGATAGTGTAAATACTTTTATATTTCTTCCTTCCTCCTTCCTTTCATTCGCTTGAAATACTGTCTATGTATTCAATGTTGTCTCTTGTATAAACTTCACTGTCTTTTAGAGCTCACACAGAGGTCTATGTAGTTTTATGTCAAGTGTTGTTTCATTAGGCCAGTGAGTTTGCCTCAGTATATCATATTCGGGCAGTCTTGAAGTATGCACTATTGTTTCTATTGAATAATTTGGTTCCTGAGGTGGCTTGTCAGAAAATTGTTACTGCTAGAATGGTTTGGCAGGTGGCTTGCCATATTGTTAGAGTTAATGGACTGTGAGCTGTATTATTATTATTATTATTAGTATTATTCTTATTATATGCCAAATAGCACTGGTTACTCATGTACAGTTGCTGGAGAAAATAATTGCCAGAAAAATATCCTGCCAACTAGAGAGGTTATGTCTCCTTCCACCTACCCTTGGAGGTACCGTCCATATAGAGAGACATGGCGTAACGCAGCGGTGTTCGCCTACGATGTCTATGAGGGTTTTCACTCGGGCATTGAGACATGTGCTGCTGCAATTGACCTTGAAGATGCCTATAATAGAGTGCCGTTGCATTTTTAATGGTGCAGCTGACTGAACTCAATATCAGCCCATTCCTCCTCAATTGGATCTTTGCGGCCCTCTTCCAGCGAAAGATAGTGTTTAAATGTGGCAGTTGGGCGTCATCAGCAACAACAATCCACCCTGGCTTACCACAGGGGTCACCATTATCTCCGGTGTTGTTCAATGCCTATACTGTGAGCATCACAAAAGAGCAGATCACGGGTAGAGGAAGGACAATGTCATATGCAGATGATGTGTTGGTGTATCGTCAGGGCAAGGATAGAGAACAGCTTGTGGAGGAACTTCAGTCAGAACTCGACCGCATAGGTAGATGGTGCGTTGAAGCAGGAGCATTGGTCAACCCCACAAAAGCAGCGGTGACATGGTTCTCTTTAAACAACCACATCGTCAACACTCCAACACCATCTGTGGTTTTGTGTTCAGAGGTAGTGGAGCGATCTCAGTCTATGAAATACCTGGGGTTGCGTTTTGATCGTAGTCTAGCTTTTACGGAACACATAGCTCATGTGATAATGAAGGCGAGGAAAGGTTTGCTGGCGATGAGGGTAATGGCTGCGGCGGATTGTGAACAGCGCCATCTTTTTATTTTATACCAGGGTCTGGTCCTTTCTGTGCTTGAGTATGCGCTGGCGATCCTGACTCTCAGTCATAGTCAGATAGAACGACTGGAAAGAATACAGAACGAGGCGATGCGCATTATACTTGGTTGCACTAAAGACACGTCGTGCAGGGCGATGCGCTATCTCCTTGACTATCCTACTATGGAGTATAGAATACTGATGAGCCGTGCACGAGCATACCTTCGAGTCAATGCTGACACACAACATCCTCTGCACTTGGAAATAAAGAGACAAAAGGAAATAGGTTAAAAGAGGAAAATCTTGGATGGGTCAGGCCGAGGACTGTATTGAACAGGTGTGTACACTTGAAGACATTGATCCCGGTGAAGAATGGATACCGGTGCCAACAGGAATCGCTACATCCTTTTCTGTATGCATCGAACTTGATAAAGAATGCAGGCAACACAACCCACTTGTTGTGGAGGCAGAGGTTCAGGCATTAATTTCTGAGAACGCATCTGAGCATGATGTAATCATTTATACGGATGGTTCGGTGATTCGACATGTGCGGAGCTCGTGGGCTTTCACTGCTCAGGTCGGAGGTGATGTTGTGAAGGAAGACAGTGGTGGTTTTGCCGTGACTACAAGCAGTCTCACTATGGAAATCATGGCGGTTACCAAAGCGATGATTTGGCTAGAATCACAGACTTTTATCCATGCATGTTTTCTCAGTGACTCAATGAGTATGCTCAGGAAGATTGAAACAGGATGGGCTAGGAGACATTGGATAGAATCGCTGGGGAGGTCTAAGCTGACAAAGATCAGTTTTATTTTTGTACCAGGGCATGCAGGTGTAAGGGGAATGAACGTGCGGATAGGCTTGCAGGTATGGCTGCTGTCCAAAGCGGACGAGCAATGGACCAGGCTGATATTATAAATTCCCTAAGGGAGAGAGGGCGTGTACATGATTCACGTAATAGCGGTGCATCCACAACACTAACCAGACTGCAAGAACTCAAAGTTAAGTGTGGTGTAGCTCGACAAGCACGCTATGCTGGCAGACAAAGAAGAATTGTAAACCAACAAAGAACCGGTGTCGTTAGTCGCCACAGCTGATGGACATACTGAGGGAGAGATCGGAGCACTTATGGACTAATTTGTTCGACGTGCAGTGATGGTGATCCGACGACTAAACTAAACTAAACTCATGTACATATTTTGTGTTTTGGGTAAATTTGTACAAATCTACACACTTTTTTTGCATATTGTTTTTTCCAATTGGTAAAGAAACATACTGAATGAAGAAAGAGATTAAATGATGGCGCAATCTCATTATATTTTATAGCGTGCATCAAATAATGTTATGCAATTATTGTTTATTTATTTTAACCATTGGGATATTGGGATTTAGATCATTTATGATCGATGCAACATGCCTATTTAAGTGGCCAACATTTTGTATCCATTTAAGTTGGTAAAATTTATGTTATCTAAAGCAGAACATATGATAATCTAATGAAAAATTATAAAAAATTAATTATATATTTTTAGATGTCTAATCTCGTTGACTGGAACACACCTCATTTCCCACTTGCCATTTTGTAGAAACGCCCAAATTGCTCCAGCCAAAAATCCCCAAATATGTGATAAAATGGATTCTAATAACTCATTACTGTCCTTGTTGGCGACGTAAACAAGACGTGATAATTCCTGTGGATGTGTTTACGGTGATTTAATGTGTTCATTAAGGATGAACCTACGACAGGTCCAGCAAACCGGTAGGGGATTTAATTGTTCACAAATTGAATCTGCTCTAGATATTGTGCAAGAACTAAGTAAACTGAAGAAATCTATCAAAGATCGGAACAACAACACACTAGGCGAAACAACTAGGTCACAAATAAACCCGACGCGACCGCAAGAAAAGTCTGTGACTAAAACAGCTACACACGCCAGACAAACGACTAAAATCGGAACGTGGAATATCTGCGGGCTCGGCAAAAAAGAACCAGAAATAGTGGAGTTCATGATCAAACACAAGATTAATATAATGGGAATAGCAGACTGTAGGAAAAAGGGTAATGCAACTAAAGTGACACACAACAACTACGTCATTTCGTGGAGCGGCACAGAGATACAACAGAGAACTGTGCACGGAGTAGGCTTCATCTTACATCCAGACATAGCTAGAAACATCATGAAAATTGACTACATATCTGAGAGAATAATAATGCTACAACTACATGGCAAAACAAAAAAATACAACACTCATTCAGATTTATGCCCCTACAAACGATGGCTACACCTAAGAGGAAAAAGATGCATTCTTTGATAAAGTGTCTGATCTTATTAGTCAAACACATAGTAAAGACGATGTATTCGTAATGGGAGACTTCAACGGGCATGTCGGCCGGAGACGAACACCATGGGAAGAACAATTAGGACCTTTTGCAGACAACGACAGAAAATGTAACGAAAATGGGCAGCACTTACTAGAACTCTGTGCAGAACACGGACTCTATATCACAAATAGTTTTTATAAACATCCTATGAGCCAGATCTACACATGGTACAAGTGGAACAACCTCGACCAAGCTGCTCAAATAGACTTTATATTAACCCACAAAACAAGAAGATCCAACTTAAGAGACGCCAGAGTAATCCCAAACACAACAGTGAATACAGACCACCGCCCACTAATTGCCTACCTCAATGAAACACCACTTAGCAAAATACATAGAAAGACAGCAAGAACCAAGATTATAGATACCAGAAAAATAAATGATCCAGATATACAAAGAATAATAAATACAGAAATGACAGAGGCTATAGTAGAAGCATATATACCAGAAGATAACGTTGAAACAACATGGAAAAAATTTAAGAGCATTCTTTTGAAATGTCTAACAACGCATTGTGGCACCACATTTAAAAGAGGAACAGAGAAAAAAAGAACAGCATGGTGGAATAATGAAGTTAAAGAAGCAATAAAAATTAAAAAAGAACTATGTAAGACCTGGATAAGATCACGCTCAGAAGACGATTATGATAAATACAGACTAGCAAGGCAGACATCGGCCAGAGTAATCAAGCAAGAGAAAGAAAAATCTTGGACCATGTATGGTGAAAATCTCAGTAGATTATGTGTAGAGTCCAGCAGACAATTTTATAAGGCCATAGCAAAAATGAGAATAAGGGACGAACCCTTCCAGCCATCCGAATATATAAATGATAGTCAAGGTAAACCTATACATGAAGAAGTTAAGATCAGAGAAAGAAGGGAAGAATACTTCAAAGACCTCTTGAATATACCAGATACTGGGAATAAAACATCATTCAAACCGAGACATGCAAACATTGAAGAACCTGAAATACTAGTAAGTGAGGTAAGAGAAGCTATTAAGAGAAGCCCAAAGAACAAGGCTGCGGGAATTGATGGAATAACAGCCGAATCAATAAAGGCGTGTGGAGAGATTGGAGTAACCTGGGTACATTATATCTTCAAGAAGGCGTGGGAAGAAAAACTGTCACTTCAGATTGGCAAAAGCTATTATAGTACCAATATGGAAGAAAAAAGGTAAAAAACAAGTGTAGTACATATAGAGGCATCTCCCTTCTAAGAGGCATCTTCCCATGTGGGAAAAATGTTTGCAAGAGTTTTGGAGTAACGAATAAGACCAATTGTGGAGCCAGCACTCAGTCCACAACAGTTTGGGTTTAGAAAAGGAAAAGGGTGCACAGATGCAATATTTGCTCTAAGACAAATTAGTGAAAAGACTATAGAACACAAAAATCAAATGAATATAGCCTTCATAGACCAAGAGAAGGCGTTTGATAGGGTTAACAGAGACATATTATGGGATGTTCTCGAAAACTACGGAATAAAAGGAACACTGCTAGACTGTGTTAGAGCCATATATATAGAAAGTGAAAGTGCCATACGAACAAGCGCCGGACTCACAAATTGGTTTCCAGTAACATCAGGAGTACGGCAAGGATGTGTTTTATCACCTCTCCTCTTTATTATATACATGGATAGTATCACCAAAATAGATGAAGCATCACTCAACGCAGACCAACAAAATGAACTGCTCTTTGCTGACGACCAGTGTATATTCCATAATAATATTGAACAGCTTCAAGAACACATAAACTTACTCAACAATAGCTGCCTCAAAATACAACATGAAGATCAATATTCAAAAGACAGAAGTCATGACTATAAGCAGAGAACATAAAGATATCAACATAAAAATAAATGACCAAACGCTAAAGCAGGTGAGAGAATTCAAATACCTTGGAAGTATCTTCACATCTGATAGTAGACTGGACAGAGAGATCGAAACTAGAATCCAGCAAGCCAACAACATTGCATACCAGCTTACCCCAATTTTGAAACACCCAGCTATTCCAGTAGTGACTAAAAGACAGATTATAAATTCAATCTTTATACCAACACTGTGCTACCAGAGCCAAACATGGGCACTGACAAAAGAACAAGAAAGGAAAATTACCACATGCGAAATGAGATGCCTGAGGAAAGCAGTAAATAAAACAAGAAGAGACCATATAAGAAATGAGGAAATTAGAAGAACAGTCGGAACAACACCTGCTATTAGATTTATTGAAAAACAGAGACTCAAATGGTTTGGCCACTTGGTCAGAATGAACCGAATACACCAGTTGCAAGAGCGTACAACCTGAAAATGGAATCATCAAGAGGAAAGGGCAGACCAAGAAAAGATGGGTTGATGGAGTTACAGACATCTTAAAACTCCACAATACCACACCATATCAAGCGACCGAGCGTGCATTATCTCAGAAACCGATCATCAGTTAAACCTGCTACGCCTAGCAGCAAAAAAGCAGAGAAGGACAAACGAAAAAAAACTGTCCTGATGAAAACATCAGTGATTCTTGAAATATCTATGAACAGATGAACATTCTGTGCCTGTGTCACTATTGACTCTGTTGCAAGATGCCCGCTAACTTTTTACCTGATTATTTTGTCTATCAAATATCATTGCGTAATCATATTTTTGTTCAATAATATCTTTTACTTGCAATGTTTAGAAATTATATACCTATTTAATGTTTATGTATGATACTATAAGTGTTAGTTCTTTATGGGCTGCTTACTAGACCAATTCGGCATCATTTTCTCTTGAAGGCCATATTTATTGACTTTTTTCTTTACAATATGAAAATATTGAATATTATAAATTTCATGATTACTGCCTTTCATATTTCCCAAACATGTTTAAATTCAAATATGTTTTGCAAATATGAAGACTTTAAAAGACTGTAGTAAAAGATTCCATTATATTCTTTATACTTATTTTTTTCCTTCTTTGTGACTGTTAAAAAATTTGTCATTTGTAGAATAATCTATTTTTAGACTTTCCATAAGTAGGTCACGGATATCATAAATTACATCACACTTATGTTAAAACCACATATCCTGATAGCCCATCCAATTAGCTTTCCAAACATATATAACATTCCTATTTTAAATGCAAAGAATTTGTATGGTTGCTAAATATAGAGCAGGGCATCAAAATATCGAAAAACCTGCCGATGGTTAAGAGTTAAAGAAGTGAAGACTTACTTAAAAATGAAAAAAGGTTGCATGTCTCACTTATAATGCAGTACAAATGTATTAAATATATTTACACTCCGTTAGAATCAGTGATTTTATTTTTTTCTGTACATGTCTCTGTTTTCTGTGTTTGTATGGTTTTTTCAGTATTGTTCTGCCTGATTAATTGATTGATTGATTGGTAGGACCATCATCATTGCACTTTTGTTAATAGCCATGTGTGCTTTGAATTTTTCTTTATGCAGATCTCATTGCCAATGCACAAATTCAGTAGCATTTTCTGTTTTCTTAGATACTATTTACAGTTGTTTAGTATTTTGTGGCTCACATGTAATAAATGGACAGATGCTCAATAAATCAATCAAGTACCATGCCTGCTGGTGTAAGCGATCAAGTCTCCCATAACTCTCTCTGCTTGATGCAGTTAATCAGTTCTGATGTCAATCTTTTATCAGACCATCCACCATCTGCTCCCTCTGCTTTCCACAATTTTAGAAATATAAAAAGAAACAATGAAACAAAGGGTTGGATACTACCACTATGGAAGGAGGCACCCCATCAAAGAGGAGAAGAAGACCATAGAGAAAATAGATTCAGGCTGTAACTGATGATGTGAGCATGACAGCGGCTTGACATCTGGCTTATGAGGGAGAGAAATTTCAAAGGACTGTTAGGGTGGAAAAGTTCTGCTTAGGACAAGATATGTGATGATGAACTAGCAAGACAAATCAACCAAAAAAAATCTGCAACAATTGCTGCAATAGATTTCAGAGCCACTGATGAATTTCTTTATATGTTCAACTCTTGATATATCTGCAATTATTTTTTAATCTCTAATTTCACTCTTGATCTTTTCCCTCCATGCACTGCATTCCATAGTCTCATGTTCCTAGAAACCAAATTTAACCCCTTATTCATTCTTTAGTTTAAACATCCTTATGTTGGCAACAAAAGCATACTGTTCTTCTCTGTTCTTGACCACCCTGTTTTGTGCTCCATCTGTGTTTAATTTCTTTCAGTTGCTGTTCTACTGTTCTCCAGGTGGCCTTGGGCCATCCAAACTTTCATTTTCCCTCAGGTTCTATCTCAGTACTTCTTCTTTGAATGCTCCATATCAACCACTCTGTGTGATCTGAGCCAAAGAGCAACTGTACTGTGCCAGTTATGCACCTACAAGTAGGCCAGCACATCTGATTTCTGCTACGCTTTTATTTACTAGGGTAGTTTCCCAAGGCCCCTACCTCAGTCACCTCTTACAACATGCCTTGTAGGTCACAGTGGTACTATTCTTTGCTTCTCTTGCGGATCCGGCACCACATAGGCGCTATCTCAGTACAGTTTTGTGATATAACTAGTCTCCATACGTAACAAATATCTGATACAACTCCAGTATCTCCTTTGGATGATGGTATTCCTATTTTCCTGATGACACTATGTAAGCAATTCTTGGTTAGAGTTAGTTATTGACCATAAAATATTAAGATCTTTTGTAGGAAAGTTGTATGAAAGGTGGAAAGTTTGGACATATATTGTCCTGTTATTCTCCAGCATTCTGATCTGTACAGTTATAGCACACAGCTGGGGTGTGTATTAGTCTGAATTCTCATGTTGTGTTGATTACCAACCATCTAACTTCAATACCTTTATGATGCATATCACTCCTGCATACATCTTTAATACTGGATGACACATGTGTATAACCAGCACAATGCAGAAACTGTCATATGTATACCCTTTGTCATCTTCTGAAAGATTTAGAGCACATCTGGGTCTGTGAGATACCAGTGAATCTTATTCTGTTAGCTAATTTTCTAACCCACAACCTTCAGAACAATAGTATAACGTCTTAACCAGTTTGCCATAGAGATATCTCAACTGGATTGAAAGATGTTTTCAGCAGAATTGTTTCCTTTTGTTTGTGCAAACAGATCTCTGATAACAATTCCTTTCTTCATCCTTGTCTCCTTACTTCCTTCCTTTTTTTGCTTGAAATATTGTTTGTATATTCAATGTTGTCTTTTGTACAAACGTCACTATCTTTTGTCACTTGCACATAGGTCCATGTTGTTGTCTTTCCAGTGGTCATCACAAACTCATTTCTGGTTTGTCAAATTTTTTTAATACCGGATATTTTTACAGATTTCTCTGATATCAGTGTAGGTGAGATTGAGTTCTTAGTTTTATCAGAGTCGGATGATAAAACTTAGGTCTGGTGTTCAAGATGAGCACTTAAGAGAACCCTTGGCAGCTCAATACTAAGAAGAGCAGGCTGGAAATCTGCTACCCCAAAAAAATGCATTAGAAAGATTGCAAATATAAATTTCTACAAAATATTTTCACCATCTTCAAAATTACATTGTGAAATTCTTGCCGGTGATAAGGACTTCGAGCACTGCAGCTGAGATGAAAGAGCTTCCCTGTGTAAGAAAGAGATTGGAGCACACATGGTTAATCACCAAAGTGCAATGTTGATGATCATATCAATCAGTCGTTTTAGTACACCCCAACTGAGATTTACTAGCAAAGGAAATAAATTGTAAACGTTTTACATCACCATGACTTCCACATGGTTCCAGCACCTATAGTGAATAAACCAGTGGCAGCTCGTCATTAAGGGCCAGTGGGGCCGGGCCCCACAAAAATAATGTATAACGTGTATTTATTATTTTGTAAATTAAAATATAGCAAGCCAAAACCATGATTTATCCGGAAAAATGTCTGGCCCCACCAACAAAAATGATCACGAGCCGCCACTGGAATAAACATATTTTGTAATCTCAAACATAATCTCATTAAACAGTAAGAACAAGAGTGTGCCATATATGTCAAATAAATCTCAAATAAAATACGGAATATAAAAGTTATAAAAACTAAATTACGAATTTTCAATTCCAATGTTGTATTAATCCTAACATATGTCAGCGAGAGTTAGAAAATGACTAAAGATATAGAAATCAAGTTGGATGCATTTGAAAATAGATGTCTGCGAAAAATAATGAATATGAAATGGGACGAATTGAGAAGTGATAAAATTAGAGAAATGTCTCGTCAACAACTAATAACAACTGTTATAAGGAGATGGAGATATCTTGGGCATATCTTGAGAATACATGATTAAAAAATACCAAAGCAAGCATTAAAGTGGGAGTTAAAGGGTTCAAGAAAATGGGAAACCCTGCTGAGCTGGGAGAGGCAAGAAATATCAGACTCAATTCCATGGAACATAGTGAGTGTGTTGCCTGAGACAGAGCGGTAAGGAGAAGTTACTTGCAGGCCCTATGTAACGTTTACACAAGAGAAATTTATATATATATATATATATATATATATATATATATATTTAGTTTATAGAGTTTCAGAAGACATAAATTTGAACTATACCCCACAACTCTTCAGTAAATAGATCAGATTGGCAACCTTGTAGTGCAAATTTGAATTGGTCAAGATTCTAGTTATGGTAGGTTTATTATGTCCTAGTTTCTCTAAGTATACGAAAATAGTGGTATATCTTTTACATAACTTCGCCAATCAAACAAAGTTAAGGAATCATCGACTTTCTAGTCACCACTTATACTTTCAGTAGTTTGCCATTGCTTTCTGAACTAGGAGATCTATTTTTACCGTTCGTAAAAATCCACGGCGAACAAATTTGCTTCCAACCTACCTGCCGTGGGGTGTGAACCAGGTACACTAGGGTGTGATTAAGCTCACTACCGCATGAGATAAGTGGAGATTTCTGCTCTAACTAGCGATATTAGAGATGTAAAATGGTACATTAACCATACAGTGCACCTAAAGTTATCACATTAACCATACAGTGCACCTAAAGTTATCACATTAACCATACAATGCACCTAAAGTTATCATCTCGACATCAAAGATGGAAGAAAAAAGTATACAGGATGTTGATAGAATATTTCCAGTGAGTCTAAACTGGAAAGTACTTTAACTGTTGATCTCGTTATCTCATGAACTGTTTGAGTACGATCTCTTCAGCTTATGAAGATAGGTTTAAATGAATTATATTTACCAAGTCTGCTGTAAGCAGCTGATACGATTGTGTGACGTGTTCATTTGTTGACCCCTACAATCAAGGATATAAATGGAGTCATCAAGATATACCTGCCACAAGAGATTTTTTTGCAAGTAGATGTTGACCTTGTTAGAGACTTTTAATATTAATAAATCGATGTTATTCTTTCTTCTTCTTCGAATGCTCCATATCAAACACTTGTCAACCACTCTGTCTGATTTGTATGTGATCTGAGCCTAAGAGCGTTCGTACGTTGTGCCTGTTATGCGCCTACAAGTAGGCCAGCACATCCGATTTATGCGCTGATTTTTATTTACTAGGGTATCATCCCTATAATAGCCGTCCATCGCAAGCGATGGTGACAACAATCTCAGACGTGTACTGTTGCACCTCTCTGGTGTGTGCGGAGGTGACTGTAGAGTCCAATCCTAGAACAGAATCCCCGACCACAGGTGGGGCATACATGATCAAGGTTAGACATGTGCGTGTTGTGTGCTCTGTCTTTTCGCGCTGCTCGTTTTCTCTGTGACTCAACAATACGATGATTCTCAGCTATTCGGGTTCCTTTTTTGTTGTTACAGCGCCACATTTGGCGATCTTGCGCAAGGGATTCTCAGCACGTATTGTCTATATCGAAGCATTTCAGAGACACTTTAAGAGTGTCTTTAAAGCGTTTTTCTGTCCACCAGCTAAACGTCTGTCCCCTTCAAGCTCGCCATACATCAACTGTTTTGGGATGCGTTTGTCAGGCATTCGAGCAACGTGACCGACCCATCTCAGTTGGGCCTTCTGCAACAGGGTGTTGACGCTTGGGATCTTTGCTCTTGTGAGGACTTCGCTGTCTGGAATTTTGTCCTGCCAGTTTATTTTTAGTATTCTGCGTAGACAGCTTGTGTGGAAATGGTTTAATTTTCTTGCGTGTCTGCTATACACTGTCCATGTCTCGCTTGCGTACAGCAGCGTGGTTAGCACTATGGCCTGGTAAACTTTCAGCTTTGTGACTATGCTTATCCCCTTCCGTTCCCACACAGTGACACGCATCCCTAGGGTCTACATCAGACGCCTCTTACGATATGCATTGTAGGTCACAGTGATACTACTCTTTGCTTCCATTGCGGGGCCCGGCAGCACACGTGTGATCGATGTTATAATACACGTGGTGGTGGTCAATCATTTCATGTCTTTTAATAATCTCTTACACATCACAAATGCTTTATTATAAATATATATATATATATATATATATGTGTTTCCTGCAGCCTTTTCAGAACTTAGATATGAAATGCCTGTCACTTCACATTTCTAGGACATAGTGTGCAGGAGGTAGAATGGCCAATTCCTTTCCTCAAGGGTGGAATATCGAGTGCGAAATTGATCCCACAACTTTTGTGTGTTCGAGTCGATAGCCGAATGCTTATTACGCTAATCCGTCCTACACATATATATATCTTTTTCACACTTTGCCCCTAGGGAAGCATAGGTCCGCAACCAAGACCTTCCAAGCCTGTCTATCTAAGACCATCTTTTCCAGATCTCTCTACTCCAAGGTCTTCCAAGCCTGTCTATCTAAGGCCATCTTTTCCAGATCTCTCTACTCCAAGGTCTTCCAAGCCTGTCTATCTAAGGCCATCTTTTCCAGATCTCTCTACTCCAAGGTCTTCCAAGCCTGCCTATCTAAGGCCATCTTTTCCAGATCTCTCTACTCCAAGGTCTTCCAAGCCTGCCTATCTAAGGCCATCTTTTCCAGATCTCTCTACTCCAAGGTCTTCCAAGCCTGCCTATCTAAGGCCATCTTTTCCAGATCTCTCTACTCCAAGGTCTTCCAAGCCTGCCTAAGGCCATCTTTTCCAGATCTCTCTACTCCAAGGTCTTCCAAGCCTGTCTATCTAATGCCATCTTTTCCAGATCTCTCTACTCCAAGGTCTTCCAAGCCTGCCTATCTAAGGCCATCTTTTCCAGATCTCTCTACTCCAAGGTCTTCCAAGCCTGCCTATCTAAGGCCATCTTTTCCAGATCTCTCTACTCCAAGGTCTTCCAAGCCTGCCTATCTAAGGCCATCTTTTCCAGAACTCTCCACCCCTATTTTCTTGCATTGCGTCTTCAAATCCCGTCTCCAGGTGTTCTTGTGTCTTCTGTACCACACCTGTCTTTTATGAGTCCTTTCTTGCGGTGTCCGTCTTCTTCCTTGGGTGGCAAGCTATGGATTTCCTTGATTGTGGTTTCTGTAGCTATCTAGCGTTTTTTTACGGGGTGGGGTAGCTGGCCCCACGCCAACCCTCTTAGTAGCCTCTTACAACATGCGTCGCAGGTAATAGTGGTACTGTTATTTACACCCCTAATTTGGACCCCGATATCGGGCGACAAGTGTGTACTCGGGCGACATATATATATATATGAGCGAGGAAATCACGGCTCCCCAAGGGCGCACACTTTGGGAACTACTGACTTTATGTGTAAGACTGACATCGGAGCACACATGGTTATTCACTGAAGTGCAATGATGATGGCCTTATAAATAAATCAATCAATCAACATGAATAAATATGACCTTGATATACATAGTGTCTAGTGACGTGTATCAGTGGACCTCCAGGTTTTCTAGGTTGTTCCCTCGTAGTCCAATATATACGTATATCTTATCATCCACCCGGACATGTTTTAACAAAATTGACAATCAGCCAAGTTAATCAATATCAGCTTTCATTTTACTTTTCAACTACGAGTGCCCGGCCCAATTACCTCGTTGCTGCCTGCGCTAGATAGTATACACTTATGTATGTGGTATAAGTAGGTGTGTCTAAAGATAATTAATTTTGTTTCACATACATCGCATACTTATCGCATACAATGTTATCAGTTCGACTGTACAGTTATCAAAACGTTAGTATCCTATTGTTTATACAATTCAAATTAGTTAGACTTGTGACCTTTGACGTAAGCTATTTAAAAAGTCGGCAAACAATTTTTAAATAATCAATTTGAATATTGTGTGCTTAGGTCATTATACGTATTCAGATTGCAAATAGTTACGAAGACTTCTGCAAATCGTACATTCTACACTTCGTCCTGGTTTGTGAAGTATTTTAAAACGAAATAACGATTTTCAGAATATGAGAACATATTAAAGTAGTAGAATATAAATGTGTGTTCATAATGGATAATATAATATAGTGTTTTTTTGTTTCTAGAAAAAAGGTGGGTATATTATATCTATAATAATTCATCTCGTATTGTTATAGATTATATAGGGCCTGCAAGCAATTTCTCCATAATGCTCTATCCTGGGCAACTCGCTCAATCTCCTCCACAGAACAGACTGATATTTATGGCCTCTCTCAGCAACGTTAGTTTCAGGATCTTCTTAGGTCGTTCTCTCTTTCTTGAACCCTTTACATCCAATGCCTGCTTTGATATTCGTTGATCATTTCCTCTCAAGTTACGTCCAATATATCCACACCTTCTAGTTCTTATAATAGTTGTTGCTAGTGGTTGACCAGACATTTCTCTGATTTCATCATACTGTATTTACTGAAGAAAAAACAAAAGATATCCGTTTTTAGCGTGTTTCTTTCATTTTCAAGTCCATATAATGGTGTTTCATTATGATCAAAGTCAAGGCTGTTATGTTTTCTATTAATTAATCAAGTTGCATACCTTCCGGTGTGGGAGATAATGTCTCTCCACATCTCTCTCTCTCCTTGGTGCAGTTAGTTAGTTTTTATGTCAATCTTTTGTCGAACCACGATGTCAAAACCATCCAACATCTTCTCCCTCTGTCTTCCACGGTCTCTCCTTCCCGGAATTGTATCCGTTATCACCAAATATTCTAAATCTCCTATTCGCATTGTATGCCCGAAGAACCTTGATTGTCTGATTCTTATTCTTTGGATAATGTTTCTTTGTGTGCAGGCCTGTTTTATAATCTCATCATTTATTTTTCTTCGCTATCTATGGAATTTCCGCATTCTTCTGTAAAACCTTGAGTGTACACTCTTCCCCCATCGAAGGTGTCACAAGGAAGCATGGATCTCACCAGACCATCGGACTGAAAACGAGATTGCCATGTGGCAACTCACCAATAATGCAGGACATAACTGCAAGATGCGAGAGTGAGGAGAGGAGCAGACATATGATCTGACCACCATCTGGTTTCTTTAAAACTGAAGATGAAACTGTCATCAAAGAAGAAACAACAGAGTTCACGAATCAATGTTGGTGTCAGGAAACTCCATATCCAGGACACAAAGGAAAGCTTTCAGATCGATTGAAACGACAGCAAATGAGTATACAGTATAGAGTACGTGGAAATGTCAGAGTCTGTGAAGAGGTACTTGTGAGACCACCATCAAACAGGAAGCCCTGGATCACAGACAAAACATGGCAAAAGGTAGAGGAGAGGAAAATGTTGAAACCAGGAAGTAAACCTGGCGCGAATACGTCAGCAAAAACAAGCGACATCAATTAGATTAAAAGCGATGGTCAGAGATGTGAAAAGACAGCTAAGAGGCAGTACAAGATCCTTCCTAAATGAAGTAGCAGAACAGCGGCCAACACAAGTGACCTCAAGGTACTCCTTGAGACAACCAGATTATTGAGTGGGAAGAAAAATAACCCGAAAAGGCCGGTGAGAGACAAGGCTATACAACTTTTAACTAAAATAGAGGATCAATTGGGTCGCTGGAAAGATCATTTCCAAGAAGTGTTAAATAGACTTTCCTCACAAAGCCCACCATACCTGGTGCCAGAAGATCCATAAATGTAGGAGAGATCACAAAATAAAAAATCCGCAATATCTTGAAAAACCCAAACTATAGCAAGGCGGCAGGAGTAAATAATATCCCGGTGGAAGCACTGAGGGAGGGAGGAGACGAGGTGGTAAATGAGCTCCACATGTTAACCTGATGTGGGATAGAGGAGAAATCTCAGCAGACTTGAAGAATGGCTTCCTCGTAAAACTACCAAGAAATGGAGATTTATCACAATGTGACAAGTGAAGATGGATCATGCTGCTTTCAATTCCCATCAACGTCCTCGCTAGGGTTATCCTGGACAGGATGAAAGACGCCATTGACCAGAGGCTTAGAAATGAATAGGCTGGATTCCGGAAAGATGGATATTGACAGCTACCAGATAGCCCCCTAAGAATCATCGTAGAACAAAAATGTAGTAGCAGACTCGGCTCTACGTGTGCTTTGTTGATTTTGAAAAAAAGCATTTGACAGCATAGATAAGAAATCAATGTTGAATATCCTGAGAAACTATGGAATGCCAGAGAAGACTGTTGACATCATCCAGAAACTGTATGATGGGTTTGTCTGCCAGGTTATCCACAAAGGAAGACTTCGATGAATTTCAGATAGCTACGGTTGTTAGACAATGATGCCTGTTGTCCCCCCTCCTCTTCTTGGTGCTTCTTGATTGGGTTACACGAATGGCATATAATGGGTCTGGAAAGGGCATTCGGTGGACACTTATGTCAAAATTAGAAAACCTAGACTTCGTGGCTGATCTTGCCTTACTCTCACACAGGTTACAAGACATGCAGGAAAATATGGATGCTCTAGCAGAAACGGCACAACGGGTCGGTCTTAAAATCAGTCAAGAGAAGACGAAACAACTGCTAAGCAACAACATACAGCAAGACCCAATATTGATTGAGGGAAGGGGTATAGAAGATGTTGGTGAATGTGTCTACATTGGAAGCAAGATCATCAAACCATGTGGTACAGATGGGGACATTAATGTCAGAATTAGGAAAGCCCAACCAGCCGTTGCTATCCTGCACACAGAGTGGAAATCTACTGCCATCTGAACGAAAACAAAGCTTAGGATATTCAGCCCAAATGTGAAATATGTGTTGCTGTATGGCTCGGAAACGTGACGAGTCACCAAGTTAAATACAAATCAGATTCATATCTTTGTCAACGGATGTCTTGGGCGGATTTTCAAACTGATATAGTATGACAGAGCTGCAAACACAAACCTGTGGTAAAGAACTGGACAGGAACCCATTATAGCTCAGGTTAAAAGGAGAAATGGCGGTAGGTATGGCATACTCTATGGCATATGGAAGAAAAAGTCGAATGTCACTAGACAAGCACTTGAGTGAAACTCGCAAGGAAAACGAAAAAGAGGACGTCCGAAGCAGACCTGGAGACGAAGACTTCTTGAGGAACTGAAGGGTACTCGATTATCCTGGGAGACCTTAAAGAAAACAGCCAGAGACCGGGAAAGTGGCGAACAACTGTTGATTCCATATGCTTCACGAGGAGCGTAATAAGTAAGTAGTAGTTCTGTAAAACCACGTCTATGTGGCTTTCAATGATCTCATTGATTGCTTTTGCATTGTCCATGATTCGCTGTCATACATAAGTATTGGTTCAATATAACACTGGAGTACTCGTTTCTGCAATGTTATTTGTTGTGAATTCACGCATAGTGTGTTTTCATTTTCATAAATGCTGCTTTTGCTTGAGCTACTCTTCTCCTAATCTCTGTTTTACATCTTCCGTCTGATGTTATACAAAATAGGAATATTCCCATATACTTGAATCCATGGACTTGTTTCGGTGTTGTGTTGTTTATTTTGACATTGCATTGTGGTGTTTCCTGTTTTTTGGGAGATAAACATTACCTCTGTTTTCTTTATATTTATGCTCAATACTTTCTCTTCACTTTCTCTCACTATTATATTTTCTATAGCGAAAGATAATACTTTTATTAAAAAGTGTATACATTTGAACACATTCTTGTTCCTCATATACTCGTTCAGTGTCTATGTGAAGTATTGAATACGGAAGATGGTTCTTTATATGTCCTCTGTATGTAGAGGTGTTCAGACACCTTGCTATTCCATCAATCCAGAACTTGCATTATAACAGGCTATTTTGTTCTATTCTGTCATACTTATCTTCTTAGTTTATAACATCCAATCTTCTAATACACATTAACACAAAACACTTCAGTAGTTAGTTAAGTAACTCAATAAATTTAGTGCGTAACTCTTCTAATACACATTAACACAAAACACTTCAGTAGTTAGTTAAGTAATTCAATAAATTTAGTGCGTAACTCTTCTAATACACATTAACACAAAACACTTCAGTAGTTAGTTAAGTAACTCAATAAATTTAGTGCGTAACTCTTCTAATACACATTAACATAAAACACTTCAGTAGTTAGTTAAGTAACTCAATAAATTTAGTGCGTAACTCTTCTAATACACATTAACACAAAACACTTCAGTGGTTAGTTAAGTAATAAATTTAGTGCGTAAATCTTCTAAATTAACCAAAACACGTAATCACAAAGTACTGTAGTTTTACAAATTACAAAAACAATGACAAAATACAGCAGTGTGTCGACCAACAAGGCCTTTATCAAGCAAACGAACAAACAGGAGTGACAAATTTAAAAAAAAAAAATGGACGATCAGATTTTCATTAGAAACGTTTGTATTTGGTCGTCCATTTTTATTTTCCCCCTCTAGTAAGTCTTTCCATTTCTTCCTTCTTAGTTCAACCACCCCTTCTTATAGAGAAGGCCGTGGTTCAACCGTTTCTCAGGTCTTCTAATCGCGCACCAAAGTGCGCGATTGTGAGATTTTTTTTCCCGATTCAATTTGACAGTGACTACTCTGTCACAGCATGACCGTGCTATTCCGCTGATTCCGTTACATCAATTCTTGCTGTAGAATACTATTTGTAGGCAAGCGTGTTACCTATCTGGCCGAACTATTTGTTCTGTTGCCCCTGGATTAATTCTGTCGTTGCTTATACATTCACTTTGGACTTGATTGTATCTATTTTAATTTTCTATCTTCTTGATACATTGAGGAAGGGGGTGTATCTGTGTAAAAGCCCTTTCCTTGCATTCCGAAGGTCGGGGTTAAAAACCCGGGACCAAGTCGTTCTGTTCACGAGTGCATTTTATTCAGAGACCCCTATGATTTTTGCGAAGCTACGGCGTTCGCGCTTTGCGCAATACTCTTGGCAGATGTCATGTCATTTCTGCGGAGGACTATGAATGTGATAAAACCCGGTGCAATGAAGTAAATCCTTCTGCTTTAGACCCTTTTGATACACTGAGACATTTTTGATGCCACTGAGACAAAAGTATTACAATTTCCGACATGATGTCGCTTGCAGTTCAATGTTCCTCGATGTTCAAGGTCTAGTAAGATGTCTATATTTTTTTATCTCTTTTCTTTCCTTGTCATTCTAATCATGTTTAATCATACCATTATTTTTATAAAACAGAGCATTTAAATGTATTTCTATTGTTTAATTTTTGAACATTTAGCCTGCCATGACCTTAATAAACAACATCAGATGGAGACGCGTCAGTAAATAGGTCACAATGACGTTGACAGTGTGTATGTGGATAATGATCACAGGTCTGATATCTTGTCAAACACAAACACCATGTAAGTCACATTTTAGTATCTCCCTTTTCTTCTTTATTGCGACCCGTTTTACCGTAGTGTTCTATACAATTGATTAATACACGCGTCATACCCAGATCAAATTATCAAGTGAAAGTCTGATTTTCCAAACTTACCAATGGTCAAGTCGACCATCATGGTCACCATGCTTCAATTGAGTACCAGAAAAAAAACACAAGTAAATCTATTCAACGTGATGTTGACGACTTCTTCGTTGGTAAAAGAAAAATGTGAACCTAAAAACCATATTCCACCAATATCGTATGTTATGTAATCGATGTCATCGCATATTGGGCATTGCCATGCGGTCTCCATCTTCTACACAGGACACGCTTCTGGCTGATAATGAATTTATATATTTAGTTCTTTGATTAGGTTATGAATACTTTGCTGGAGTGTGAGACAAGGTTATGTTATACAATCGACATCAAGGCACATTAAAACATGCTCATGCGTGCTCAATCCTCCACTACATCAGCCATCCCAAAGCCTATAGTCTGACCTTAGCCATAAAAAGTTGATTATTCTATCTTTTCTGGCTACCACAAAGACGACTATGTATGCAGCTGGCATGCCCAGATTTAACTCATAGTTTTTGCAATTGTTTCAGTGTCTAAAACTCGCCCCTATCACATAGCTGTGTTTGTACTGGCGTCAGTTATGCTCATACTTATGACGGTCTCTATGGCGTAAAGGTTAGGTGCTGGCCTATCGTTCTAAATGGACTTCGTTCGCTTCCTCGTGAAGCCATCAGAATATTTTTCCAGAGATTCATGATCTCAGTGTAGGTAAGATCAAGTTCCTAGTCTAATAGTAGACGGACGATAGAACTTAGGTCCCGTGCTCAAGTTGAACACCTAAAAGTACAATTGGCAGTTCAAAATCGAAAAGAGAGGGGGCGGTAACACAGGAAGAGACCGGTTTAGAAGTGAAGACATCAGAAAAAATGTGAGTACAACATCAGTACTAAAATTCATCAAGAAACAACATATTAAATGGTATGGCCACATAAGCAGATTACCAACAATGTGAGCATATGTGACGAAGAGATAAGGAGCGGACTTTGTCGGTGGACGAGGGCACAAGCAGAAATTGGCGAAGAGCACCCAAAAGAAACGAGAGGTGGACAAAACTGTGGCAAGTCTCGAAAATGGGATCTCCATCCAGAGAACAATAACCGCATTTTCCCCCGCAGAGAACTACTACTACTGTCTTGTAGTTTGATTGGGGACAATCAAAGTCTAGCGGAGCAAACCGTACACAAAATTGGATGGCAGACAAATCAAGTGGTTCAAAAAAGACTGGTAACCTGGGCAGATGACGCTCAACAGTCCGGGAAGGAAGGTTGTCTAAGGTTAGCTACCCTGAAAGAAGATAGCAACCTGCTGCCTTGCAGGTCGGATGGGGACAGCCCGAGGCTGACGGGGAGCGAACCCAGTAAACGCTGGCTAAAACCGGACACGTCGCCGGAGGAAAAGCACCAGAACTCCAAATGACGCGAAAGATGTGACGAAACACACCCACGCTAAGGATGCATGAATCAGATTTCCACATGAATAAGATAACATTTTTATTTTATTTTATAAGGACATCTGGTACATCAGTCTAAGCGGTGATCACGAGAGAGAGAGATATTGTGTATATGCTATCTATAATTGTCTTCTCCTTATTGCGTAGGGCCTACTGTTTTACTTCTATTTTGATTGTTTTAATATAATTTGTAAATGCATTTCATACTTTGTATATGTTAGTTACAGTATTCTTCTTCTGTGAGTTTATGTTAGTTATTGGCATAGCCTCCGATAACATACGACCTGCGGGCTCAGGTAAAATTTAGGAAATAAGACCACAGCGGTCACGTGATCTTCGAAACTCCAGTGTTGTTGTATAAAGACTAATTCATAAAAAAAAACCCACAACATGCTAAATCATGGTTGAAATGAAAATCGTTGCATATCCTAAAGGACGTAGCCATCAACCACAGTAAACGAGTCATTAATTTTCTAGGCAGCACTTATACGTTCAGTAGTTTGCCATTGCTTTTTAAAAGGAAATCAAGGTTACATTATGTTAAATGATAAGTTTAACACTAAGGAATATCAGTATTATTAACATTTTTCATCAATAAATAACAACGAAAACACAGAATTGAATAATATTGCATACAAATTTACAGTGTTCTATCAAACATATACCATAACGAGCCACAATTAAACAGCAATTGTCGATTTCCTGTCTGAATTAGTCGGACTTATGTTACCGGTGGCCACATTTATTGGGATGTCACAATCTTCATCTATTATAACCCCCTGTTAGTTATGTGTCTATCACAATCTCTTTCTATTTTATATTGTTTATTTAGAAGTTATATTCTTCTTCTTCTTCCACTACTTACTCTTACTTATCTGCTGGTGGGTCTCTGTGGTGTAGAGGTTAGGTGCTCATCTCAAAGCTACCAGGTTCGCTCCCTCGTGGTACCATCGCAATATATTTCCAGAGATCTCTGATCTCAGTGTAGGTAAGATCGAGTGCCTAGTCCTATCGGAGATGGACGATAAAACGTAGGTTCCGTGTTCAATTTGAGCACGTAAAAGAAAGCTCGGCAGTTTAAAATCGAGGAGAGCAGGCTAGAAATCCGCTGACGGTTCAAAATTCACTAGGAAATATTAAAAATAAAATTTATAAAAGAATATCTTTACCATCTTCAAAATTACACCGGGGACCCTCGTCGGTGCTACGGATTTCGTGCACTGCAGCTGAGATCTTCCTACGTAAGAAAGAAATTGGAGTACACATGGTTACTTCCCGAAGGTTGATAAGTCTTCCTGGTAGATACGTAAATTAAGAACCGACAATAATCAAAATACGTTATGGTAAATTTCTGTGCTATTTTTACAACCAAACCATCGTGCTCTTTTTGGATAGTACAGGGTGTTCATAAAGTGGATGTACAGTGAAATTTACCTTCGGGCGAAGCTACATCACGAGAAATGCGGTTTTCAAAGACGCCTAAAAATTGTAACGTAGATTGTTTTCATTTACCTAGATACTACTACTACTGGCTGGCTTGTTTTCGGTAAAGTGACCGTGAACACGACTTGTGAGTCTAGAAATTTCAAAACATATTACCGAATTACTTCTTCAGAATATTTGCCACAATTACGAAAGGCATGGTCCACTATAAAACACCATGTTTTCAATGGTTAACGCCAATTTCTTTCAGCACTGAAATCGTGAATATAACAACGGCTTGTTGTGCACTGCTGCACATAGGATTGTGGAACTCAGAATATCATGATGTAAATTTCCATCATTTATAATGTAATTACTAAAATCTTTTCAAAGAAAACTGCACAGCAACTTTATAAACACCCTGTATATACATAAAATACATATGCAGCGCTTCGCACAGGACTATTTTATTATTCGAATCTGTGTGGCTGTATCTTTGTGTCATCTCAGGTTGCCAGTAGTTCTTCCCTGTAGTTTGCTGACAGTTGTCCAGTAGCAAATGATCATTCTATTTTTGGCCCATTTGTCATTAATAGGCCCATATATGTCTCATGTTCATTCGTTCTTTACTCCTTCCTGCTAATATCTGTCGCTGAATGAATGCATTCACTGCAGTTTTGGTTTCTATTGTGATTGTTTTAGCTTTCAGAACAGTCTGGAGATTTTTTTTCAATTCAGATACCTGCAATGGACTGAAAGATGTACATTGTAAGCTAGTATTGTTTTTTTGTTGTCTAGCAGAATGCCACGAATGCTCCCACTCTTTTGAGGTTACCTCTTTATTTTAATCACTGTATTTTTATGATAGGTGGTGGAGTGGATGGTTGGTATTTTCATGTGGTTTAGTATTTGTTCTTTTAATTCAAAACTAACATAACGTATATATGACATGGAGAAAAATCAGCAAAGTAACGATATTTTATACCGAGCCATTATCCCAAAGTCGGTTCGTGAGCAATATTTATAGTTATCATTTCCGTTTTGATAACCCTGGTAGCTCTCCGCTGCTCTGAGAGACAAATGCTATTAATTCCTCGCTCGACGTCTGCAGCGGAAGAATACAAATATTGAAACAACAAAGAAGGTAACCAGACAATTGCACACGAGACAGTTGCTCACGTTACTAGTCTACTAATTAATACATTTAATTTGAATAACTATAACCTTCTTATTCCAAATGGGCAACTGTCGTTTTTCACTGCACCGAGTTGAATATTGTTTTCTTCTGCACCGAGTGTTTCATGTTCAGCTCTGCCAACAAACCGCCGATCGTTTCCAACGGTAACTAACAGTAACACTAACAGGCCCTGACCAGTGACCGATCCCTCTGAACTCTTTCTTTACAGTTCTTCACCAATGATACATTTGATATCATTGCTCGCTCTTCCTTTGTGGGTTCTGGACAAGGGTGTTTTATTTTGTCTGGTCATTCTCACTGTTAAATTGTTGTCCGAGGATGTGTCGAATCCATCCCCCCTTTATGATTCTCTTCTTAGCCCCCAGCAGTATTGGTTTCTGTCATGTTCTCCGTAATTCTCTACATTTATTATCATTTCTGAACATCTGATAAGAGTATGCTGATATATATGTTGACATTAACTAATAGCACAAGTTATTTAAATAACAAAAGATAGTTGAACTTAGGAATAAAGATGTCATGGAGATAGGAAGTAAAAGCCTATTGAAATATACAGGGTGTTCAACTTTAAAGCAGCCCAAGTGATAAATAGAAATATGCCAGGTACGAATTGCATCTCCATCTATTTACTATTTAAACCGGTTCTGACTAGTTCATCATACTGTCTGCTCGCCATTCGAGATAGCTCAGCTCTAATAATGCAGTTTTCTCTTCAAGAAAGAATTACTATTGTAGAATATTATGTCTGCACCGGATCCATTAAGAAAACACAAGAAATGTTCGCTGAAAGGTTTCCAAATTATAAAAATCCTGCAAAACGTAGCATACAGAGCTTAGTATCGAAATGGCGTTCAACAGGTTCTGTAACTAATGCCAAGCGGCGTAGATTACCATCAGTCAGGACTCTAGAGGCTGTCGCTGATATTCAGCATAGAATTCTAACAAGTCCCCAGAAATCTTTGCGTAAATTAGCACAACAAAGCAGTCTGAAAGTCACATCATGTCGCAGTATTCTTCACTGCTCAATTTCAAACCATATCATGTAACTTGTACACAGGAATTGAAAGACGGCGACAAAGGGAAACGTGTTGATTATTGTCACTGGCTTCTCAAGAAGATTGTCGATGGTGAATTGGACCCATTTGCGTAATTCATGAGTGACGAAGCATGGTTTCATTTGTCTGGTCAAGTTAACCCACAGAACACTCGATATTGGTGCACAGAAAATCCTCATCACCTGCATGAGAAATCATTACATGACCCTAAAATCGGGGTATGGTGTGCTGTTTCCGAGAGTCGGATTATTGGCCCAATATTTTTGACACGAATGTTAACACTGAAGTATATATTAGATTGTTTGAAGAATTTGGTTCACAGTTAAATAATGATGAGAGAGAGAACTGTTTCTTCCAGCAAGATGGTGCAACTTGTCACACATCTAAATTATCACTAGACCATGTTCACAATGCTTTCACAGAGGAAAGGACTGTCAGCAAAGGTTTATGGCCTAGACGCTCCCCTGATTTATCTACATGCAATTTTTTTCTTTGGGGTTATTTGAAGGGGGTTGTGTACAAAACAAACCCTCATACATTGGATGAACTCAGAGAAAATATTCAAACTGCTATCCAAACAATTGACGTGA
Organism: Arion vulgaris; assembly: GCA_020796225.1. Lineage (NCBI taxonomy): Eukaryota > Metazoa > Mollusca > Gastropoda > Stylommatophora > Arionidae > Arion > Arion vulgaris. The sequence continues at coordinate 82,297,730 of CM036755.1, forward strand.
CCATTTTGCGTAACGTGTACATGAACATGATTACTAGAGCCCAAACATGTATCAGCGCAAATGGAGACCATTTTCAGCATCTTCTCTGAGGCCCAGAATGTTGTGTGATGTCAATAATTAAACTGAAAAGAAATTACTCCCTACAGTAGTTTACTTTTTTTTTTTAAAAACAAGTCCTTTGTGTTTTGTTCAGATTATTCGTCAAATATTTGTGGTGACGGACTCACAGCCCATACTGCGGAATGTTGACAAGACATGACACATTTGTTCATCACCCCTTTCCGCACAATAATTACACACCATAGCAAAAAGACTTGCTCTCTTGACCTACATTACGTCATAATTGAACCTTCTCATTTTCATAAACATATGCCAGATTGGCTCACTTGACGATGAGGCTTCCTTAACAACGAGACTGCTTTTAAGTCGAACACCCTGTATTATATAGAGAAGAGGTTTAACTATGGGTCTTCTTAACAGCATCACATGCCCCTGGCCGTCCTTGGTAAAGTAGTGCATTAAGGCCTCTGTCTACACAACCACTCATAAATTAAAATATAAATGGTCCACAAAATTGAACATATATTTATGAGTATTTTCAGTAAAAACAATTTTTAAACAATTAAAAAAATATTATTGATATAAGGGAAGACTACAGTAAAACTATGTAGCAATAGTAAAACATGTAAAAACAAAGTAGTTTTACAAAGTTCAAAAACAAGACAGCGAAGTTTCGACCAAAAGGCCTTTATCAAACAAAGGAGATAAGGAAGAGGAGAAATTTATATACGACAGACATAACATATACAGTCAAATAAATTCCTAACGGCCCTAAAATCTTGGGCAGTATATGATCAAATGAGACAAAGAGGCGGAGCATGCTGCATTTGGTTGTTAACCCTTTCGCATGAAAAATAATTTTACTCTTGGGTTTGTATTACATCTTAAAATTCATAGATGGTTCCAGAAGTAGCAGTTAAATGAAGATAATCCATGTGTGAACATATTCTATAAGTTTCATCTAACTAGATGCAGTAGTTTTTATAATATTCACTTTTTAGTGCGGACAAGTCAACAAATGCAATTGGAACGCCCATTTTTTAGATGCAATTATTACATTAGACTTACATCTATCGATACTGCATTTCATAAACAATCAAACCATCAATTAAATCTTCTTCATTACTAGCACAAGTTGTAATTTGATCTAACAGTACTCAAGATTACACTGTAAACATCGTCAGAAACATTAACGTTTAAAACAAAAAGTCTCAACTTGAACACAATAATACACTGCTTTCCCTCTTTCAAATCTTTGTTAAATGAAGATAGTAATGTACCTACATATATGTACTTTCCGTTTCTGAAAAATTTGTTAACTTCAGTAAAGGGGTTGTGAAGATACATTCGTTTCCGTGAACAGACATCCAAAAGCCAATATATCGGTTTTGCAACATCATGAACATTACTCTGAACTGCTATATCGGCTCTGCAGTCCCGTTGGGTTAATGTGTTGAAGTTGACATCAGACATTTTTGTGTCATGAAAATATTGCTGCTCCTACAGACATTTTAGATTACTGAAGTATCATTAGAACTGATAAGTTACCGGATTATAGTATTTATTAGTCATCGAATTGAGGCCATATAGACCCATTTGTGTAATTTGTAACACAGCGCACCCCTTTCTTTGGCCAAAAACCACATACAGACCACAAAGAGAGGTCAACAAGTAGTAATCTTCTTCTTTGCGTTGTTCTTTACGGCAATTTTTTATCACTCTGTGATATGTTTGATTCTTTGGCACACCAGCAAGCACACTGGCTTCAGTGAAAGGCGGCTAAATTAAGACCTTGACAGACTTAGTAAATACTGTGAAACATGGAAATTGAAAGTGAACTACACCAAGACAACCTACTCTATTTTCACCAGGAGTAACAAGGTGGCAAAGAAAAATATTACACTAACACTAGATGGTAATATTTTAAAGAAAGAAGATAACCCAACATACCTAGGGGTGACGATGGATAGGCAGCTCTCATTTAACAAACATGTCCAAAACCTGAAGTTAAAGTCAAAAAAAGAGACTAAATCTCCTAAAACGACTTGCAAGTACCTCATGGGGCGCAAACAAAAACACACTTAGGCAACTCTACATCGGTTATGTACGCTCTGTAATGGATTGCAACCTAGCACTGCAGGCAACATGTAGTAAAACAACAAAGGAAGCTCTGGACAAAGTACAGAGCCAGGCAGTGGATTTCATCTCTGGAGGTATGAGATCAGCCCCTACAGCAGCAAGTGAAATCCATACAAACATCGAGCCCTTGCGAATGCGTAGGGAGGCAGCAGTAGTAGAGACAGTGGAAAGATATAAAAGACTTAGTAGAAACCATCCTAACAGACAATTAGTAGACAACTGGCGACCACAGCACAGACTGAAGCAAAAAAACAATCCTAGATGTGGCATTAGGCCTGCAAGAAAAATATCACATGCCGGAGAACAGAGAAGAGACACAAATTGTACACACAGAAGTCCCTCCAAATTGTAGTCTCGCCTGTCCAAAAATAAACACCACACTTACCAAAGACATCACCAAGAAGAACTCAGACCCAGTAGATCTCTGGATGGTGGCCCAAGACACCATACTATCTTTCCCAGACGAGTGGATACATGTATATACAGATGGCTCAGCCTTCAAGGGGACTATTAATGCTGGATACGGTGCACGAATAGAATACCCAGACAAATCGTGTGACGAGTTGCAAAATGCATGTGGAAAGTACTGTTCTAATTTTGAGGCCGAGACCATTGCCATTGAAGCTTCAGTGCACCATCTTACAAACATATTCCAGCTCCATCCTGAAAAACTCAGCACACTGTTATCTTTACTGATGGTAAGTCAGTGCTACAGTCACTAGAAAATGCAAACCCTGAGAGCCCAGCGTGCCAGTCCCTGGCTCTATCCATCAGTTCATTCATCAACACCTTTGCCGTCAAGCTTACCTTACAGTGGATACCAGGACACAGCAACATACAAGGAAATGAAAGAGCAGACATCCTTGCAAAGGCAGGGGCAAATAGTCAACAGCATGACAGACCAATAACTCTGCAGACTGCTAAACAAATAATAGAAGTAACAAGAAGGAGGAGGGATTAATGAGTGGGCAATGGGCAAAACTGGCAGAGCCTCTTTAAACACATGACCACTCCAAATCCCAAAGATGCTATAAATGACCTCACACGACAAGAACGAGTCATTATTTTCCGCCTTAGGACACAACATGTGCCCCTGAATGCTCACCTACACCGCATCCAACCAAAGATTGCCCCACAATGTCAACTGTGTGACTATTCAGAAGAAACTGTCACACACCATCTCTTCCAGTGCCCTGCACTCAGTGACCTACGCCACAAGTACCTACCTCCAGACCCAGATGTTGAAAACTCTCTCATGCTAACACACCACAACTCAGACAGACCTGTAAATTCACTGCCATGGCCTCAAGTCGAAGGGCAAATGCTCAGATGACTGCTGGATCGAAAAAGTAAAGTAAAGATATGTTTGATCTTTGCTAAGAACGTGTATACGTTGCACATTGGTTTGGTAAGCACCTAAACGCATAGACTTCTACACGCTTAGGGCACATGGATCCGATTTCAGCCAAACCTCCTTAATTGCCTCTTACGACATGCGTGGCAGGAAACAGTGATTCTATTCTTTACACCCCAAATTTGGGCCCCTGTAACCACTCAGGCAAACAAGTTAAGAACAAACGTAGAAAAAGTATAATTTGTTGTCTCAAATCCTGTTTTGCCTCACATTGTCAGAAAACCAGCAGACCTCCAATAGTCCTCGAACAAGAAAAGAAGATGTCCTCGGGAAGGGAAGCTGCAAACATTCTAATGCAAAAATATGCCGAAGTCAGCAGAGTGAGCATGGCAAAGGAAAAAGTTGATGATACCAAGAGAAAAGCAAGGGCCCTCCAAGGCGAGCCAAGAAAAGCCGATAGTCACCTAACGGATATATTCACTAGTAATGAGTTGGAAGAGGCATTAAGGGAGCTGAAACTTAGAAAGTCGCCCGGAAAAGATGGGATTACTAATTAGATGCTTAAAAACTTGGGTAATAGAGCAAAGGCAGCTCTACTGTCCGTTCTAAACATGTCGTGGAGAACAGGCATAGTACCACAAGAATGGAAGGAAGCAATCTGGTGCCCATCCTTAAACCAGGCAAAAATAAACTCGACCCAGCGAGTTACAGACCAATAAGCCTCCTAAGCTGCATGGGCAAACTCATGGAACATATGGTGAACAAACGGCTATGTTGGCACTTGGAAAGCAAAGGGCTTCTCATGTCACAACAGGGAGGCTTTCGGAGATATCGATCTACAGAAGATCAAGTAACAAACCCAGGAAATCGAGGATGGTTTCCAAGAAAAGAAACAGACACTGGCAGTCTTGGTAGATATGGAGAAGGCGTTTGACACAATCTGGAAGGAAGGTTTAAGGCTGAAACTCCTCACCTTCGGCATAAAGAGAAGAATGTACAAGTGGCTTGATAGATACCTAGAGAACAGAACAGCAAGGGTTCAGGTTCAGGGGTACACAAGCGTGAAGGCCACACTAGAGCAAGGAGTTCCCCAAGGAGGAGTGCTCTCACCAATCCTCTTTCTAATCTTTGTCAATGACATCGCAACATGCCTGCCAGAGCGAGTACACTCTGCCATGTATGCCGACGACCTGGCAATATGGACGAGGGAAGAGTCAATGCCCGCAGCAACAAATCGACTGCAAGCTACGTTAAATAATCTGGAAGTGTGGTCAGAAAAGTGGAATATAAACATAAATGCTTCTAAAACCACTTACACTGTGTTCTCCCAGAACAACCAGGTTTATAAAATAAAGCTTAAAGTCAATGGGCAGGAACTTCCAGAATGCAAGACCCCAACGTACCTAGGAGTCACACTTGATCGAAAACTGACCTGGTGCTCTCAAATTGAAAATGCTACGGCAAAAGCAAGGCATAGGCTCATGATGATGCGCAAACTTGAAGTCTGCACGTGGGGAGCAAACGCCAGAGTTCTTAAAACACTCTACTCTGGTATAGTGCTACCGGTCCTAGAGTGCGGTATAGCAGCCTGGAGCAATGCATCCAACAAGCAATTTGCCAAAGTGAGCAATAGCCAGAACCGTGCCATGCGTATTAACCCAACGGGACTGCAGAGCCGATATTTCGGTTCAGAGTAATGTTCATGATGTCGCAGAACCATATATCGGCTTTTGGATGTCTGTTCACGGAAACGAATGTATCTTCACAACCCCTTTACTGAAGTTAAAAAGATCTTCAGAAACGGAAAGTACATATATGTAGGTACATTACTATCTTCATTTAACAAAGATTTGAAAGAGGGAAAGCAGTGTATTATTGTGTTCAAGTCGAGACTTTTTGTTTTAAACGTTAATGTTTCCGACGATGTTTACAGTGTAATCTTGAGTACTGTTAGATCAAATTACAACTTGTTCTAGTAATGAAGAAGATTTAATTGATGGTAATAATGACATTTGATTGTTTATGAAATGCAGTATCGATAGTTGTAAGTCCAATGTAATAATTGCATCTAAAGAATGGGCTGCCACATTCCATTTATTGACTTGTCCGCACTAAAAAGTGAATATTATAAAAACCACTGCACCTAGTTAGATGAAACTTATAGAATATGTTCACACATGGATTATCTTCATTTAAATACTATTTCTGGAAACATCTATGAATATTAAGATGTAATACAAACCGGAGAGTAAAAATATTTTAAATGATTTTTTGTTTTTTCAAAATAGTCATGCTACAATAATCTAATTTTCTCAAACGTATATCACCTGATGTAAAATATTATTATATTATTGTATTCCACATCCAATTAGCAACAATTCAATATATAATATATCATACTTTAGAGAAACAGTACAAGAGTTATAAAGGTTTAAACTAATTGACATTGAATGTTTAATTTGAATCACAAAATAAATGCGTCCAGAGGTCAAAATAATACAGGGCGAAAGGATTATCACTGAAGCCATGAAGTCCAAGCTTATCAAGGCGATGGAAACAATCACCGGCATCCAACCAATGACAGATCTAAGGGACAGAAAAGCATTAGTACTAGCGGAAAAACTTAAACGGCTCGACTCCCACCCAATGCACGGAAGAATGTATGAATTCGAAAGGAGTAGGATACAGAGATCTAGCTTCGCAAAATCTCCAAAGCACTGACCGCAGATCATCCAGTCCTATCAAAATGCAAAGCCAAACCAATCCCGGCAACCGACAAGTGTCCGCCGTGGAAAACCAGAATGCCAAAACTAAGGGAATCAATCCCAGGCATACTGAATAATGGGGAACAAAAAAACTTTGAAAGAAAAGCAGCCACAGAAAAGTACATAGAATCCGAGTACCCTGAAAAAAAGTGGACACACATGTACACTGACGGATCAGCCAATAACGCAATCAGCGGAGGAGGAATAGTGCTTAAACTCCCAAAGGAAGTGACGGTCGCGAAAGCGATTGCCACAGGCAAATACTCGAACTACCCAGCAGAGGCAGAGGCAATAAAAGCTGCGGCTGAAATAATCCTAGAGAGAATAGGCACCGCTCGCAACAAGGTCGAGATATTCACCGATGCTCTATCGGTCATCACGGCACTCAAAAGTTTTTGCAAAACAGAACTGAATGAGTTCGAAACGGGCCCCCGATGAACTAACGCGCACACTCAAACGCACCGTCATTCAGTGGATACCATCACACTGTAACGTAAGGGGAAACGAAGCAGCCGACAAACTAGCTAAAGAAGGCGGGCGAATACCTCAGACTGATCTCGAGATCAGTTATGAGGAAGCCAAAACAACCATTGGCTCGCACTATAGAAACAAATGGACAAAAGACCATCCTCAGTATACCAACAGCGACGGATACTATGGTCTCTCTCGTAGTGAACAAATTGCCATACTTCGCCTCCATACCGGCCACAACAAGCTCCGAGCACACATGTTCCGCAAATTTAAGATTGGCACAACTAGCCTGTGCCCCTGCTAAAAGGCGGACATGATGGCAGAACACGTTCTGCAAGACTGTCAACGGTTAGCAGGTATAAGAAAAAACATGGCCCCAAAACACAGAGCTTCAGAGAAGCTGACGGAGGAACAGAGTCCCTTTAAACCACGGTAAAATTCATGATAAAAGTTGGTCCATCAGTCTAGGTCGGGAACGCAAGAGAGAGAGAGAGATCACAGATTATACTAAAATGAATGGTAATCTGTTTCACTTCATTTCTAGCAAAACAAAAAAACCATGTTATCACCATGTTTACACTTGAATTCTACTAATTTTTCAGTTAATATAAAAGTCAAAAAGGAACGTAAAGTAACTGACAAGCAGCGAAATATAAAATAGTTTTTTAAACAACGATACATATATACATTATTAAGATATTGTCTTTTGAAAGGCCTTGCATACGGAATGATTTAACTATTACAATACGCATACTAAAACCGCCTTTTTGTGCACTGTTTTTGAGGAACAGATTTTAAGGTGAATGTGTCCTTACAAAATTTGTCATAACTTTCTTACATTCAACAGCAGAGATAAACTGCCTACACCAAAATGTGCGTATTTGAAAGATCTATTACAAACACCCACTTCTTGCTGTATTTGAATTATAAAAATACACTTAAAACATTAAATGTATTTAGGCAATGAAAAAAATATAATTAAAAATTTTGAGTAAAGATGTGAACTTGCCAACATGTGTAAGCTTTCCAATGGTCCAAAGCTAACAAACATCAGTTCCTTAGAATATCCATTTCTACACAACATATTCACGTTTCATCCTTTTCTGTTCAAAGAATTTGATTATATGACAGTTCGACACATCTGGCTCCTACTTTGAAGATACACCCCTTCTTCATTAGCATTACTGCTAATTTTATTTAAATTGCCAGAATATCTAATATAAAATCCGATTCCAAATCATCACTAACTACTATCTGTTACTGTCCTCACTAGATTCACCATTATTATCATTGTTAATTCATGAATAAATAAGTTGTGAGGCTTGAGCTGCTAACAGTCGCTGTTGACGATCATTACTAGCAATTGCTGCAAATAGTTTTCTTGTTTACACTTACAAAATGATTAAAAAATTAAAAACATATCACTCTAACATGAGGTAAACAATGTTTTGGAGCGGACAGAAATAGAATGGAACAGGAAATGACTTTTACACGGTGTATATGCAAAAATAGTCCTCTATGATATATTGGTTATTGGTTACTAAACTGACGTCATTGCACTCCAGGCAGACCCATAGGTGCTCAGTCTCCCCCAACACATATCGAAGAGTATGCATACTGATGGTTCCTGTGGCTCGCTGATTAAACACACCTCTCACTCTGCCTCTCAGGCATCCAGTTCGACTTGAACAACGGTAACTCCAAACTGCCTAAATCGCTTGATCGATTCAACATCGATTTTAGTGTCCTCATCAAAGAGGTAGTCGCGAAGAGACCAAAGAATATCCCCTTATCCATCTTCAACTCCCCAACAATCGATGCTGTTGATGCAAGCCTGTCCGCTCTCTCATTACCGTAAACACCTGCATGCCCAGGACAGTATATCCACGTAAGCCGCTGGAGGTTAGAAACTTCTATAAACGACATCCACTCATACCGAAACTTGCCCTTCTGGATCTTATGAAGCATCGACTGAGTTACATACAACTGCCCCAGTAAATGAATTCCCAGAGTTCCAATGGAGGGCAGCAGTATCGGCCTCAACCTCCATCTTCATACTAGAAGTAGTTGTCCTGTATGCCCCACTTCGCTCTGCAACAACCCTACCATGCGCATTAGCCAAGAAACCCCAGCCGGACATCTCACCATGTTGAACTGACCCATCAGTATATACAACAACATCATCATCCCTTGCATTATCTTCTATCAGCTGCTTAACTGCGAGATCAGCCTTCATGTTGCCCCAATCTCTACATTCTCTTCCAAGAGTAATGATAACGTTGAGATAGTTAGTCATGCTACCATCTGTTGGGATCCATTCTTCCCATTTTGGTAGGGTCGCAACCGTAGTCATCTGGCCAATTGTTCTCTCAGCCTGGGCCATCCATGACATGCCACGCTTGATTCTCGTGCCCTTAACATCATTAGTGTTCTTGTGTAGTGGATGTCTCTTATCCACAGTAACCCGATATATGCCTTGGTTTGGGCGATTGCATGACGGGAGCGTAGTGACAGAAGGCCAAGCATATATCTCATCTTTACAATGGCGGTTTCTCTAGTGCAGCCCAGGACTATACGCATACCTTCATTCTGAACCCGTTCGAGTCGTTTACATTGGGATCTTGATATCGTAAGAATTCCGAGTCCGTAATCTACCACTGACCTAACCAGTTGACCGAACAAAGGGCAAGTAGTCTCTGCTCAAGGTGTGCGGCCACCATAACTTTAAGTGCCGCAAGACCACGCTTGCACCGTTGTATCGTCTGTTCAATATGGTGTTTGAAAGATAGACTACGATCAAAGGTTATCCCAAGATAGCGCAGCCTGTCTCTGTGCTCGATGGTATGGTCATCAAATATTACACGGGTAGGTCAGCCTTGACTATGTGATTATTCAACGAGCACCACAACATACACGCTTTTCAGGATTGACCTGAGAGCGAGACTCTCTACACCAACCCGAGATGGTACGCAATGTTTTCTGAATGTCGTCAACCATCTCTTGTCTATCTGACCCAGTCCTATATATTAAGATATCATCTGCAAATGTCAATGTCCGACCCAATCCGGCTGGCTGAATTTTAGCTACATTTGTTGTGTAACTATTAAACAACACGGGTGATAGAGGAGAACCCTGGGGTAATCCCGGACATATACGTGCAGGATCCGATGTCCATTTTCCTAAACGTAGTGCAACGGTTCTCTCCATTAGAGAAGCAGCTATCCAGTTCACCAGCCAAGGATTAACTTCACATTTAATCAAAGAGCGCACCATTATTGAAAAATTCACCTTGTTATTGAAAAAAAAATTTTTTTCCGATCCAGAAGCACTTGAGCTTTTCAGCTCTTCTGCTCGGTGCTATGGACATCGTAACCCTTCAGTTCGGTGCCACGAACACCGTAAATCTGGGGAATCTGTGGCTTTTTCTGCCATCCCGCGAATTGAACCCGCACACACAGAGGGATAGTCACCCGTAGTCCAACGCGCTACGAACACGCTGGGCAGGCGGGCCATGTTTCTAAACGTAGTGCAACGGTTCTCTCCATTAGAGAAGCAGCTATCCAGTTCACCAGCCAAGGATTAACTTCACATTTAATCAAAGAGCGCACCATTATTGAAAAATTCACCTTGTTATAAGCATCCTCCAAGTCGATGGCCACAGCAACAGTCTCTTGCTTGGATTGGAAGCCTTCATAAACATCATATGCAAACGTGCCAGCATTGTCCCATGTCCCTTTCATTGGCCGGTAGCTACCCAAAGTGTCAGGGGGGATGTGGTCATTCTCTAAGTGACACATTACCTTTCTGGCCACTATCTTCTCTAGTAATTTGCCATATACATTTAGCAAGGTGAGTATGTTGTAGCTACTGAGCAGTTTAGGATCCTTCTTGATTAAACATATTAATATTAATACGATATATTAACAACTGGTTAGAACCATACGGTACGTGAAGTGACTTTTCGTAAAATGAGAACTAACTTTATGGTTTGTCAGATCGCGTTTCGTATTCTAAGAGTTTAAGTAAGTTCTGAGATAGATCAGTTTGTTGTGTTTAATTGTTTGCTTTTGTTCTCAGATAAGGTTTACTTTGTTGTGAGATTAGTTGTCTTGATGTTGTGAATTGTTTATCTCTGTTGTTAGTTAAGTATTTCTTAACCTGTGTTATTGGGGCTCTCAAGGGGAGCAAAGAATAATAACACTGCGATATACATGGCATGTCGTAAGAAGCGACTGAGGTAGATTATTGGTTTCTAAACTGACGTCATTGCACTCTGGGCAGACCCATAGGTGCTCAGTCTCCCCAACAGATATCAAAGAGTATGCATACTGATAGTTCCCGTGGCTTGCGATTGAGGTAGGGGCCTAGGGAAGCTACCCTAATAAATAAAAAGCTTCATAGAAATCAAATTTGCTGGCCTACTTGTAGGCGCATAACTAGCACAACATACAATTGCTCTTAAGCTCAGATCACATACCGATTACAAAGAGTGGTTTAGTAAGTGGTCGATATGGAGCGTCCGAAGAAGAAGAGTTATGTATTCAAAAATCTTTGTAGATACTTAGATTTAAAGAGATAACATAACTGTGTATGAAATGTTTTGAGAATATTTTTTTCCATAGCTTGCCCACATGGAAACTCGAGCAAAGACTGCAGACCCAAGTGTTCTCAGTTTTGTATTGTACCGGACAGTACTAATACGTCAGTCATCTGTAATGATACCAATGGTACATGCCTGCATGGATGCCTGGACGGTTTCACTACCTCTGGGTGTAATGAGAGTACGTTCCTATTTACCAATTGAAAGTTCCTGAAAAATGTCATCTTTCTCCTTTTCTTTTCATGTTTTGATTTATTGATTTATTGAGTCAAAATTGATTTATTGATTGATAGGACCATCATCATTGCACTTAGATGAGTAACCATGTCTGCTCAAATCTCTTGCACTGGAAAATCGCAGCTGCAGTGCACAAGCTCCATAGCACCAACGAGGGTCCCCAATGTAATTTGGAAGATGGTGAAGCAGTTTTGTACAAATTTTATTTTTTAATCTTTTCTAATAAATTTTGCTGGGCAGCTGCTTTCCAGCCTGCTCATCGATTTTGAACAGCCAAGGGTTCTTTTACATGCTCAACTTCAACACCGGACCTACATTTTATGATCTGTCTTCGATAGGACTTGGAACTCAATCTCACCTATACTGAGAGCAGGGATCTATTGAAAAATATTCCAATGGTTCCACGAAGGTGCGAACCTGTTCCCTTTGACAGGAGAGACGTGCACCTAACCTCTATGCCATAGAGACCCCCTTTTTTATGTGCAACGCTGGCTGGTGTAGGCGATAATGTACCTCTATAACTTTCTAAGAGTAATGCTCCAGTACCATCTATCTTTGTGAGGTCACTGATAACAGGCTGTACAAACTGCAGTGGAAATTGTGCGACTGGAGGCCAGCTTGAGCCAAATATTGTTGGTAAGCACAGTGTGCTGGTTGGACTACTGAAAATCAGGATTCTTTACTTGGGAACTTAAATTACAAGTACCTCTGAAGTCAGAGTAAGGCTCACCTGAATGGGGCACTGGTGATAAGGAGAACAAGCCTTCATGCAAAAATCAGTCAGTGACGCCATGACTACGCTTGAATTCATAACAGACAAACATTTAAACATCTCTTTGTTATTCCCTGGTCTTTTCTGTTTTGTTTTAATTATTTGTGTCTGTTGTCATGACATCCCAAAGAAAGTATGAGTCAATGCTTATGTTATCTGAGTCAGGAAGTGAAGTTTGAGCTATTGGCATGGTCTCCAATAACACACGGCTGGCTGGCTCAGGTAAACATTCTAGGAAATAAGACCACAACTGTCGCATGATCTTCACATTTCAGTGTTGTTGTATATAGACTAATTCATTTTAAAAACAATACAACATGCTAAATCAAGGTTATATTATGTTACACACTAAGTTTAAAGTTAAGAAATATCAGTATTATTAACATTTTTCATCAATAAATAACCAAGAACATAGAATTGTGTAAAATTGCAAAACAATGCGTGCAGTGTTCTCTCAAACATATACAAAAACCACCCCCAATTAAACAGGAATTTTCAATTTCCCATCTTAGCTAGTCGGCCTTCTGTTACCGGGGGCCACAGCTTTTGGCTACAAGTTTATGAACACAGTCACTACTGAATTGAAAAATCATGATGTGGCAAAATTAATTTTTGTTCACATTTTCCAGTTTGAAAAATATATAAACTTCATCCAATTAACAAATGTTTACTAAACTCTCAATCGGGCAACGAGTTAGAAATAGATATCTTTGATATAGATAAAAACTGCAAATTGGACCAGAAAGTGACCTGTAGGACTTTAAGACATAGACATTTTCTGAACTAAAGTACTTGAAGTGCTGATCTTGTATCTAATATTTAAATGATTATATATTCAATATTATTGTTACTGCCCATTCAGGCTGTCCATCTGGAACATTTGGTGAGGGCTGCAAATCAAACTGCTCTCAGTTCTGTGTGCTAGGCAAGAGGAACAAACCAGAATGTGATCACATCAATGGAACTTGTGAATGTCAAAGTGGATATGAGCCACCGTGGTGTAATCAGAGTAAGTCTTAGTATAAATAATATCATAATTTCTTTTGTACCCTTATACATTCATTACATAGCGCCTGCAAGCAATTTCTCCATTCCGCTGTATTCTGGGCAACTCGCTCAATCTCCTCCATGGAACTGAGACCAATATTTCTTGCCTCTCTCAGCAAAGTTTGCTTCAGGATCTCCCTAGGTAGTCCTCTCTTTCTTGAATCCTTTGCATTCCACTTCAATTCCTGCTTTGATATTCTTTGTATTCTTTGATCATTCTTCTCAAGGTGTGGTCCAACATATCTCCATCTTCTCTTAGTATACTTCACATATATTTGTCAATTGTTGTGTGTATTTTTTCTAGTTCACCTGTTATTAATTTGGGCATAGTCATGGCACATAATATGGTGCTTCTGACTGATTTTTGCATGAAGGCTTGTTTTGAAACCAGTGCTTCTCGTCATTCAGGCTAGACTTACTCCAACTTCAGAGGTACTTGTAATTTAGATCCCCAAGTAAAAGATTTCTTCTTCGAACGTTCCAAATATCAACTACTTGTTAACCACTCTTTGTGATTTGTATGTGATCTGAGCCTAAGAGCGATTGTACGTTGTGCCAATTATGCGTCTACAAGTAGGCTAGCACAGCCGATTTCTGTGACACCTTTTATTTATTAGGGTAGCTTCCCTTGGTTCTTACCTCAGTCGCTTCTTACGACATGACTTGTATGTCAAAGTGTTACTGTTTTTTGCTTCCCTTGTGGACCTCAGCAACACACAGGCAATTAAAGAATTTGGGTTTCCTGTAGTTCAACTGCTCATTGTGTGCACTCCAAAATTGTTGGCCTAAGCTGGCTTTGAACAACGGAATTGTCACTTGTATAGTACTCTCGGCAGGTGGCGACCCATTTCTATTGAGAGAGACTGAACCATATATGGTGAAACCTGGTGCAATGAAGTCAATCCTTCGTCTTTAAATTCTCCCAGGCAAGTAGCGAGGTCAACTTGAGTAAGTAATTATTAAAGGAGTCTCTGTGGCATGAATTGTGTTTAATCATCGAGCCACGGGAACCATAAGTGTGCATACTCTTTGATATCTATTGGGGTAGACTGAACAACTATGGGTCTGACCGGAGTGCAATGACGTCAGTTTAGTAACCAATAACCAATAAAGAAGTCTTTGTGGCATGGAGATAAAGTGCTTGCCTCTTGCTTCAAATGTGCTCGGTTCATTCCCAGCATGGAGCGAACAGATATTTTTCAAATATCTCTGATCTCATTGTAGGTTAGATCAAGTTCTAAACCCTATCGAAGGAGGATGATAACACATAGGTCCCATATTAAAGTTGAACACTTAACTCTTAGTAGACCAGGGCAAAAGTCACGTTTTTACAAGCGCTTTCACGTTTTTATAACTAAACGCCACTTAGCGTGGCGGAATGTAAAAGCACGTCCACTTCAAATGCCACTTAGCGTGACGCTTGGTCCACTAAGAGTTAAAGAACCTTTGTCTGTTGAAAATTGATGAGAGTAGGCTGCAAAATCACTGCCTGAGCAAAAGTCATTAAAACGATTCAAATAAAATTCCAACAAAAGTTTTGCTGTCTTTAAAATTACATCATTGGCCTCTCGCCAATGCTATAGAGTTTGTGCACTGCTGCTGTGATTTTCCAGTGTAAGAAAAAGATAGGAACACCACACATGGTTATTCAACGAAATGCAGTAATGATGGTCGAATCAATTAACCAATAAATAGGTTCGGTGATAGTGAAGTTGGTAACATTCTGCTCTAGTGACCACATGCTGTAAAACTTGTCAGTCTGACCAAAAATTCTTGATATGCACATGGTACACGGTTGGATTACAAGAAACCCTGATACTTTACTTGAGGATCTAAATAACAAATACCTCTGAAGTCGGAGTAAAGCTAGACTGAATATTGAGAAACATTGTTGATAAAACAAGCCTTCACATAAACATCCATCAAAGACATCATATTATGTGCAATGACTACACCTCAACTCTCTCACTCCGTAATTTGTATTTTACTTGCAGATGCTTTTGTATTGCAATATATATGGAATCAGCCAGTGTTCTAGCTTTGCATAGTCTTAATAAAATATGTGAGCCAGTATATCGGTTCAGAAGGTTGAATGGGCTATTTCATAGTGTTTGAAGGAGAAAAAAAATCAATCAATCAATCAACAGATTTTATGTTTTCTATAAATATTTCTTTGATGCAGAATCATTGAATACATTCATGATGTTTATAAATATCAATTAAATTGATAAAATATTTTATCCATTCAGCATGTCTAGGCAGCAAGTTTGGTGAAGGTTGCAAATCTACTTGTTCTCAGTTCTGTGTCTTAGATAAGAGGACTAAACCAGGATGTCATTACGTTAATGGAACTTGTGAATGTCAAAGTGGATATGAAACTCCTTGGTGTAATCAGAGTAAGTTTTAGTATTGGTTATTGATCACTAAACTGATGTCACTGCCCTCCTGGCAGACCCATAGGAACTGAGTCTTCCCCAACAGATATTGAGGGGGATGTATACTGATGGTTCCTTTGGCTCGCTGGTTAAATACACTCCTCACTCTGACCCTCAAGCATCCAGCTCTACTTGTAATGCATGTAATTCCAAACTCATGAAATTACTCGATTGATACAATGTCAATTTTAGTGTCCTGATCTAGCAGTAGGTCGCGAAGAGACTGAACAACATCCCTCTTATTCACCCTTCTTCTTCTTTGAATGCTCCATATTGACCACTTGTTAACCACTCTTTGGGATTTGTATGTAATCTGAGCCTGAGAGCGATTGTATGTTGTGCCAGTTATGCGCCTACAAGTAGGCCAGCACATCCAATTTCTGCAACGCTTTTTATTTACTAGGGTAGCTTCCCTAGGCCCTCTCTCAGTTGCCTATTATGACATGCGTTGTAGGTAGCAGTGTTACTATTCTTTGCTCCCTTCGAGACCCAGCAACACAGAGACAATCCATCCTAAACTCCCTAACAATCGATGCTTTCGAGGCAAGCATGTCCGCTTTCTTGTTGCAGAGAACTCAAGCATGCTCAGGACAGTAAATCCATGTGAGTCTCCGGAAGTTGGAAACCTCTATAGACGACATCCACTCATACCACCACCTGCTATTCTAGAGCTTCCGAAGCATCGACTGAGTGTCAGAAACAACAGTGGTCTGTTACAACATGCTTATAAGCTTGTGCCCTAACAACTATGCTGTTGTGCCTCTTGGGTATACAATGGGACAAGTAAATAATTCGGATATCTAATATTTTCTGGTTCATCCTCTTGATTTGAAATGACACAATATTTCCTGATTCTCACACAGCATGTCCAGCAGGAACATATGGCAAAGACTGCAAGTTTAGCTGTTCTCAGTTTTGTATAGCAGACATCAATGGTACATCAGTCTGTGACCATGTTAATGGTACTTGTTTGAAAGGATGTCAAGATGGATACACATCACCTTGGTGTAATACAAGTTAGTAGCATGTTTTCTTGCAGTTTGAATGTTATTATATTCATCTTGCCTGTGTGGTGATGGCACCTGCATGAGAAGTAAATAATAGTATCGCTGCGGCCTACAAGGCATGCCGTAAGAGGGGAATGATGTAGAACCTAGGTTGCTATTTACTAGGATGCTACCCTAGTAAATGAAAAGCTTTGCAGAAATCGGATCTGCTGGCTTACTTGTAGGCGCATAACTGGCACAACATACAATAGCTCTTAGGCTCAGATCACATACAGGAAGGGTTAACAAGTGGTTGATATGGAGCGTTTGAAGAAGAATGTTATTATATTCCTCTCATACCGTTATATGAATACAATATGAGAATAAATATTGTCAAAATCGAAGTAATTACATTTGCTAGAGATGTGCCTGTGTGTTTCCAGGGCTGGCAAGGGGAGCAAAGAATAGTAACACTGTGACCTATAAGACATGTCTTAAGAGGTGACTGAGGTAGGGACCAAGAGAAGCTACCCTAGTAAATAAAAAACATCACAGAAATCGGATGTGCTGACCTACTTGTAGGCGCATAACTGGCATAATGCACAATCGCTCTTAGGCTCAGATCACATACAAATCACACAGTGTGGTTAACAAGTGGTCAATATTGAGCGTTAGAAGAAGAAGATAGAGAGGAAAAAAGCTACCAATATCTTCATCAAGAAACATCAATTAAAGCAAAATCAAAGACTTTACATTCCTATGGAGCATTTTGTTTAGCAAATTGAAGAATAGATTTTTTTTGAAGGCTTACTTTCCTTATCGCTAGTGTCCCTCGTCATTCAGGCAAGACTTACTCTGACTTTAGAGTTACTTGTAATTTGGATCCCCAAAGTAAGAGATCAAAGCTTTCTGCAGTGAAACCATGCACCATGTGCGCATCGATAATTTGAACCCCAGATATTCCATGGCACATTGTCACTAGCACAGTATGTATGAATGTCTTTATCATTTTTTGGACATGTAATGAGAAAGGAAGGCTTAGAACACATTATAACAACTGATAAAATTGAGAGAAGACAAGATACAGGAAGACAGAAAGAGAAAATTTTGGATAGCCTAACTTCATAGCATGGAAGAGCGTCAACATCTGAATATGATAGCAAACACCAGAGATTTGTGGAGATCGATGATCGTCTACTTCAGCCGGCACAGTACCTGATAATTATTATATAATTAATGTGTGACTCGTAGTGTTTACTTTCAATATTTGTATTGCTTATTAGGCTGTCCATTGGGAACATTTGGTGAGTACTGTAGATCTACCTGCTCTCAGTTTTGTGCTTCAAACAAGAAGAAAATACCAAAATGTGATCCTGTCAATGGAACTTGTGAATGTCAAAGTGGATACGATACTCCTTGGTGTAACCAAAGTAAGAATAACATTTCATAATGTCTTGTCATCATCATCATCATTGTCATCATCATCATTGTCATCATCATCATCATCATCATCATCCAGTAGCTTTTACTGAGCACAACTGGTCAGTTTCAGTTTGGAATATCTTCATTGCACTCCAGACATGTCCGTAGGTGTTCCGATCTCCTTCACAATATCTCCAACATCATCCAGCAACTAACAGTAGCAGTTCGATCTTGATTAATGAGCCTACTCTTATACCTGCTGTGCTGTTATTTTCTGGCTACTCTAATCTTAAATCCCAGTTCTTGCAATCTAGTAGTTGATATCGATTGGTTTCAATGAAAATCCTCTTTGCTGCCACACTCTATGAGGGCGTTCAGAATGTCAGCTCTATCTATTGGCTCGCTCCCTGATATGGTGGCAGAGCCAGCCAGCCTGTCTGTTCTCTCATTGAAAAGTGAAGTATTTTGGACATGTAAAGAGACACGAAGGGTTGGAGAAGACCATTATGGAAGGAAGCATCTGGCAAAGAGGAGAAGAGGAAGACCACGGAGAAGATGGTTTCAGGATAAAACTAATGGTTTTGTTGTAGGAGGGGGGCTGTTTCTTTTATATATAGGTGTAATTTACGTGGTTGAGATTGTACTCTAATTCCTTCTTAGACCCCCTCCTACCATCAGGGATAATCTTTACGATACAAATATATATCAATATTATCATCATGTTCGTGTTATTCGTATTATATAGTGATGGTAATGATATTGATCCTTTTTCCTCTCCTTATAATATATCATTTATTGTCCTTCTATGTAATTGCCATTCTATTTCCATTCATTTCTTTGACCCCATTGTCTTCCATTTGTTCCTGAACTCCCCTTTTATCCATTTCTTCTGGTGCATATCCTTTCGTTCCTCTTGGATTGTGGCTACATGATATTTAACAGTTTAAATTATGCCTTTATTTTGATGATGATTTTCGAGACAGTGTTCGATGATGTTATAAAGCTTGAACTCAATAGTTGGTGGAATTCATAACAAGTTTTTATTCAAGTTACTTGCAGTCAGACAGAACACGTCTTCTCAGTCCAAGGGTTCATTGTCGAATCTCTTCTGTTTGTTTACTAACTAGCAACAGTTACTCAAATCGTCACTCCTAACTACACAAAAACGTCATTGTTCAGACTATGTGTTGCACTTCTACTTAGAGAGTGCAACACATAGTCTCAACTATATAATATCTAATTATACTACACTAACTATCTGGCTAACTGTCCATTCCTCCGCACCACCGGGGGCTATTACAGACTATGACACCCCCTGGAGACCTCGCCGCGCCATGACGGCGCAATCCCAAAAATCGCACAGGTAGAGTCCATCAGGGTTATTAGAGTTGTCCGAGCTGAAAGGGAACAAGTCACCTCACGTGTTAAACGTGGCTCCACAACAACTAACTACAACACCCAACCATGGTCGAAAAGAAAAAGAAAATCCTGACGGGATCTCAGGAAGACCCAGTTGATTGAGCTAAATGGGAACTAGTCACCACACGTCGTTGGACGTGACTCATCAACTGGTCCATGAGTGACCATGGCTAACATCAATAGTCAACCCTCTGTGCACCAGTGCTGAAACCATGTAACAAAGAAATCAATCAGCAACATTTCATTAATTAATTGGAAGATATGCGCCATATCTGTTTGGACGGCGACCCAACAGCATAACACTTGGCCAATGGGAGGTGGCTGTACTGGGACATCCTATCCTCACATGATGTAGGATGGGTTTGATGGCAGCTTGTATCAGTATGTCACTATCACTATGTCACTCTTCGCCTGTCAAGAGTCTTGTCATACTATCTGAAATCTCAAACAAAAAAAACAAGTTACCAATGGAATATGACAAGAGATGTGGGTGATATGGTAAAGTCTTGTGCTGTTTGTAACATGACTAAACCTCTAAAAAAATCACAACTGTTTATGGCCATATAATAGCAAATCATCCGTTGGAAATGGTGGCTATGGATTTCATAGAGTTTCCCAGAGATTCATGTGGTTTTAAGCATGTGTTAGTGATGACCGATGGAGCATGAAGGCTGCAGAGGCATATGAGAGAGATAAAGTTCAAAGGACTGTTAGGGTGGTAAAGTTCTGCTCAGTACAAAATGTAATTTTGTAGAAACTAGGTGAAACATGTAATAACAAAGTACTGTAGTTTTACAAAATACAAAAATAATGACAATACACAGCAATGTTTTGACCAAAAGGCCTTTATCAAGCAAACGATACAACAGGAGTGACGAATTTCACAGCACACTACATATAGACTACGACCTTAAATATTCCAACGTAATAAATGAAAATCTGTGACTAAAAATGAATAACGAAATAAATCAGTTTCACAAATATTTGATTTATTTAGTTTTTAGTCACAGATTTTCATTTTAGGATCATTTGTAGGACACATTTCTAAGCCCAAGTATGCAGTAAGTAGATCCCGCTGCTGCAGTCATCATGCTCAAGTCATCCGTTACATTCTTAATCCATCTTCTCCTTGGTCTTTCTCTTCTCCTCTTTGTCAGGATGACTCCTTGCATAATGATCTTCTACAAACCTTTGTGTCTCTTTATATGTCCAAAATAATTTAATTTTTTCATTCTTATTTGTTGCATCAGCCAGTTTTCTTTTATTGTGAGTTATTTCAAGATAGATCTATTTGTTCTCTTCCTTGTCTGTGATATACGGAGGACTCTTCTATAACACTTATATTTGAAAGCACATATAATGTTTATTCACTCCTTTATTAACCCTTTAGCTGCTGAATACTATTCGAATATGTGTTACTCTGTGCTGAATACTTTTACTCATTTACTCCTCTCTGTGCTGAATACTTTTTCCCCTCCAAATACAAGAGATTTGTCAGGCGGTGTAGACTCTGTTTTTACGCCCGAAAATATAAAGTGTGCTGGCGTGTTTTTACCCAGTCAACTCTAAAAACAGGGTAGACAACTGACAGTGTAAACCATGATCTAGTTTTGAGTTGTGGATCTGACTAGATCTCTATACGAAATCCATTAATGTAACGACAGACATGAGTGTAAAAGTGAAACCAGTGGCTGTACAAGTATTTGTTGTATATCTATCTATTCTCTAATCCTGTTTTGTCAGGTCGAAAAAGAAGATACATAGAACGAGCCTCTCTATGCATCTTGTCTTTCTTTCTCTTCTCCAATCCTAATTTGCCTCATAGCTTCAGGGTAAGAAGAGATTTCTAGCACAGACTTTTGTGTGTGCTTCATAAATAGTGTCTTTCATCACCTCTGTTATCTCTGAGGTCCCTGAGGTGAGAAGAATACGTGAAGAAGAAGACTTCACTAAAAAAAAAAAGAATATAAGAACAAAATGGCAAGAATGTTTACATAAGATGCCGATAAGAGGGAATCATCATCAAGGTGCGTATCCTTTATATGACGTTGCTCTCTTTGCAGCGCATCTTAAATTCACACAGGCCATCGTGACGCTAGATGTGACCAAAGTATCAAATTTGTCTGTACAGTATGTTGTTTGTCAGCCAATTCTCTTTAACATTTTGTTCTTTCAGGACATCAGTGTTCTTTCTTTTTTCTGTCCATGGTATTCGTAGGATTTTTCTGTAGCATTTAGTTTTGAAGGACTGGATTTTCGTTCTTGTTTTTAAGAGGGAATATGTTTGCAAAAGAAAGTGATAAGAGGGAAGAACATGAGACATTGAGCAGATGAAGTGTGAGGGTAGGATGAGAGTAGAAGACGGAGAAAATAATGTGAAAATGAGAGAACAAGAGGTGGATAACATTGAAAGGTAGATTGAATGAGAGAACAAGAGGTGGATAACATTGAAAGGTAGATTGAATGAAAGAACAAGAGGTGGATAACATTGAAAGGTAGATTGAATAAAGAGGAAAAATACAATGAAAGAATAACAAACAAAGAAATAAATAAGATAGATGTGAAAGAGAAGAAAATAGTGGAACAAGACAATTAGTTATTGGCAAGGAAACTGATCATAGTGACAGGATAAGGAGAGATTTTTTGAACAGGCTTTTCTGTGCGCTTCATAAAGTGTTTTTCACTGCCTCTGTTATTTCTGAAGTCCACCTTTTGAATGGAAGGCTTTTTTTGCTTTGTATCCACTGTATTGGTATAACATTGCCCTTTGAAGGGCACTGTCTGTTGGTAATTTGCTTATGTGGCCGAACCATTTAATTTGTTGCTTCTTGATAAAGTTCAGTACTGATGTTGTGCCCACTTTTTCCTGATGTCTTCATTTCTAAACCGGTCTCTTCTTGATACTCCTAGCATTCTGCGTAGATACTTCATCTCTTTTGTGACTAGTTTTCTTCTGTCATTTCCACTAACTGCCTGCGAGTGAATATTGCATCTGTACAGCTCCTATTCCTCCAAAATCCCATTTATGTGTCGCTGAGCTGTGGCTCGACAGTATGGCACAGCCTTTTTTTAAATGTCCAAAGTATTTGTTGTAAATGAGGCGCCTGAGTGGTTACCGGGCCCAAATTTGGGGTGTAAAGAATAGAACCACTGTTACCTGCCACGTATGTCGTAAGAGGCGACTAAGGAGGTTTGGCTGAAATCGGATGCACATGTCCTAAACGTGTAGAAGTCTATGCGTTTAGGGGCCTACCAAACCAATGTGCAACGTATACACGTTCTTGGCAAAGATCAAACATATTACAAAGAGTGATTAAAATTGGTCGTAAAGAACGAACACAAAGAAGAAGAAGAAGAAGAAGAGTTGTAAATGAGGTTAATGACAAACATTGTAAATAGATTAAAGATAATAACAAACTTGAGATATGGTCACACATTGAATTTTATTTTAATCATGGTTTTATTCATACAGCTTCAAAAAATTCACTGTAGAAGCTAACATCACACATAACAATAAATTCATACAAATAATACTGCATGTTACAATATGTACATCTATTAGCATGCATAACAATAAATTCATACAAATAATACTGCATGTTACAATATGTACATCTATTAGCATACATAACAATAAATTCATACAAATAATACTGCATGTTACAATATGTACATCTATTAGCATACATAACAATAAATTCATACAAATAATACTGCATGTTACAATATGTACATCTATTAGCATACATAACAATAAATTATTATGGTACTGGTATCATACTGTGAATCCCACTCGCTGACCAGATTGAGAGAGATGGGTGTCAATATTGGTGCAGCCCGAAAAGAATGACATACTAAATATGCAAGGATATTGATTAATCAACATCGAACTGGCGTGTTGGGTCGCTGGACGCTGCTGGATTTGCTGAGGCGGAGATTGGAGCACCTATGGACATGTCCGGAGTGCTATGATAATAGTTCTCATATAACTGAAAACAATAAATTCATCACAACAATGGTTCATAATGATGCATGTTACAATATGGACATCTATTAGCACACATAACAATAAATTCATCAGTTACTATGTGAAAAAGTTGGACATTACAATAGAACTGTTAATTGTGCTTCTAATAAATTTTTTTAGTATGAAATATTTCAAAACATGGTGTAATACACAGTGCTACATCACAGTCTTTGCACAAGTATCTTGTTTCACGTCGCTTTTTGAGCACACCACACACTTTCTCACTGGAGCCTTCTTCTGGGATGTTTTAGACTCTATGGTTGACGGGAAATGTCTCTCTCTGTACCAATCGTAGTGGCAGATCTGCACTCCTATGTCCTCCTCCGCACTTTCTCCTTTCTTTACAATATTTTTCCAGAATTTCCCATATTAGAGTTAGATGGAAATCAGCAACAGGGATGCTTTTACATGTGACAAGTTTGTATAATGCATGAGAATTCAAAACAGAAAGATCTTGCACATGAAAAAAAACATTTCTTATACCATTTCACAGTTTTTCTAATAGACTCAATAGAACTGAGAAGCTTAATCTAGATTAACAGTTTAATCTAGTGAACCCATACATTTATTATAGTCCACAACACACTTGGGCTTTCGAACACTTTCTCCAGTTTTATAATCCGTTTTGTCATTTTGAACTACTTCTGCATTATGACATGTAGTCATACTGTTAGTGACACCAGTATAAACTATAAAATCTAAAATGTAACCAGTTCTGCAGTCACACAAAACAAAAGTCTTCATTCTAAATCTGCTTCTTTTTGACGGAATGTACTGTTTGAAAGGCAATCTTCTTTGACAAGAAGAAGAGACTCATCAATAACAACATCTAGATATGGTGAGAATGCACTCCGAAATGAAGTACGCAAACTGTCAATTACATTTCTAATTTTGTAAAGTTGATCACCACCTGCATCAATGCTGTTGTCTGAGAAGTGAAGCATTGATCACCACCGGCATCAATACTGTTGTCTGAGAAGTGAAGCATCGATCACCACCTGCATCAATGCTGTTGTCTGAGAAGTGAAGCATCGATCACCACCGGCATCAATGCTGTTGTCTGAGAAGTGAAGCATCGATCACCACCTGCATCAATGCTGTTGTCTGAGAAGTGAAGCATCGATCACCACCCGCATCAATGCTGTTGTCTGAGAAGTGAAGCATCGATCACCACCGGTATCAATGCTGTTGACTGAGAAGTGAAGCATCGATCACCACCTGCATCAATGCTGTTGTCTGAGAAGTGAAGCATCGATCTCTACCTGCATCAATGCTGTTGACTGAGAAGTGAAGCATCGATCACCACCGGCATCACTGCTGTTGTCTGAGAAGTGAAGCATCGATCACCATCTGCATCAATGCTGTTGTCTGAGAAGTGAAGCATTCTCAGAAGTAATAGAAATCTATCCCGTGACATGATTTCACCAAACACAGTAGTCAGAAGCAAAGGGTGTTGCGACCAGTATTCAATTCATTAATTTTCAGCTTCTTAGTTCTAGACATTAGCAGGCATACAGAAAAATAAGAACATTCTTTAAAGTTAGTATTGGTCCAACGAGAGAGACGATTGCTTATGGTTGCAGAAGCATTGTGAAGAATGTCATTATAAAATCGGTTGCATTCATCAGATATAGACGTAACCAGTGGTGACAGAAAAATAGTAGAAGAAAATCAAGAACTGAACTGTTCTGATTTACATCAGCATTACATCCAGAGCTGGAGTTGTCAAAATTATTTACAATTGGATTCAGGTCATTGGAAGACCATTTAATTGAATCAAATTTATGCCTTTTTGATGGCATGTCATCTTCACTGCACTCCGATGACGACGAAGATGCCGGACATGCAAATAACATGTGCTCAGCCACGCCATTTTTGTTGTTGTCGATGTTGATGGCTGGGTCTGATCGTCTTGTTCAGTTTCAGAATCAGAGCTACACATTTCTTCTTCACTATCACTTCTAGAAAAAAAACTCCAACAATTCCTCATCTACTTTAACAAGTTTCCTTGCCATTTTATGAAATAAATATATAATAAATATACACAGACTAATACTCTCCAACACAAGAATTAACACGAGTAGAAAGTAGACTCAACACCGTCACGTCCGAAGTACAAAAATGACTTCCTAAACTTTTTCATGTATGTAAAAACCGGTTTGACCAGTAACACAGGTGTTCAAATGTGTGTAAATTGGTCACAGATGTCTAAAAATAGCTGTTCTTTATCACTAGAATATACACCAGAATTTTCAAGGCGAAAACGAAAGTAGACAGATTTAGCAGCCAAATTAGAATTGTTGAACGGAAAATTACGTCGTTAGCCCACAGAGGACAGAAAATAAATTAGCATTTATACGGCTTTAGCAGTCTACGGGAACACCGGATATATACATGCGTAGCAGCTAAAGGGTTAAAAGTCCGTGCTTCACACCCTACGATTGCAACTGGAAATATGAATGCTCTTAGTATTCTGATCTTTATTTTCTTATCAGTTCCATTCCGTACTGATTTTAGTTGGTTAATTTTTTTGGAAGGCCATGTTTGTTTTTCTTTTAACTCTTAGTGGACCATGGCAAACGTCACGTTTTTACAAAGCCATTTTTTATTATACATTTGTATACAGACAGCTGTCATTAGTTTTGACATAAAACTTATATATTTAATTTTATGGAACATGTACAATATATCAAAATGTTCAGAAATGAATGTTCTATTTATTTACATTAGTGAAATATTTTTGAAAAATAAAGAGAGAAATGTTAAGTGACTTTTAGTAAGAAGAAAATTTGTTAAAATAATTTTAGTGAGAATAAAATTCTTACTTAGCACTCAATATGAATATATCCAACACATCTGCAAGCCATAACACATGTTTCTGTTCATACTACAATCATTTCTACACATTCCAAGAAAGTTCCAAATGATGAATAAGATTTACAGCTTGTTCTGCTGTATATCGTGACTTACGTGTTTCAGAAGAAGAAGCCATTTTTTCCAATAAAATTGCAGTAAACAAAACTTTTGCTGAGATTTTGTGTGTTTTATAACGCTTCTACTAACTATAGATCGAAAATAAGGGCACAAGCATGTACAAACGGAAATGACGAATGACCAGAGGTTAAAATAAAAATGTGGACTGGAATATAAATTTACTACACCGGTTCTAAAACTATGATAACCAAACGCCACTTAGCGTGGCGCTTGGTCCACTAAGAGTTAATTTCCTTCATTCAATTTCTATCTTTTGTTAGCAGTGAACCGAGATATTCAAAACTGTTTACATTTTCCATTTTCTCTCTGTTGATAAAATGTTTTCTGTCATTTTTGTTTTTTCCATTGTCATTATTTTTGTTTTTGCCACATTGTGATATAGATTTTGTGTTTTTGTTTATCTCTTGCACTTCCATTATTAATTTCTCAGTCCTTTTTTGCAATATTAACAATAACACTATATCATCAGCATATCATAGTGCAGGTAATTCTCTTCCTCCGTTGATAAAATGTTTTCTGTCATTTTTGTTTTTTCCATTGTCATTATTTTTGTTTTTGCCACATTGTGATATAGATTTTGTTTTTTTGTTTATCTCTTGCACTTCCATTATTAATTTCTCAGTCCCTTTTTGCAATTTTAACAATAACACTGTATCATCAGCATATCTTAGTTCGGGTAATTCTCTTCCTCCGATTATAAAAGGATAGTGCATTAATGAAATCATTCATGTTTAAATATACAAGGATTTACTTATACATATTTGAAATACTCATTCTTCAGGCTGCCCAGTATTCACATTTGGTGAAGGTTGTAAATTTACATGCTCTCAGTTCTGTGTGTTGAATAAAATGAGCAAACCAGAATGTGATCCCATCAACGGAACTTGTGAATGTCAGCGTGGATATGATACTCCTTGGTGTAATCAAAGTAAGTCTTTGTTGTTGACTAATTTGTCTTTGTAAGACAATTGTAAGACAATAAATTGTCTGTTATAACTGACTTTGATGCAAGTGGCCTATCTCTCAATAGATATTGAATGGCACATATTGAGTGTATCACTCATTTATCTCACAGGTTGTCCAGCAGGAACATTTGGTAAAGGCTGTTCATCTACCTGCTCTCCATTCTGTATGTTGGGCAAGAATAACATAGCAAAATGTGATCACATTAATGGAACTTGTGAATGTCAAAGTGGATATGATACTCCTTGGTGTAATCAGAGTAAGTCTTAGTTGTTGATTAATTTGTCTTTGTAAGACAATTGTAAGACAATAAATTGTCTGTTATAAATTACTTTGATGCAAGTGGCCTATCTCTCAATAGATATTGAATGGTGCATATTGAGTGTATCATTCATTTATCTCTCAGGTTGTCCAGCAAGAACATTTGGTAAAGGCTGCACATATACACATGCTCACTCTACTCAACATCGATACGCTGCTCATACGATAGAGTGCAAAGGCCTTGTTCGAGAGGAAAGTGGCACTCAAGTGTGGTAATTGGTACTCTGCGCCAACAACAATTTCACCAGGCCTACCACAAGGGTCCCCATTATCTCCAGTACTATTCAATGTATTCACCATAATTATTACACAGCAGCAACTATCTGGTAGGGGAAGGACAATGTCATTTGCAGACGACATCATGGTGCACAGACAGGGAAGAATCAGGGAGGAAATTACTAATAAGCTACAGGAGGAGCTGGACATCATCATGACCTGGTGCGATGTCTCTGGTGCAACGATAAACCACACCGAAGCTGTGCTATCATGGTTCTCCCTAAACAACCACATTGTAAAGTCTGAAACACCAAATGTCAAAATAGACGGTCACACTATCATTCAAAAAGCGTCTATGAGCTATCTGGGTATAAAGTTTGATCGCAGTCTATGCTTTATGGACCATATCGACCAAGTTATTGCCAAGGCTCGCAATGCACTATCCGTTCTGAAAATGATGGCCGCTGCTAACATTGAGCAACACCTTCTTGTGCTCTTGTACCAAGGCCTCGTTCTGTCATGTATAGAATATGCATGTGCTATCTTAACGATTAGTCCTACGCAGATAGTGAGACTGGAAAGAATTCAGAATGAGACTATGCGCATCATTCTGGGATGCACCAAAGATACACCAGGAGTGTCAATAAGATTCCTTCTTGACCTCCCCACTATTGCTCACAATTGAGACTTGGAGGGTTCGATCTTATCTTAAAATCAACGCAAACAAAGACCATCCCCTCCTTGAAGAACTCGGTAATGAGAAAAGTTGTAGACTTAAGAGAGGCAGATCATGGCTGAGTCAGGTAGAAGGTACCCTTGGGAACATATGTGAACCTTCCGGAATTGAACCAGGAGAGGAATGGATCGCTGTGCTACCCCAATTTCATACTGCTTTTACAGTCATTACATCCATTAAGAAAAACTGTGAACAAAATAATCTATCACTAGTCAACGCGGAGGTTGAGGCTGTCTTGAATGACCTCGTCAATGAAACTTACTTACTTTACTTAATCCCGTCATGCCTAGTGACACATGGGGCTTCAGAAAGGACTTTCCATGCTCTCCTGTCCCCTGCAACCTTCAGCGCAGAGCCCCACGTCAGAGATGCGGTGTCCAGTTCCTCTTCCATCATGCGCTCCATGTTGTCCGTGGTCTGCCTTTCTTTCTCTTTCCCTCTGGTGTCCAAGTGAGGGCTATCCTTGCAGGCATTTCTTGTCTCATTCTCATAACATGTCCGAGCCATTTCCATCTTCTCTTTTTGAGTATGTCATTCATTGCCTCTTGTCTTGTGTCTTGGAGTAGTTGGTTATTGGATATTTTTACTGGCCAAAAGATTCCCAAGATTCTGCGAAGACAAGAGTGGTGGAAAACTGACAACCTGCTAGTATCTCCTTTGGTCATCCTCCAACACTCCGATCCGTAGAGCAAAACTGGCAAAACAATGCTTTTATAGAGTTTAAGCTTTGCGTCAATGAAACAGATGCAGTAATCTACACTGATGGTTCAGTCATTCGTCAACAACGCTGTGCGTGGGCTTTTTCTGCACACTCAGGAGGAAAAATAATAGGAGAGGCCAGTGGGGCCTACGCGACAACCACAAGTAGTTTGACGATGGAGGTACGGGCAGTTACAGAGGCGATGACATGGTTGGCATGGTGAGACGGAACTGGGTGGAGGTACTGGTACAGACAGGGATCAAAGAAATAACCTTCATTTTTGTCCCTGGACACGCAGGAGTCAGGGGTAATGAACGAGCTGACAGATTGGCTGGTATGGCCACAGTATCCGAGGGTGCTGCAATGGACCAAAATGACATTCTTAACGCACTGCGAGAGTCTTTACGAACAGAAGTTTCAGGGTTGCGAGTCCCATTCGCTGACCAGATTGAGAGAGATGGGTATCAAGATTGGTGCAGCCCGTAAAGAACAACATACCAAATATGGAAAGAGACTGATTAATCAACATCGGACTGGCGTGTTCGGCCAATGGACGCTGCTGGATTTGCTGAGGCGGAGATCGGAGCACCTATGGACATGTCCGGAGTGCTATGATGATAGTCCTCTGATAACTGATCTACCTGCTCTCCATTCTGTATGTTGGGCAAGAATAACATAGCAGAATGGGATCACATTAATGGAACTTGTGAATGTCAGCGTGGATATGATATTCCTTGGTGTAATCAGAGTAAGAATATTTCTTCCTTTTTTCATTTTCTTCATGCGTTCTACATCATCTACTTGTTAAACCACTCTTTGCAGTCTGTATGTGATTTGTTCCTTCGAGTGTGAGTTTGTTGTGCAAGTTATTATCCTATGTGACATTGCATATATCGGTGAAACTGGCAAAATGCTTAGTGACCGTTTTGGTCAACACTTACGTGATCTACACAAATGCTCTTTGACCTCTGTAGCCACTCATTTCAATGGAACGGACCATTTGGGAGCTCGCAATATTGAGGTCACAGCCATTTGATCATGTTCCTCTGATGATCGAAGTGGATTTGCTCTAGAGAATCGTTTTCCATCTATATATGGTACCTTGCGACCTCATGGACTCGACACAACATTCCTATGCTTCTTAGTACTGTCTGTTCTCATGCCCCATACTCTATATGTATGTATGTTAAATGTATATATGTTATCTATATTTTTATTTTATTATTAACCTTTTTTTCCACTTCTACTTTTTTTGCATTGATTTCGTTATTCGTTTTTAGTCACAGATTTTCATTTTAGGGCTGTTAGTAATTTATTGTCTGCTTCTATATGTTGTGTGCAGAGTAAGAAGTGAATTTCTTCACTTCTATTGTCTCCTTTGCTTGATCTTCTTCTTCTTTACATTAGTTCTTTACGACCAATTTTAATCACTCTTTGTGATATGTTTGATCTTTGCCAAGAACGTGTATACGTTGCACATTGGTTTGGTAGGCCTCTAAACGCATAGACTTCTACACATTTAGGACATGTGCATCCGATTTCAGCCAAACCTCCTTAGTCACCTCTTACGACATGCGTGGTAGGTAACAGTGGTTCTATTCTTTACACCCCAAATTTGGGCCCCAGTAACAACTTTGCTTGATAAATCCCTTTTGGTCGAAATGTTGCTGTATATCGTTATTGTTTTTGTAAAACTAGAGTACTTTGTTTTTACGTGTTTTGCCATAGTTATGTTCCTGCAGACCTGTATGCCACACATCTGGTTTCTGCATGTTTTTGTGTATTTTTTTTTTGCCTCCCTAAACCAGTTAAATACTTTGTAATCTGTGCATTATTGAACTAATTCATGTTTAGAAATACAAGAATTTACTTATCATCATCATCAAGTAGCTTGTCCCTTCCTGAACTTGTCTTCCATGACAGCAGTCCTGAAAAACTCTCTGTTCTGTGCAAGTTTACTGGCATCAGCAGCAGTCATTCTCAGATCGTCAATGACATCTTGCACCCATCGTCTTCTAGGTCTTCCTCTCATTCTTCTTCCAGGCACCATTCCCTCTAAAGTTATCTTCTCTAAGCTCTCATGTCGTTTGATGTGTCCGAAATATTTAATTTTCCTTGATGTTATGCTCTTTGATAGCCAACTCTCTTTAACCCTTTCGCTCTGTATTATTTTGACCTCAGGAAGCATTTATTTTGCAATTCAAATTTGACATTCAACGTCAGTTAGTCTTTCTTTCTTTCTCGAATCCTGTTTGCCTCACAGCGTCAGGTCAGGAAGAGATTTCTAAAACGGGCCCTAGTATGCGCTTTGTAAATAGTCTCTTTCGTCGCCTCTGTTATCTCTGAGGTCTATCTTTTGCGTGGCCGGCCTTTTGCTTTGTGCCCATTGTATTGGAGCAGCATTGCTCTTTGAGGTGCACTGTCTGATGGTAATCTGCTTACGTGGCGAACCATTTAATTTGTTGTTTCTTGATGAAGTCTAGTACTGATGTTGTACCCACTTTTTCCTGATGTTTTCATTTCTCAACCGGTCTCTTCTTGTTACACCCAGCATTCTGCGTAAACACTTCATCTCTGTTGTGACTAGTTTTCTTCTATCGTTTGTTGTCAGCGTCCAGGTTTTGCACTGGTAACATAATGTGAGGAGAAAGATTGTGTTGAACATTGCTCTTTTGTGTTCATGGTGACGTGTTTGCATCTTAAAATTGGCGCCATTTGCCCTATCATTTGATTTGCTTTGTTACATCTGTGTTGAATTTCATTAGTAGTTCTTCCGTTTGCTGAAAAAATGCTCCCCAGGTATGTGAAGTCTTTTACTTGATTTAGTGGGCGATTGTGGATGGAGATATTGGTAGTGCTTTCCTCTCTGGCGAATGTCATTACTTCTGTTTTATCAATGTTTATTCTCATGTTGTATTCGTTACATGCTAACTGGAGTCTGTTGATGTGTTGTTGTAGCTGTTCTTCTGTTGTTGATATGATTGCCTGATCGTCTGCAAAAAGAAATTCATTTAAGAGCTCTCCGAGGTTGTTTCCTTCGCTGGTCAGTTAGTAATAACCTTTATAACTCTAGTACTATTTCTCTAAAGTATGACATATTATATATTAAATTGTTGCTAATTGGATGTGGAATACATTAATATAATAATATTTTACATCAGGTGATATACGTTTGAGAAAATTAGATTATTGTAGCATGACTATTTTAAAAAACAAAAAATCATAACAAATATTTTTACTGTTGGGGTTGTATTACATCTTAATATTCATAGATCTTTCCAGAAGTAGCAGTTAAATGAAGATAATCCATGTGCGAACATATGCTATAAGTTTCATCTAATTAGGTTCAGTAGTTTTTATAATATTCACTTTTTAGTGTGGACATGTCAATAAATGGAATGTGGAACGCCCATTCTTTAGATGCAATTATTACATTAGTCTTACAACTATCGGCACTGCATTTCATAAACAATCAAATGTCGTTATTACCATCAATTAAATATTCTTCATTAGCATCACAAGTTATAATTTGATCTAACAATACTCAAGAGTGTACTGTAAAAACTCATCTTGGTCTTTATGACAAGGTTGACAATTGTCGGAAACATCGTTTAAAACAAAATGTGACTCGACTTTAATATAATAATATACTGCTTTCCCTCTTTCAAATCTTTGTTAAATGGAGATAGTAATGTACCTACATATATGTACTTTCCGTTTCTGAAGATAATCTTAACTTCAGTAAAGGGGTTGTGAAGATACATTCGATTTTGTGACCATACATCCAAAAGCCGATATAACGGTTTTGCAACATCATGAACATTACCTGAACCGACATATCGGCTCTGCAGTCCCGCTTGGTTAATATTAAGCTGTTGCAGAACAGAAGAATTTGTTCTTTTCTCTGTCCATGATATTTTAAGTACTCTTCTGTAGCATTTGCATTCAAAGACATTACCTCCTTATGGACCAAATGCCACACTACGTGGCATTGTGTTGATACCTTTTACCAGGAGCCACACTAAAGGGTGTTTTTATTCTAAAAACAAATGGCTTGTTAAAACATGGCTTTTGCTCTGGTCCACTAAGAGTTAATGATCTTCGCTTTGTATTGGTCCATGTCTCACAACTATATGTTGCCATGGGAAAAACACAGGCTATTAAACACTTAATTTTTGATCTTATTTCATTTCCTTCCATAGGTTAGTTAGTTCTTTTAGTTTTTGCAAAGCAATGCTCAGTCTTCTTATAATTTCTTTTACATCGTTTCTGGCAATTTTTAAACAATGCCCAAAGGTATTCAAAGTTGTAGACTTTTGATTTGATTTTATGACCGTTGACACATATATTAGCCATCAATTTTGTTTTATAAGTTGTAATTTGCTTATACATATTTGAAATATTAATTCTTCAGGCTGTCCAGTATTAACATTTGGTGAAGGTTGTAAATCTACCTGCTCTCAGTTCTGTGTGTTGAATAAAATGAGCAAACCAGAGTGTGATCCCATCAACGGAACTTGTGAATGTCAGCGTGGATATGATACTCCTTGGTGTAATCAAAGTAAGTCTTAGTTGTTGACTAATTTGTCTTTGTAAGACAATTGTAAGACAATAAATTGTCTGTTATAAATTATTTTGATGCAAGTGGCCTATCTCTCAATAGATATTGTATGGCACATATTGAATGTATCACTCATTTATCTCTCAGGTTGTCCAGCAGGAACATTTGGTAAAGGCTGTTCATCTACCTGCTCTCAGTTCTGTATGTTGGGCAAGAATAACATAGCAGAATGTGATCACATTAATGGAACTTGTGAATGTCAGCGTGGATATGATACTCCTTGGTGTAATCAGAGTAAGAATATTTCTTCCTTTTTTCATTTTCTTCATTCGTTCTATCTACATCAGCTACTTGTTAAACCACTCTTTGCAGTCTGTATGTGATTTGTTCCTTCGAGTGTGAGTTTGTTGTGCAAGTTATGTTCCTATGTGACAAGGCATATATCGGTGAAGCTGGCAAAATGCTTAGTGACCGTTTTGGTCAACACTTATGACTTCTTCTCCCTTCCCCTAGGGAAGCATAGGTCCGCAACCAAGGCCTTCCAAGCCCGCCTGCCTATCCAAGGACATCCTTTCCAGATCTCTACTCTGTCCCCATTTTTTGCATTCTGTCTCCGACTCCGTCTCCAGGTGTTCCTGGGTCTTCCCCTACCTCTATTGCCCTGGGGTTCCATCGGAGAGCTTGTCTTGTGATGTTGTTAGGGGATTTCCTCAGTGTGTGTTCTATCCAGGTACAACCTCCTGGACTCAACACACTACATTCCTATGCTTCTTAGTACTGTCTGTTCTCATGTCCCATATTCTATATGTTAAACTTATATATATATATATATATATATATATATATATATATATATATATATATATATATATATATATATACACACACACACATCAGTTATCAGTTATATGAGGACTATCATCATAGCACTTCGGACATGTCCATATGTGCTCCGATCTCCGCCTCAGCAAATCCAGCAGCGTCCAGCGACCCGACACACCAGTTCGATGTTCATTAATCACAACATACACACACATATATATAGATATACATATATATACACACACACACACAATATATATATATATATATATATATATATATATATATATATATATATATATATATATATATAAATATATATATATAAATATATGTGCTACAACACCTCATGGACAGATTTGCTACAGCATCAAATCAATTCGGCCTGACCATCAGCCTGAAGAAAACAGATACAATGTTCCAGGATATTAGCAGAGCCCCATCTATCAACATTGGTAGTCATACGCTTGAAGTAGTCAACACCTTTACCTACCTTGGCTCTGTCATCAGCAGCAACCTCTCCCTCGATGATGAAATTAGTAGTCGCATTGGGAAGGCCTCCACTACTTTGTTTAAATTAGCAAAGCGTGTATGGAAAAACAGGGCACTCACAAGAACCACCAAGACACAAGTATATAAGGCTTGTGTTCTCAGCACTCTGCTGTATGGTAGTGAGACATGTACCACATATGCTAGACAAGAACATCGCCTCAACACCTTCCTCATGTGCTGTCTCAGGCGAATATACAACATCCGATGGCAAGACCACATCTCCAACATAGAAGTCCTGGACAGTGCTAGCATTCCAAGCATGTACACATTGCTGAGTCAGCGACGACTGAGATGGCTGGGACACGTGTGCCGTATGAGCGATGATAGAATCCCAAAGAACATACTATATGGTCAACTCGCATCTGATGCTAGACAACATGGGCACCCATTATTACGCTTCATTGACACCTGCAAGCGTAATCTAACTTCATGTGGCATAGACAAAAAACACTGGGAGTGGCTGGTCAAAGACAGGCAAGCATGGCGAGCGGCAGTGAGGGGCGGCTCAAAAAGAAAAGAAGAAAAACAATATCATTTGTGGAGGCAAAAGAGAGTGCAGATGACAGAGAGAACATCCTATGTATTAGCTCTAGTCTCCAGTTTTACCTGCAGCAACTGTGTCAAGGATTGCCACTCCAGAATAAGCCATTACAGCCACATGAAACGTCATTCAGCGCAGAACATACTACGTGACGCAAGACCTATTGTCTCCTGAGACAAAGAGGCCAATGATGATATATATATATTTTTGATTTTTATTGTTTTCCTTCTTTATTCCACTTCTTCTTTTTTGCATTTATTTTGTTATTCGTTTTTAGTAACAGATTTTTATTTTAGGTCCGTTAGAAATTTATTGTCTGATTCTATATGTGGTGCTTCAAGTAAGAGGTGCATTTCTTCACTTCTATTGTTTCCTTTGCTTGATAAAGGCCTTTTGATTGAAATGTTGCTGTATATGTTTTTGTAAAACTACAGCACTTTGTTTTTACATGTTTTGCCATGGTTATGTTTCTGCAGACCTGTATGCCAACACATTTGGTTTCTGCATGTTTATATTTTTCCGCCTCCCTAAACCAGTTGAATACTTTGTAATCTGTGCATTGTTGAATTAATTAATGTTAAGAAATACAAGAATTTACTTCTCATCACCATCATCAAGTAGCTTGTCCCTTCCGGAACTTGGCTGCCATGATAGCAGTCCTGAAAAACTCTCTGTTCTATGTAAGTTGACTGGCTTCAGTAGCAGTCATTCTCAGATCGTCAATGACATCTTGCACACATCGTCTTCTAGAGCTTCCTCTCATTCTTCTTCCAGGCACCATTCCCTCTAAAATTAACTTCTCTAAGCTCTCATGTCATTTGATGTGTCAGAAATATTTAATTTTCCTTGATGTTATGTTCTTTGATAGTCAATTCTTTTTAATATTAAGCTGTTGCAGAACAGAAGAATTTGTTCTTTTCTATGTTCATGTTATTCTAATTACTCTTCTACAGCATTTGCATTCAAAGCCTTGGGACTAAACGCCACACTACGTGGCTTTGGGTTTGGCACCTTTTTACCAGGAGCCACACTAAAAGGAGTTTTTTATTCTAAATACAAATGGCATGTAAAAACATGACTTTTGCTCTGGTCCACTGAGAGTTAATGATCTTTTTCGCCTCTTTGTCATTGGTCCATGGCTCACAACCATATGTTGCCAAGGAAAAATTTAAACACTTAATTTTTTTATGTCAGTTCCCCTTCCATAGGTTAGTTAGTTCTTTTAGTTTTTGCAAAGCAATGCTCATCCTTCTTTTAATTTCTTTTATAGCATTCCCGTCATTTGTCAGCAATGCTCCAAGGCATTCAAAGTTGCAGACTCTTTTGATTTTGTGGCCGTTGACACATATATTAGCCACCAATTCTGTTTTATCACTTATACATATTTGAAATATTAATTCTTCAGGCTGTCCAGTATTAACATTTGGTGAAGGTTGTAAATCTACCTGCTCTCAGTTCTGTGTGTTGAATAAAATGAGGAAACCAGAATGTGATCCCATCAACGGAACTTGTGAATGTCAGCGTGGATATGATACTCCTTGGTGTAATCAAAGTAAGTCTTAGTTGTTGACTAATTTGTCTTTATAAGACAATTGTAAGACAATAAATTATCTGTTATAAATTTCTTTGATGGAAGTGGCCTATCTCTCAATAGATATTGTATGGCACATATTGAATGTATCACTCATTTATCTCTCAGGTTGTCCAGCAGGAACATTTGGTAAAGGCTGTTCATCTACCTGCTCTCAGCTCTGTATGTTGGGCAAGAATAACATAGCAGAATGTGATCACATTAATGGAACTTGTGAATGTCAGCGTGGATATGATACTCCTTGGTGTAATCAAAGTAAGTCTTAGTTGTTGACTAATTTGTCTTTATAAGACAATTGTAAGACAATAAATTGTCTGTTATAAATTTCTTTGATGGAAGTGGCCTATCTCTCAATAGATATTGTATGGCACATATTGAATGTATCACTCATTTATCTCTCAGGTTGTCCAGCAGGAACATTTGGTAAAGGCTGTTCATCTACCTGCTCTCAGCTCTGTATGTTGGGCAAGAATAACATAGCAGAATGTGATCACATTAATGGAACTTGTGAATGTCAGCGTGGATATGATACTTCTTGGTGTAATCAGAGTAAGTCTTAGTTGTTGACTAATTTGTCTTTATAAGGAAATTGTAAGACAATAAATTGTCTGTTATTGTATGCAACTTTAGACACAAATAGCATATCTCTTAAAAAATGTGGTTACAATCCTTGTCCGGAACACTTTCTAATAGATAACGGCTCGGTGTCTGAGATTAGACTATCTGGCTGGCTGGTTCTGCCACCATTTCAGGGGTCAGCCAATGGATAGAAGTGACATTCTGAACACCCTTATAGAGCATGGCCGCAAAGAAGATTTTTATTTAAACCAATACATGTCAACTGCTAGATTGCAAGAGTTTGAAAGGAAGATTGGAGTAACCAGAAAAGAACAACACAACAGGTATATGAGTGGGCTCATCAATCAACATCGATCTGGTATGTTTAATTGCTGGACGCTGTTGGAGATGTTATGAAGGAGATCGGAGCAATGAAGGATATGTCTGGTGTGCAATGAAGATATTCCTAACTGAAACTGAGAAAGAGAAACATATAGAATTGTGATAACAGACAAGATACAGGTAAAGATAGATAGAGATCGGCAGTGGAAACAATTTCAGAGAGCTTAACATCATGGCACAGTGTGTAAACTAATAGAACATAGCTTGAACAAGAGACAGAATAAAGGGTTTAAAAGGGTTTTAAAGCCGAAGGATTGACTTCATTGCACTGGGTGTTACCCCATATGGCTCGGTTCCTCTCCGCAGAAATGGCAAGCCATCTGCAGAGAGTATTGCACAAAGTATGAACTCTGGAGCTTCAGCAACAATCCTAGGGGTCTGTGGAAAAAAACTGCACTGGTGAACAGAATGGGGCAGTCCAGATTCGAACCCACAACTTTTGACTCGCAAGGCATAGGGCGTAACCACTTAGCCACAGAGACCCCCACGAGAGACAGAATGTTGTGGAAGAACAAGATAACCTGTGCATGCTGATATGGCACTTGATGATGATGATGGCATGTATAAAGTGCATACTGTAAGAACCAGTTTGTTAAGATGCATGTTAGATGTTTCAAACATTATTTGAATGAGGTTTCTGTTGCGTAGAGGCTAGGTGCTCACTTCTCATTCCAAGAGTACCCAGTTCGCTCCCCCTTGGAGCCATCAGAATATAAATCCAGAGATCAATGATGTCAGTGTAGATGAGATCGAGTTCCTAGTCCTTTCAGAGACAGACAATAAAATGTAGGTCCCATGTTCAAGTTAAGCACATAAAAAACGCTTGGCTGTTCAAAATCGAAAAGAGTAGGCTGAAAAGTTGCTGCCTGGCAAAATTCTTAGAAACATTTTTTAAATGTCTTTTTTTCTTCTTACATCGCTCGATATCAACCACTTGTTAAATGATTCTTTGTCATCTGTATGTGATCCAAGCCTAGGGGCAATTGTACATTGTGTGCCTACAAGTAGGCCAACATATCCTACTTATTCAACACTTTTTTGTTACTAGGATAGCTTCCATAGACCCTACCTCAGTCACCTATTACAACATGCCTTATATCTACAGGTTACAGTGTTACTATTCTTTGATTCCCATGGGTCCCAGCAACCCGTGAGTGAAAATTAAAAAAATTTAAATTCCTACAAAATATTTTCACCATCTTCTAAATTACATCGGGGACCCTTGGCAGTACTACAGAGTTGGGCACTGCCGCAGAGATCTTTTGTAAGAAAGAGATTGGAACACACATGGCTACTTATGACATGCAATGATGATGGTTATATCAATCTATCAATAAATTAACATTATTCTGTCAGGTTGTCCAGCAGGAACATTTGGTAACGGCTGTTCATCTACCTGTTCTCCATTCTGTATGTTGGGCAAGAATAAAATAGCAGAATGTGATCACATTAATGGAACTTGTGAATGCCAAAGTGGATACGATAATCCTTGGTGTAATCAGAGTAAGTTGCCATGTTTGTACTTGTCACAGTGTACAAACACCGATCTTTTAGCTATTTGCACAACTTTTTCAGCGCAGTGCATGCCGTAAAAGATTTCACACAAGTCAGCCATTCTTCTAGTAATTCTAGTTTCTAGTAATGAAAATGTATGATGTAAAGAGAAGTTAGTTATCATCACGGTTGCATGTAAATAAGATGTTTATGGGTAGTACCCAAGTGAAATTTTCAAGGTTACAAAAAAAAGGTAGTGACCATCGGAAAAATTTCGTTCAAAATAGCCCCTACTTAACATATAATCATAGAATATTCCAGATCTGTAGAATATGTTAAAGTTGCATGTAGAATTATTGGTTTTACTATATGAATGACATACATTTCATATGAAGTAATTGTTTACACATCGATTCGATCGAAAAAACACAATGGCTGACTTGTGTGAAATTTTTTACCTGCATGCGCTGCGCTGAAAAAAGTTGTGCAAATAGCTAAAAGATTGCAAAATCAATGTAAATGAGACGCTTTGTAGTATATCGTCTATTGTCTTTCCCCAGGTGGATGATGGAATTGGTTGTCCACTCTTTCCATTGAGTGTAGGGGTGGGCGCTTTAATTTACGTTCCAAGGCCAGATGAGTGACCCTTGTTGTGTTATATCCGTGTTTATTTAGTGGGGTCTTGATATTGTCTATACATCTTTTTCTTGGTCTTCCCTTGGCTATATTACCTGTTCTCTTTTTATTGTATGCTGTTATTGGAGGTTAGTTGTATTCCATTCTCATTAACTCTTTTCGTGCAGTTATTTCCTCAATTTTAAACAGTTAATTCAAGGAGGCAAAAAAATCCCAACTACTCGTCAATAAATAAACATATACATTATTATATACTAAATTGAAGAAAACTGGGCAACCTAATAGAATAACAAGGTTAAAAAGTAGTAGAAGTAAAACAGTTGAAGTAAAACTAGATAGACTTCTTATAAGGGAAGCAACTCTATGGCACAGTTTGTGGCTAATAGCGTGCAACAGACTTCCACCGTGGCACAGTGTGCAATGGAAAGAGTTAAATGTCCAAACCACTGCATTTATTGCCTGTCAATGTATTTTATGCATGAAGTTATGCCCGCTCTGCTTCTGATCTCCTCATTTTGTAGTCTATCTTTCCTCGTGTGACCCCACTGCCTTCCTCAAGCATTTCATTTCACATGTGGTGAGCTTTCTGTGGCGTGTTGCTGTCAGTGGCGTGTTGCTGTCAGTGGCGTGTTGCTGTCGGAGACCAAGTTTGGAACTGGTAACAAAGTGTTGGTAGAAAAATACTTTTATCATCTGTTTTTTTACTTCCATCTTGACCTTTAGGTGTTGTAGTAATGGTACCAGCTGGTAGGTCACTGCATTTGCTAGTATACTGTCACAGCTATTTCTTCTGTTGTCTCTGGTCATGCGCTAAATCCACTGTGGACCATGGATTGGGCAGTCAGCTTCAGGTCTCATGTTTCCTCAAAGCTTAATTTT
Source organism: Arion vulgaris (assembly GCA_020796225.1). Lineage (NCBI taxonomy): Eukaryota > Metazoa > Mollusca > Gastropoda > Stylommatophora > Arionidae > Arion > Arion vulgaris. The sequence goes on from CM036755.1 coordinate 82,339,430, forward strand.
TAGGTCGACTGGGTGTGGCCACATGCTGCTTCTCAGCTCACACAGTAGAATACAGTCTTATAGGACATGCTCCTGTGTCTGTTCCGCATGTTGACACTGACAGCGAGCTGTTTGACTTATTCCTAGTCTATGTAGGTGTGTGTTTCACATGCTGCCACTTGCAGCGAGCTGTTTGACTTATTCCTAGTCTATGTAGGTGTGTGTTTCACATGCTGCCACTTGCAGCTAGCTGTTTGACTTATTCCTAGTCTATGTAAGTGTGTGTTAAGTCTGTAGTATTACAACTATTTAAAAATTGTAGCTGCAATAATTTTCTTTGTATTTCTTCTGCGATGATCCAGCTACATGTTGGATCCCTACCCATCAATCCAGTGTCATGTAGTGGTATATGCATATGTTTAGAAGTTGTTGCATTGTTTCATATCATTCAATTAATCAAGTGCCATGCCTGCCGGTGTAGGCGATCATGTCTCTCCACAACTCACTCTGCTTGGTGCATGTAATCAGTTCTGACGTTGATCTTGTGTCAAACCATGATGTCAGGCCATCCAAAATCTTCTCCTTCTGTCTTCCGCGATCTCTCCTTCCCTGAATTTTACCTGTTGTCACCAAATGTTCTAAAACTTCTCTTTGCATTATATGCCCGAAGAACCTTGATTGTCTGATTCTTATTCTATTCTTTTGATAAGGTTTCCTTGTGTGCAGACCTGATTTAAAACCTCATTTGTTTTCTTCGCTGTCCATGGAAATTGCAGTATTCTTCAGTAAAACCACATCTCTGTGGCTTCCAATGATCGTATTAATTGTTTGTTCCTTGTCCATGATTCGCTGCCATACAGAAGTATTCTATCAATATAATACTGGAGTATTCGTTTCGATTGTCATTGGTAGTGACAGCTATATATAGAATAGCTGTAAACTTTGCAGCCTGGTCTCATGGCATGAAAAAGTGTCAATATTCTAAAGGATAGTCAGTACCAAGGGCAGATGTTTTAGAGATCAATGATCACCTACAACAGCCGACATGGCACATGATGCTGATGTCCTGATGGTGCACCCTTACTGGCTGATGGATGTCATCTTAATATTTCTTTCAATTAAATCTCTCACTTCTTTCTGCTCTCTGAACCTTAACTATCTATTCCAATGTGATCTTCCACAATTTGTCATATCCTTTAAAGTAACCGAAATATGGAATTGGCTTAACTTTGATTTCTTTGATTGATTCTCTTTTCCTAGTTGTTGCAGTAATTTCTTATAAGTTTATCTTTCCTTCAATTATATTCTACCAAATATTGGGTATACCCACATTTTGGAAACCTCAGTTCTGTTTTTCAGCTGTTTGTTCATTGTTAGCGAATCTTTATGGCTACTTGCTTAAGCCATTGTTATCCATTCCTTCTTCTTCGAATGCTCCACATCAACCACTTGTTAACCACACTTTTGTATTTGTATGTGATCTGAGCCTAAGAGCGATTGTATGTTGTGCCAGTTATGCGCCTACAAGTAGGCCAGCACATCTGAATTCTGCGCTGTTTTTATTTACTAATGTAGCTTCCCTTGGTCCTACCTGAAGTCACTTCTTATGACATGCCTTGTAGGTCACAGTGTTACTATTCTTTGCTCCCCTTGTGCACTCCGGCAATACACAGGGGAATGACCATTTCTTTAAAAGCATGACTTATTATTAGCATTATTTATTTTACTCTCCATTCAGGCTGTCCAGCCGGAACATTTGGTGAAGGCTGCAGGTCTCTTGTCTCAGTTCTGTGTTCTTGGCTCCAAGAACAAACCAGAATGTGATCACATTAATGGAACTTGTGAATGTCAAAGTGGATATGATACTCCTTGGTGTAATCAGAGTAAGTCTTAGTATAATATGTCCCATTGTTTCAAATTCTCATGACAAAAGTGAGTGGAAAAATATAAAGTATATTAACACATTCACTTCTTCTTCACCCTGCGCCCTTAGAGAGACATAGATCCACAATAAAGGCCTTCCAAGTCCTCCTATCCAAGGTCATCTTCTCCAGATCTCTCTACTCTCTCCCTATTCCGTCTCCATCTCCCGTCTTCCTGGGTCTTCACTTACCTCTATTATCCAGGGGGTTCCATCAGAAGGCCAGTCTTGTGATTCTGTCAGGATATCTCCTCAGTGTGTGCCCTATCCATCACCACCTTCTGATCCTTATCTTTTTTTTCAATTGCCGTTGTCCCTCTCTATCCCACAGTTCTCTGTTTATGGTCCTGTCATACCATCACAGGCGAGAAACACATTTACTACCGTATTAACCTCTGAAGTTGGAGAAGACACGCTCATATGGCGGGGGACACTGATAAAACAGGAAAGCAGGCCTTCATGCAATAATCAGTCAGCAGCGCTTACTGAAGCACCCAGACTACACCTGAATTCATAGCAGGCGAATGCAAGAAGAAGAAGAAGAAGAACTACCGTATTGAAAAAAACATGATGTAGCCAAATTCATTTTTGGTCATATTTCCCAGCTTGAAAAATATATCAATTTTATCCACTTAACAAAACTTATAAACTCCCAATTGAACCATGATGCAGAAATAGAAAGCTATTCTCTAAATAACAAACCGCGAATTGGTCAGATTATGTTTATTTAAATTTTGCACTAATTTTACATTAAACATTGTTTGGCACAGTGTGCAGCAGTTGGGTTATTTTAATAGACAATCTTGTCACACCCTGCGGCAGTTAGTACAGAATGAGTTAGATAACATGTAATTGTCATGTGCACTTGAAATATCTGTGAAAAGTTTTGTTAATTTAGAGCCGGGATTTTTAAGTCTATTTTTACAGTATTTTTTACTATTTGACTTTTAATTTATTTTACTAATTAACACGGAGGTCGAGGTTGAGAGACGAGCACCTGGCAACAGATGGGCGCAAACTTATCTGTTTTTGTTATTCTCCATGCAGGCTGTCTAACAGGCACATTTGGTCAGGGCTGTCAATCAACATGTTCTCAGTTTTGTGTTCGAAATAAGAAGAAGATACCAGAATGTGACTACATCAATGGAACTTGTGAATGTCAAAGTGGATATGATACTCCTTGGTGTAATCAAAGTAGGTTCTACTCTATGTCTCTCTTCTTCATCTCAAATATACAGTTCTGAGACTGATGTTACAATCATCTTGTTTCTCTACTGTCTGTACTACTTCTTTTTAGGGCGATGTAGGACAGGGGTATGTGAGCTTGAGGAATTTTATGGATTCATGGCTGGTGCAGTCGCTGCAAAACTGTTCAGGTTAGGATGTTTTTCAACCTTTGTGGTGCCGGGGCCGCAAGTGAAGCAAAGAATAGTACCACTGTGACCTACAAGGTATGTTGTAAGAGGCGACTGATATAATACCTAAGGAAGCCACCTTAGTAAATAAAAAGCACAGCAGAAATCGGATGTGCTGGCCTACTTGTAGGCGAGTAACTGGCACAACGTACAATTGCTCTTAGGCTCAGATCACATACAAATCACTCAAGAGTGGTTAACAAGTTGTCGATATAGAGCAAACTAGTTTGAAACAATGGGACATATTATACTAAAACTTACTAAGACTTAGACCATATCCTATTGTAGTACTAATTTCTTAGTCCTATCAAAGACAGACGATAAAATGTATGTCCGGTGTTCAAGTTGAGCATGTAAAAGAACCCTTGACAGTTCGACATCGAGAAGAGTAGGCTGGAAAGTCACATCCCAGACAAAATTCATTAGAAAGATTAAAACTAAAATTTCTACAATCGATATAGAGCGTTTGAAGAAGTAACTGAGCTCTAATTTCACAACAATATTTCATATGTACCATCTTGTTTTACATCCAGGCTGCCCTGTAGGAATGTATGGTCTAGGTTGTAGCTCTCAATGTTCTCAATTCTGTTTGATCAACAAAGATGCTGTACCAGAATGTGATCACATCAATGGAACTTGTCAATGTGATCGTGGATATAGCACACCTTGGTGTAATCAGAGTAAGTAGTTGTGGTGTTCAAAAATGTTAGTTAGTCATCTTTTTCTTTTCTCTAGTCCTGTTTTGCCTCACACCGTCGGGATAAGAAGAGATTACTAGAACAAGCTTTTGTGTGCGCTTCATAGACAGTGTTTTTTGTCGAATCTGTTATTTCTGAGCTCCACCTTTTGTGTGGCCAGCTTTTTCTTGGAATAATTTAATTTGTTGTTTCTTGAGGAAGTTCAGTACTGATGTTGTGTCCACTTTTATCCTGATGTCTTCATTTCTTAACCAGTCTTTTCTTGTTACTCCCAGCATTCTGCATAGACACTTCATCTCTGTTGTGACTAGTTTTTTTCTATCATTTGAGGTCAACATCCAGGTGACATCACTGATAGCATAATGTTGGGAGAAAGATTTGTTGAACATTGCTCTTTTGTGTTCATGGTGACATGTTTGCATTTTAAAATTGGCACTATTTGTCCTATTATTTGATTTGCTTTGTTGCATCTGTGTTGGATTTTATTAGTTATTCTTCCATTTGCTGAAAAAATTATCCCTAGGTATGTAAAGTCTTTGACTTGTTTTAATGGGTGCTTGTCGATGGAGATATTGGTAATGTTTTCCTCTCTAGCGAATGTCATTACTTCAGTTTTGTCGATGTTTATCTCATATTGTATTGGTTGCATGCTAACGGGAGTCTGTTAATGTGTTGTTGTAGCTGTTCCAACAGTTTTATTAACATTCCCAATATAATTATCATTTATGTTACATTCAGAAACATTCCTCATTTTTATAAGTAGAAATTAACTGCATACGGAAAGAGTTAAATGTGATTGCATTTCATGTACTCGGCACAGGTTGTCCAACAGGATCATATGGAGAACACTGCATGTCTATATGTTCTAGCTTTTGCTTGTTAAGTAAACAGAACAGTCCACAATGTGATCCAATAAATGGAACTTGTCAATGTCAAAGTGGATATGATACCGCTTGGTGTAATCAGAGTAAGTTTTACTCTTTCTTTCTTCTTCTTCTTCAAACACACCATCTTGTCCACTACCCCATATCTACCGCTTTTTAACCACCTTGTGTGATTTGTATGTGATCTTAGTCTAAGCGTGATTGTACATTGTGCCAGTTATGCACCAACAAGTAGGTCAGGACATCCGATTTATGCTACACTTTTTATTTACTAGGGTAATTTCCCTACGTCAGTCGCCTCTTATGACATGTCTTGTAGGTAGCAGTGGTAATATTCTTTGCTTCCCTTGCATACCTTGGCACCACACAGGTAGTAAAGTAAGTTTTAGAAGACTGTGTGAGTTGTGGTAATAAATGAAATATTTTTTTTTTTTTCGTCCGCTTTCAACTCAGACGAGTTTCATCTCTGAAACTGATTTTTGCGTGAAAATCCGTTTTTCCAATTTCTTACAATGGCAGCAGCGTGCACATTGTAAATTACTTTACACTGGCAGCCGTGTGCTCAATGTACACTGTAATTAGTATTCCCTCGCCATACAGGCAGATTTTCTCCGACTTCAGAGGTACTCACGTTATCGTCCTGAGTAAGACCAGGGGACTCGAACAAATGCCGGACAGTAGGTTCGAACCCGAGCTATGAGGCGTCTCACAGCTAGCAGGTAGCTACTATCAACTATCTAGGCAGTCCCCCAATGAAATGATATGAGGTTGCCACTGACGTCTCCAATAACAAAGATGTTGGATTTTTTGCATCAGACTTAAACCCTCATTTGATTGATTGATTGATAGGACTATTTTCATTGCACTTTGGTTGGTCATGTGTTGCCCGGGCTCTAAAGGGACACAAAGAATAGCAACACTGTGACCTACAAGGCATGTCGTAAGAGGTGACTGATGTAGGACCTAGGAAGCTACCCTAGTAAATAAAAAACATCACAGAAATCAGATGTGCTAGCCTACTTTTAGGTGCATAACTGACACAACATACAATGCCTCTTAGCCTCAGATCACATACAAATCACACAGCACAGAGTGGCTAACAAGTGGTTGATGTGGAGAGTTCGAGGAATAAGAAGTAAAATGAAATAAGGTTGAATTGACAGCTCCATTAACAAAGATGTTGAACTTTTTTAATCAGACTTAACCCACATTTGATCGATTGATTGATATGACCATCATCATTGCACTTTAGTGAGTAGCCATGTGTGCTCCCATCTCTTTCTTATACAGGAAGATCTCAGCTGCAGTGCACTAACTCCGTAGCACTGGCGAGGGACCAATGTGTAATATTGAAGATGGTGAAGATATTTTTAAAGGATTTTTATTTTTAATCTTTTCTATTGTTTTGCCAGGGCAGCGACTTTCCAGCCTGTTATTCTCGATTTTGAACTGCCAAGTGTTCTTTTACGTGCTCATATTGAACAATGGACCTACGTTTTATTGTCTGTCTCTGATGGGACTAGGAACTCAATCTACACTGAGATCAAGGATCTCTGGGAAAATATCCAGATTGCTCAATGGGGGAGCGAACCTGGTACCTTTGGCATGAGAGACAAGCACCTAACCTCTATGCCACAAAGACCCCCTTTTGTAATACAGTTGTTCTCTTATTTACAGCATCGAAGATTAACAGTTCTCCGCCAGCTGGTACTATTGCAGGAGCAGTGATTGGGTCTTTAGCAGCAGTAGTGATTATTGTTCTTGTTGCTATAATAATGTGGTAAGTCTGTTGGCAAGACTGCTTGGAAATAAAGGAACCCATTTTAATGCTATGAGGTCATCATCATTAAATAGCTTGACCTGAGTAGACTTTACCACCCCCGAAGTGGAATTTATTTCTCTTGTAGGCCAGATGTCCCGCCTCTGCAGTCATCATGTTTAAACCATCAGTTACATCCTGAATCCATCTTCTCCGTGGTCTTCCTCCTCTCCTCTTTGCCGGTATGCCTCCTTTCATGATGGTCTTCTACAGCCCTTTGTGTCTTTTTATGTCCAAAAGCTCTCAATTTTCTCTTTCTTATTTGTAGCATTTGCCAGTTTTTTGTGAGGTACATTGAGGAATACAGTCTTTTGTCTGTGTTTTTATTGGATCATCAACATATGATTGGTGATGTGGTCAACATGACATCAGCCGTCTTTACTTCCCATTGCTTTCTTGTACCCAATTGGGACTGGGTCGACATGAGACCAATTACTGTTGGAAACAAACTCTATTCCCACTGTGGAATTGAACCCGGACAACCACATGCAGTTTGACAATGGAGGTGCAGATGGTTTATAGAGGTGGTGATGTGGTTGGCATCTCATAACTACTCTTGTGTTTTCATACTCAGTACTCAGTGAGTAGGATTCTTAAAGTCTAAACAGAAATGGTGAAACGAAACTGGGTGAAGGTACTGGTACAGACATAGATCAGAGAACTCACCTTCATTTTTGTCCCTGGCTGCACATGAGTCAGTGGTAATGAATGATCTGATAGATTGGATGGCATGACTCCATATCAGAGAAACTGCAATGGACCGATATGACATTCTTAATGCATTGAGTCTTTCTGAACAGAGGAGTTTTACGGTTGTGAATCCCAGTTGCTGACCATATTGAGAGTGATGAGTGTCGATATTGGTACAGCCCGAAAAGAACGATATATCAAATATGTAAAAAGATTGATTAATGAACATTGAACTGGCATGTTGGACCACTGGACACTGCTGGATTTTCTGAGGCGGGAATTGCAGCATCTATGAACAAGTCCGAAGTGCTATGATGATAGTCCTTATATAACTGATAACATTGTGATGGACAAAGATGTACACATGGGTCTCTGTGGTTAAGTGATTAAGTCATTTCTTCTTTGTGTTCGTTCTTTACGACCAATTTTAATCACTCATTGTGATATGTTTGATCTTTGCCAAGAACGTGTATATGTTGCACATTGGTTTGGTAGGCCCCTAAATGCATAGACTTCTACATGTTTAGGACATGTGCATCCAATTCAGCCAAACCTCCTTAGTCGCCTCTTACGACATGCGTGGCAGGTAACAGTGGTTCTATTCTTTACACCCCATATTGGGCCCCGGTAACCACACGGACAATTAAGTCATCTGACTTGCATTGGTAAGTCATGGGTTATAATCTGAACTGCGTGCTTCCTTTCTCGCATGTTTCTTGTAGCGAGGTAGCTGGCCTCACCCACAAGTCCTCCTCCTTTTCATCCAGCTTTGAACCTGCATTGGCGGAATAAATTGATTGCAAATATTACAAAAGAATATAAACCTGTAAGAAAAGATCATTCAACATTATATCTGGTTGATAAGTATAATGGCGCAAGAAAAAACCAAAAACCATGACACTGGACAACAACCAGGTAACAGTGTGACAACAAAAGAAGAAAAAGTATACATTTCAAAAATATAAAATGTTGTGTGGTTTATTAAATAATTTGATGGTAAGAATAATTTGTCACTAATATTCAATGAATATAGTTTGTTAAACATAACTAAAATAGCAAACTGTAGAAAATGCAAAACATTTATTTCAAAACAAATTAATAAATATAACTTGAACACAAGAACACAATTTGAAATATTGACACTTAGCTGCCCATGTGGTGCTGGGGCCGGCAAGGAAAGTGAAGAATAGTACCACCGTGACCTTCAAGGCAGATCGTAAGAGGCAACTGATGAAGGACCTAGGCAAACTACCCTAGTAAATAAAAAGCATCGCAGAAATCAGATGTGCTGGCCTACTTGTAGGTGCATAACTGGCACAACGTACAATCACTCTTAGGCTCAGATCACACACAAATCACAGAGCATTCAAAGAAGAAGAAGAAGACACTTAGCTTCGAAGTTCAAGCACTCAACCGGTTGGTTGTTGAATCATGGAAATTTGTAGATTTGCAAACTTTTCTCAAAAAAAGTGTAAGTGTGTTTAACCAGCGAGCCACACAACACTCTGTATGCATACCCTCGACATCTGTTTGGGAAGATTGAACACTTATGGGTCTGCCAAGAGTACTATGTCTTCAGTAAAATAAATACCAGCAGTATTTACCTAACAGTGGCACAGGTTAGCGGAATGCATAAGCGTTTGTCCATTGACTTGGACACAAGATGGTTGTGGGTTCTTCTTCTTCGAATGCTTCATATCGACCACTTGTTAACCACTCTTTGTGATTTGTATGTGATCTGAGCCTAAGAACAATTGCACTTTGTGCTAGTTATGCGCCTATAAGTAGGCCAGCGCATCCGATTTATGCGACACTTTTATTTACTATGGTAGCTTCCCTAGGCCCCTACCTCAATCGCCTCTTGCGACATGCCTTGTAGGTCACAGTGTTACTATTCTTTGATCCCTTCACGAGCCCCAGCAATACACGGCGTACGTTCTTGAGAAAAAAAAAATTGGCCCTCCCAACTCCTGCATACTAGAAATGTGAAGTAACTTCACACTCTAAGGTCTAAAAAGACTGAGAAATTTGATTTTTATTATTTACATATCTAAATGGTGTTTTTCTTTATCCAGGCGTTTTAGGAAAACTAATCATAGCAACTCCAATGGAGATAGCAGAAGCAGAAATGAAGTTGATAGGATCAACAGTAACAGTAAAAAAGGTTTTACTGAAACAGAGATGACGCAGTTGAGTTCTGTAGGTAAGATGGTTTTTAAACTAATGTCCATTGGAGATAATGAAGAGAATCAGGAATGATGAGATGAAACTGGCTGGAGGTACTGGTACACAGTGATCAGAGAAATCACCTTCATTTTTGTCCCAGGGCACACAGGAGTCAGTGATAATGAACAAGCTGATAGATTGGCTGGCATGGTTACGACATCAGAGTGAGCTGCAATGGACTGAGATGACATTCTTAACGCATTGAGAGTATCTTTCTGAACAGACTAGTTTCAGGGTTGTGTATTCCACTCGCTGACCAGATGGAGAGAGATGGATGTCGATATTGGTGCTGCCCGAAAGAACGACATACCGAATATGCAAAGAGATTGTTTAATCAACATTGAACTGGCGTGTTGGGCTGCTGGACTTGCTGAGGCGGAGATCGGAGCACCTATGAACATGTCCGGAGTGCTTTGATGATAGTCTTCATATAACTAATAACTGAAAGAGTGATTTATGAGACGATTTGAAACTTGTATTAGTGCGCATTATAGGTTGGGGGTGCATTAGCAAAGTCGGTAACATGCTTCTCTGATGCTCGTCCATCACGGGTGATGATGACCACACAAATTTTCATCCAAGGGAATGTAGTTGCGCTATGTTTGTCTGTGTGTGCGTAGATGACTAGTGAGCCCGATACGGGCTTGAAATGTTCGTGTACAGTGTGGGCAAGGTATACTTGCACTTGTGGGAAGTTTTACTGCCTTTCTGTTTTGACATGCTTCTCTGGCACCCATGTGGCATGCTAACTCTGAGGTTCAAGGCCAATGTGAACCCAAAAATCTTTGGCTGGACTACAGGTTTCTTGATCCTTTACTATCTATCTATCTATCTATTCTCTAATCCTGCTTGCCTTTCAGCGTCAGGTCGAAAAAGGAGACACATGGAGCGAGCCTCTATACGCCTTGTCTTTCTTTCTCTTCTCCAATCCTGATTTGCCTCACAGCTTCAGGATAAGAAGAGTTTTCTAGTACAGGCTTTTGTGTGTACTTTATAAATAGTGTCTTTGTCGCTCTGTTATCTGTTATAGATTGAATGATGCACCATCATGATGGTCGCATTTATTTTTCAGTGTTTTCTGGTATTCCATTGAGGTTCGGTCGACCTGAGAGCAATAACGGTCTTAAAAATGTTTCGTACTGAGAATTGAACTCCGACCACCCACCTAGGCAGTGAGTACACTAGCCCTTATGATATTGTGGCGCTCAAGCTGGGTTCTAATTGGAACTAATGGGACTGAATTATTGATTGATCAATTGATTGATATAATAATTGATTGGTGAAAATGAACATTATAATTTGACTCGGGTGAATAACCAGATGTGTTATGATTGCTTTCTTACACAGAAAGATCTTAGCAGTAGAAGAAGAAAAGCTAATTCTAGTATACTGCTGATAAGCTTGTGTGAAGTTCTCTATACATCACATGTACACATCAGAGTAGAAGAGGAACAAATAATTCTAGTACTGTAGTGTTGATAAAAATTGTGTAAAGTTCTCTCTACATCACTTCTACATCTTAGGGTAGAAGAGAATCATCTTCTTCTTTGACCGCTCCATATCGACCACTTGTTATTTGTATGTTTTCTGAGCCTAAGAGCGATCGTTCATTGTGCCAGTTACGTGCCTACAAGTAAGCTGGAACATCAGATTTCTGCAAGGCGTTTTATTTACTAGGTAGTTTCCTAGACACCTCATTCGCCTCTTACAACATACCTTGTAGGTCGTAGTGTTACTATTCTTTGCTCCCCTTGTAGACCCTGACAACACACTTATAAGAAGAGAATCATATTAGCAGAAACATTTTGACTGAAACTCAAATACAAGGAGCACATTTTTCTTGATCTGTTGGATTTTGTGATCCTAATTAGTTATTTAATGTTTTCTTTCAACCTCCAAGGACATAGCCGATTGAAATCACACTTAAAAGTTATCAGTCAAAATGCTTCAAGTAACAGTGACTCTGGTTTTTCTGGTGTATACTACAATTACCTCCCAGAGTTGAGTTCCACCATTATTCAACAGAAGGACTTGGACACATTTATGGCAACTCATAACAGAAGTTTCTTTCTGGAACAGTTTAGTGTAAGTTTTATACTTGTATCTTAACCCTTTCAATCTGTAACTTTGTTGTGTCTCCAGACACATTTACTTCACAATGTATATTAAATTAGCCAGTATATTGGCTTTGCGTCATCTTAACAAATTGCCACTAGCGATATATCGACTCAGAAGTGAAAAGGGGTTAAACTTAGATAGAGTATGTACCATTCTTTTTCAGTAATAGATAAGAACAGTTTTCTGTACCAAACTTGCCATTATAAATAAATATATATATATATATATATATTCATGTCATATCGTTATAATAGCAGTATAATGCAAGTGATGATGACAACAGTCTCAGATGTGAGTTTGCTGCAATTTTCTGGTGTGTGCGGAGGTGACTAAAGTCCAATCCTCAAACACAGTCCTCTACCACAGGTGGGGCATACATGATCAAAGCTAGACATGACTAGGGTGTTGTGTGTTTTGTCTTTTCGCGCAGTTTGCTTTCGCTGCACCTAATCAGTACGACGACCTCAGCTATGTTGTGTTGTTACAGCACCACATTTGGCGGTCTTGTGCCAGACATTCCCAGCATGTGGTGTCTATATAAGTTTGTCTTTAAAGCATTTTTCTGTTCACCAAGCGATCTTCTGCCACCATCAAGCTTGCCATACATCAACTGTTTTGGGATGCGTTTATCAGGCATCTTAGCAGGCATGAGCGGTCCATCTCACTTAGGCCTTCTGCAACAGGGTGTTGGTGCTTTGGGATCTTCACTCTTATGAGGACTTTGATATCTGGAATTTTGTCATGCCAGTTTATTTTTAGTAGTCTGCGTAGACTATATATATTCCTCTCGTACCTACCCATTATACGTTACGTAGGTCCTGCAAGTAATTTCTCTATACATACCTCTGTGTCCTTGGAAAGTCGCTCAATCTCTTCCATGGAATTGAGTCTGATAGTTTTTGCCTCTCTCAGCAAACTTTGTTGCATTGTTTCCCTAATGGGTGTAATTTGTTTCTTAAATCTTTGCCTCCCACATCAATGTCTTCTTTGGTATTCTTTGATTATTTCTTCTCAAGTTATGCTTAACACATCTCTATCTTCTCTTTCTTATAACAGTTGTTACTAGTGGTTGACCAGACATTTCTTTGATTTCATCACTTCTTCTGAATTCGTTCCATTTTATGTTCATTATTTTTTGTAGACATCTATTTTTGAATGCATTCAACTTACTTCCTATATCATTAGTCCTTTTCCAACTCTCGCTGGCATATGTTAATATTGATACAACATTTGAATTGAAAATTTTTAATTTAGTTTTTAAACTGTACAACTGTTCCATATTGTATTTAGACTTTTAAAAGCTGTTGCGTCTGAGTGGTTACCGGGGCCCAAATTTGGGGTGTAAAGAATAGAATCACTTACCTGCCACACATGTCGTAAAAGGCGACTATGGAGTTTGGGCTGAAATTGGATGCATGTGTCCGCTAGGAATGCTAATCCGAAACAAATGCTTGCAGAAAACAGATGCACCAGGCCGTAAGGTGTATAACATGGTGCAACGACCCTTCACAATGAGGAATGGGATTACAGATTCTACGGTCTCCAATCTGCCCCTGAGATTTAGCCACGCAGTAAGAATATCAGACCTACCATCACGCGGGTGGCCAAAACTTACTGCTGGAAGAGGTCGGCATAAACGGGAAGCAGAAATCATAGGAATTATATCCTACAGAACTGCCCGCAGTATGTAGACTTGAGAAGAAAGAGGTGGCCCACTTACACCATACACCAGCGTCCAAGACAAACTGTATGGCGTGGCTGATAATCTGAAGCAGACAGCTTTCTTTATTAGAGAATCCGAAATCCCAATCTAGTGAGAATGCAGAAGAAGAAGAAGAAAAACTGTTGTTGCTTTAATAATTCGAAGTAATTTCTTTTTCAAATTTTTTCTGTGCAATCATAAAATTGCTACCCAAATAGATGAACTGCTCTGTTATTTTTATCATTTTAGACTCCAGAGTGATATCTGCTTTACTTGCTGTGGTGTTTTTTTGTGCATATCTTAGGTTGTTTTTGCTTAACAAGACATTAAAATTTGATATTAGTCCAATATTATCTCATCTACAAGCTGTTGTTGAGTTTTGTTTGACCATGTTTTGTCATTTGTATTCTTGATGGAAAAAAATATTAATAAATTGTATGTATTTGATTTTTTAACAACTCCATACAGACAATCCTTATCAACAATGAAGCCACAATGAACGTAGGACAGAAAATGGAGAACAGATCAAAGAATCGATACAGGAACATTATACCATGTAAGATATAAGTTTATATCTGCTTCTTTGTTTCCCCCTGTCCGCCATAGTTTGTGTTGAAAAGTTGTTGTTCCTGTTGGCCAGATTTCCATTCTCATGCTGCTCAGGCTAGGGCAGTTTTGCAAGATGTACTCTGGGGAACGCATTGTTGCTCCACTGGTGCAGGTAGCCGAGTCCCTGAGACCCATTCTATGGAGGTGTGCTCTGAGACAACAGTCCCCTGTTCTAAGTCTGAAGACTGTGGTCTGCGCTTTTCTGTTTAATGTATTTATGTGATCATGCTCTGGATTGTATCCTCCATTTGTTTTTCTCCGCATCATTGTTTCTGGACTGTTTCAGGAGAGTCTTTGCTTCTTTAAAGCTTTGTGTTGGGTGGGGTTGTGTTAGGCTCCCTCCACCAATTTCCAGTTTGTCATCCTTTTTATTTCCTGTTATGCCACAGCATACTAGTATCCACTGTAAGACTAGTTCTGATTTTTTGGACAGCGAGCTTATTTTATGCCAATCAAGATTGTGTACCGTGTTGGAGGTGTATTTTGGCCTGCATCTATCTGCAGTCAATTTCAGATTTATTTTGATGGAATTTGTATTATTATAGCCTAAATGTGGTAGAGTAGCACACTATTTGGCAGATCTAGGAGATTCTGTAGACACTGTGAATGGTCTAGCAAACCATCAGTAGTTTAATACAAAAAATTGTCTTGTAATGGACTGAATCACTACGAGAGTCAACAATTTGCAGAATTACACTTATCTTTGTTCCGGGCACATGTGTGTCATTAGCAATGAGAGATCTGATAAGCTGGCTGGCTCTTGCACTATATCAGGGGGATCAGCCAATGGATAGAGCTGACAATTTGAATACCCTCACAGAGTGTGACCGCAAAGAAGGTTTCCATTGAAACCAATGCATGTCAACTGCTAGATTGCTAGAGCTTGGATTGAAGATTTGAGTGACCAGAAAAAACATCACAACCGGTATATGAGTAGACTTATCAATCAAAATCTAACTGATACGGTCAGTCGCTGGACGCTGTTGGAGATATTGCGAAGGAGATCGAAGCACCTATGGACATGTCTGGAGTGGAATGAAGATATTACAAACTGAAACTGAAATGGAAAGACCTTTTCAACATTCTGATCATGTTGTTTCTCTGTGTTACAGATGATCATTCTCGAGTTCACTTAATGGCATCTGACAGTAATAGTGATGATGATTACATCAATGCATCCCATATACAGGTAGGAAGGATGATGCTACATGTGTGTTTGTGTGTAAGTATGTGAATATATGAATGAATAGCAAGAATTGTACCTGTTTTATTGTTCTTTTTCTTCATTGTTCCAGCCGTGAGCGGATACCAGTACACTGTGGTTTCCCAGGAAATGAGAAGGCTGACAAACTTGCAAGGGCTGGAGGAAGCCTAACACAACACCACCCAACACAAAGCTATGTAGAAGCAAAGACTCCTGAAACATTCCAGAAAAATGATGGGGAGAAAAACAAATGGAGGATACAACCCAAAGCTCGACAGTATAAATACCCTAAACAGAAATGCATAGACCACAGTCTTCAGACTTAGAACTGGACACTGCTATCTCAGAGCACACCTCCATAGAATGGGTCTCAGGGACTCAGCTGCCTGCACCTGTGGATCACCAAAGTAGTCCCCAGAGCACATCCTGCAAGACTACCCCAGCCTGAGCAATGTGAGAATGGAAATGTGGCCAACAGAAACAACCCTACAAGACAAACTATGGGGAATCAGTGAAGACATCAAACTCCATTCTTGGTACATACCGTTTATGTCACATAGCAAAGTTGATTGCAGAAGAAGAAGAAGATCCAGTCATGTTAAGGATAGCAAATACTATCTCTAGGTCTGCTTGCATAGTGTCAACAAGAGAATATGAACACAATTATCTAAAAGAGACACTGGAGATGTATGCGTGGAGACTAACTGTCATGAAAACTGAACTGAGATTGACACCAGAGCATAAATGACCTGGAGGAGAACAGAACAAAAACTGAAAGAAATGAATCATTGCTGGAACACAATACAGAGGACGGCAAAAATAGAGAAAAAGTGTTCATTTGTTGCTGCCCTAAGAGCTAGGCACATCACAGGCTATAGAGAGAGAGACAGAGAGAGAGAGAGGGAATTGAGGGAGGGAGATAAATAATAAAATAGATGAATATATAAATAGTATATTGGATAATGTATATTAATGTGATCATCATCAGGTGCCGTACCTGCTGGGTACCTCAGGCAATCATCAATCTGCAAAAATCTCTGTCCCTTGTATTTGCTAAATCTCAGATGTTGACACTCTTCCATGACATAAAGTCAGGCTGTCTAATATTTTCTCTCTCTGTCTTCCTCTGTATCATCTCCCTTCGATTTTACCGGTTGTCACAATGTGTTCTAAACCTCCCCATCTCATTACATGTCTGAAAAAGGATGACTGCCTTTTTCTTTTATTGGTAATAAGTTACCTCTGTGTCTTGGCTTCATTCAACACATCCATATTCTTCATATTAGCAGCTCATGAGATTCTCATTCAGTCTTCTGTAAAACCACAATTAATGATCTACTACAAATAATGAAAATACAGAATCTTTGCATGATAACAACCTATCTATCTGTTCTCTAATCCTGATTAGCTTTCCAGCTTCAGGTCGAAAAAGGAGACACCTGGAGTGAGCCTCTCTATGCACCTTATCTTTCTTTTTCTTCTCCAATTCTGGTTTGCCTCACAGCTTCAGGGGAAGAAGAGATTTCTAGCACAAGCTTTTGTGTGTGCTTCATAAATAGTGTCTTTCATCACCTCTGTTATCTCTGAGCTTCAGCTTTTGCATGGCCGGCCTTTTGCTTTGTATCCACTGTATTGGAGCAACATTGCTCTCTGTGGTGCACTGCCTGTTGGTAATCTGCTTATGTGGCTGAACAATTTAATTTGTTGCTTCTTGATAAAATTCAGTAGTGATGTTGTACCCATTTTTTCCTGGTGTCTTCATTTCTAAACCAGTCTCTTCTTTTTACTCCCAGCATTCTGTGTAGACCGTTATTGGTGACCGAAGATAAGAGGAAAGACAAAAAATATTGAACAAATAAATGAATAAAAATCATTTATGAACACATAAAATGTCATTATTTTGGTTATCTTCTTCTAACGCTCCATATCAACCACTTATTAACCACTCTGTTTGATTTGTATGTGATCTGAGTCTAAGAGTGATTGTATGTTGTGCCAGTTATGCGCCTACAAGCTGACCAGCACATCCAATTTCTGTGATGCTTTTTATTTAATAGAATAGCTTCCCTAGGTCCTATGTCAGTCAGCTCTTATTTCTCTCTCTCTCTCTCGATCACCGCCCAGACTGATGTACCAGATCTCCCCATAAATTCCATTCATGTGGAGATCTGATTCATGCAGTCTTAGCATTGGTTGTTTTACATCACATCTTCAGCACCATTTGGAGCTCTAGTGCTTATCATTCAGCAATGTGTCCGGTTTCAGCCAGCGTTTACTCGGTTCGCTCTCCATTCTGTAGCCATCTATTGTTTTTTACGGTGTGGGATCTCTAGCCCCACGACCAACCTCCTTAGTTACCTCTTACGACATGCGTGGCAGATAACAGTGGTTCTATTCTTTACACTCCAATTTGGGCCCCGGTAACCACTCAGGCGAGTCAGCTCTTACAACATGCCTTGTAGGTCACAGTGGAAGTATTCTTTGCTTCCCTTGCAAGCCCCAACACCACACAAGTGATTTTGGTTATATAAAGTAAATCAATACCATTTCCTCTTGCAGGGATATGATGGAACTGATCAATTTATAGCTTCACAGGGTAAGTTTATTGTCAATGGAAAAAACAGAATCTTGAGTGCCACTATTGTTTTTGACCTTTTTATTTCACTCTCTATGCTTATATATTCTACAGTAATGTGGTTGTTCTGTGTTTTACTTTGTACAGTTCTTTTGCTCCTTTCTGTAGTTCTTTGTTTTACTTTGTACATTTTCTTGGTTTTTTTCTACAGATCATATGTTTCTTTCTGTAGTTATTGTGTAACTCTGCGCCTGTGTGTTGCCAGGGCTCGCAATGAGAGCAAATAGTAGTAATGTGACCTACAAGGCATGTTGTAAGAGGCGACTGAGGGGCGTAGGGAATCTACCCTTAGTAAATAAAAAGTGTTGCAGAAATTGGATGTGCTTGCCTACTTGTAGGTGCATAACTGTCACAACATACAATCACTCTTAGGCTCAGATCACATACAAATCACAAAGAGTGGTTAACAAGTGGTCGATGTGGAACGGTCAAAGAAGAAGAAGTATTTTTATGTAGCTCTTATGCTACTTTCTATAGTTCTTATACTGCTCTCTGTAGCTCTTATACTACTCTCTTTAGTTCTTATGCTACTTTCTATAGTTCTTATACTACTCTCTATAACTAGTATGCTACTCTCTGTATCTCTCATGCTACTTTCTATAGCTCTTATACTACTCTCTGTAGTTCTTATGCTACTTTCTATAGTTCTTATACTACTCTCTATAGCTAGTATACTACTCTCTGTATCTCTCATGCTACTTTCTATAGTTCTTATGCTACTCTCTAGTTATTATGCTACTTTCTATAGTTCTTATACTACCTCTGTATCTTTATGCTACCTCTGTAGCTCTCATGCTACTTTCATAGTTCGTATACTACCTCTGTATTCTTATGCTACCTCTGTAGTTCTTATGCTACTCTCTGTAGCTCTTATGCTACTTTCTATAGTTCTTATACTACTCTCTGTATCTCTTATGCTACTCTCTGTATCTCTCATGCTACTTTCTATAGTTCGTATACTACTCTCTGTATCTCTTATGCTACTCTCTGTAGTTCTTATGCTACTTTCTATAACTCTTATACTACCTTTTGTATCTCTTATGCTACTCTCTGTAGTTCTTATGCTACTTTCTATAGCTCTTATACTACTCTCTATAGCTAGTATGCTACTCTCTGTATCTCTTATGCTACTCTCTTTATCGCTTATGTAACTCTCTGTAGCTCTTATGCTACTCTCTGTAGTTCTTATGCTACTTTCTATAGCTCTTATACTACTCTCTATAGCTAGTATGCTACTCTCTGTATCTCTTATGCTACTCTCTTTATCGTTATGTAACTCTCAGCTCTTATGCTACTCTCTTATCGCTATGTAACTGTCTGTATCTCTTATGCTATTTTTATCTCTTATGTAACTCTCTGTAGCTCTTATGTAACTCTCTGTAGCTCTTATGCTACTCTCTGTATCTCTTGTGCTACTCTCTTTAGCTTTATGTTACTTCTCTGTAGCTCTTATGCTACTCTCTGTAGCTCTTATGCTACTCTCTTTAGTTCTTATGCTACTTTCTTTTTTAGTCTCTTATACTATATACCTCTGTATCTCTATAGTACTCTTAGTCTTATACTACTCTGTAGTCTCTTATGCTACTTCAGTTCTTATACTGCTCTGTTCTTATACTACCTCTTATTCTTGCACTTCTAGTTCTTATGCTACCTCTATCTTATGCTCTTATAGTTCTTATACTACTCTCTGTAGCTCTTATGCTACTCTTCTTACTCTATGTCTCTTATCTACTTCTTAGTTCTTATGCTACTTTATTCTTATGCTACTTCTATAACTAGTATACTACTTCTGTATCTCTTATGCTACTTTCTATAGTTCTTATACTACTCTCTGTAGTTCTTATGCTACTTTCTATAGTTCTTATATACTCTCTGTAGCTTTATGCTACTCTCTTGTAGTTCTTATGCTACTTTCTATAGTCTCTTATCTACTCTCTCTGTAGCTTTTATGCTACCTCTGTACTCTTGCTACTTTCATAGTTCTTATCTACCTCTTTTATGCTACTTTCTATAGTTCTATCTACCTCTGTATCTTTATGCTACTCTGTAGTCTTATGCTACTTCTATATCTTATACTACTCTCTGTATTCTTATGCTACTCTGTAGTTCTTATGCTACTCTTAGCCTTATGCTACTTTAGCTATCCTCTGTATCTCTTATACTCTCTGTATCTCCATGCTCTTTTATCTGTAACTCTCTGTATTCAGTACCTTCTTATGTAACTCTCTGTACCTTATGTACTCTGTAGTCTTATGCACTCTCTTATCTTGTGCTACTCTTCTTAGCTTTATGTTACTCTCTGTAGCCTTATGCTCTCTGTATGCTACCTCTGTAGCTCTTATGCTACTGCGCCTACTCTTCTTTGTCTCTTTATATGTATCTATATGATCGAGGTTTTCAAGATGGTGGCCGAATGTTGTATAGTGAGGCGAAATTTGGGAATTCTCTTCTAATTCTGTACATTAGATTAAAAATATTAGCACGGAGTGCTCATATTCTTTAGTTAAAACAGGATTACTGTGTTTTTGTGGTGTTTTATTTTCATTCTGGGCGGGATGCTGACGAATCGAGGTGCGCCGTCATACGCTTTACTGCCACAATGTTCTGAAAACATCAATCCGCAGCCTTTGCAGGACGGTTGTGTAGTAATCAAAGGCTAGGGAATGCTAACCCGAAAAAAATGTTTGCAGAAAACGGATGCACCAGGCCGTAAGGCGCATAACTTGGTGCAACGACCCCTCACAATGAGGAATGGGATAACGCATTCTACGGTCGCCGATCTGCCTCGGAGATTTAGCCATGCAGTAAGAATGTCGGACCTACCATCACAAGGGTGGCCAAAACTAACTACACCAGCGTCCAAGACAAACTGTATGGCGTGGCTGATAATCTGAGGCATACGGCTGCCTGTATTAGAGAATCCAAAATCCCAATCTAGTGAGAATGCAGAAGAAGTAGTATCTCTTATGCTACCCTCTGTAGTTCTTATGCTATTCTCTAGTTTTTTACAGAAATAAAAGACAACTGTAATATTGAAACATTAGTAAATTTGATAAAGTGTCTACGCAGAATGCTGGAAATAACAAGAAGAGACCGGTTGAGAAATGAAGACATCAGGAAAAAAGGAGGTACAACATCAGTACTAAATTTCATCAAGAAACAACAAATTAAATGGTTCGGCCACATAAGCAGATTACCAACAGATAGTGCACCTCAAAGAGCGATGTTGTTCCGATACAATGGATACAAAACAAAACGCCGGCCACGCAAAAGATGGAACTCAGAGATAACAGAGGCAATGAAAAACACTACCTATGAAGCACACACATAAGGGCTTGTTTTAGAAATCTCTTCTTATCCTGATGCTGTGAGGCAAAACAGGATTGGAGAAAATAAAGAAAGAAGTAAATGTTGTTTATTTTGTCATGGATGTATGTTTCACTTAAACCTTATTTAAACAATCATTTTCTCATACCAGGACCTACTATAGATACACTAGAAGATTTTGTATGTATGCTATGGGAACAGAACACTGAGAAGATTGTCATGTTGGCTAATCTAGTTGAGCAAGGGAAGGTAGGCAGATATTTGTGGTTTGCAAGTTCAGAGATTAAAATGATATCATCATCGTCAAAATTGTAGTGATATTCTTATTGTTTTTGTATTTTATAAAACTACAATACTTTGTTTTTATGTGTTTCACCGTTGCTACATAGTTTTACTGCAGTCTTCCCTTATATCGATAATGACATCCTTAACTCACTGAGAGAGTTTTTCTGAACATAGGAGTTACAGGGTTGTGAATCCCAGCTGCTAACCAGATTGAGAGAGATGGGTGCCGATTCACGGTAATTCATGGTAATTCACGCTCAATTCACGGTAAGGCCAAGGATTTTTTTCAGTTGTGGGTATAAGTGAAAAATCTTAATCTGAACAGCTTTGTAGCGACCGCACTAGCCATGCGACCTTTAAATTCATTAGGTTCTCATCCCACCTATCCTACACTACCCTAAAAAACGGTACTACAGACAGTAATGACAAAACTGGCATGTTGGGCTACTGGATGCTGCTGGATTTGTTGAGGCAGGGATCAGATCATCCATAGACATGTCGAGAGTGCTGTGATGATAATCCTCATATAACTGATATTGGTTATTGGTTACTATACTGACATCATTGCACTTCAGGCAGACCCATAGGTGCTCAGTCTCCCCCAACAGAAATCGAAGAGTATGCATACTGATGGTTCCCGCGGTTCGCTGATTAAACACACCTCTCACTCTGCCTCTCAGGCATCCAGTTCTACTTGTACAACGGGTAACTCCAAACTGCTTAAATCTCTTGATCAATTTAACATCTATTTTAGTGGCCTCATCCAACAGACACTGTGTGGAGGCAGAAGAACATCCTCTTATCCATCTTCAACTCCCCAACAATCGATGCTGTTGATGCAAGCATGTCCGCTCTCTCATTACCGTAAACACCCGCATGCCCAGGTCAGTATATCCACGTAAGCCGCTGGAGGTTAACTGACAACTGATAGAAAATATGAAATGTTTAACAAATACTGTCAGTATAGATGGAGACTGCAGTAAAACTATGTAGAATAGTGAAACAGGTAATAACAAAGTACTGTAGTTTTACAAAATACAAAAACAATGACAATATACAGCAACGTTTCGACCAAAAAGGTCTTTATCAAGCAAACGATACAACAAAAGCAATGAATCTCACAGAACACAACATATAGACTTTGACAAAGATATTACAACGGTAAAAAATGAATGAAAATATGTGATTAAAAACGATTTACCAAATAAATACAGAAAAACTAGAAGTGGAAAGATAAGGGAAACAATAAAACATCAAGTAAATATATGACTCATATACATATAACATCTACACATATAAAATATAGAGCATGAGAAAAGAAAGTACTAAGAAGCATAGGAATGTAGAGCGTTGAGTCCATGAGGTTGCAAAGTACCATATTAAAAAATTAAGCGATTCTCCAGAGCAAATGGACTGCGTTCATCAGAGGGACATGATCGGATGGCAGTGACCTGGATGTCGTGAGCACCCAAATGGTCAGTACCATTGAAATGAGTGGCTACAGGGGTCACAGAGCACTGGCATATATCGCACAAGTGTTGGCCAAAACGGTCACTGAGCATTTTGCCTGTTTCGCCAACATATGCCTGAGAACACCGCTTGCAAGTGATAGCGTAGATTATATTTCGGGACTCGCATGTAAAACCATCTTCAATAACAAACATGACTAAAGGAAAAGATACAGTATGTGTCTGTATCACATAAGCACACGTATTGCAACGCCGACGGCCACACTTGACAGTGCCAAAGCGACTCTGAATATTGTACTTAAGGCAACTGTGGACCAACATATCCTTAAGACTTCTGTTCCGTCTGTAAGCCACCAAAGGATGGTTGGGGAAGACTGAACGGGTCTCAAGTTCTGACTTAAGGATAGACAGATGACGGAGTAAAACATTTTTCACCAGTGAACTATGGGGGTGGAAAGTTAAGATAAGTTTTACCCTGTCAGAGTTAGCAGTCCTATGCTGGTTGGTAAGGGCCTGCTGGCGAGTAATTTTCGGAACTCGATGCATAATAGATACAAGCACCGCTACAAAAGCGACGTAGGCGCAAGAGCTGCGAGAATGGCAAAGAATCACGACAAGCCTGGGGATGGGAAGAAGTATAAAGGAGAAAACTATGTGCATCAGTAGGCTTATAATATACTGATGTAGTGATATTGGATAGGTATATGGTGATAGTAATGTCAAGAAAGTTGACACAAGAAGTGGAGATGTGAGAGGTAAAACAAATAGCAAATACAATGCCAATGTCATCAAAGCCACTTACAGAAAACAACTAGACAATATTTTCACAAACTTCAAAATTACATTGGGGACACTTGCTGGTGCCACAGAGTTTGTGCCTGACAGCTGAGATCCTGCATGTATAAGAAAGTGATCCGAGCACACATGGTTATTCAACAAAGAGCAATAATAATGATCCAATCAATCAATTCCTTTATACTTGATTCCCATGTATTTGTTGCACATTTTACCCGTGTGTTGCCAGGGCTCTAAGGAGAGCAAAGAATAATAACACTGCAACCTGAAGGGCATGTCGTAGAAGCGACTGATGTAGGGACCTAGGAAGCTACCTAATAAGTAAAAGCACAGTAGAAATCGAATGTGCTGGCCTACTTGTAGGCGCATAACTGGCACACTGTACAATCGCTCTTAGGCTCAGATCACATATAAATCACAAAGAGTGGTTAAATAGTGGTCGATATGGAGCGTTTGAAGAAGAAGTTGCACATACATTTGTTTCCATTGCATTTGTTTATTTGTATTTGTTTCCATTACAATTATTTCCATTATGCTTGTCTCTATAAAATAATAGGAAAAATGTGAGAGATACTGGCCAGAAGATGGAGATATGAAAGTTGGTGAGATCACAGTTAAACTGACGGCTACACAAGTGTTTGCAGATTACACCATCCGCAAGCTACAGCTCAAAAGGGTATCACATAAAAGTATTGTGTGTGTGTCTATTATATTATCGTTATAATTAAAGACTGCGTAAGCTATGTAGCAATGGCGAAACACATGAAAACAAACTGCAACAATAGTAACAATACACAGCAACGTTTTCACCAAATGGTCTTTATCAAGCAAAGGATATACTAGAAGGGAAGATATGTTAGATATTATATTAGATATCTTCTTCTTATTTTCTCTAATCCTGTTTTACCTAACAGCTTCAGGATAAGAAGAGATTTCTAGAGCAAGCTTTTGTGTTTGCTTCATAAATAGTGTTCTATTATTTCTGAGGTCACTTTTAGTGTGGACGGCCTTTTGATTTGTATCCATTGTATTGTAGCATTGCTCTTTGAGATTGTTGGTAATCTGTTTATGTGGCCTAGCTATTTAATTTTTTGTTTCTTGATAAGTTCAGTACTGATGTTGTACCCACTTTTTCCTGATATCTTCATTTCTAAACCGGTCTCTTCTTGATACTCCCAGCAGTCTGCATAGACACTTCATCTCTGTCGTGACTAGTTTTCTTCTATCGTGTAATGTTAGCTTCCAAGTTTGGCACTGATAGCATAATGTTGGGAGAAAGATTGTGTTGAACAATGTTATTTTAGTGTATTTATTGTGGCATGCTTGCATTTTAAAACTGGTGTTATTTGTTCACTGATTTGATTTGTTGTATTGCATCTATGCTGGGTTTCATTAGTTATTCTTCCATATGTTAGATATTGTTCATTGTTTCTGATGACGACCATAGCTTCAGTTTTGTTTTGTAAGATCTCTCTATGATCTGAGATGAGTGCAAAGTCAGATTTGGTACCACGTAACCTGTTACATACATAACATGTGTGGTCTGTGTCCATATATTACGGACGGAAAAAAAGAACAAATAGATCTATCAAGAAAGAACAAAGAATCCAAGAAAACTGGATGATGCTACAAATAAGAATTAGAACATTGAAGTGTTTTTTGGACATATAAAGAGACACAAAGGGTTGCAGAAGTCCATTATGGAAGGAGACTGAGAAGAGGAAGACCACTGAGAAAATGGATTCAAGATGTAACTGATGATTTGAGCACAATGGCTGCAGAGGCAGGACATTTGGTCTATGAGAGAGGGAAATTCTGATACCATAGCGGCTCTCAGGTCTGTTCAGCCTGAATTGGGTCTCAGAAAAAACACTGAGTGGCAGACTACATCACCCATTGTGTGCTGGCTGTCAATGAAAAATACAGGCCTATCACCGTATTCCTCAATATACTTTGAGGTATGAAAAAGGGTTCCTTTACTACCTAATTGAATAATTACAGCCAGTTTTTGTTGTGATGCCGCCTGATATAATTTTATATAGACAAGAAATAGAACATGTCGAAGATACATACGTTCAACCTTTTATGGTACATGATCTGATATTTCCTGCACCATTTTCGTTTAGTAAATGATCACTTTTTTTCCATATGTTTTTGTTTACACCTGAAGATGTCCTCTAAAAAACAACTTCCTGTTTGTTTTACAGACAGGTAAATCAGATCATTCAGTGACACATTTCCACTTTACTGCCTGGCCTGACCTAGATGTACCACTGACACCCTGGAGTCTGGTAGACTTTCAACAGAGAGTTGCTTTACAAGCAACCAGCAAGCCTATTGTTGTACACTGCAGGTCTGTCTGTGCTGTTGGTCATATATTTCTTTAATACTAGAAAAAATAATCTTTCTTGCCATCTCACTCTATTTCACTTTTATTTCTAGCATTAGCCATGATGATATGTATTTGTTATTGTTTATACTTTACTTTAAATATTGATTGATGGATTGATAGGACCATCATCGTTGCGCTTTGTTGAGTAACCATATGTACACTGATCTCTTTCTTACACAGGAAGATCTCACTGACAGTGCACAAATTCTGTTGCACCAGCAAGTTTCTATGAAATTCAAAATAAAACAGTCGTTGGTCTCACGACGACCTACTGTTGGATGAGGGACACTGAAATTAACATTGAATCAATCCAGGAGTTTGGAATTACACATTTAAATAGTTTTCAGTCCTTCCTTCCTTTTGTTCGCTTGAAATATTGTCTATATATTCAACGTTGTCTCTTGTATAATCTTCTCTGTCTTTTGTAGTTCACACAGAGGTCTGTGTAGTTTTATGTCGAGTGTTGTTTCAATTTTCAGTATAAAAGTTGAGTAGGAATGGAAAGTAATAGAAAAGCATCAACATTTTTAGAATCTTTCAAACAACGTTATGTCCCCGCGATAAGCCAAGCACATTTTTAAAATAACAATACGTACGGATTCTGTAAGTAAGGCAGTGGAAAAACATATTTGTGCTTTTTGAATGTAAGTACTACAGTAGAGTTCTTTGTATATCAGTGAAGAGAACAAAGAGGAGATCTATCCAGAGATAACTCAAAAATAAAAAACTGGCTGACGATACAAATAAAAATAAGAAAATTTCAGTATTTTGGACATATAAAGAGATACGAAATGTCACCAGGAAAGATATACTATGAAACGAGGACATCAGGCGCAGAGTGGGCATAACTTTATGCATCGAATACATTGAAAGACAACACATGTAATGGTTCGGAATTTAATGAGAATGGAATACAACCAACCACCAATAACAGCATACAATAAAAAGAGATTAGGTACTAGAGCCAAGGGAAGACCAAGAAAAGATGAATAGACAATATCAAGACCACACTAAATAAACATGAATATAACACAACAAGGGCAACCCAATGGCCCTGGAACACAAATTAAAGCTACCACCCCTAAGCTTAATGGCAAGAGTGGACAACCAATAAAGACAATTGACAAAATGTTGAAAAAAAAGTTAATTATGGAGGGAAGCATTACAAAAAAGAAAGAGGAGAAGAGGAAGACCATGTAGAAGATAGATTCAGGATGTAACTGATGATTTGAGCATGATGGCCACTAAGGTGGGACATTTGGTCTATGAGAGAAATTCCAGACTGTTACGGTGGCAAAGTTCTGCTCAGTACAAACTATGGAATGATGATGATTTGTGGCAAAACAGGATTACGGAAAGATGAAATGTGTGCCATGTCAATCATCATGTATTTCAGTAACATCACTAACACTTCCTATACATACATTATTACAGGCTCTTTTGATTATCTTTACAGCAATATATAAAATATTGTGATTGACATGATTGTCATGATTGACATTTCTACAGTGCTGGTGTGGGTCGTACAGGGACATTTATTGCTCTTCGGAATGTTTTGAGGCAAGCAGAGGTCAACGGTCATGTGGACTTTTTCACAACAGTTCAAAACTTCCGTGACAGAATTAATATGGTACAAACTGGTGTAAGTATCTAGTTATGTGTAATAATTGTTAGATGATGTTGTCTGTGCTGGTGGTTCCATGATTTGGCACAGTTGGAATGCATTAGCCTTTATGGCTAGAACTAAAGGAAAGGTCATCAAACAGGCAAGCGGCACATATGCGACAACTACCAGCTGCATGGTTGTGGAGGCCATGGCAGGGACAAAATCCCTGGAGTGGCTAAAGATGCAAACATTCATGCATGCATGCATGCTCAGCGACTCTATGAGCATAACACAGAAGGTCAAGACCGGTTATGTATGAGGGCAGTGGATGCAATTAAGGGGGGATTCTGGTCTTGAAACTTTTTCGTTGCTTTGGTATTAATGTAGAATTTGTATAACAATTTTGAAAGATTATGACTTAGAATAGTAGAAAAAATAGTAAAAAAAAGTCAACGCTTGCTATGGAAACAATACAAAATGGCCACTAGCACAAAATTTCAAATCCCTAAGGCTCTGAAGTTAATGAATATAAATGAATTATGTTTTCACTCTAAGGTGAGCAATTATAATATCTACAAAATTACACATGATTTTTAGGATATATTAAATATTACATTTTTATGAATTTTTGTGTAAACACAACCCCCCAAAACAGCTTTTTTTGACCAACTTTTGAGGGAATTTTTACCCAAAAATTTATAACAAATTAAATATTTAACTCTTAGTGGACCAAGCGCCACGCTAAGTGGCGTTTGAAGTGGACGCGTTTTTACATTCCACCACGCTAAGTGGCGTTTAATTATCAAAATGTGAAAGCACTTGTAAAAACGTGTCTTTTGCCCTGGTCCACTAAGAGTTAATATATCCTAAAATCATGTGTAATATTTTAGATATTACAATTGCGCACCTTAGAGTGAAAACAGAATTCATTTATATTCATTAGATTCAGAGCCTTAGGGATTTGAAATTTTGTTTTGGTGGCCATTTTGTATTGTTTCCATGGCAACACTTTGACATTTTTTTTTACTAATTTTTTTCTACTATTCTAAGCCATAATCTTTCAAAGTGCTTATATCAATTTTATATTAATATGAAAACAACGAAAATAGATTCTTGATTTTCAAGACCCGAATCCCCCCTTAATACAAAATGTGACAATCCACTTACTTTCATCTTTGTCCAAGGTCGTTTTGGGATGAAAGGCAATGAGAGAGGGGATGCACTAGCAAGCAATGCTACGATCGAGACTGTGTCTTCTATGTGCAAAAGCGACATCATCAATGCTCTAAGAGAAAACATACAATCTGAAGATCTCTGTTGAAGATAAAGGGTAATCGCAAGTTATGCATACCGATAGGCAGATAAGACAGACGGAAAACCCATGAAAGAAAGCCCAGTAGATACATCAACCAACACAGAACATGAGCTGTTAGTCTAAACACACTGAAATACATGCATGGGAGATCGGAGAAATTATGGTCATGTGCGACAAAGATGCTCCTCAAATGAACAATAATTTTTAGATAGACTTTGGAAGAGTTTTTTGACACATTTATTGTCAAACATGCCAGTTTCTAGTAAATGTGGATCCTTTAGTTAGAAATATCATCACCATTGGCCTCTTTGTCTCGAGAGACAATAAGTTTTGCATCATGTAGTTTATCATGTACGATAACACAAACATAAAGTTGGGAGTGGTTGGCCACAGACAGGCAAGCATGGTGAGCAGCAGGGAGTGGTGGCTCAAAAAAAAAGAAGAAAAACACCATTACATATGAAGGCAAAAGAGAGTATGGATTATGAGGCATTTGACGACCAAGATAAAGCTGGCAGTAGGAGATCAAAGAAACCTTGAGCTAGAGGTGGCGGAAGAGCGGCAAGAGACCGGAGGTTTTCAGGTGAGCTGTGATGAAATTGACGTTCTGAAAGGGACATGCTACCACTTGACTTGAGTTTATATTCTGTGTCAAATCACAACTTCTGTTTCTGTAATGGCCTATTGTGAAGTGGCAATCTAACAATCAATCAAGTGTCATGCCTGCCGGCATAGGTGATCATGTTTCTCCACAACTCTCTCTCCTTGGTGCAGTGAATCAGTTCTGATGTCGATCCTTTTTCGAACAACGATGTCAGACCATCCAACATCTTCTCTCTCTGTCTTCCATGATCTCTCCTTCCCTAAATTGAACCTGTTATCACCAAATGTTATTAACCTTTTCTTCGTATTATATGCCTGAAGAACCTTGATTGTCTGATTCTTATTGTTTTTATGAGATTTCTTTGTGTACAGGCCTGTTTCAAAACTTCATCATTTGTTTTCTTCACTGAAAATGGAATTTCAGCATTCTTCTGTAAAACTACATCTCTGTGGCTTCCAATGATCTTATCGATTGCTTGTTCGTTGTCCATGATTCGCTGCCATACATAAGTTTTGGTTCAATATAACAATCTATAAAGATATAATATCTTTAATATTCCAAAATCCTGCTAACTTTTATTTTTGTTCACAGAAACAATATGAATTCCTACACAGAGCAGCCCAGGTAGCTATACTGTGTAAGAGCACAACAGTAACATTAGCTAGTATACAGGACAGAATAAATTACCTGGAGAAAACTTCAAGTTCTGGTCAAACTAACTTGGACAATGAATATCGAGTAGGTCTAAAAAAATCTTAACTTTAGAGGGGTCAAAAGTCTTGTTCGTTTAAAATATTTCAGGTAACATGATGTGTGTCAAGTAATATGTCCCTTGCGGTCGCTTTCATCACAGCTCGCTTGAAAACTCTCTGTCTCTAGAAGTTCTTTCTGCCCCTCCAGCGTCTTGTTTAAGGTTTCTTTGATGTTCTGCTGCCACTGTCATCCCCTGCCTTGTATTACAGAAACTATGCTTTCCCTTACCGTTCTCTTCAAAGCACTGTGATGTTTAATTGTCCACAAAATAATTTATCCTCCGGAACATGATGTTATTTATGAGCCAATGCTTCTCGATATGCAGGTCTTGTAGGATGTCTTTGTTTTTCTCTTCTCTGTCCAGGATGTTCTAAGAACCTTTTTTTGTAACACTGTGTTTCAAAAGTTTCAATTTTATTAATTAATGTTTTTGTTATGGTTGACAATTCACATCAATAGGTAATGTGATATGTTTTTAAATATGTTGATTAAATAGACATTAAACAGGTGTATATGAATTATGGAAAAAACAATTTCCAAACACTCAAATCGAACCACAAACTTTATTTCTCTCAGCACCCATCGCCTTGCTTTGAAGACAAGTGTTTTTAAGACCTTACCAGTTATCTTAAAAAAATACCCTCACTTTGTTTAAAAAGGGTATTAAGCCAAAGGATTGACTTCATTGCACCAGGTTTTACCCCATATGGTTAGGTCCCTCTCCGCAGAAATGATTTGCTACCTACCGAGAGTATTGCACAAAGCACAAACTCCTTAGCTCTGGCAACAACCCTAGGGGTCTCTGGGAAAAAATGCACCTATGAACAGAACAGTGTGGTCTGACTTCAAACCCACGACCTTCAGCTGGCAAGTCAAGGGCGTAACCATTTAGCCACAGAAACCTCCCTAGTGGATGCACAGAATAAGAGTTGAAGAGTGTCTAAAATTGTTGTGTCTTTCAAACAGTGTTGAACCGCACATATATTATGTACACATCAGACAAAACAACCGCACACATCTTTTTTTTCTCCAATCCTGTTTTGCCTCTCAGCGTCAGGATAAGAAGAGATTTCTAGAACTCGCCTTTGTGTGTGTGTATGCTTCATAAACAGTGTCTTTCATCACCTCTATTATCTCTGAGGTCCACCTTTTGCATGTTAGCTTTTGCTTTGTATCCATTGTATCGGAGCAACATTGCTCTTTGCAGTGCACTGTCTGTTGGTAATCTGCTTATGTGGTCGAACCATTTAATTTGTTGTTTCTTGATGAAGTTTAGTACTGATGAGGTGGTACCCACATTTTTCCTGATGTCTTCATTTTTCTCAACCGGTCTCTTGTTGATATCTCCAGCGTTCTGCGTAGACACTTCATCTCTGTCATGAATAGTTTGCTTCTATCAGTTGATGTCGGCGTCCAAGTTTGGTATTGATAACATAATGTGGGGAGAAAGATTGTGTTGAACATTGCTCTTTTAGTGTTCATGGTGACATGTTTGCAGTTTAAAATTGGCACCATTTGTCCTATCATTTGATTTGTTTTGTTTCATCTGTGTTGGATTTCGCTAGTTATTCTTCCGTTTGCTGAAAAAATGCTCCCTATGTATGTAATACCTTTGATTTGTTTTAATGGACGATTGTCAATGGATATATTGGTAGTGTTTTTCTCTAGCGAATGTCATTACTTTGGTTTTGTCGATGTTACAATATATACATATAACATACATGTGTAGATCATTCATCTGTTTTCATTATCTCAGACTATCTGCGCTCTGAGTCCTGATGCCAGCAATGAAGATGATGCAACATGTGTAGATTCTCCCATTGTTTCTGAGCACACTCGAAATGTTTTCAACAAACATAAGAATCGTTTGAACAACATCATTCCAAGTTAGTAAATATACATGTGTTTATTCAATTTATGCTAATCTATGAACAGTCCTTGACGATCTGAGAATGACTGCCGCAGATGCCGGTCAACTTACATAGAATAGAGAGTTTTTCAGTACTGCTGTCAAGTTCCAGAAGGGACAAGGTACACTTAATGATGATGATGAACATTATCAATATTCTGTAGTTTCCATTGTTTTCTAAATGGGAGCTGGATACAATTCAAGCTCAAAGTATGTTCACATGATGTGGAGCTGTATGGCTAAATATTTATTCATTCTTTAACGTGAAACTGGACTTCTGGT
Source organism: Arion vulgaris (assembly GCA_020796225.1). NCBI lineage: Eukaryota > Metazoa > Mollusca > Gastropoda > Stylommatophora > Arionidae > Arion > Arion vulgaris. The sequence goes on from CM036755.1 coordinate 82,372,067, forward strand.
CATACTACAGAGAAGTATGCACTGCACAGGAACCCATCATAACAAAAACACAGTGTTCAGGGGTACCAAAGAATGTGAAAACAACAAACAGTATGGTCTTTTCTGTCTTAGGTAGACAAACGAGAAGAGGGAGAAGAAAGAAAAATGGAGCGGTCATGAGAAGACAGCAAAAATGAATTTCCCAATCTGTAAACAACATAATTAAAAGTTAGTAAAATATACATGTGTTTGCTAAATGTATGCTAATCTATGAACAACAAAATTAAAAGTTAGTAAAATATACATGTGTTTGCTAAATGTATGCTAATCTATGAACAACATAATTAAAAGTTAGTAAAATATACATGTGTTTGCTAAATGTATGCTAATCTATGAACAACAAAATTAAAAGTTAGTAAATATACATGTGTTTGCTAAATGTATGCTAATCTATGAACAACATAATTCCTATGTAGTAAATATACATTTGTTTGCTAAATGTATGCTAATCTATGAACAACAAAATTAAAAGTTAGTAAAATATACATGTGTTTGCTAAATGTATGCTAATCTATAAACAACATAATTAAAAGTTAGTAAATATACATCTGTTTGCTAAATGTATGCTAATCTATGAACAACAAAATTTCTATGTAGTAAATATACGAGGGAAGTCAATAAGTAAGCCACAAATGGCTGTAGAAAAATAACTAAACATGATAACAACTTGAAACCAGTTTATTTTTATACATACATTGTTCCTTTATTTCTCAACATAATTTCCACCAACATTGATGCACTTATCCCATCGTTTTCTCAATCCTCCCAAACCGGCTGCATGGAACTGCGGGCTCTGTTTTCTAAACCACGTTTTCACTTCACATTCAACTTCGGCGTCATTCGCGAAATGTCTCCCGCCAAGGTGGGTTTTCAGTGGACCAAAAGGTGGAAATCGTTAGGGGCTAAGTCGGGACTGTAAGGCTGATGTTCCAGAACTTTCCACCGTAGTTGGTTAATTTTCTCCTGAGTTAATCGAGCCGTATGTGGTCTGGCATTGTCATGAAGAAGCAACACTCCTGTAGTCAGCAGTCCTGGGCATTTTTTCGAATTGCATCATGAAGCATCGATAGAACTTCACAGTATGATTCAGAATTCACATTGTCACCTTTCTTCTTGAAATTGGTTAAAAGCACTCCTTGACAATCTCAGAACACCGTCAGCATGACTTTCCCTGCTGATGGCGTAACCTTGAATTTTTGGACACAAGGCGAAGAAAGATGTTTCCACTGTATTGAAGCACGCTTTGATTCGGGCTGGTAGTGATGCACCAATGATTCATCCTCAGTAACAATCCTGTTCAGCATGTTTTCTCCTTCATCTTCGTATCGACAGAGATGACGAAAGGACAGGCCAAATCGGTTCATTTTGTGTTCCACCTTCAATTGTCTGGGTACCCACATTGAGCACACTTTCTTCAATTGTGTCCAAAAATTCAAGGTTACGCCATCAGCAGGGAAAGTCATGCTGACGGTGTTCTGGGATTGTCAAGGAGTGCTTTTAACCAATTTCAAGAAGAAAGGTGACAATGTGAATTCTGAATCATACTGTGAAGTTCTATCGATGCTCCATGATGCAATTCGAAAAAATGCCCAGGACTGCTGACTACAGGAGTGTTGCTTCTTCATGACAATGCCAGACCACATACGGCTCGATTAACTCAGGAGAAAATTAACCAACTACGGTGGAAAGATCTGGAACATCAACCTTACAGTCCCGACTTAGTCCCTAACGATTTCCACCTTTTTGGTCCACTGAAACCCCACCTTGGCGGGAGACATTTCGCGAATGACGCCGAGTTGAATGTGAAGTGAAAACGTGGTTTAGAAAACAGAGCCCGCAGTTCTATGCAGCCGGTTTGGGAGGATTGATAAGACGATGGAATAAGTGCATCAATGTTGGTGGAAATTATGTTGAGAAATAAAGGAACAATGTATGTATAAAAATAAACTGGTTTCAAGTTGTTATCATGTTTAGTTATTTTTCTACAGCCATTTGTGGCACTTATTGACTTCCCTCGTACATTTGTTTGCTAAATGTATGCTAATCCATGAACAACAAAACTTCAAACAAATATTTCTTACTTTTTTTTAAACTCGATCTCTACTCTTCAATCCTGGAATGTAGAGGCTGATGATTTGGTTTGCAATAAATCAAATCATAGGATAAATGACACCAATTTTAAAATGCAAATATGTCACCATGAACACTACTAAAAGAGCATTGTACAACACAATCTTTCTCTCAACATTATTCTATCAGTGTCAAACTTGAACGCTGACATCAAATGATAGAAGAAAACTAGTCACGACAGAGATGAAGTGTATGCGCAGAATGCTGGGAGTAACAAGAAGAGACCGGTTTAGAAATGAAGACATCAGGAAAAAAGTTTACACAACATCAGTACTGAATTTATCAAGAAACAACAAATTAAATGATTTGGCCACATAGGCAGATTTCCAACAGATAGTGTTGCCTCAAAGAGCAACGCTACTCCGATACAGTGAATAGAAAGCAAAAGGCAGTCCACACAAAATGTGGTCCTCAGAAATAACAGCGGCAACTTCGCTGTGAAACTTCGCAGTGTTGGTTTGTCCGTAGATAAATCAATGAAATTTTTGTGTGACATTTGACCACAGCCTGTGTTTACGGGAACATGTTGAGTATATCATAGTCAAGGCACGTAAAGGTTTGGCGGCAATGAAAGTCATGGCGGCTGCTAACATCAAGCAACAACTGCTTGTCATCCTGTATCATACACTCATTCTTTCCACCATCGAATATGCAATGGCCATCCTCACGGTCAGCAAAATGCAACTTGAAGGACTGGAGAGAATACAGAAAGAAGCTATGCGCATCATCCTCGGTTGCACATGGGATACACCCTGTGTGACGGTGAGGTTTCTCCTGGAGTTTCCGACCATGGAGTATAGACTCAAGATAGCTAGAGCATGTGCCTTTCTCAAAATAAGTGCTAAAAATGATCACCCATTGCATGAGCAGCTCAGCACCAGTGGTGGAAATCGGTTAAAGCGGGCAAGTCATGGGTTGGCCATGCCGCAGATACTGTTCAGCTGGTATGCGGGCTCAACAATATCGACTATGGGGAAGAATGGATACCGATCCCTTTCAATATACTGGAACACTTTTTCAACCATCATTAAATTTGACAAAGGTTGCAGAGAGGAAAATCCCATGGCGTTGGATGCAGACGTCAAAGCCATCATTGATGAAAACTGCAATGCAGACGACGTGATTTATACGGATGGATCGGTAGTTTGTCTTGAATGGGCCTTCTCTGCAAGCTCATGTGGCAGAATGATCAAGGGAGCCAGTGGTGCATTTAGTATGACAACAAGCAAGCACTACAATGGAAGTACTGGCGGTGACTAATGCCCTACTCTGGCTAGAGTCACAAAACTACAATCATGCGTGCATTCTGAGTGACTCATTGAGTATGATCCGAAAGGTGGAAACTGGTTCGGTGCGCAGGCAATGGACTGAATCACTGCAGGCGTCAACAATTTGCAGAATTACACTTGTCTTCATTCCGCGGCACATGGGTGTCGTTGGCAATGAGAGAACAGACAGACTGACTGGCTCTGCCGCTATATCAGAGGACCAGCCAATGGACAGAGCTGACATCTTGAACGCCCTCATAGAGTGTGGCCGCAGAGTAGATCTTCATCTAAACCAATCCACGTTAACTACTAGATTGTGGGAGCTGGGATTGAAGATTGGTGTGGCAAGAAAGGAACAGTACGACAGGTATGCGAGTAGGTTCATCAATCAAAATCGAACTGGTGCGGTCAGTCGCTGGACGCTGTTGGAGATATTGCGAAGGAGATCGGAGCACCTATGGACGTGTCCGGAGTGCAATGAAGATATTCCAAACTAGAACTGAACAGCAGCAGTGAAAAATGCTTTTATGAAACGCACACAAAATCTAGTTCTAGAAATCTCTTCTTATCCTGACGCTGTGAGGCAAAACAGGATTAGAGAAAACAAAACAATAACATTAAACATCACACACTTGTATCAATTGTTTCTTATGGTCATTGATTGGTTATTGGTTACAGAGCTGACATAGCATTCCAGCAGATCCATATGTACTTAGTCTTTCTCCTACACTGAGATCATTGATCTCCGGAGAAATTACCCAAACGCTCTACAAGGTCTGCTGAACCTGACTAATGTCATGTACTCCATATTAGGTTCAAAATTACTGATTGGTGGGTTTTAAATGGTTTTAAAGCCTAAGAAATGACTTCATTGCACTGGGTTTTACCCCATATGGCTCGGTCCCTCTCAGCAGAAATGGCACTCCATCTGCCGAGAGTATTGCACAAAGCAGGAAATCCGTAGCTCGAGTAATAATCCTAGGTGTCTCTGAAAAAACTGCACTCGTGAACAGAACAACGTGGTCCGGATTCGAACCCATGACCTTTGACTTGCAAGGCAAAGGTCTTAACCACTTAGCCACAGAGACCCCCTGATTGGTGGGATTTACATGAGCAGAAAAGTATTGTTCCGTTCATTTAAAAAATTTTATTTCCAGAGATCTTGTATGCACCAGTATTACAATGTGAGACTGACTACTTGGGAGATTACATCAATGCTGTTTTTGTTCCGGTAAGAGATTACATCAATCCTGTCTTTGTCATGGTTACAATACTAACTTACTTACTTACTTATTCCTCTCCACTCCTCGTGGAGCATAGGGCCTGAACAGTTGGTTACTTTTCTCTGTATCTAGCTGTTTTATTTATGATCTCCCAGGATAGTCTAGCCCTCTTCAGTTCCTCAAGAAAACTTCGTCTCCAGGTCTGTTTAGGGCATCCTCTTTTTCATTGTCCTTGCTGGTTCCACATATCTAGTGACACTCTATTGTATCTTCCGTAGGGTTTGCCCGACCTATCGCCATTTTCTCTTCCTGACCTGAGTCATCATGGGTTCCTGTCCGGTTCTTATCCACAAGTCTGTGTTTGCAACTCTATCATACCATCTCAGTCTGAGAATCTGCCGAAGATATCCGGTGACAAAGGTCTGAATCTTATATGTACTTTACTTGGTGGCTTGCCATGTTTCTGAGCCATACAGCAACACAGATTTCACATTTGAGCTGAATATCCTGAGCTTTGTTTTTGTGGAGATGGCAGTAGATTTCCACACTGTCTGCAGGATAGCAAAGGCTTGTCAGACTTTCCTAATCCTGGCATTAATGTCCTCATCTGTACCTCCTGATTGACTTACATTGCTTCCAAGGTAGACCAATTCAAAAACATCTTCTATATCCCTTCCATCAATCAATATTGGGTCTTATTGTATCTTGTTACTTCGCAGCATTTTTGTCTTCTCTGGACTGATTTTAAGATCGACCCTTTGTGTGGTTTCTACCAGAGCATCCACTTTTTCCTGCATGTCTTGTAGCCTGTGCGAGAGCAATACAAGATCATCAGCAAAGTCCAGGTCCTCTAATTTTGACATAAGACCCTACTGAATGCCTTCTCCGGACCAAGCATTTGCTGTGCTTGTAACACAATCAAGGAGCACCAAGAAGAGGAGGGGGACAGCAGGCATCATTGTCTAACAATCGTAGTGACCTGAAACTCCTCGGATAGTCTACCATCATGGATAAACTCGTAGACAAACCCTTCATGCAGTTGTTGGAGGATGTCAACATTCTTCTCTGGTACCCCTTACTTTCTCAGGATATTCCACATTGATTTCCTATCTATGCTGTCAAATGCCTTCTCAGCATCAGCCTGCCACTCCATTGTTTGTTCTACGATGATTCTTAGGGTGGCTATCTGGTCATTGCAAGATCTATCTTTCCGGAATCCAGCCTGTTCGTCTCTAAGCCTCTGGTCAATGGCATCCTTCATCCTGTATAATCCTAGTGAGGGCTTTGCTGGAAATGGAAAGCAGCATGATCCCTCTCCATTTGTCACATTGTGATAAATCTCCATATTTCAGCATTTTTTGACCCAATCCGAACATGTCAAAGGAGAGAGATCAGATTAAATAAAATTGATTTTTGTCAGCCTAGACCTCCACAGTGACTCCAACCAATGTCTCCCAAACCCATTCTGTTTCAATCATCTTGAGAATACTCATTAAGTCACTAAGAAAATATGCATGGATAAAAGTCTGTGATTCCAACCAGAACATCACTTTAGTTTTTACCATGATTTCTTTACTGAGACTGCTCATAGTCACGGCAAAACCACCACTGTCTTCCTTCACAACATCCCCTCCGACCTGAGCAGTGAAAACCCATGAACTCCGCACTTGTCGAATCACAGACCCATCTGTTAAAAATGATTACATTGTTCTCTAATGAGTGCTCCGAAATTAACAGAATACACATTGTAGACCAATTACTAACTAAATTTAAATTTAAATTTCCAACAGAGTTTCAGAAAGCAGAATCAACAATTTCTGACACAGTTACCACTTCCAACAACTGTTATTGATTTCTGGCGTCTTGTCACACAGTACAATGTATCCTTGATTGTAGCATTTGAGGATGATCTGAAGGCTACTGATCAGGTAATGGTAATATATTAAGATGGTATCACTTTCTTAATAAATTTCCATTATTGTAATCCTTGTTTTAAAAAAATTAATTTCTGTTTGAAACATGTGACTCTAGATTTTCTTTGCATTCATTCTTATCAACCAAGTAAACCACTCTGTGTGGTTTGCACCAAGAATATGAATACATTGTTTGATTGATTGATAGGACCATCATCATTGCACTTTGGTGAGTAACCATGTGTGCTTAAATCTATTTCTTACCCAGGAAAATCTCAGCCACTCAATGATATTGCCATGTGACACTGCAACTGAAAACACTAACCACATACTCCAGACCTGAATACTGTATGTCGTTTTTAAGAGACAAACAAAGGCCCATCACTGTGTCAATTGAGACAACAGTTTATGGCCCAATGGAGGACATTGTATACACCATAAGTTTCAACAAAGCTACTGACTTCCTAATATAGACTCTCACATTCAGAAAGATCGATGAAGAAGAAGTACTTTTATTCAGAGTGAACTCTTACCAACAGGTCAACATTTCCACTGTGCATCGTTGTGAGAAGTCAGACTGAGGTTTCTTGGCTAATTCGCATGGTAGGATTTTTGCAGAGCGAAGTGTGGCGTATAGGACAACTATTTCCAGTAGGAGGATGGAGGTTGAGGCAGTTACTGCTGCCCTCCATTGGCTCTATGGGACTCCATTTACTGGGATCGTTTCTGTATCTGACTCTCAGTCGATGCTTCGCAAGATCCAAAAAGAGAGATTAAAAATTAAAATTTATGCACAATATTTCTACCATCTTCAAAGTTACATCAGGGACCCTCGCCGGTGCTACGTAGTTCGTGCACTGCTCTGTGTAAGAAAGAAATCGGAGCCACATGGCTACTCACTGAAGTGCAATGATGATGTTCCAATCAATCAATCAATAATCTTTTCATTTTCTAGTTTTATATTAAAAGAAATTCGTTAAAATGCAATTGTTATAGTCATCATCATCAAGTAGCTTGTCCCTTCCGGAACTTGGCTCCCTTGACAGCAGTCCTGAAAAACTCTCTGTTTTGTGCAAGTTGACTGTCATCAGCAGCATTCATTCTCAGATCATCAGTGACATCTTGCACCCATCATCTTCTAGGTATTCCTCTCATTCTTCTTCCAGGCACCATTCCCTCCAAAATTATCTTCTCTAGGCACTCACTTCATTTGATGTGTTCGAAATATTTAATTTGCATTGATGTTATGCTCTTTAATAGTCATCTCTCTCGAATATCAAGCTGTTGCAAAACAGAACATGGACAACATAAGTAGAGAAGCAGGAATAGAGGAAGAAAATAATATTTCAGAACTTTTATTTACAGATGACCAAGTACTGATTGCAGAAAACGAAGAATCTCCCCAGAACCATTTGAGCTTAGTTAACATCAAGGGTGAGGAGTACAACATGAAAATAAATATAATAAAGACAGAGACAATGGCAATAAGTAGACAACCAGAAAGCCTTACAATAAAACTCCAGAGAGTAGACATAAAACAAACAATTGAGGCCAAATACTTAAAGCAATTTTCACAGCAGATGGAAGTATCGATAGCAAAATCAGCAATCGTTGCACAAAAGTTAACCAAGTACTGCGGCAGTTAACACCACTGTTGTCACATAAAGAGATACAGCTAACAACTAAAACAAATCTCATAAGAACGATTTTCTGGCCAACACTATGTTACCAGTGTCAAACATGGCCAATAACAGCAGCTAATGAGCGGAAAATCATAACGACAGAGATGAGAGAAGAGCTGCAGGTGTGACAATAAGAGACACAATTAGAAATGAAGAAATCAGGAGACTGGATGTGAAACCAGTCATGCAATTCATAAAAGAACAACAGATTAAATGGTTTGGACACCTGACCAGAATGCCCTGGTATCGCCTACCACAGAAAAAGTATAATGAGTACAAAGCAAGAGGAAGACCACTCAAAAGATGGAGCGACGGCATCAAGAACAGCCTCACGAACTTGAATATCAGTTTACAAAGTGCCTTAAAACAAGCACACACAAGATCACTACGTTTCACCCCCAACACTTCTATAAAAAAGTAAACGGTGGAAGAGAAGAAGAAGCAGAATAGAAGCATTTGTTCTTTTCTCTGTCCATGATGTTCTAAGTACACTTCTGTAGCATTTGCATTCAAAGGCATTAATGATCTTAGTAATGTTATAGTACTGTTTATATTTGACAGACTGTCGGGGACTATCTACCTACAGGTGATAATCAAGCAACCACATTTTCTATGTTTGAGATAGAATCACAAACAGTCTCTACAAACAAGTTATGGCAGCAAAGGAAAGTCACAGTCACCAGTGATACAGAATACAAAAATACCAAGTTGTCAACATCAGCTGCTGTAAGTTTTCTGTCGTTTAGTTTGCTCAACTGCTATGTATGTTGTATTCTTTTCATTGGCTTTAATTGTTCAACTGTTATGTATGTTGTATTCTTTTCATTGACTTTAATTGTTCAACCGCTATGTATGTTGTATTCTTTTCATTGACTTTAATTGTTCAACCGCTATGTATGTTGTATTCTTTTCATTGGCTTTAATTGTTCAACTGCTATGTATGTTGTATTCTTTTCATTGGCTTTAATTGTTCAACTGCTATGTATGTTGTATTTTTTTCATTGGCTTTAATTGTTCAACTGCTATGTATGTTGTATTCTTTTCATTGGCTGTAATTGTTCAACTGCTATGTATGTTGTATTCTTTTCATTGGCTTTAATTGTTCAACTGTCATGTATGTTGTATTCTTTTCATTGGCTTTAATTGTTCAACTGCTATGTATGTTGTATTCTTTTCATTGGCTTTAATTATTCAACCGCTATGTATTTTGTATTCTTTTCATTGGCTTTAATTGTTCAACCGCTATTAATTCAAACTTAGTCATGGCGCATCGGATTTGTTTTTGCATGAAGGTTTGTTTTCCTTATCATCTGTGTCCCTCATAATTCAGACAAACATTACTCCAAATATGGTGGATACATAGAAAACATGCAGTCTACTCAAAAGATGGACCTCAGAGATAACAGAAACAAACATTGTTTATGAAGCATGCACAAAAGCTTTCTCTAGAAATCTCTTTCTATCATGACACTGTCAGACATTGCTCTTTGAGGTCCACTGTCTGTTGTTAGTCTGTTTATGTTGTGCAATCATTAAATGTGTTGTTTCTTGATGAAGTTCAATACTGATGTTGTAACCATTTTTTCCTGATGTCTTCATTTCTAAACCGGTCTCTTCTTTTTACTTCCAGCATTCTGCGTAGACACTGATCTCTGTCATGACTAGTTTACAGGTTAATAATGTAAATTTTCCGCTCTGGATATACAAAAAAAAGTGTTAGGACTTTTCTCCTCTATATATCTTCTTCTTTTTCAGTGATCTCTGGTCATTTGATTAGTTTACTATGGACCACAAACTGGGCAGTCAGCTTCAGGTCTGTCAGGTTTCCCCAAAGCTTTGTTTTTAGGTCGAATGGGAGTGGTCACATGTTGCTTCTCAGCTCACCCAGGAGAGGACAGTCTTTCAGGACATGCTCAGTGTCTGTTCTGCCTGCTGACACTGACAGAAAGCTATTTAACTTATATTCCTAGACTATATATGTCTGTCGAGTCCTGTACGCATGTGAAATATAATGACCTGATCTGTTCTGCTTACGTCTTTGAATAAGTTATTTCTATAATCATATCCAGTGTACCACAGATTTTCTCTGTATGAGGGTTTGACCTCTTGAAAAGATAGTGGGAGATTTAGAAAATGGATAGAAAGTATGTTAAGAGGATTTGAAGGAAGACTTCTTAGAAGACTACTTGGTTGTACCAGGAAAGGTAAGAGTGACAATATCAGACTTCAAGCTCAAACTGGGATGAAATATATAAATAAAATGATAGGTGAAACATGTAAAAACAAAGTAATATAGTTTTACAAAGCACCAAAACAAGATACAGTGATGTTTTGACCAAAGGTCTTTATCAACCAACGTATTCAGAAAAATGATGTGGAGAAAAATAAACGGAGGATACAACCCAGAGAATGACGGTATACATACACTAAACAGAAAAGCACAGACCACAGTCTTCAGACGGGACACTGCGGTCTCAGAGCATACCTCCATAGAATGGGTCTCAGGGACTCAGCTTCTTGCACCTGTGGAGCACCAAAGCAGTCCCCAGAGCACATCCTGCAAGACTGCCCCAGTGTAAGAATGGAAATATGGCCAACAAAATAACTCTACAAAACAAACTATGGTGGACCAGTGAGACCTCAAGCACACTGACCTGTTTATGACACCAGAGTAGTCTCAAAGCAGAAGTTGACTGCAGAAGAAGAAGAAGCAAAAGATACAAAAGAAGCAAAGAAATTCAGACTTCCTATATGGCAGATAATAAATTCCCTACAGACCTAATATATTTTTATTGTCTAACTGTATTTGTTGAAGGATAGAGAGCAGACGAAATCTGACCTCCAGGTCCTCCAGGTTGGGGGTTGGGCAATGGGCTGACAACACATTCCTTTAAAAAACATCATATTATGGAAACAGAAGCAAGAGATATCATAGATTTCATGGGTTATCTTGAACACCTAGTATGGACTACATATGATGGCCCCCTTCCATCTGTCTATCACAGATACATTGATGACTGTATTGGCATCACTGATATGCCTGAAGCCGATTTGTCACGCTTCATTAATTTCATTAATGTTTTCAACCCTTCTATTCGTTTTACTTCTCACATCTCCACTACTTGTGTCAACTTTCTTGACATTACTATCACCTTACGCCTATCCGCTATCACTACATCAGTATATTACAAGCCTACTGATGCACATAGTTTCTCCTCTATACTTCTTCCCATCCCGGGCTTGTCGTGACTCTTTGCCATTCTCGCAGCTCTTACGCCTTCGTCGCCTTTGTAGTAGAGGACGATGATTTTCTTGAGAGAGCTCGCGAGATGCTTGATTTCTTTCGTAGGCGCCTATACCCGGAGAGGGTGCTTGTCTCGGCTATGCATCGAGTTCAGAAAATCACTCGCCAGCAGGCCCTTACCAGTCAGCATAGGACTACTAACTCTGACAGAGTAAAACTTATCTTAACTTACCACCCCCATAGTTCCCTGGTGAAAAATGTTTTATTCCGTCATCTGTTTCTCCTTAGATCAGATCCTGAGACCCGTTCTGTCTTCCCCAACTATCCTTTGGTGTCTTACAGACGGGACAGAAGTCTTAAGGATATGTTGGTACACAGTCGCCTTAAGTCCAATATCCAGACTCATTTTGGCACTGTCCAGTGTGGTCGTCGGCGTTGCAACACGTGTGCTTATGTGATACAGACACGTACTGTATCTTTCCTTTAGGCACGTTTCTTATTGACGATGGGTTCAAATGCGAGTCCCGTAATCTTATCTATGCCATTATCTGTAAGCGGTGTAACAAGGCTTATATCGGCGAGACAGGCAAGAGGCTCAGTGACCGATTCGCCCAACACTTACGCGACATACGCCAATGCTCTGTGACCCTGTAGCCACCCATTTCAATGACACTGGCCATTTAGGTGCTCACGATGTCCAGGTCACAGCCATCCGATCATGTTCCTCGGATGATCGCAGTCGATTTGCTCTGGAGAATCGGTTGATTTCTTTGTATGGTACCTTGCGACCACGCGGGCTCAACGTATTACATTCTTATGCTTCTTAGTACTTTCTCTTCCCATGATTTGTAATCTATATGGGTATATGTTGCATGTATTCATGTTATATTCCATTCTTATGCTTCTTAGTACTTTCTCTTCCCTGCTTTGTAATCTATATGGGTATATGTTGCATGTATTCAAGTTATATATTTACTAGATGTTTCATTGTTTCTTTTCCTTTCTATTTCTAGTTTTTATGTGTGTTTTTGTGTTACATTTATTTCGTTATTCGTTTTTATTCCAGATTTTCCTTAGATACGTTTGTATTTGGTCGTCCATTTGTGTTTCATTTTAATTTGTCACTCCTGTTTGTTCGTTTGCTTGATAAAGGCCCTGTTGGTCCTATCGTTGCTGTATTTTGTCATTGTTTTTGTAATTTGTAAAACTACAGTACTTTGTAATTACGTGTTTTGCCAAGCAAGAGATACCATTGTTACAACAGGTGAAGAGAGCAAGGTCAATCAGGCAACTGATTTGATGAAGGGGGGAGACAAAACCCATAATGAAGTTTCCATCCAGACGACTAACCTTCTTACTCCCAAATCCCCTTTTGTTATTGGATGTTGGAATGTAAGAACACTATATCAGACCGGAAAACTAGCTTGCAAAAATGTTGGTTATAGTGTGTTATGCTCCAACAGAAGATGAAATCAAAGATAGGACAGTGGGTGGAAGAGAAGGCCTGGACATCCAAAGGAAACATGGAGAAGAACGGTGGAGAGTTGAAGGTGTGTGGCCTGATGTGGGAGACAGTTGGTAGAAAGGCAGCAGAACGGCAACAGTGGAAGTCTCTTGTGGAAGCCTTATGTGTCAATCGGGACACAAAGAGGATATAGATAGAAGTATATGTTATATCTGGCGTATAGGAAGTCTGAATTTCTTTGTTTCTTTTGTATCCTTTGCTTGATAAAGACCTTTAGTTCTAAATGTCACTGTATATTGTTTTTATGAGAGAAGTTAGTGAGGATGAGAACAGATCCCCTTCACATATACGCAATATGTCTATTCATTGGTCTCTGACTCGCTGAGTTATGTATGAAAGAAGTGAGTGTCGATGGGAACAGACCACCTCATATACAAATACTCTACCTGTGCATTGTTTTAGCAATTTCTTATCTCACATTCTTATCTTCATTTCTTGAATTATATTTTGTCTTTCACTTCTTTATTCATATTATCTCTGATCGGGGAAAGGGGGTGTAGAGTTAAACTATCATTCCAAAGGTATTTAGTTCACTCCCTCGTGAAGCCATTGGGATATTTTTCCAGAGACCCCTGATCTCAGTGTAGGTGCGATCAAATTCCTAGTCCTGTTAAGACAGTGTTCGAGTCTTTTGTTCAAGTTGAGCAAATAAATGAACCCTTGGCAGCTCAAAATCAAGAAGAATGTAGACTGGAAAGCCACTGCCCGGACAAAGTTCATGAAAAGGTTTTTAAAAATCCCATACAATATTTTTACCATCTTCTAAATTACATCAAGGACCCTCACCGGTGCTATGGAGTTTGTACACTGTGGCTGAGATCTTCCTGTGTAAGAAAGAGATCGGAACACACATGGTTGCTCACTGAAGTGCAATGATAATGGTCTTATCAATCATCTCTGATCAATCAAAATCTTTTATTAAATTTTTCTAACACAAATTCGTTTTTCTTAAATGGCAGCTAAAAGAGGAACATATTGTGACCCATCTGAAGTTTTTGAGCACAGAGTTTGACCCCAACATGCTGTTGAACCTCTTATCTCAAATAAGGTCACTCAGCCGAGGTGGAGTATGTGGAACAGTATACATGTGCAGGTATATTATATCTATTGTCTTTCCCCAGGGGGATGATGGAATTGGTTGTCCACTGTAGCCGTTAAGCATAGGGGTGGGAGTTTTAATTTGCATTCCAGGGCCAGATGTGTCACCATTATTGTGTTATATCCGTGTTTATTTACTGTGGTTTTGATATTGTCTATCCATTTTTTCTTGGTCATCCCTTGATCATAGTACCTGATGTCTTTTTGTTGTATGCTGTTATTGGTGGTTGGTTATATTCCATTCTCATTAAACGTCTAAAGCACTGTATTTATTGTCTTTCAATGTATTCGGTGCATGGTTATGCCCACTCTGCTTCTGATGTCCTTATTTTGTAGTCTATCATCCCTGGTGAATCCACGCCTTCCTCAAACATTTCATTTCACACTGGTATAGCTTTCTGTTTGGCCGTCACAGTGAGATGTTAATAACTGATTTGATGTAATCTCAGGATATTTAACTAACCTACTCCATTCTAAATGTTACACATTCTGCTGTATGTTTTACATTAATTCTTTATAATGAAAAGTATCATCTACATATCAAAGATGTGGCTGTGATAAATCAACACAGTTTATGTCTCTTGTTTAGATCAGATCAAGTACCATCTCAGCATAAAAGATTTGGCTGTAATAGAGTGTTTCTCTTGTGCCAAATTTATAAATGTCAGAAGAAATTTCACTCCCTCTGTAGAACTGAATCCAGGGAACATGCTCTTACTAGGTAGGAAGACTACACTATGGGGGGGTGTCGTCTCTATGATGAAGTGGCAAAGACATTTGCCTGTCGTTCTGAAGGTTGTGGGTTAGAATTCAGACCAAGTCACATGTGCAATTATTTCATGAGATTCCTAGGATTGTTGCTGGAGCTACGGAGTTCGTCCTTTGTGCAACACTCTTCATTTCTGCCGACAGGGACGGAGCCATACGGGGAACGCTGGTGCAGTGAGGTCAGTCCTTCGTCTTTATAGACTCTATTTAGATGACTACACTAACGTGGCTCTCATTATTCTAGATTTGATAAAAATTAAATTTAACTTGTAATTTCTTATATTTTGCCCCTGCTGTGTTGCACACAACCTTCTCTTATTTCAATATTCATCTACTAGATATCATTATTGTACACAATACGTTTTTGAAATCTCCATATTTTCGTGTATCTTCAACAGGACTTGACGCTTGACCTCACTTACCCTAATTTCAGAGGTCACTCATCCATATTAACTGAATTTGTTTCTGCCTAGGAGCAAAATCAAATTCAGAAACTTTGGTGCAGTTGTCAGATCATCATCACTGCATGTCTCACAGTGTGTGGTAACTAACGACACCGATTCTTTGTTGGTTTACTATTCTTTATTGGCTACCTGTATAGTGCTATTTTTTCTAACATTTGACTTGGTATTATTGCACTCTGGTTAGGGTTGAATATTGACCACTATTACTTGAATCATATACTCTCCTCTCTCCCTTAGGGAATTTAGAATATCAGCCTGGTACGCTGCTCACCCGCTTTTTACAGTAGCCATATCTGCAAGCATATGACAAAGTGTCAGACAAGATTGTGTCCTCTCACCACTACTATTTATCATATATATGGATAAAATAATTCAAGAGTCAAATTCAGATAATGATGAAACAAATGAACCACTTTTTGCAGATGATCAGTGTCTGATACACCAAAATGAACAAGCGCTACAACAAAATGTTGACACCTTGAACCAAAATTGAATAAATCATTACATTAAAATCAATAACACTAAAACTGAAATAATGAATATGGAAAGAAAACATAATAAATTAAACATCCATGTCAATGGCACTACAATCAACTAAGTGCAAGAATTCAAATACTTAGGAAGCATATTCTCAGAAGCCGGAAGACTAGACAAAGAGATAGAGGCTAGAGTGTAAAAACCAAATGCTGTAACCTACCAGCTAGCCCCTTTGTTAAGGCACCCATACATCTCACTGACCGCTAAACAACAAATGATCAACAGCATTTTCATACCTACTTTGTGTTACCAGAACCAAACATGGACAATGAGCCAAGAGCAGTCACAAAAAATAACATGTGAAATTCTGCGCCTGCAAAAAGTTACCAACAACACCAGAAAAGAAGTCATCAGCATAAGAAAGAAAGTTGGCACAGAACCTTGCTTGAATTACATTGAGAAACAAAGAATGAAGTGCTTTGGCCACTTAATAAGAATGCACCCAAACTCCACTGTATACAGTCTTCTACAACGGAACATCAGGAAAGCAAGCATGAGAAGGACCATGAAAAAGATGGGTTAAATGGCATAGCAGAATCCTGTGAAAGAACAAAAATAACAATCACCCAAGCCACCAGAATAGCACAAGATAAAAATAAAAAAGCACAACACTGGGCAACAACCCGGTAGCAGTGTGACAACAAAAGAAGAGATATATATATATATATATATATTATTTGTCTGCAGTAGAAGACTATAACTGCAGTATAACGGTGACTGCTCCAAAGAGATCTCAAGAAGATTGGCAATAGCGATCAAGAAGTTAAACACAGTGAAGAACATGTGGCAAAGCACCAGCAAAATACTAAAATTAAAAATATTGAGATCATGCATTTTCCCAGTGGCTACTTATGGTTGTGAATCATGGACTATTACACAAAAATTAAGAATGAAAATCCAGTCCTTCGAAACTAAATGCTACAGAAAGATCCTACGAATACCATGGACAGAAAAGAGAAAGAGCACTGATGTCCTGAAAGAACTAAATGTTAAAGGGTATTGGCTGATAAACAACATACTATACAGAAAAATTACATACTTTGGTCACATCAAGCGTCACGATGGCCTGGAAAGAACAATACTAGAAGGCAGGGTCCCAGGACGCAGAGGCAGACCAAGAAGAAGATGGCTATAAGATATTAAAGAAACCATGAACATGACCATCGACAAAGTGGGTGAACTGGCTAGAGACAGTGAATTTCAGATGTGCTGCAAAGAGAGCAACATCCTATAAAGGATACGCACCTTGATGATGAGAAGACTAAGATGGTTAGGGCATTTGAGAAGAATGGACAATAGCTGCATACCACAACAAGTGTTGTTCTGTACACTTTTGGAAGGGAAGAGGCACCAAGGCAGACCACTGCTCAGATATCAGGATATTTGCAAATCCTCAATTAAGAACTTTTCTATCCGTCCCACCAAATGAGGAAAACTAGCTGATGACCGAGTTGTGTGGAAAAGAACATTATGCAAAGGTGCAGAATCTTTTGAAAAGAGACTTCAGGACAAGTTGAATGGAAAGAGAGACAAGCGCAAACTCAGAAGTTGTCACAATAAAGCACTTGGCAATTGGCAGTCTGTAATGTTGAAAAAGGCCATATACAGGCTGTTTGTAAAGTCTTACAACACTTTATATGTAGAACAAATGTGAAAAACCAAGTACATGACGTCATCAAAAATGTGTTCCATAGTCAATTGTGATGCAATATGTAGTGAATGACTATTGTAATTCTTTTCACTCAAACCACAATGATGTTTTCAACTGTAGAAAGAATATTTGACAATATGAAGAATCGTGTACATACATATCTTGAAGTCCGTGGTGGATATTTCCAACATCTGCTATAGTGAATATTTCATTTGTTCTTTCTAGTATGTCAAGAACAATAGTAGACCATAGCAGTAGCTATTGTGACTAATTTCACTTCGTTGTATTAGCACATATTTTGATGACATCATGTACTTCGTTTTTCAAGCTGACCTACATATGAAGTGTTATAAGACTTTACAAACACCCTGTGTATATACTGTTTGTATTTGCAGAAATGGTGCTGACTACAGTGGTCTGGTGTGTGTCTTATCTCTCCTGCTGGACAGAATGAACAATGATGGTTCCTGTACAGTACCGTTGGTTATTGGAGCTATCAAAGCTGTTAGACCCCAGGTTATCCCAATGCTGGTGAGACAGTTTAAAGAAAAAATAGACATGTAACATTTTTCCTGCCTATTGGGGTTGGAGATGGCTCTCTGGTTAAAAAGAGAAAGCATATGCTCTGAAGATTTCAACGAAGAAGATAAAGGGTATTCTCTATCTCAGTCCCGATAGGTAAAAACCACAAGAGAAACCTCAGTATATACATCAATCACCGTTTCAACCAGCGTTTACTCGGTTTGCTCTCCGTTCTGTAGCCATCTAGTGTTTTTACAGTGTGGGGTAGCTAGCCCCACGCCCAACCTCCTTAGTCGCCTCTTATGACATGCGGGGCAGGTAACAATGGTTCTATTCTTTACACCCCTATTTGGGCACCAGTATCCACATCGGTCGGCCAAGAGACTGAAGAACATCCACCTTATCCATCCTACACTCTTCAATAATCGATTCATTCTACGCTAACCTGTCCTTATATTTCTTTAGCACTGCGTGTTGCTGGGGCCCGCAGGGAAGCAAAGAATAGTGACACTGTGACCTACAAAGCATGTCGTAAGAGCCGACTGAGGTAGGGATCTAGGGAAGCTACCCTAGTAAATAAAAAGCAACGCAGAAATCAAATGTGCTGGCTTACTCATAGGCACATAGCTGGCACAACATACAATCACTCTTAGGCTCATATCACATACAAATCACAAAGAGTGGTTAACAAGTGGTCGATATGGATCATTCGAAGTAGATGAAGAAGAAGAAGTGGGACTGTACCACAAGGGGAAAATCAGGCGCAATGAAGTCAATTCTTTTCTATTAGACATTTATATTTGCTAAAAATGTTAGTTAATTATGGCTAACTTGAACACACTGTTTTCTTTTGTTCCAGGCACAGTACCGACTTGTGTATCAAGTACTTCATCTCTACAGTACAAGTACTGAATGTACTCAAGTATAGACAACACAAATTACAAGTCTTTCAGTTCATTTATTTCATATTTAGTGAAGATCTATTATTTAATATATTTCTAGTTTTTGTTTCTAAAATGGACACAAAATTGTGAACTATCAAGTCTTGATCACATTTTGAGACAAAAGTCATTCTTCACCATTCACCCCTAGGGAGGCGTAGGTCTGCAACCAAGGTTTTCCAAGCCTTCCTATCCAAGGCCATTTTTTCCAGATCTCTCCTCTCTCTTCCCATTCTCTTGCATTCCGCCTCCAACTCCCGCCTCCAAGTGTTCCTGGCTCTTCATTTGCCTCTATTAACCTTGAGGGTTCCAATCATCGTCTTGTGATTGCTGCCTGTAGGTTTCCTCTGTGTGTGTTCTATCCATCGCCACCTTCTGCCATTTATCTCTTGTTTCACCTGCAGCTGTTCTGCTCTGTTCCAAAGTTCCCTTTTTGGGGTTCTGTCATACCATTGTAGATGAAGTATCCTGCACAGGCATCTATTGATGAATGTCTGCAACTTTTTGGTGTTGCAATCAAAATAGTCCTCATCATCAGGTGATGTGCTGACTGGCATAGACGATCATGGATCTTGACAAATCTCTGTTGTATGCTATCATCCCATGCTATCATCCCATGTTGATGCTCTTCCATGTCATAAGATCAGGCTGTCCAAAATTTTCTCTCTCTGTCTTCCTCTGTCTCATCTCCCCTCGATTTCACTAGTTGTTGCAATGTGTTCTAAACCTCTCCTTCTCATCACATGCCCAAAAAACGATGACTGCCTCTTTCTTATATTGATAATATGCTTTCTCTGTGTCTTGACCTCATTCAACACCTCTTCATAGGTCATTTAAGCAGTCCATGAGATTCTCATCATTCTTCTGTAAAACCACATCTGTGGCCCTCAGAGATTTTTCAATCTGTTTGTTTATTGTCCATGACTCGCATCTGTAGATATTTTTATATATAAATTCTTCAACTATAAACTACAAAATAAAAGATAACAGAGATAAACAAGGACAATCATCTTTGTGAAGTCGCTCAGAGACATTAAATGAATTTCTTTTTGTTGATGTTATCAGGATCTCATGAACTTTGTTTAAGTGCTCATCTCACAATAACATTATGCAATAAAACGATAGAATACAAATATTGCATATGAAGACATGATGATAATAAGGCAACTGTTGAAACAAACAAGAAAAGTAGGGCTAACACAAATGTGATTGTATAGACAAATATGGATTGACATTTAACTCATTCACTCCTCTGAGCCAATACACTGTCTCGCAGTATTTTTTAAGCTGCTAAAAAGACAGTGTACTGGTTAGAAGAGCTGCAGGTGTGACAATAAGAGACAAAATTAGAAATGAAGAAATTAGAAGAAGACTGGATGTGAAACCAGTCATGCAATTCATAAAAGAACAACAGATTAACTGGTTTGGACAGCTGGCAAGAATGCCCTGGTATTGCCTACTACAGAGAGCCACCAAGAAAAAGTATAACGGGTACAGAGCACAAGGAAGACCACGCACAAGATAGAGTGACGGCATCAAGAACAGCCTTACGAAAATGAATATCAGCCTACAAAGTTGCCTTAAAACAAGCACACACAAGATCACTACACACCCTCCCCCTCTCCCACACACACCCCAAACACTGCTATAAAGAAGTAAATGGTGAAAGACAAGAAGGAGACAGTATACATTGCAAGATAACTGTGTCCGGAGGGAATAAGAAAATGACAGAGTGCAAGAGTTAACTGATTAATGTAGGTTAACACTTGCTGCCATCTTGGAATGACTTTCATTGGTTGAGATTTGCATACACATTGCTGCTGTCACTGTATAGTTTTAATACTTGGTACAAAAGTTGGTATTGAGCCTGTTAGAGTAGAAATTTGTGTAATAAATTGTATTATTGATGTGGAGGAAGACTGCAGTAAAACTATATAGAAATGGCAAAATACGTAATAACAAAGTTCTTTAGTTTTACAAAAACAATACACAGCAACGTTTCGACCAAAGGGCCTTTATCAAGCAAAGGATACAACGGAAGTGACAAATTTCACTGCTGTCACAGTAAACTACATACAGACTACGACACAAACATCCTAATGGTCCTAAAATGGAAAAGTCTTAAGAGCGTATGTTTTAGGATCGTTAGGATGTTTCTGTCGTAGTCTATATGTAGTATGCTGTGAAAGAAGTGAAATTCATCACTTCTTTTGTATCCTTTGCTTGATAAAGGCCTTTTGGTCAATACGTTGCTTTGTATTGATTTTGCAAAACTAAAGAACTTTGTTATTACATGGTTCGCCATTAATAATAAATGTTACAGAAACAAAGATACATAGTGTAGGAAATGATATATACAGAATGTTACAGAATTAACCTATAGAATCAGTGATCCCAATATTTCGATATTGAATGTATACATTGTGTATCCTTGCATCCCGAAATATCTGTCTGAGAAGACTTCATCGTTACTTGTTGGTGATCGTAGATAAATTGTGTACAAATGTGACGTCAAACACAACTCATTTGTTCTACATGGCTTAGCAAGATAGCAGATATGTTCGATTAGTGTGTGTGTTGATAAAGTAATTAGTTAAGTATTTTTATGATAAAAATATGTGCTGAAAATTTGGAAAATGGTCACTCTAAAATGATCACAATAGAGCAAGCTGTTGAACTAAGTTTGAATGAATCTATTGACATCAGTGTGTTGCCGGGGCCCTCAAGGTGAGCAAAGAATAGTAACACTACAATCTACAAGGAATGTTGTAAGAGGCGACTGAGGTAGGAGCCTAGAGAAGCCACCCTAGTAAATAAAAACCGACGCAGAAACTGGATGTGCTGACCTACTTTTAGGCACATAACTGACGCAATATTAAATTGCTCTTAGACTCTGATCACATACAAATCACAAATAGTGGTTAACAAGTGGTCAATATGGAGCATAAGAAGAAGAAAAAGAATGAATCTATTGATGAATGAAATTTAAAATGTGATTTTTCTGTAAGGATATTTGAAAGTGAGTGAGACCATCATTTAGACGATGAAGAATATTTTATTCGATTGATATTCAAGACATATATGTTCAATCTGGAGAACAAGCTACATTATATGTGATCATTCATGAGAATGAATCATGTGATATATCAAGTAAATTTAAAACAAGTTGATATTCTGCAAATATGTAATAGACAGGAATAACGAAGATGATGGGGTAAATCAATAACAGATTATAGAGCACATAGTGGTTGCTAACTTATCATGTTTTTAATCTTATCTTATCTTATCTTAACCACATTTACCGTGAAGCGTTGTGGAGGAGTGTTGCGCTTGATGTTGTCAGTCCATGCTTTCGCATGGATTCTTAGATGTTATCTATCCATCGTGTTCTTGGCCTGCCTCGTGCTCTGTGCCCTGAGTGTCGATTATTATAGGCACGTGATGGTAGTAAATGTGGTTCCATTCTCATTAGATGGCCGAACCACTTGAGTCTTTGCTTGTCAATGTACTGTATGCATGGTATAGTACCAACGATGCTTCTGATATTCTCATTTCTCACTCTGTCTCGCCTTGTAACGTTGACAGCTTTTCGTAGACATCTCGTTTCACATGCTGTAATCTTTCTTTCTTGTGTCTTAGTCAGGGTCATGTTTGGCACTGATAGCAGAGAGTTGGAATAAATATGCAGTTTATCAGTTGTCATTTGACTGTCATGTTAATGCTTGGATGTTTTAATAGTGGTGACAGTTGGTATGTCACTGCATTTGCCTTCTGACATCTAGTCTCGATTTCTCTATCCATCTTTCCATCTGCTGTGAATATACTCCCGAGATATGTGAATTCTGGAGTCTGTTGTATTTTGGCATTATTCATGTGTATATTTAGTTGACCTGTTGACCTACTTATTGTCATGACTTCTGTTTTGGAGGTGTTAATTTTCATGTCATATTTTTTGCATGTCACTTGCAGTGCATATATGTGTTGTTGAAGTTTGTGTTCGTTGGTGTAAATTATACTCTGATCATCTGCAAAGAGTAGTTTTTTTTTTTAAATTGTGGTTGTTATTGAGGTTGTTATCTGTCTTGGTTTCTTGCGTTATCCTGTCTATGTAAAAATTGAACATGTTTTTAATATCACTCTGATATGTACTGTTTTTGCTCAGAAGCTCAGGGAAGGCTTATAGGGTACAGGTGTCCAGGGTTCAAAGAGTTAATATTTAAGTCTTACTCTTGTGTGTTGTCACTTGGAATATGTGCGTTCTTAGTATTCTTGGAATATTGCGCTCTATATATGTTTTTGCTCAGAAGCTCAGGGAAGGGGTTTAAGGGTACAGGTGTCCAAGGTTCAAAGAGTTAATATTTAAGTCTTACTCTTGTGTGTTGTCACTTGGAATATGTGCGCTCTTAGTATTCTTGGAATATGTGCGCTCTTACTATGTTTTTGCTCAGAAGCTCAGGGAGGGGTTTTAAGGGTACAGGTGTCCAAGGTTCAAAGAGTTAATATTTAAGTCTTACTCTTGTGTGTTGTCACTTGGAATATGTGCGCTCTTAGTATTCTGATTTTTTCTAGTTTGTTTTATTAATAAAGATTTAAACCGTTACAATATTTGCCGGATGATGTTTGATCTTTTGTAAATTTATTTCATCATATTTCCATTAATTGTGATTAATAAATCGAGGTATTCAAAACTGTAAGCCGTTGTGTGTTGCTGTGGCTCATAAGGGGAGCAAAGAATAGTAACATTGTGACCTACAAAGCATTTTGTAAAGCATTGAAGCTTACTCTAATAAATAAAAAGTATTGCAGAAATTGGATGTGCTGGCCTACTTGTAGGCGCATAACTGGCACAAACATACAATGCTCTTAGGCTCAGATCACATACAAATCACAAAAAGTGGTTTAACAAGTAGTCGATATGGAGTGTTCGAGGAACAAGAAAAATCTTTATGCATCTTCCAGTTTATCTCTCATTCGAAAGGTACTCGGCTCACTTCCAGTGTGGTACAATTGGGATATTTTTCCCAGAGATCCTTCATTTAAATGCAAGTGAGATCAAGTTCCAAGTCCTATCGGAAATGGACGATAAAATGGAAGTCCCATGTGTTATTCAAGTAAAAGAACCTTGATTAAAATCAAGGTGCAAAATCCCTTTGTAAAACGAAAAAATGCCCTGCAAAATTCCTGGCAAACACAAAAACTGCAAAATTCTTCTGTCTTAAAATAAATTTTTCAAATTAAAATAAATTAAAATAAAATTTTTACAAAATTTTCTAAATCGTCTAAAATTACATCAGGAAACCTCGCCAGTGCTGCGAAGTTCATTGCACTGCTGCTGAGATCGACCTATGTAAGAAAGAGATCGGAGCACACCTGGTTATTCACTGAAATGATGATGCAATCATGATGGTCCTATCAATCAATCATTCAATCAATCAATAGCAACTACACATGTTTCAGCAACCACATTAAATCTCTTGTATGTGTCATAATTAAACACTGCAGCATTGCATCATATCTCAATGGAGATGATGCTTAACTTATTTTATACAGAGGAAATCAAAGAAGCTGCATACAATGAAACGTTATCAAAAGAATAAGAAACAGATAATCCAGATTCTTCTGACATATAATGCGAAGAGGAGGTTTAGAAAGTTGGTGACAACAGGTAAAATTCAGGAAGAAGAGATTGTGGAAGAGGGGGAGAAGATGTTGGATTGTCTGATATCTTGGTTTGACAAAAGATTGACATCAGAACTGATTACCTGCACGAAGAAGAAAGAGTTGTGAGAAACATGACCTGCGCCATCAGGCATGGGCACTTGATTGAATACAGATGAAATGTTTAACAATTTCAACTAACCTCCATGTAGAGATGACCAGTCTTTCTCCCCACATTATGCTATCAGTGCCAAGTCTGGATGCTGACAACAAATGATATAAGGAATCTAGTCACGATAGAGATGAAGTGTTTACACAGAATGCTGGGGGTGACAAGAAGTGACCGGTTGAGAAATGAAAACAGGAAAAAAGTGAGAACAACATCAGTACTAAACTTCATCAAGAAACAGCAATTAAATTGTTAGGCCACATAAGCAAATTACCAACAGACAGTGCACCTCAGAGAGCAATGCTGCTCAATACAATGGGTACAAAGCAAAAGGCAGGTCACGCAAAAGATGGACCTCAGAGATAACAGAGGCGACGAAAGACACTATCTACGAAGCGCACACAAAGACCCGTTTTAGAAATCTCTTCTTGACCTGACACTGTGAGGCAAAACAGGATTGGAGAAAAGAAAGAAAGAAAAAAAGAGATGATTTGTAATGTAAGTAAAGCAAATAAACTAATTACTAGAAATGCTAGAAAAAGAAATCTGTGTCTCACCAGGGTTGGGATAACCTGAGGTCTAACAGCTTTGATAGCTCCAACAACCAGTGGTACTGTACAGGAACCATCATTGTCCATTCTGTCCAGCAGGAGCGACAAGACACACACCAAACCACTGTAGCTAGCACCATTTCTGCCAATGTAGACCAACAATCTTATCAGAACATTAATGATTTGTGTGAGCATTTATACATTGGATGTGTCTGTCCTACATGCTGTAGGAGACTATAAGAGGGTACAACATACTCACTTCTCGTGCAAACTACATTGCTCATTAACTCTTTCCACGCCATTTATTTCCTCAATTTTAGCAGTTAATTCAAGGAAGTAAAAAAAAAAAAAAAATTACGATCCCAACTTACTTATCAATAAATAAACATATATATATTATTATATACTAAATTGAAGAAAACTGGACACCTCAATCATAATAACAAGGTTAAAAGTAGTATAAGTAAAACAGTAGAAGTAAAACTAGAAAGACTTCTTATAAGGAAGCAACTCTATGGCGCAGTGTGCGGCTTAAAGCGTGCAATGGACTTCCGCCATGGCGCAGTGTGCGGCTTAAAGCGTGGAAAGAGTTAAAGGATCATCTACATCTGACATGTCCACAATTGCTCCAATATCCTCCTAAACATGTCTTTCAGTGTGTTCAGAATAACAACATTTGTCTCATAACTTCCATTCGATGCTGGTTGATGTATCTACTGGGGTTTCTATTATGGTTTTTCCTTTTTTGCTGCACCTATCGGTATGCATAACTTGCACAATTCAAGATGAAGAGCTTAATTTTTGCTGCACCTATCGGTATGTTTAACTTGCATAATTCAAGATGAACTCCTTAATTTTTGCTGTACCTATCGGTATGCATAACTTGCACAATTCAAGATGAAGACCTTAATTTTTGCTGCACCTATCGGTATGCATAACTTGCACAATTCAAAATGAAGACCTTAATCTTCTTTGTTGACATCTTCAGAGCATATCTTTTCTCTTAGAGCATTGAGGATGTCGTTTTTGTCCATAGAAGGCCCATTCTCAATTGTAGCATTGCTCCCCAGTGCAGCATGTCTCTCATTGCCGTTCAGTCGAGAATGACGTGGGACAAAGATGAAGGTGAGTAACTGGATTGTCACGTTTTGTATTTATTGTATCCACTGCCTTCGTACATAACCAGTCTTTATAATCTGTATCATGCTCATAGAGCCACTGAGCATGCATGCATAAGTGAATGACTGTGTCTTTAGCCACTCCAGGGATTTTGTCCCCGCTATAATTTCCATAGTCATGCTGCTGGTAGTGTCGCATGTGAGCAACTTGCTTCTTAGATGACCTTTCCTTTAGTTATATCCATAATGGCTCATGCTCTCTGTCTACACACCACATAAGATAGTAAAGTCTGATTTACTTGGTTGATAAGAACAAACACAAACAAAGAAACAATGAAACTTTTCAGTTACTCAAACAATACATACAAACTATTCAGCTAAACACACAATTGAATAGAAATAAATTGTTTAGTTATTCAAACAATCATGGAGACAGTTTTTGACAAATCTAATACTAAACAAATTTTTAGTTACATCAAGGGATGATGATGATGTTGATGGGCATGCAAGAGTCAGGAATAATGAGAGGGCTGATAGATTGACTGGCAGGGTTATGATATCAGAGGAAGTTGCAATGGACTGAAATGAAATTCTTAACTCATTGAGTCTTTCCAAACTGAGGAGTTTCAGGTTTTGTGAAATCCAGTCACTGACCAGATTGAGAGAGATTGGTGTTGATATTAGTACAGATTGAAAAGAACAACATATCAAATATGCAAAGAGATTGATTAATTAACATTGAACTGATGCGCTGGGCTGATGGACACTACTGTATTTATTGAGGTGGAGATTGGAGCACCAATGGACAGGTCTGGAGTTCTATGATAATAGTTCTCATATAACTGATAACTGATGTTGCTGTTTATACAAATGGGTCAGTGCATCATGGTGAGAAGTAAAGCTGGGGTATCTTGGTTAGAGTGCAGGTAGGGTTGTTGCAGAGTGAAGCAGAGCATACAGAATAAATACTTCGAGTCTGAAGATGGAGGATGAGGAAGTAACTGCTGTCTTAGAGTGGTTCCCTAGGGTCATTGTTGTATTTTACTCCCAGTCAATGCTTAGAAAGGTACAAAATTGAAAATTGTGGTCTGAGTGGATGATGTCTACTGATGTTTCCAACCTACAGAGGCTTATGTGGATCTACTGTCCTGGACATGTAGGTGTTTGTGACAATGAGAGGGCACACAGGCTTGTATCAACAGCAGGGAGTGTACGATGGAGTTTGTCTGCTCTCTCTCAATGTCATCAACACCCATGTGCCCTGGCAAAATGATGTAATTCTGTGAATTGCTGACAATTGTAGTAATTCATTCCATTGCATTCGCACCGAATCAGCCTCCACCTTTCGGATCATACTCAATGAATCACTCAGAATGCACACATGAGTGTACTTTTGTGACTCCATTCAGAGTAGGGCCTTAGTCACTGCCATTACTTCTATTTTTCTATTAGTATGACAAGTCTTTTAAAAGATGTTACATAAACAATGAGTAAATTACCTGCACATGTAAATTGTTCTGCCTTCACTACCTGGGTTAAGTGACCTAATTTCAGTAATGAGAGTCAACATATTTTCTGGGTGAAGATCTGTAGTTAAGCACTTTAAATGTATCAGAACTGGTTCTTCCTTTAGTTGTAATTGAGAACAAAATAATTGTTAATGTTTCTATACGTAATGACGATGGAAATGTGAACAAATAATTGTCTGTATAATTTCTTCATTGATATGTCATGAACTTGAGAATGATATCTCTACATACATCTGAAGTTATGGTGCATGAACATAACACTTCTTCTTCAACTTGAGAAAGGTATCTCTACATACATCTGAAGTTATGTTTCATGAACATAACACTTCTTCTTCAACTTGAGAAAGGTATCTTTACATACATCTGAAGTTATGTTTCATGAACATAACACTTCTTCTTCAACTTGAGAAAGATATCTCTACATACATCTGAAGTTATGTTTCATGAACATAGCAATTCTTCTTCAACTTGAGAAAGATATCTCTACATACATCTTATGTTATGAACATAAACTTTTCAACTTTAGAAAGATATTCTACATACACTAGTTTTCTTCATGAAACAACACTTCTTTCACTGTCCCTAGGCATAGGTCAGCAACCAAGGCCTTCCAGCACCTATGCCAATGCAATCTTTTCCAGATCTCTCCACTATCTCCCCATTTTCTTGCCATGAGTCATCCTTTCGGGGTCCCACCCTCTTCCCTGGGTGGCGAGCTATGAATTTTCCTTGTTGTGGTTTCTGTAGCTATCTAGTGTTTTTACGGAGTGTTGTAACTAGCCCTGCGCTCAACGTCGCTCAACGTCCTTAGTCGCTTCTTACGACATGCCTGGCAGGTAACAGTGGTTATATTCGTTACACCCCTAATTTGGGCCCCAGTAACCACTTAGGCGGAACATACCTCAAATTTAAAACTAAATGTTTGTTTTAATATCACAGTGATCTGAATACATGGTTTGTAATAATAAAATTATACTGTCATCTTCTTCTTCGTTCGCTCTATATCAATCATTTTCTAAATCAATCTTTGTGTTTTAGAGCATGAGTACATTGTGACAGTTAGACACCTACAGACCCATAGCCAGAACTTTCAGTTTCTGTGTACCTGTTTTTTTCTTGTCATTTCTACACAGGACAAAAAAACTAACCTAGGGGAGTCCATCACCGTGCTCAAATATGACTCAAAATATCATACACAAGCTGGAGAAATTTCAAAATAAATGTTTAAAAAGAATCCTGCAAATATTCTGGCCAAATAAAATAATAAATGAGGAGCTGTTAATACGAACAAACTGTGCATCACTGTAGACCATCAAAAAGGTGAAGATGAAAGTGAATTTGTCATACATGTCATATGCCAGTAGAGATATTGGCTAGAACAGCTCTCAGATGGACAGTGGATGGAAAAATAAGGCCTGGACGTTCAAAGGAAACATGGAGGAAAAATTGTGGATGGGGTGGAGAAAAATTGTGGTCTGACATGGGAAACAATTGGAAGATAGACGGCACAACGGCAGCAATGGACATCTCTTGTGGAAGCCTTATGTGTCAAACGGTACATGAAGAAGAAATAGCAGTAAAAAAGGCAAATTAATATTCCTTTAAATCCGATTCTTTGAAAAACAAAATGAGAAAAAACTTACAGCAGCAGATGTTGACAGTTTGGTATTCATGTATTCTGTGTCAGCAGTAACAGTAACTTTTCTTTGTTGCCATAATTTGTTTTTAGAGATTGTCTTTGTTTCCAACTCAAACATGGAAAATGTCATTGCTTGATTATCACTTGAAGGTAGGTACTCTCCGATCGTCTGAAAGAAATAATCACACATTTATCTCCTTCTGTACGCAGTTATTTCCTCAGTTGTGCAGAGTTAATTCAAGGGAGACAAAACAGGATATATATTTATATATATTATTATATTAAATAACTCAAGAAAACTGGACAACCTATGTGAAAACAAGATTAAAAAGTAGTAGAACTAAAATAGTCGAAGTAAAACTAGAAAGACTTGTGTAAATGAAACAACTCGAATGGTGCAGTGTACGGCAATTGGCATTCAATGGAATACACTGTCTCATAGTGTGCAGCAATTGGCATGGAAAGAGTTAATAATTCTATGTTGTTTATTTATATTAATTCTACTTATTGCTATAATAAAGTAGTTGATTGCTTGATTGGATGATCATCATCATTGCATTTTGATAAATAACAATATGGATTTCTTTCTGACACAGGAAGATCTCACCAGCAGGCTACATGTACTCCACATTATAAGCATAGGGTCACAGATTTAATATTGAAGATGGTGAACATTTCTATAGGAATTTATTTTTAATTTTTTAGGAATTTAATTAATTTTGTTCGAAGAGTAGATATCACTTGACTTGGAAGCTATAAAGAAAGATTCATGTCTGGAGAATAAATTGTACAGAACAGAAGAAGCACAATAGAAAGATTCATGTCTGAGAATAAATTGTACAGAACAGAAGAAGCAGTTCCAGATTCTCAAGAACTGAAGATGACAATTTAACATACAATATTGTGGAGAAAACTGGTACAGACAGGAAAATCAGCTTCATTTTCAACACTGTGCACGCAGGAGGCAGAGGTAATAAACAAATTGATAGATATGCTGGCGTTATTCTACAATATCAGAAGGAGCTCCAATGTACCGAAATGACATTCTTGACGCCTTGGAATAGTCTTTTCAAACAGAAGAGTTTCAGGGCTGTGAATCCCAGTCGCTGACCAGGTTAAGAAAAATTGGTGTCGATATTGGTACAGACCAGAAAGAACGACATCCTAAACAGGCACAAATATTGATCATTCAACATCGAACTGGCGTTTTGGCCTGCTGGGCTTGTTGAGGCGGAGATCGGAGCATCTAAGACCTTTGTGCTATGATGATATTCCTTATATAACTGATAATGGAGAATATTGTGGATATTGTGTGGCGTATGTGGCCTAGGGGATAGTGACTCAGTCTATTAACCCTGACATTTTGAGTTCGAATCACGCTCGGACAGTTTGGCTGCATATTGTTTCACGGTGATTTTGACAAAAGGACGATGGCACCACCCTTTCAGAAAGCAATGGCAAATTACTGAACGTAATAATGCCTAGAAAAATCACAAACAGCGTTGAAAAGCTGGGGTTGATTCACAAAGTCCTGTAAAGAATATGCAACTAATTTTTTTAAATGGAGAATAAAAGTAGTAGGCTCATGTTAAGTTAAGAATATTTCATTTTATGAATGTCCATAGTGCTCGAATTCTTAATATCTCCAGCATAGGCACATGACATACCATTGCTTTTTAATGATAGCACATGCATTGGTAATGACACATTTTCATTAATGCCACACCAATCTTCAAACCCAGTTCTCGCAATCTAGTAGTTGACGGGATTGGTTTAGATGAAGGTCTTCTGTGGCCACGCTATGAGGCGTCACGATGTCAGCTCTGTCCATTGGCTGGCCCTCTGATATAGCGGCAGAGCCAGCCAGTCTGTCTGCTCTCTCATTGCCAACGACACCATGTGCCCCGGAACAAAGACAGTGTAATTCTGCAAATTGTTGACGCCTGCAGTGATTCAGTTCATTTCTACGCACCGAACCGCCTCACCTTTCTTCAATCTGAATTCTTTACAGTCTCACTATTTGCATATGACTAATTGTTAGGATAATGTATGCATATTATATACATGATAGAACGATGCATTGGTTCATTCAATGTTAGTAGCTGCCATGATTCTAAGTACGATAGTGTGTTAGAGCATTAGTAATAACTTGGTCAATATTGTCTGTAAAGCATGGACTGCGATTAAACTTTACACCCAAGTAACTCATAGATGCTTTTTGAGTGATTGTATTGTCCATCTATTTTCTTCTTCTAAGCTCATATCAACCAGCCTGTTAACCAATCTATGTGATTTGTATGTGATCTACAATATGTATGTGCACCTACAAGTAGGCCAGCACATCCGATTTCTGCACTGCTTTTTATTTACTAGGTAGCATCCCTAGGTCCTACATCAGTCGCCTCTTTTCCGACATGCCTTGTAGGTCGCAGTGGTACTATTCTTTGCTTATCTTGTTGACCCTGCACCACACGGGCATATGTTCATCTATTATGACATTTGGTGTTTCAGAATTTACAATGTGATTACTTAGCAAAAACCATGATAGTACAGCTTTGGTGTGGTTAATCGTTGCACTAGAATGGTTCCATCAAGTAAGTCATATTCAAATAACTTTCTTTCTGCTCAATCACAAAAGCTGGATCAATGATTTCCAAATTGTGACTCACTTTGTTACCATTTCAAATGATATGCTGTCACCATTCTCTCAGACCTAATCTAGTGGGACATTCTTCTTCTTCAGCCTTCACTCCTATGGAGGCACAGGTCCACAACTAAGGTCTTCCAAGTCCTCCTTTCCAAAGCAATCTTTTTCAGATCTCTCCACTCTCTCCCCATTTTCTTGCATTCCATTTCCAACTCTCTCTTCCAGATGTTCTGGTCTTCCAGGTTGACAGGTGAGTCATTAGCCCGATTACCTTTCGAATTTCATTGGGTTACTTCATAAGTCCTTTACACACCTGGACATGCTGGAGTGAGGAAACAACGTGCTGACTTTCTTTCAAACAATGCCCGACTCAAACGGGCAGAACTATGGACAGAGATGATATCATCAATTGCGGTACGCTCTCAATTATGTGATATGGGCAAGTCTCAGACACTGGAACGAGTTCGAGAATTAGGCGTTAAGTTTGGACATGCCAGACAGTGTCGCTTCAGGGAGAGAGAAAGTTATAGTAATCAACTTCTCAAGGGTACGGTGAGCAAATGGACTTTGGGATGAGCTCTGCAGCGGAGGACAGAGCATGCATGGGAATGTCCAATGTGCTGTGACGTCGATCGATAACATAACATAACATAAGTCCTTTCTGTGTGTTTTTTCGGTGGCTAGCTAGGAATTTCCTTTGTTGTGATTTCTGTAGAAATCTAGTGTTTGTCTTTATGTGGTGGGATAGCTAGCCCCGGTCGAACCTCCTTAGTCGTCTCTTAGATAAGCTGGCAGGTAACACTTGTTCTATTTTGTCACCCAATAACCACTCGGTTGAACCTAGTGTGACATGCCACAGCAATTTGTAACCAATAAGTTAGACTGTCACTATTCAGAAGCACCATACCAGGCATAATGGCTAATCCCTGAATTCCCAGCGTGCGAACGCAGAAGAAGTATGTCACTATTTAAGGGTACTACTTTGTTACTCAATCTTCCTAAGCAATAATTACCTGATCTGTAGCCTTCAGATCATCCTCAAATGCTACAATCAAGGACACATTGTACTGTGTGACAAGACGCCAGAAATCAATAACAGTTGTTGGAAGTGGTAGCTGTGTCAGAAATTGTTGATTCTGTTTCCTGAAACTCTGTTGGAAATTTTTTTTAAATGACCACAAGTTCATATTACAACTTTATCATCATGTTCGTCTTGAGAGATGTTTTATATAGCATCCATGATGGATATTATTTATGCTCTTTTGGTTTCACTTCTATTTCTAGTAAAAACCACTTTGATATGCTCTGGTTATCGAGTACACTTTGCTTTTAAGTAGTTTCTGGTTAATATTAAAGTTGAATAGGAACAGAAAGTAATGGAAAAGCAATGAAATAGTGCATGCCATTCAAGTGACGTTTCGTCCATACAATAAGCCATTTGTGCATTCAAGTGCTGTTCCGTATGCAATCAGATAATGTCAGAATGTTGTGTTTACCAGTTCTCATACCAGCTTTCAGAGCATGTGTACAGATGCGCCTCTTCTGCTGAGCTTCTTGATGTACTCTCTTACTGGGACAAAACAGCATTGATGTAATCTCTTACTGGGACCAAAATAATAGACTTTGTCTCTTATTGAGATCTAAGGGAAGACTGCAGTAAAACTATATAGCAATGGCGGAACACGTAAAAATAAAGTACTGTAGTTTTATAAAATATAAAAACCATAACAATACACAGCAACGTTTCAACCACAATGTTTGTTTTTAGTCACAGATTTTCATTTTAGTGGCGTTAGGAATTTATTGTTTTATTCTACACGTGTGTGCTGTGTGAGAAGTGAATTTCTTCAATTCTCTTGTATCCTTTGCTTCATTAAGTCCTTTTGGTCAAAACGTTGCTGTGTATTGTTATTTTTTGGGGTGAAACTACAGTACTTTGTTTTTACGTGTTTCTCTTATTGAGACAAAAATATAACTTATATTTCTTGACCTTGGACAAATAAAGTGAACATGTAATCTATTAATAGAATAAATACAGAATGAATGTAATGTCTTACTGGGACATATACAACATTAATGTATTCTTTACCGGCGCAAAACAGCATTGATGTAATCTCCCAAATAGTCTGTCTTACACTGTAATACTGGTGCATACATCATCTCTGGAGTAAAAGTAATAAAAAATAGCTTACACATTATGCTAATCCACTCCATAAAATAATATTACATGTAGTGACCATAGACTGTATTGGTGATAGAGGAATAGTACATACTACCACAACTTCTGTAATGAATACATCGACATTAGCACACACAAAATTATTCATGGTACAGGATAATTGTAACTTAATAGATAGAACAGTTGTTTGAATTGACTATGGTTTGATTGATTGATAGGACCATCATCATTGCACTTCGGTGAGTAACCATGTGTGCTCCAATCTATTTCTTACCCAGGAAGATATCGGCTGAAGTTCATGAACTCCTTACAAATGACGAGGAAAAATATCCAGATGGCTCAATGAGGGAATGAACCTGGTACCTTTGGCATGAGAGACAAGCTTCTAACCTCTATGCCACAAAGATTGAGGGTGAAACAAGTAGTTATCATTTTAATCCAGTGAAAAAACCAGGCCTATATATTCAAGTTTTTTCAATATGTTTGTGGGAAGTGGAATACATGTACCAACATCTTATTAATAACGTAAATACTAATTAGTATGCAAATTCTACGATGTACGAAAATCAACAAATCTGAGGTGGTCAGACTGGATCAGATCAGATCTGGAGAAAATCGGTAGGGTGGCTGCGGTAATACTGAGGAAATAGGCGATAGAGTAAAGACTGGTATATACAGTATTACATAAGAAGGGAAAAATTATTATAAGATATGAAAAAAAAAAACATGTCATATCTTATAATTAATTTTTTCCTTCTTATGTAATACTGTATATACCAGTCTTTGCTCTATCGCCATATGCTAAAATTCTATGGCTTTTCCCCTTTGGTATTGGATATACTATGTGATTTTCACCAGAATAAATACATTAATTGTCTAATACAAATCAGAATCTGAAGGTTTGTTGAATTTTAAAATACAATTTTTACACCAATTTTGTTTGCTAATCAGATTCAATTATTTTGGAGGAAAAAAATGGCGTGGCATCTGTATATACATTTTTTTTAGTATTTGATAATAGTTCTTTGATTTATCTAGAAAATAATATATAATTCATAACATTCCATTTGACAACCATGAAGTTTAATTGATACATACATCATCATCATGATCAAATGTCCTGAGCAGAACTTTGCCATTATAACAGCCCTTCGAAATTTATCTCTGTCCCATAGGCCAGATGTTCCACTTCTGTAGCCGTCATGCTCATCAGTTACATCATGACTCCATCTTCTCCATGGTTTTTCTCTTCTTCTCTTTGCTGGTATCCTTCCTTCCATGATGGTCTTCTCCAGCCCTTTTTATATGTCCAAAATACCTCAATTTTCTCTTTCTTATTTGTAACCTCATATATCAAATGGAAGGATAATGTAAAGAAAAAAACATTAATTTGGCATCCTCATATTTTTCAATGTGATAGTGAATATATTAACTTTTGCTGAGCCTGATTATAATCTCTGGCGTGTATTGTTTATTTACTTTATGGAGCATCCAATTTATTTTCATGGATTGCTTCAGGAGCATCTTTAATGTTTTTGCAGTGCTGGGATACGTATGGCTGTTCCAGGTTTCCTTTCATCATTGTTAGCTCATCTGTCTGCTTGTTTATAGGAAGAATGTTGTGGACTGAAATCTACTGCAGGATCAATTATGTTTTTGTGATCTACAAAACAATATTGAGTTTCATTTCTTAGATAAGAATGTAAGAACAAATAATGCAACCAAACTCAACTGTATAAGGAGTCTTCTAAACAGAACATCAGAAAAGAAGGCAAAAGGAAGATCATGAAAAAGATGCTTAGATGGCATAGTAGAATTATGTCAAAAAGCAAAATAACTATCACTCAAACCACTAAAGCAGCGAAAGACAAAAACAGAAAAACCACTATTCTGGGAAATAACCCGGTAACAGTGTGATGAAAAAAGAAGAACATTTCTTAGATGAGTCTGTCTTGTCTGAAATATACGAGATTTATATTATATTATATTATAATATATCTCGTATTATATCTTGGAGATTGGACATAGAATCACTTGGAAACAAAATTGTATGGGGTGCCA
Source organism: Arion vulgaris (assembly GCA_020796225.1). Classification (NCBI taxonomy): domain Eukaryota; kingdom Metazoa; phylum Mollusca; class Gastropoda; order Stylommatophora; family Arionidae; genus Arion; species Arion vulgaris. The sequence goes on from CM036755.1 coordinate 82,408,623, forward strand.
CTTCCTTACTGATTATGCTCTACAAGGCTGGAAGAACTGCCGTCATCTCTGCTCTAAAGACAGCACATGTTTCTCTTACTTGAAGATAATGAATAACATTTTCCTCGATAGGGCATATTATAAAGAAGGAAGACATTTAAAAACTGTATACAGCTAACAGAGAAAAACACAAAATTACTTATTGACTTACTTGGTGTGATGTTGTTCAGACGATTCTTATGTCTGTTGTTGACATTTTGACTGTTCTCATAAACATTTGAAGGGTCTTCGGCAGACTCAATATTTTCTTTGTCATCTTCCTCATCACTCTTCACGTCACAGATGATCTGATCAAAGAAAATGTAGAAAATGTCTTCTTCTTCTTCTTCAATGATCTTCGTCTTCTTCTTTTGTCATCACATTGTTACCGGGTTGTTGCTCAGTGTCGTGGTTTTCTGTTTTGTCTTGCGCTGTTCTGGTGGCTTGGGGGATTGTTATTTTTGTTCTTTTACAGGATTCTGCTATGCCATCTAATCATTTTTTTGGTGGTCTGCCTCTCACCTTATTCCCTGATGTTCTATTAAAGAAGACTCTGTATACTGTGGAGTTTGGGTGCATTCTTATTAAGTGGACAAACCACTTCATTCTTTGTTTCTCAATGTAATTTAAGCAATGTTCTGTTCCAACTTTCTTTCTTGCCGCTCTCAGCAAAGTTCATTTCAGGGTCTCCTTAGGTCGTCTTCTCTTTCTTGAAACCTTTGCATCCCACTTCAATGCCTGCTTTGACATTCATTGATCACTTCTTCTCAAAGTGTGTCAACATATCTCCAGCTTCTCCTTCTTATAAGATGGCTCTCTTCAATGATAACTCTAATATTTTGGTTACATACGATAAGTAAATAAATAAAATCCAAGTATTGATACCATTGTCCCAGGTTTGACCTCACATAGCTAGGATTCTCTCTGCAGAAATGGTGTCATACTGAGAGTATTGCACAAAGCATGAACTATGTAACTCTGACAACAATACTTTGTGTCTAGACAAAATTCACCAGTAAACAGAACAGAGCAGTCCGGATTTGAACCCATAAGCTATGGAATACAAAGCAAAGGCTTAACCACTTAGCCACAGAGACCGCATAAAGAGAAGAAAAGAAATGTTAGGCAGATGAACAAAGGAAGACAACATGGTAAATGTGAGAGAGTATAGTAATACGTTGAATTCATACATGTGCCCATGTGTTGCCAGGGCCCAATAAGAAGCAAAGAATAGTACCACTGCGACCTACAAGGCATGTCTAAGAGGCGGCTGTATGGCATAGGAAGCTGCCCTAGTGAATAAAAAGCATCGCGGGAATCGGATATGCTGGCCTACATGTAGGCGCATAACTGGCACAACGTGCAATCACTCTTAAGCTCAGATCACATACAAATCACACAGCGTGATTTAACAAGCGGTCGATATAGAGCATTCGAAGAAGAAGAAGAATTCATACATTAAGTTGACAATGTTGCCATTCTAACAGCTCTTCAGAATTTTTCTCTCTCGTAGGTCGGATGTCTAAAGTTTGCTGCCGCCATGTTTAAATCCTCTATCACATCTTGGATCCATGTTTGCTGTGGTCTTCTTCTCTACTAGGATGATTTCTTCCATAACTGTTTTCAGTTTGCAAAATCTTACAGTTACTAGTCTGTACAACTTTGTTTCCTGTTGGATAATATACATATAATTTCCTATATGCCTTGTCTACATACCCTAGATTTCTAATGAGCGCAATATACTCATGTTCTCAGAGCATACCACACAGATCCCAAAGAGCAGTTAACTTGTTTGATAAAAAGGAACGAATGCAAACAACAATAGTAGGTACAATAACTGTGAAACAGATAGACACTAAGAACATTCCATAATTTATTTCTCCAGAGAGTAAAATCATTTAAGATTTCAACATTGTCACAGCAATAATTTTGGACACAGTTTCTGTAAACAGATATTGCTCAGTAAATAATTCTAGCAAAAACATAACAAACATAATTTCTTATTTTCTCTAATTCTGTTGTGCCTCACAGTGCCAGGGTAAGAAGATATTTCTAGCATCGGATTTGTGAGTGCGTAAATAATGTGTTTTGTCACCTCTTTTATCTCTAAGGTCCACCTTTTGTGTGGACAGCTTTTAGCTTGTATCCTCTGTATCAGAGTAACATTGCACTTTCATTCTGCTGGTAATCTGCTTCAGCAAGTCTGTTGATAATCTGCGAATGTGGTCGAACCATTTAATTTGTTGTTTCTTGATGAAGTTTAGTACTGATGAGTACCAACTTTTTTCTGGATGTCTTTATTTCGAAACCAGTCTCTTCTTGATAGCCCCAGCATTCTTCGTAGATACTTAATCTCTGACATGACTAGTACAACCGTTAAAACTAAGAACCTCTGAAGACAGCAAAGGCTCACCGCATTGCAGGACACCAGTAAAATAGTAAGCAGGCCTCATGCAAAACTCAGTCAGAAGTGCAACACCAGGCATCATGACCTCTGCCTGAATTGACAGCGGGTGAACGCAAAGAAGAAGAAAATTAGGAGTTTCAAAGATGTTTGTTTAATTCATTGTGAGCTATCTTCACAAGCTACAGGCTGCAACATTTGCCCTGAGCATGAATTATAATTTAACAAACATGTGATTTTCCAAACATGGATTACAAAGATAGATTACTCAATAAAGTGAAGACAAAAACTTGGTGTCAAGATTATATATCTTGAAAAATTATTCCTATTCTGGGTAGACTGACATAAAAAGTAAGAATATTGAAGATGATAACGTATAACTTTGCAGTTTGTCAAAGTAACTAGTTTTGTTAATGACTCTGTTTGTAACTTTGTTCTGTGTGTTTTTTTTTGTTTATTCACAAAATAGATGAGACTGAAGTTAAACTATTTGATTGGCAAAACACGTAATCACAAAGTACTGTATTTTACAAATTACAAAAACAATGACAAAATACAGCAACGTTTCACCAACAAGGCCTTTATCAAGCAAACGAACAACAGGAGTGACGAATTTTTAAAAAAACATATGGACGACTACATACAAACGTTTCTAATGAAAATCTGGGAATAAAAACGAATAACGAAATAAATGTAACACAAAAACACACATAAAAACTAGAAATAGACAAGAAAAGAAACAATCCATGCATGTTTTCACAGTGACTCAATGAGTATGCTCAGGAAGATTGAAACAGGATGGGCTAGGAGACATTGGATAGAATCGCTGGGGAGGTCTCAGCTGACAAAGATCAGTTTTATTTTGTGCCAGGGCATGCAGGTGTAAGGGGAATGAACGTAGGATAGGCTTGCAGGTATGGCTGCTGTCCAAAGCGACGAGCAATGGACCAGGCTGATATTATAAATTCCTTAAGGAGAGAGGGCGTGTACATGATTCACGTAATAGCGGTGAATCCACAACACTAACCAGACTGCAAGAACTCAAAGTTAAGTGTGGTGTAGCTCGACAAGAACGCTATGCTGCAGACAAAGAAGAATTGTAAACCAACAAAGAACCGGTGTCGTTAGTCGCCACACGCTGATGGACATACTGAAGGAGAGATCGGAGGACTTATGGACTAATTTGTTCGACGTGCAGTGATGGTGATCCGACGACTAAACTAAAACTAAAAAAGAAAAGAAACAATGAAAAATCAAGTAAATATATAACTTGAATACATGCAACATATGCCCATATAGATTACAAGGCATGAGAAGAGAAAGTACTAAGCAGTAGGAATGTAATACGTTGAGCCCACGTGGTCGCAAGGTACCATACAACGAAGTCAACCGATTTTCCAGAGCAAATCGACTTCGATCATCCGAGGAACATGATCGGATGGCTGTGACCTGGACATCGTGAGCTCCTAAATGGCCAGTATCATTGAAATGGGTAGCTACAGGGGTCAGAGAGCATTGGCGTATGTCGCGCAAGTGTTGGGTGAATCGGTCACTGAGCCTCTTGCCTGTTCTCGCGATATAAGCATTGTTACACCGCTTACAGATAATGACATACATAAGATTACGGGACTCGCACGTGAAACCATCTTCAATAACAAACGTGGCTAAAGGAAAAGATACAGTCGCGTCTGTATCCACAAGCACACGTGTTGCAACGCCGACGGCCACACTGAACAGTGCCAAAATGAGTCTGTATATTGGACTTAAGGTGACTGTGTACCAACATATCCTTAAGACTTCTGTCCCGTCAATAAGCCACCAAAGGATAGTTGAGGAAGACAGAGCGGGTCTCAGGATCTGACTTAAGGATAGACAGATGACGGAATAAAACATTTTTCACCAGTGAACTATGGGTGGAAAGTTAAGATAAGTTTTACTCGGTCAGAGTTAGTAGTCCTATGCTGGCTGGTAAGGGCCTGCTGGCGAATGATTTTCTGAGCTCGATTCATAGCAGATACAAGCACTTCTCGGGTATAGGTGCCTGGGAAGAAATCAAGCATCTCGCGAGCTCTATCAAGAAAATCATCGTCCTCGCTACAAAGCGACGCCAAGAGCTGCGAGAATGGCAAAGAACACGACAAGCCTGGGGATGGGAAGAAGTATAAAGGGGAAAACTATGTGCATCAGTAGGCTTGTAATATACTGATGTTAGTGATAGTGATGTTAGTGATTTGGTTTGGCCACTTAATAAGAATGCATCCAAACTCACAGTATACAGAGTCTTCTACAACAGAACATCGGGAAAAGAAGGCAGAGAAGACACGGAAAAGATGGTTAGATGGCGTAGCAGAATCCTGTGAAGAGCAAAGATAACAATCACACAAGCCACCAGAACAGCGCAAGACAAAAACAGAAACCACGACACTGGGCAACAACCCGGTAGCAGTGTGACGACAAAAGAAGAAGAAGTGATAGTGGATAGGTATATGGTGATAGTAATGTCAAGAAAGTTGACACAATAGTGGAGATATAGAAGTAAAACTGATAGAAGGTTGAAAACATTAATGAAATTTATGAAGTGTGACAAATCGGCGTCAGGCATACAAGTAAGTGCCATAGTCATCTGTATCTGTGATAGACAGATGGAAGGGGACCATCATATGTATCCAAACTAGGTGTTCAAGATACACCTATGCACGACAAGCATAACTAGGTCCCATTTGAGTGCCTACGGCCTTAAAGCTCTCAAGTTCTTTCTCAATAGGAGAACTAATCCACTTGTGTCAACTTCTGCTCTCCTTCGTCATGTGGAACTAGTTCTCACTCTCAACTCCTTTCAGTTCAATGACCAATTCTTTGAGCAGATTAGTGGGTCGTATCAGATCAGTATCTTGCCTCTACAGTCGCCTTTGTAGCGAGGCGATGATTTTCTCGATAGAGCTCACGAGATGCTTGATTTCTTCCATAAGCGCCTATACCCGGAGAAGGTGCTTGTATCTGCTATGAATCAAGTTTAGAAAATTACTCGCCAGCAGGCCCTTACCAGCCAGCATAGGACTACTAACTCTGACCAAGTAAAACTTATCTAAACTTTCCACCCCATAGTTCACTGGTAAAAAATGTTTTATTCCGTCATCTGTCGATCCTTAAGTCAGATCCTGAGACCCGTTCTGTCTTCCCCAACTATCCTTTGGTGGCTTACATGACGGGACAGAAGTCTTAAGGATATGTTGATACTAGTCCCTTAAGTCCAATATCCAGACTCATTTTGGCACTGTTCAGTGTGGGCGTCGGCGTTGCAACATGTGTGCTTATGTGATACAGACGCGTACTGTATCTTTTTCTTTAGCCACGTTTGTTATTGAAGATGGTTTCACATGCGAATCCTGTAATCTTATCTATGTCATTATCTGTAAGTGGTGTAGCAAGGCTTATATCGGCGAGACAGGCAAGAGGCTCAGTGACCGATTCGCCCAACAATTGCGCGACATACGCCAATGCTCTGTGACCCTGTAGCCACCCATTTCAATGATACTGGCCATTTAGGAGCTACGATGTCCAGGTCACAGCCATCCGATCATGTTCCTCGGATGATCGCAGTCGATTTGCTCTGGAGAATCGGTTGATTTCGTTGTATGGTACCTTTCAACCACGTGAGCTCAACTTATTACATTCCTATTTCTTAGTACTTTCTCTTTTATGCCTTGTAATCTATATGGGCATATGTTGCATGTATTCAAGTTATATATTTACTTGATTCTCTTCTTTTCTATTTCTAGTTGTTATGTGTGTTTTTGTGTTACATTTATTTCGTTATTCGTTTTATTCCCAGATTTTCATTAGAAACGTTTGTATGTAGTGTCCATATGTTTTTTAATTCGTCATTCCTGTTGTTCGTTTGCTTGATAAAGGCCTTGTTGGTCAAACGTTGCTGTATTTTGTCATTGCTTTTGTAATTTGTAAAACTACAGTACTTTGTGATTACGTTATTTTGTTTAGGTAGCCAGGAAGGATAAGCTCTTTGGTGGCAGGGTTCAAAGAGTTAATGTTACATTAGTTCTTCATATTAATAAATAATAGCATTGATGTATGAGTGAATGTTGTCTATAGAGGTTTCTATTCTCCAAAAACTCACTGTTATGGGCATGCAGTCGTTCGCGTCAACGAGAGAGCAAACAGGCTTGTATCAAAATCAATGATTGTCCGGGGGTTGAAGATGGATAAAAGCAATGTTCTTCGGTCTCTTCACGACTGTCTGTTGAAGGAGAACACTTGAATAGATGTTTAATTGATCCAGCGATTTAGGCAGTTTGAGTCACCCGTTGTACAAGTAGAACTAGATGTTTGAGGACAGAGAGAGGTGTGTTTACCCAGCGTGCCACGGAACTATCATTGTGCATACCCTTCTACATCTGTTGAGGAGAAATAAGCGCTCATGGGTATGCCCAGAGTGCTGTGACATCACTTCAGTAATCAATAAACAAATAGTTATTGTTATTGATTACTAAACTGACGTCATTGCACCGGGCAGACCCATAGGTGCTCAGTCTCCCCAACAGATATCGAAGAGTATGCATACTGATGGTCCCGTGGCTCGCTGATTAAACACACCTCTCTCTCTGCCTCTCAGGCATCCAGTTCGACTTATACAAAGGGTAACTCCAAACCGCCTAAATCGCTTAATCGATTCAACATCGATTTTAGTGTCCTCATCCAACAGACAGTCGCGAAGAGACCGAATAAATTCCCTTATCCACTTTCAACTCCCCAATAATCAATGCTGTTGATGCTAGCCTGACCCTCTCTCGTTACTAAACCCCGCATGCCAGGACAGTATATCTACGTAAATTTGATACTACATTTGTTTGTTGGATGAAGTAACTATTCGTATAATCATATTTGATTGCGAACATTATTATTATTATTATTTATCTCGTAAACCTATGAAGGTTATAAACTTCTATAGACACCATCCACTCATATCGAAACCTGCCCTTCTGTATCTTGTGAAACATCGACTGAGAGTCAGAATAAACAATAAGTAAATACGTATAAAACGTGAGGTAGACAAAGAACAAAAAGTTACCTTGAATTCGCGTTCCATGTTAGTTAATCCAGTATGTGATGTCTTGTCCAAGTAACTTATTCTTTGTTGTATGTTATTTGCTGTCACAGTTGTCCCCATACATAATATGGCTACTTGTGCTGCTCTGTGCAGGAACTCGTACTGTGTCTGATAATGAGCAAATAAAGTGTGTTAATAGGGCTATATGCATAACACATTGAACTAACAAACCTCTATGGATGCTCAATTGTTACTAGTTCTTTTATAGATAGATGGTAATATGACCAACTACTGCAATATTATCATTACTCTTGAAAGAGAATGTATAGATTGGGGAAGCGTAAAGTCTGAACTCACAATCAAGCAGCTGATGAAAGATAATGCAAGTGATGATGTTGTTGTTGTTTATACCGATAGTGTGCATGGTAGGGTTGTTGAAGAGTGAAATGGAGCATACAGGACAACCACTTCCAGTATGAGGATAGAGGTTGAATCAGTTACTTCTGTCTTTCATTGTCTCTCTGGGAGTTCATTTACTGAGTCCGTTGTTGTATCTAACTCTCAACCAATGCTTCGGAAGAATTAAAATGTAAGATTTGGTATGAGTGGATGTCATCTACTGAAGTTTCTAACCTACATAGGCTTACTTGGATCTTCTTCTTCAAACGCTCCATATCGACCACTTGTCTACCACTCTGTGTGATTTGTATGTGATCTGAGCATAAGAGCGATTGTACATTGTGCTAGTTAAACGCCTACTAGCTGGCCAGCACATCCGATTTCTGTGCCAATTTTTATTTACTTGGGTAGCATCCCTAGATCCTACATCAGTCGCCTCTTATGACAGGGAATTGTAGGTCGCAGTGGTACTATTCTTTGCTTCCCTTGCGGGTCTTGGCACCACACGTGCGATTGTTTGGATCGATTGTTCAGGGCATGTGAGTGTTTGCGACAATGAGAGAGCGTGCAGATTTGCATCAGCTTCATTGATTTTGGGGAGTTGAAGATGGATAAGGGGGATGTTCTTCTGTCTTGCTCAACTTGTTGTGGCACTGCCAGCTAGGCCAAATAATAAAACAAAAACACTTACACTTGTCTGTACCATGTTGATCCTGTCATGTCTCAGCTTTTGAACTATTGAAAAGATGTCCAGGTATCCTTTGTCTTCTGTTTGTTTCATGGCGTTCGCAAGCAATGAACGTTCCAGTAGGACCCACACCAGCACTGTAGAAATATAAGATATATTTAGTCTAGTGAACATATTTTAATTTTACTTCACTCTCTAAATCTTGCTTGGCTTCTAACTCACCGGCTATGTTTGATCTAAATCTTGCTTGGCCTCTAACTCACCGGCTATGTTTGATCTAAATCTTGCTTGGCCTCTAACTCACCGGCTATGTTTGATCTAAATCTTGCTTGGCTTCTAACACACCGGCTATGTTTGATCTAAATGATATTGGGAGATGGGGTAGCTTAGAGCCAATAAGATGGATTTGAGTATATATGGTCAGTTTTCAACTAAACACTTTAAATGGAGTCGCCGATAGCGAAGTTGATAACATGCTGCACTATAGTTACCCACAGGTACCTGATTCATTTATTGGGAACTAAATTACAAGTATCTCTGAAGTCAAAGTAAGGATCGCCTTAATAAGGAAAGTAAAGCTTCAAGCAAAAATCAGTCATAGATACCAAATTAGGTGCCACAACTATTCCCTAATTCAAAGCAGGTGAACAAAAAAAAAACAACTTTAAATGCTAGAAGTTTCAAGAATAGTACAATGTGCATACAAAGAAGCATTGATACTGTAGATGTTCGTCCATAAATGCTATCTTTCGCTGTTTTGCCTAAATGCAGACTTTTTTGGGTCATCAAATTTAGAGTGCAAGTACCTTTTATTTTAATTTTAACTTTGGAATGCACGTTAGATGTGATTTTGTTTAAGAAAAGAACAGTTATATCCAAATTTGTATCCCAAGCGTAAGTTATAGAAATTTGTGTGCTTTTGAGAGATTGTATATAAAATGATGAATAGCATTTTCATCCCTACTTTGTGTTCATCATCATCAGGCGCCATGCCTGCTGGCACAAGCGATCACGTTACAATTCAGGTATATAAGATTTTTCAGTCATTCAGTCGCCACGTTGTATAACTTGACTTTTTAATTGGAAGAATGTTACAAGTCAGCTATATAAGACATTCCAGTCACCTCCAGAGGCTTAAGTGAATCTACTGTCCCAGGCATGCGAGTGTTTACAGCAGTGAGAGGGCAGACAGGCTTGCATCAACAGCATCGATTGTTGTGGAGTTGAAGATGGATAAGTAGAATGTTCTTCGGTCTATTCGCAACTGTCTGTTGGACAAAGACACTAAAATAGATGTTGAATCGAACCAGCAATTTAGGCAGTTTGGAATTATACCATATATAAGTAGAAATAGATGCCTGAGGGGCAGATTGAGGAGTATGTTTAACCAGTGAGCTACGAAAACCATCAGCATGCATACTCTTCTATATCTGTTGGGGTGACTGAGGACCTATGGGTGTGCCGGAGTGCAATGACGTCAGTTTAGTAACCAATAACCAATCAATCACCAATGTAGGTGTAATGACTTATTATCATCTATGTTAACTATCAGTTCCCAGTGACATCGCACCTACTAACGTGACATGTGAACTCAAAGCAATAAATTACATAATATTTGCCATGTTTTGAAATGATATTCACCTCCAATATTCTTCATAGACATTTAACGGGGAAGTAAAGAACATATATGAGACATTGAATATAAGTCGTACAAAAGAATAATCCGTATACTATAGACAGAGAAGAGAACATGTATATCTCTATCCAGAAAGAATTCAATATCAAAGAACACTAGCTGATGCTGCAAAAAAGAATGAGAAAATTGAAATATGTAGACATATGAAAAGACATGAATGATTAGATAAGAACATTATGGAAGGAGGAATCCCTGTAGACATATGAAAAGACATGAATGGTTAGATAAGAACATTATAGAAGGAGGAATCCCTGCAGACATATGAAAAGACATGAATGGTTAGATAAGAACATTATGGAAGGAGGAATCCCTGTAAACATATGAAAAGACATGAATGGTTAGATAAGAACATTATGGAAGGAGGAATCCCTGTAAACATATGAAAAGACATGAATGGTTAGATAAGAACATTATGGATGGAGGAATACCTGTAGACATATGAAAAGACATGAATGGTTAGATAAGAACATTATAGAAGGAGGAATCCTGTAGACATATGAAAAGAACATGAATGGTTAGATAAGAACATTATGGAAGGAGGAATTCCTGTAGACATATGAAAAGAACATGAATGGTTAGATAAGAACATTATGGAAGGAGGAATCCCTGTAGACATATGAAAAGAACATGAATGGTTAGATAAGAACATTATAGAAGGAGGAATCCCTGTAGACATATGAAAAGACATGAATGGTTAGATAAGAACATTATGGAAGGAGGAATCCCTGTAGACATATGAAAAGAACATGAATGGTTAGATAAGAACATTATGGAAGGAGGAATCCCTGTAGACATATGAAAAGAACATGAATGGTTAGATAAGAACATTATGGAAGGAGGAATCCCTGCAGACATATGAAAAGACATGAATGGTTAGATAAGAACATTATAGAAGGAGGAATCCCTGCAGACATATGAAAAGACATGAATGGTTAGATAAGAACATTATGGAAGGAGGAATTCCTGTAGACATATGAAAAGAACATGAATGGTTAGATAAGAACATTATGGAAGGAGGAATCCCTGCAGACATATGAAAAGACATGAATGGTTAGATAAGAACATTATGGAAGGAGGAATCCCTGCAGACATATGAAAAGACATGAATGGTTAGATAAGAACATTATGGAAGGAGGAATCCCTGTAGACATATGAAAAGACATGAATGGTTAGATAAGAACATTATGGAAGGAGGAATCCCTGTAGACATATGAAAAGACATGAATGGTTAGATAAGAACATTATGGATGGAGGAATACCTGTAGACATATGAAAAGACATGAATGGTTAGATAAGAACATTATGGAAGGAGGAATCCCTGCAGACATATGAAAAGACATGAATGGTTAGATAAGAACATTATGGAAGGAGGAATCCCTGCAGACATATGAAAAGACATGAATGGTTAGATAAGAACATTATGGAAGGAGGAATCCCTGCAGACATATGAAAAGACATGAATGGTTAGATAAGAACATTATGGATGGAGGAATACCTGTAGACATATGAAAAGACATGAATGGTTAGATAAGAACATTATGGAAGGAGGAATCCCTGTAGACATATGAAAAGACATGAATGGTTAGATAAGAACATTATGGATGGAGGAATACCTGTAGACATATGAAAAGACATGAATGGTTAGATAAGAACATTATGGAAGGAGGAATCCCTGCAGACATATGAAAAGACATGAATGGTTAGATAAGAACATTATGGAAGGAGGAATCCCTGCAGACATATGAAAAGAACATGAATGGTTAGATAAGAACATTATGGAAGGAGGAATCCCTGCAAAAATGAGAAGACCACAGAGTTGATGGATTCATGACGTAACGTAAGATTTGAGCATGACGCCTACAGAAGAGAGGTATCTGGTCTTTGAGAGACATTCTGAAAGACTGTTAGGCTGACAAAGTTCTGCTCAGGACATGCTTTTTTGTGATATTCTTTATTTCTATTTATTCTCTTTCATTCCTCTTTCTCCTCTTCCTTCTTCTTCTTCTTGTCTGCTAACAGACAAAATAAACAAATGTTATTATTTTTCCTTGCTCAAAGAGTTTGGATTATCATATTATGCTAAACATAGATACAGACCTGCAGTGTACAACAATAGGCTTGCTGGTAGGATATGAAGCCACCCTCTGTTCAAAGTCTACCAGACTCCAGGGAGCTAGAGGGACATCTTTGTCAGGCCAAGCAGTAAAATGAAAATGGGTCACTAGATGATCAGATTGTCCTTGCTGCAGATGCAATATTGATTTTTACAGACTGGGCAACAACACAAAAACAAGAGTAATAAATATTTTTAAATGTGAGTTTGGTTAGGTACAGGTAGGGTTAGGTTATAAATGATGCCAAGTTTGAAATGCAAACATGTCACCATGAACACTAAAAGTGCATTGTTCAACACAATCTTTCTCCCAACATTATGCTAACAATACCAAACCTGGACGCTGACATTAAATGATAGAAAAAAACTAGTCATGACAGAGATGAAGTGTCTATGCAGAATGATTGGAGTATCAAAAAGAAACCGGTTTAGAAATGAAAACATCAGGAAAAAGTTCGGTACAACATCAGTACAGATCAAGAAACATGTCTATGCAGAATGATTGGAGTATCAAAAGAAACCGGTTTAGAAATGAAAACATCAGGTAAAGGTCGTACAACATCAGTACAGATCAAGAAACAACAAATTACATTGATGGCCCACTTAAGCAGATTACCAACAGACAGTGTGCCTCAAAGAGCAATGTTACTCCGATACAGTGGATACAAATAAAAAGGCTTCCACGCAAAACGTGAACCTCAGAGATAACAGAGGCCACAAGATACACAGTGTGTGAAGCGCATACACAAGCACATTATAGAAATCTTATCCTGACACTGTGAGGCAAAACAAGATTAGAGAAAGAAGAAGAAGGTTACGATATATGTAAATGCTCTGTGATGCCTGTAGCCACTCATTTCAATGGAACTGATCATTTGGGAGCTTGCGATATCCAGGTCACAGCCATCTGATCATGTTCCGCTGATGATCGTAATCGATTTGTTGTAGAAAATCATTTTATATCTTTATATGGTACCTTGCAACCTCATGGACTCAGCGTGCAACATTCCTATGCTTCTTAATAATGTCTCTTCTCATGCTTCATAGTATATGTGTATAGGTTAAATGTGTATATCTTCTTCTTCTTCTTTGCGTTCGTTCTTTACGACCAATTTTAATCACTCTTTGTGATATGTTTGATCTTTGTCAAGAACGTGTATACGTTGCACATTGGTTTGGTGGCCCTAAACGCATAGACTTCTACACGTTTAGGACACATGCATCCGATTTCAGCCAAACCTCCTTAGTCGCCTCTTACGACATGCATGGCAGGTAACAGTGGTTCTATTCTTTCACCCCAAATTTGGGCCCCGGTAACCACTCTGGCGAAATTTGTATATGATATGTATATTTTTGATTATTACTGTTTATCATCTTTCTTTCCTTCCTAGTTTTTCTTATTTATTTCATTTTTTTAGTCACATATTTTCATTTTAAGCCGTTAGGGATTTATTATCTAATTGTATATGTTATATCTGCCATTTTAGAAGTGAATTTCTTCCCTTCTGGTGTATCATTTGTTTGATAAAGATCTTTTTGTCAAAATGTTGCTGTGTATTGTTATTGTTTTTGTACTTTGTAAAACTACAGTACTTTGACTTTATGTGTTTCCCCATATGGTATGTCTGACCCCTCCGCCATTTTCACATCTTAACCTGGATCATCATGGGTTCTTGTCATGTTCTTATTCACAGGTTTGTGTTTGCAACTCTGTCTTATCATCTCAGTCTGAGAATACGTCAAAGACATCCATTAACAAAATGTCTGAATCTTATTTGTATTTAACTTGGTGACTCATCATGTTTCATGAGACATACAGTAACACAGATTTCACATTTGTGCTGAGTATCATGAGCGTTGTTTTAGTGATGTTTCATGAGCCATACAGTAAAACAGATTTCACATTTGTGCTGAATATCATGAGCATTGTTTTAGTGATGTTTCATGAGTCACACAGTAACACAGATTTCACATTTGTGCTGAATGTCATGAGCATTGTTTTAGTGACGTGGCTAACAATTGATAAATTAATATGTACCTTTCTTAGCTTCAACCTTCTGATGGTGTAGTCTGCAAATACTTGTGTAGTTGTCAGCTGTACTGTGATCTGACCAACTTTCATCTCACCATCTTCTGGCCAGTATCTTTCACATTTCTTCTGTAAATTAGCAAACATAGCAAACATCACTATTATATATCATCATCCTTGTCATAAACAATAAAGATGTATTTAAAAAGCTATATCACTAACAATATCAGCACCCATGACTTATACAGAACATTATTATGGTTTTCAAGAGGAGTATGCGGTCGAGTGGTTAGGCACCACTTTATCTGCATGTAGATGTGAATTCAATATTCAATACTGACTTGGGATTTGTTGGTTGGGGTTATTATTTACTTCAGTGTTTCTGTAGTACACAATTAAAGTTAATGAACTGAGAAGGTTACGTTATGTGGAAAAATGCCACATGTAAATCTTATGTGAAAATGGTAGTAAAGATAGCATATCAAACAGCTGGTATATCAAACAGTTGGCATATCAAACAGCTGACATATCAAACAGCTGACATATCAAACAGCTGACATATCAAACAACTGACATTTCAAACAGCTGACATATCAAACAGCTGACATATCAAACACCTGACATATCAAACAGCTGACATCAAACAGCTGACATATCAAACAGCTGACATATCAAACAGCTGACATATCAAACAGCTGACATATTAAACAGCTGCATATTAACAGCTGCCATATCAAACAGCTGATATATCAAACAGCTGATATATCAAACAGCTGACATATCAAACAGTCGGAGGATATGATCATCATTTGTAGGTGATCTATGTCTTCTAGTATATAAACAGCATGAGCAAGACATCAAGAAAAATCCAGACAATAATTAAAGAATCAATATTTCTTGCTCTACTGAGAAATATACTAGGTCACTCAATGTATTTTTTCTCCCCATTAGCCTACTTTATCTTAGTTGAAGGGTTTGTGTGGCTTTACGATCCTTCAGGCTATGTCAGTGAACTCTCGCAGGTCTAACAGCCGAACAGACTGAAAGTGAAAGGCCAGTCCAAAATGCGGGGAGCAGGATGGGTCTTATAAGGTGACAGTGCAGAACCTACCGGAGCGGAAATGCTCTGGCTGCAACCAACCCATCTTCCAACTATGGGACAAATAGCAGTCAACCTCTCTCTTCCTTGAGGAGGACATCCTTGTTCTTTACTTGTCATTGTCATCTCACGACACTTTCCCTTACGTATATGGGATTAAACTAGAGTGTCCAGTGAACACCCTGCATAAACGCCTGGGTTTGTGAGCCTGCAACAGAAGGATGAAGTCACCAAGAGTAGGACGACCCCAGACAAACCCGGGAAGACATATCTCATCAGCAGGGGACTGCAGTGTCTAGAAACAAACTAAAAAAAGATTTCTCAGAAACAGAATGTGTCAACCATTATTGACGGGGAAGAATCGACACATACGAATGACTCAATGGCCATGGACACTCACTCTATTTTTAGAGTTGACTCACAGTTAATATACTGGACTAATTCAGATTACAAGTGAGTCTGAATGTACAACAAATAACAGAGAGAAAAGGTTCAGATTCGTTAATGGTTACTGAACTGACGTCACAGCACTCCAGTAAACCAATGGGTGCAGAGTTTATCGAAATATAAGTTTAAGAGAATCCATTATTGTGGTTCCTGTGGCTCACTGGTTAAACACACTCCTCTCTCTGCCCGTCAAATATCCAGTTCTACTTGTACAAGGTGTAATTCAAACTCCGTAAAACGTTTGATTGATTCAACATAAGAAAAGGTTCAGAGTCAATGTGAATGAAATAAAAGACTTCAGAATAGACAACAAAAACAATCATTTCATTTCGATTCTTTCTTTTGTCATTTTCTGCTTTTTGCCGTTTGTTGTCGCATATTTAACTGATGATCGCTCTCCGAGATAGTGCACGCTCAGTCGCTTGCTATACTGTGACATTGATAGTTTTAAGTTGTCTGTAACTATTATTCCATCTTTTATTGGTCTGCCCATTGGTCTCTGAAAAATGCACCTGCAAAGTGAGCAGTGCAGCGCCCCTCCTTGTATGGTACCTTGCGACCACGCGGCTCAACGTATTACATTCCTATGCTTCTTAGTACTTTCTCTCCCATGCCTTGTAATCTATAGTGGTATATGTTGCATGTATTCAAGTTCTATATTTACTAGATGTTTCATTGTTTCTTTTCTATTTCTAGTTTTATGTATGTTTTTTGTGTTACATTTATTTCGTTATTCGTTTTTATTCCAGATTTTCCTTAGATACGTTTGTATTTGATCGTCCATTTGTGTTTCATTTAATTTGTCACTCCTGTTTGTTCGTTTGCTTGATAAAGGCCTTGTTGGTCGAAACGTTGCTGTTTATCGTCACTGTTTCTGTATTTTGTAAAACTATAGTACTTTGTTTGTACGTGTTTCACTATTTACCAAGTTTTACTGCAGTCTTCCCCTATTTTGAGAAGAGATACTGATTCTGTTCTTCATTAACTTAGTAAACACATGGGAGTTCACGTCCCCCCTCCTTGCATATCACACATATCAAATGAGGAGATTTTGAAAGCAGAACGGACTGTGCATCTTTAGAGATCATCATTACAAGACGAAGATAGAGGTGGTCTGGACATGTATGTCGTATGCCAGTGGGGGTATTGGCTAGGACAGCTCTCAGATGGACAGCGGATGGGAAGAGAAGGCCTGGACATCCAAAGGAAACATAGAGAAGAACTGTGGAGAGAGAGAGTTGAAAGAGTGTGACCTAAAGTGGGAGATGGTTGGTAGAAAGGCAGCAGAACGTCAACAGTGAATGTCTCTTGTGGAAGTCGTATGTGTCAACAGGGACACAAAGAGAATATAGATACCACAAATAGCTTACCTTTCCTTTCTCTATTAAATTAGTCAGCATGACAATCTTGTCTGTGTTCTGTTCCCATACCATCCGTACAAAATCTTCAACAGTATGTTTCACTGGACCTGATATCACAACAAAATATACTTCAAGACATGCACACAAATAAGAAATGCAACAGCTCAGTGCCTAGTACACTCACTTATTATTCGAATTGTCTGGGTTCAATTCAACAGTGCAAGTGAAATTTGTTTTAACTGTAACCGTTCTCATGTTCACTCTGCTTCAATTAGGTACCAGAATAGAACTGAGAAGTAAAGTTAGCCACCTGATGTTGACTACATAACCGATCATGTGCTGATGGTCAATGAAAAATACAAGCTATCTGTATTCCCCAATATATATGGCCTTTTTCATCTTTACAGACGGTCAATTGACGCTGTATTCCCCAATAATATATATATATGTATATATGTATATGGCCCTTTTCATCTTTACAGACGGTCAATTGGTAAAGTGTTTTACTGTGACAACTTCTGAGTTTTCGCTTTTCTCTCTTGTTGTTCAGCTCGTACATAAGTCTCTTCTCAAAAGACTCTGCGCCCTTCCGTAATTTGGCTTTCCACACAACTCTGTCATCAGCTAGTCCCTCCCATGTGCTGGGATCTATAGAAAAGTTTTTCATTGAGGTTTTGCAGACATCTTTATATCTGAGCAGTGGTCTGCCCTGGTGCCTCTTTCCTCCGAAAGTTCACAGAACAACATTTGTTTTGGTATGCGATAAGTTTCCATTCTTCTCACATGTCCCAACCATCTTAGTCGTCTACTGCTGAGCATGCCCATGATGGAAGGCAGATTTGCACGTTGTAGTACTTCAGTATTGGTTATCTTGTCGTACCACCTGATGTTCATAATCTTGCGGAGACATCGAAGGTGAAAGATGTTAAGTCTCCTCTGTGTCTTGAGTAGGCTGTCCATGTTTCTGAGCCATATAGTAAAGAACTAATTACACAGGCTCGATATATTTGAGTCTTCGTCTGCAATGTCAATTTTTGTTGTCCCACGCTCGCTTTGATAGTTTGCCGAATGTAGTAGCGGCACTCCCTATTCGAGCGTTGATTTCCTCGTCAAGAGAAAGGCTGGCAGTGACCGTGGACCCAAGATAGCAGAATTTTTGCACTGGTGTTAGATGGTCGCCATTTAAAGTGATGTTTGATGTCTTACCTCCTGACATAATACAACTGTTTTGGAGACACTTATTGTCAGAGAAAAGAGGTCGCATGCCTTTGATAAATTATTAATTAGACTTTGCAGTGTGGTCTCACTGTGGGCGACTAAGGCAGCATCGTCAGCGAAAAGGAGGTCCTTGAGAAGTATTTCCGTCGTGTTTGTCTTGGCTCTTAAGCGAGCCAAGTTAAACAGTGAACCATCAGATCTAGTGCGGATGAAAACATCACCATCAGCGTCCCCTAAGGCGTGGTTCAAAAGGACTGCGAAGAAGATACCAAAGAGAGTGGGGCAAGGACACAGCCCTGCTTGACTCCACTCTTAACCTCAAAACTATCAGATGTGCTGCCATCGAACTGTATGCTGGCTTTCATGCCCTCATGGAAGGAAACAATCAATTGGAGCAACTTTGGGGACAACAATATACTTCAATATTTTATAAAGACTTGGCCTGCTGACTGTGTCGAATGCCTTAGTCAAATCCACAAAAGCAATACATAGAGGCTTGCTCTGCTCTCTGCACTTCTCTTGTAGCTGTCGAAGGGTAAATATCATGTCAGTTGTTGACCGTCTAGCTCTGAATCCACATTGTGACTCTGGAAGAACACGCTCCGCCAGTTTCTGTAGTCGTTTTGAAAGGACTAGTGCAAAAGCTTTGCCTGTTACGCTAGAAGGAGATGCCTCTGTAGTTGTTACAATCCCCTTATCCCCTTTGTTTTTATAGAGTGTCACTATCTTTGCATCCCTCATGTCCTGAGGAAGTGTTTCCTCTCTCCAGCACTGAATAAGGAGATTGTAGAGGTGGGCAGCAGGACATCCCTATTGTATTTGAGGATTTCTGCAGGAATGTTGTCTAGTCCTGATGCCTTGCCATTTGAAAGTTTGTTGATTGCTTCGGAAAGTTCCTGCTCCGTGGGTTCGGTATCCAGCTCGGTTTGGTCATGATGTTTGGTATGATCTGATCGAGGACTGGGTGTGCTGGTTTCTCCACAGAGTAAAGATTGGAATAGTGTTCCACCCATCTTTCGAGCTGTTTGGTCATATCTGTTATTGGCTCACCTGTTTCTGATCTTAGTGGTGCAATTTTGTTATGTTTGGTCCCAGAGCTACTCTGATATTTTCGGACATTGCCTTGGTGTTGCCCATATCTGCAGCATTTTGTATTGCAGAACACAGATTTGACCAGTATTCATTTGCACACCTCCTTGACTCTCGTTGCAATACTAATTTTGTGTGTCGAAGATGGTCCTTTGAACTTCTAGGGTTTATTTTTGTGATTTATTAGAGCTCTTTTCTTTTCCTCAAGTAGAGGGCTTAGGGTTGTTTCATTTTGTTCTACCCAGTCTTTGTTGGAGAATTTCTTGGTGCCAAATGAGTCAATGGCACAGTCATATATGTTAGATTTTAGAATGTTCCACTTTTCGTCTACTCTACATTCTCCCATTTCATTTTCACACAGAGCAGTAAACGCCTTTCTGAAAGTCTACCTATTCTCTGTCATCCCCATTTTGGTGACGCTGACTTTGGGTTTGGGTGGTCTTCTTGTTGAATAGGTTTTCCTTGGAAGTATTTTGACTTTGCTGATAACTAGTGCATGATCTGTATCACAGTCGCGCTGTGGAAAGTACGTGTGATTTTCACTGTGTTGATGTGTTGTCTGCGTGTGAGTACAAAATCAAGCTGGTGCCAGTGACCTGATCTTGGGTGGCACCATGACACCCTGTGTCTGTGTTTGACAGCAAAAAAACGTATTTGTCACACACATGTTGTTTTGGAGCAGAATTCAAGCAGTCTTTGACCATTATCGTTGATATTTCCAATGCCATGATGACCCAGGCATACTGGCCATGACTGGTGATCAGATCCTATGCGTGCATTTAAGTCGCCCAATATAAACAGTTGCTCATCTACTGGAAATGAATTAACGACATTCTGTAATGAGTCATAAAACTTGTCTTTATCTTCTGCAGACGCTGCTAGGGTTGGTGCGTAGACACATGATGTTTAGGAGTCCACTTTTACATTGAGTCGTAGTGATATTACTCGTTCTGATGCAGCTACTGGTGTATGAATAGCTTTCACAAGTCTATTGTGCACGGCAAAGCCGACTCCATACAGTCTAGGTTGATTGGTGCTTAGGCCCTGCCAGAAGAATGTGTAATTCTTTTCTTTTACTGAACCACAGCCTGGAAGCCTGGTTTCCTGTAGTGCGGCTATGTCTACCTGCAGTCTCTCAAGTTCTCTGTCTATAACAGCTGTTTTCCTGATGTCTTTTGTTTTCGTCGGGTCTAGGTTGACAAGTCCAGGACACATGGTCCTTACGTTCCATGTGCCAAATCTAAGAGGTTTATTTGTCTTGTGTCTCTGTAACTGTTGCTTACCGTGTTGTGCTCGAGCCGAAAGAAAAGATGAAGTGTCTTCTCTCTTTGTGCCTAGCCTGGGCAGCTGATATGGAGAATGTGCCTTGCCCATTTTGCACAAACCTCCTCTCTACCCTACTGTTTTTCCAAAGGAAAGACAAAGTCTATACGTTTGGAATCCAGCAGGGTTTACAGGAGATGCCAGAAGATAGCAAGGAATACACACTTAACCATCAACTGCCTTAGGGTCCCTCCCTCCGGATTTTTGGTCAAGGTTTACTCCTCTAGCCCTCTGCATTACCGTGCTGACCCACAAGGCAGTGGGATTTTTTATCAGGTTTACTCCTAGCCTTTGGCTCTCCCCGAGCCCCTCTCCACAAGGCAGTGTGTGTAGCAATTACAAATAGTACATACTGGGTAAATAACACAGTATGACCATAGGCCTTAATGACGTTTTCACATCTCTATTGATAGGATCTTGCAGCCGTTTAACTAGTTCAAAGCAGATAATAGTTGCTTATATACTTCAGTAGTGTATATATATATATATACACATGACCTAAATATTTCCACCTTCGTTTCCTTATAATATTTGATACGGGTTGTTGCTGTTAAGCCCAGTGTATGCATATTATCCAACAGGAAACACTTTTGTATAGACGAGTCACTAAGATTTGACAAACATAAAAATCTAACTTTAATGTACAACAACCGGAGTTAAACTGTAGCATGGCTTAAGCTAGTTGCTTAGATCAGACGAAAAGAGACTAAATCAACAAGTCCTTACGTGGTCACCAGTTGGGAAAAGAAAACGTGGAAGACCTAAGACCACTCTTTGAAGAACAATCCTACAAGAAAGTAAACTATTGGGATGTAAAACCATACGAGATCTCCAACTGCTAACAACGAACAGTATTACATGGAGATCTAAAACCTCTGCCTCAATGTGCGCCTTTGGCATGAAAGGAACAAACGAACTAACTAACTATATAAATATACATCGTTGTATAAAAAAGGGATCATTTACATTTTTACTTGACATGCACAAAAGGCAGAAAATGAAGATAGTTCCTGAAAGTACTAAAAGTAAAATATGTTGAGAACATGAGAATAAAATAAAAGAACAAAGTAAATAATGAATCAGAATAAATGAGAATTAGTAGAAACTAGATTTGTCTACCATGAAGGAGAGAAGATATACTAATCAACTTCTCATGGATACAGTGATCAACTTGACATTGTGATGGCTGCGGCAACTGAGGACGGAGCATGCATGGGAATGCCTAATGTGCAAAGATGTTGATTGAATAGCATAACATAACATAACATATTGCAATTCTTTAAGTTATACGACAACAGAGAGACATGTTTAGTTATTATTATACAGAAGACACTTACCTTGTGAAGCAATAAAACTTTCTTGTCATTGTAACCCTGCGGAAAAAACGATAAAAAATAATCAGAAACAATGTTGTACAATCTCTCTCTTATTTATTTAAAGTTTCCTCAATGAAATATCTAACCAAAACTCTGCACTTTATTGTTAACATTTATTTGCTTGAGCCAGCTCTGACCTCCTTATTTAAGTTTCCTCAATGAAATATTTAACAAAAATCTGCACTTTATTGTTAACATTTATTTGCTTGCCAAGTCTTCCACAATTACAAAACACATGCAGATTCTACAATTTAGCATTGGCTGCGCAAGAGTGAAAACTCACAGCCCTGGTTAGAAGATGAAGGACAAGAAGAAATAGCATGAGCTAGCTCTAATTGATCAATCTGATCAGATACCATGCTACAGAATAACTCCAGATGTTGTACATTAAAGTTAGATTTTTCTGTTTGTAAAATCCTAGTTACCCGTCTATACAAAAGTGTGTCCTGTTGGATAATGTGCATACACTTTTGCTGAAATTAGGATGTGCCTGTCCTAGGACTCTAACAGGGGCACACAATACTGAGCACCTATGGGTCTGCCCAGAGTGCAATGATGTTGGTTCAGTAAGTTGAGTATAGCAGACATGCAAGAAAACTAAACCACTTCCACACAAGCTGTCTACATAAAATACTAAAAAAAAAACTGGCAGACAAAATTCCAGACACCGAAGTCCTCATAAGAACAAAGATCCCAAATATCAAAACTTTGTTGCAAAAGACCCAAGTCAGATGGGGTCTGTTACGTTGCTCGGATGCCTGATAAACGCATTCCAAAACAGTCGATGTTTGGCGAGCTTGAAAGGGCAGACGTTCAGTTGGTGGACAGAAAAAACGATTTAAAACACTCTAAAGTGTCTGAAATGCTTCCATATAGACACCACGTGCTGAAAATTCCTTGCGCAAGATTGTCAAATATGGCGCTGTAACAACACAAGAGGAACTCGCATAGGTGAGAATCTTTGTGGCACAGAGAAAACAAGCTGGCGGAAAGACAGAACACACAACACACATGTCTAACCTTGATCACGTATCCTGGTAGGGGATTGTGTTCTAGGTTTGGAATTTACAATCACCTCCGCACACACCACAGAGGTGCAGCAACACATGTATGAGGATGTTGTCATCATCGTTTGCGATGGACGTCTATTAACCAATAAGACTGTTAATCTCATAGTTAGTTTTTATCTTGGACAAATCACAAAGATAATTCATGCAATACCGTCCGTGTGGTTCCGGGGCCCGCTATGAAGACAAATAGTACCACTGCCACCTACAAGACATGTTGTAAGAGACAACTGATGCAGAGGTCTAGGGAAGCTATCTTAGTATATAAAAAGCGTCGCAGAAATCGGATGCACTGGCCTAATTGTGGGCGCATAACTGAAACAACGTATAATAATCGCTCTTTGACTCAGATGACATACAAATCACACCGAGTGCTTTACAAGTGTTCAATATGGAGCGTTCAGAAGAAGCTCATACAATGCACATATAACAAACACAGTGTCCCATCTTACCTGGATATGTGAAGCATTGATGTAATCATTTTGTTTGTGGTTGTTACTGCTCATCAAGTTTACACGGGGTGGTCATCTGTACTCAAGTAAATAAAAATAGTTACATTTTTGGAGTCAATATTTTAGACGTTAATTCTTTGCATATGCAAGAACAGATGATCAACAGCATTTTCAAGTCTCTTAGACACGGATCACATACAAAGCTCAAAGAGTTGTTAAAAGTGGTTGATATTGAGCGTTCAATGAAGAAGCTTCCAAACTGCCCGCAGCGGTGTTTGAAACAGGTACGCTTGGGTTCGAGCTCACAACCTCTTAAGCTACAGACGCCCACCAGATATCTGATATACCATGATATCATCCGTTTATGACATAGTTTGTGAACTTTCCATGATCTGCTCACCTGTAATTTTCATTGTGTACACAATGAAGTACACTTGAGGCAATTGTGTACCCTGTGGAACACCAGGGCTTATTGTTGATAGTTGAGATACCCAACTACCACACTTAAGCATGTTCCCTCTCTGATATAAGACTGAAGAAATCCAATTAATAAAAAACAGACAAATTTGAAATTTCAGAAAAAGAAGAATACAAAATATCCAAAGAGAATCTGCTGTATGCATTCTTCAAATCTACAGCCACTACACAAGCCGCTCTGTGTGGCAGCCACCATACAAGCCACTCTGTGTGACAGCCGCCACACAAGCCGCTCGTGACAGCCGCCACACAAGCCGTTCTTTGTGAATGAAACTTACAAAAATATCATGTCATTCTAGACCATAAATTGCCAAACATTTTCAGCCCACTGCCCACTTTGCACGACATAAACTTTGTAACGCCCATCCCCATTATAACAGTTTGCCAACGCACCCCCTCCCAACATATTCTTGCTCTATTTTTCTTTGACATAGTAAATTGAAATATATTTCTGTCATACATGGTCAATTTTCGAATGATTATATACAAGAAATAGAAAATTTATGAAAACGTGGATCGTATAAGACGGGCATAAGATGAATTAAAATGCAGAATTCAAATTTTAAATGATTATCTAATCGCAAAATCACAAAAGTGATTTATTTTAAAATATATATTATTAATTTCTTCTTTAAGAGCCACTAACCCTAATCACCTGAACCCCCCCCCAAATGTCTGAACGCCCCTAAAATGCTTCTGAACCCACTACCCCCTATCTTAGAAGGCATCAGAGCCACTGGGTTTTGGGGGAGTGGTACCGCCACTTTAGGAACCTGTGTTCTATGTATGGCTCAGAAAGTCACTCTAGAGATCATACATCAGAAAGTAAAATTATAAAGCACAGATGTAAAGAGCACACTAGAGAACACATCTACAAAGGGTACATAACCAGTAACAAGCAGAAACCATATGTAGCATGCACTTTATCTTTTGCTGAGACACAATAGTTAAGATAAAAGATAACAAAGAAGAAGAAGATATCTCTTTCTTACATGCACAAATATACTTGTATCTGTTCTTCATCTTGTTTTCCGGCCTCTCTGCTACCTTTGTTGTGGCATCATTATTTGTGGGAATTTTCTACAATATTAATAGATATAAAAAGTATTATTATTGAGATAAGCGGTAGAAGACAGCTATTATTGAAGACAGCAGTAAAACTATGTGACAATAGTAAAACAGTAAAAAAAAAGTAATGTTGTTTTTCAAAGTACAAAAGCAATATACAGCAACATGTCAACCCAAAGGTCTTTATCAAGCAAAGGATACCACAGAAGTAATGAAATTATAAAACTACAGTACTTTGTTTTTACAGATACAGAGTATTTCAGTTTTTTTACAAAAATATTATAAAATTTTAATTTATAAATGTGACCTATTCTCCTCACCAATCTTCATCAGAAACAAAAAAAAAAATGTTTTTTAAATGTGACCTATTCTCCTCACCAATCTTCATCAGAAACAAAAAAAATGAAATTATAAATGATGTGACCTATTCTCCTCACCAATCTTCATCAGAAACAAAAAATGTTATAAATGTGACCTATTCTCCTCACCAATCTTCATCAGAAACAAAAAATGTCCACTCTATCTTTGATCTTGTGCCTTTAACTTATGGCATTCCCGGATCTACATGCAGGCAGGTTAGATTTGTTCTGTCTGTTTCTGTAAGTGTTTTGTTGCTTTTTTATCAGTGTTGGATCCCTGCTAGTTAAATAACAGATGATCAACAGCATTTTCCTACCTACTTTGTGTTACCAGAGCCAAACATGGACAATGGAGCAAAGCACAGTTAAAAAATAACTATGCATGAAATGGAATGTCTACGAAAAGTTCCCAAAAGTCATTTGGTCTTCCCGCGCAAGTGTTTACCGTGGCCAGAATGTGGGGTGTAAAGAATAGAACCACTGTTACCTGCCACGCATATCGTAAAAGGCGACTAAGGATGTTTGACTGAAATCGGATGCACATGTCCTAAACGTGTAGAAGTCTATGCGTTTTGGGGCCTACCAAACTAAAGTGCAACGTATACACGGTCTTGGCAAAGATCAAACATATCACAAAGAATGATTAAAATTGGTCGTAAGAACGAACGCAAAGAAGAAGATTTGGTCTTTAATGAGCTCTTAAACCATATTTTAGGTTTCATTCGCACTAAAATGTTACCAACAACATCAGAACAGTCACCAACATCAGCATAAGAAATAAAGTTGCGGTAGAACCTTGCTTGTATTACATTGAGAAACAAAGAATGAAGTGGTTCGGCAACTTAGTAAGAATGCAACCAAACTCCACAGTGTACAGAGTCTTTTACAACAGAACATCAGGAAAGAAGGCGATAGGAAGACCACGAAAAAGATGGTTAGATGGCATAGCAGAATCATGTGATAGAGCAAAAATAACAATCACACAAGCCACCAGAACAGCGCAAGACAACAAAAAAAAAATGCCACTGGGCAACCCGGTAGCAGTGTGACCACACTGGGCAACAACCCGGTAGCAGTGTGTCGACACTGGGCAACAACCTGGTAGCAGTGTGACGACACTGGGCAACAACCCGGTAGCAGTGTGACGACACTGGACAACAACCCGGTAGCAGTGTGACGACACTGAGCAACAACCTGGTAGCAGTGTGACGACAAAAGAAGAAAAGATGAAAGACTGTACATATCTAAGGTGCATGTTTTCAGCAAAAGGGAGAAGAACTAACAAAATCCAACATAGATACATTAAAGCAAATCAAATCATAGGATAAATGTCACATTGAACACTAAAAGAGAATTGTTCAACACAAGCTTTCTCCCAACATTATGATATAAGTAACAAACCTGGATGCTGACATTAAACGATAGAAGAAAACAATAGAAGAAAACAATAGAAGAAGTAGTCACAACAGATATGAAGTGTCTATGCAGAATGCTGGAAGTATCAAGAAGAATTTAGTTTAGAAATGAAGACGTAAGGAAAAATGTGGGTCCAACATGAGTACTCTACTTCATCAAGAAACAACAAATGAAATGGTGAGGCAACATTAACAGATTACCAACAGACAGTGTGCCCCAAAGAGCAATGTTACTCCGATACAGTGGATAGAAAGCAAAAGGCTGTCGGTGCAAAAGGTGAGCCTAAAAAATAACAGAGACAGTGCTGCACACTATTTATGAATGGCAATCAAAAGACAGTTCTGGAAATCTTTTCTTAACCTGACGCTGTAAGCAAAACAGAATAATAGAAAATGAAATGAAAACATATAATGCTTACACTGAATTGTTCCTGATAGAAACTTTTGTTATGTGTTGACAAGAACATGTCCAGATTCTTCAACTGTATGGTTGTACGACTCACGTCGGAGACAACATTGTAGTAAGCGCCAGAACCATCATTGCTTGTTTCAATATTACCTTTTTCTTTGGAGTTTGATTCTTTGTCTTTGTGGTTTTTCTCTGAGGGACAAGAAGAAAGAATTGAAAGATTAGCTTATTGATTGAGTTCATAAGATAGAAAGAAAATAAAAGTAACTAACACTATTCATATAATAAAATAAAATATATATAATTTGATGAAGACTTTTCAGACCTTAGCGTATGAAGTGCCTCTCACTTCACATTTTTAGTACACTAGTCAGCAGGATTTAGGAGGGCCGATCAGTATAGTACACTAGTCAGCAGGATTTAGAAGGGCCGATCAGTATAGTACACTAGTGAGCAGGATTTAGAAGGGCCGATCAGTATAGTACACTAGTCAGCAGGATTTAGAAGGGCCGATCAGTATAGTACACTAGTCAGCAGGATTTAGAAGGGCCGATCAGTATAGTACACTAGTCAGCAGCAGGAGTTAGGAGGGCCGATCAGTATAGTACACTAGTCAGCAGCAGCAGGATTTAGAAGGGCCGATGGGCCGATCAGTATAGCCTCACTGTAGAAAGTTGAGAGAAGAATTGAACCCACAACCCTCTTGTGTTTGAGTGGATAGGCGAACGCTTACACATTACGCTAATCCGTCCCACTAACCCTTTTTGTACCCTAAGGTATATATTGGGGAGCACAGTATTAGGACTGTATTTTTTTCAACGGCCATCGGCATATGATGGATAATGTAGTCAACCTTGTCTTTTTAGTTATTTTTCTGGTACCAAAATTGAGTATATTAGTATATACCCAAGTTGCGGTATGAGTGGATGTCGACAATGGGAGGTTTAAAACTGAAAAATGAAAATCGTGGCATATCCTTTACATGACGTAGCCATCAACCACAGTAAACGAATCGTTGATTTTCTAGGCACGACTTATACGTTGAGTAGTTTGTCATTACTTTCTGAACGGTGAGGTCTATTTTTACTTTTCGTAAATATCCCACCAAAACGATTTGCTCCTAAACTGCCTGCTGCTGAGTTTGAACCAGGTACGCTTGGGTTGTGATCGAGCTAACTACCGTTTACGCTACAGACGCTCACATGTGTTTCAAACTACAGAGTATTAAACCGTGGTTAAAGTGCAGGCTCCACCGTTTGTAAAATTTTAGTTACCCATCTGTACATATTTGTTTCCTGTTGGATAATATGCATACACTTTTGTTGAATTTCGGATGTGACTGTTCACATGACTTAAGGGCATAACAGGAGCGCAACAAACTCACGTTCTCATGGCATACCACACAGATAACATAGATTGGTTACCTTGGTTGATAAGAACGAAAGAACGAAAGCAAATAATCAACACCGACTATATATTGTGAATTAGTTTTCTCAATTCAACAACAACATTTAGCCTACCCAAAGACTCACCTCTTGTGGTCAATTCTGTTTCAGAATGGCTATTCATACTGCCAATGTTCATCAAATTAAAACTGCTTCTATTTATGTTGTTTCCATTATGTTGTCTAGGTTTTGCTTTCTTGCGTCGCCTGTGGAAAAAAGTAGTTAAGTATTTTGTGCTTTGATTTTCTGCACCGTCTTTGGAATAAACATAACCCTCATACAGAGAAAATCTGGAGAAGACTGGAAAAGAAACACTGGATATGATTATGGAAAAGACTTCCTCAAAGTCCTAAGCTGAACGGACCATGTCATTATATTTAGATTACGTACCGGACACTGCAGACTCAATAAACACTTAGATAGACTAGGAATAAGTCAAACAGCTCTCTGCCAGTGTCAGTAGGCCGAACAGACAACGTATCATGTCCTGCAAGACTGTCCTCTCCTGGGTGAGCTGAGAAGCAACATGTATAGATACATCCAGTCGACCTGAACACTATGCTTTGGGGACACATTACAGTCCTGAAGCTGACTGCTAGTTTGTGGTCCACAGTAAATTAAGCACATGACCAAAGATCGCAGAAGAAGAATAAACATAGTTTTGCTTTCCTACGGTTCTTGTGGAACAACAAATTTTGTGTTTTACTTTCCAGCGCCACTTGTTGGAAAAACAAAGTTTAATTATATACAGATTCTGCTGTATAATATAAAACAGTGATCCTGAGGGTTGATTGATTGGATCATCATTGCGCTTCAGTGAACAATCACGTGTGTTCCAATCTCTTTCTTACACAGGATGATCTTCTTCTTCTTCTTCTTTGCGTTCGTTCTTTAAAACCAATTTTAATCACTCTTTGTGATATGTTTGTTCTTTGCCAAGGACGTATATACGTTGCACATTGGTTTGGTAGGCACCTAAACGCATAGACTTGCACACATTTAGGACACATGCATCCAATTTCAGCTAAACTTCCTTAGTTGCCTCTTACGACATGCGTATCAGGTAACAGTGGTTCTATTAATTACACCATAAATTTGGACCCCGGTAACCATTCAGGAACAGGATGATCTCAACTGCAGTATATAAAGTTGGCAGCACTGGCTAGGGTCAATACTGTAATTTTTCATGATGGTTAAAACTTGTTTTAGAATTTTATTGTAATATTTCAGTAAGTTTCCTAGGCAGCAACGTTACAGCCTACTTTTATTGATTTTCAACTACCAATGGTTCTTAAACATGCTCAACCTGAAGATGAACCTTACATTTTATCATGTATCTCTGATAGTACTAGGAACTAGATCTCACCTACATTGAGATCAGATATCTCTGATAGTGCTAGGAACTAGATCTCACCTACATTGAGATCAGATATCTCTGATAGTACTAGGGACTAAATCTCACCTACATTGAGATCAGGTATCTCTGATAGTACTAGGAACTAAATCTCACCTACATTGAGATCATGTATCTCTGATGGTGCTAGGAACTAGATCTCACTTACATTGAGATCAGGTATATCTGATAGTGCTAGGAACTAGATCTCACCTACATTGAGATCAGGTATCTCTGATAGTGCTAGGAACTAGATCTCACCTACATTGAGATCAGGTATCTCTGATAGTACTAGGAACTAGATCTCATGTTCGTGGCACGAGCCGAAGGGTTACGATGTCCATGACACCGAGCCGAAGAGCTTTCAGCTCAAGTGCTTCTAGAGCGGGGAAAAAAAAAACAATATCAGAACTATAAAACAGTACATCAGGTTGGGAAATCTTCAAATCTCAAACCAGTTAATGAGGATCTCGGAATCTAAAGGTTTATTTAAAAAAAAAAAACTTGTTAATGTCTGTAAGACCGTTTCTTAGTGTTGTGTAGGACAGGGTCGACATGTGTTTGTAGAATTTAATGGTCGCATGGCTAGTGCAGTTGCCACAAAACTTTTCAAGTTAGAATTTGTATTTATTTATTATATAAATAATAATTCCCCTCGTACCGTTATACGTTACATAGGGCCTGCAAGGAATTTCTCCATACCGCTCTATCCTGGTCAACTCGCTTAATCTCCACCATGGAACTTAGGCCGATATTTCTTGCCTCTCTCAGCAAAGTTCATTTCAGGGTCTCCCTATGTCATTCTATCTTTCTTGAACCCTTTGCATCCCACTTCACTGCCTGATTTGATATTCGTTGATCATTTCGCATAAAAGATGTTCAACATGTCTCCTCTTTCCTATAACAGTTGTCACTAGTGGTTGACCAGACATTTATCCTCAAGGTATGTCCAACATATCTCCATCTTCTTTTTTATAACAGTTGTCACTAGTGGTTGGCCAGACATTTCTCTGATTTCATCACTTCTCCTGAATTCGTTCCATTTTATATTCATTATTTTTCGCAGACATCTATTTTCAAATGCATTCAACTTGCTTTCTATATCTTTAGTCATTATCCAACTCTCGCTGGCATATGTTAGGATTGATGCAACATTTGAATTGAAAATAATCGTAATTTAGTTTTAAAACTATATACTTGCAGTTCCATATTTTATTTAGACTTTTATGCGAGGACAGAAAAAACTCTTTGACCTTACCGTGGATCGAACCCGCTTCTCCCGCGCTCTCATGGCCGTACTATGATACAGAGAGGCGGCTGCATCATGCGGGACCGTAAGAGGGGCATCAGAAACAGCAAACTCAAAATTACAATTTAAGGTTATTGTAATGAAAAAAACATTTAAGGGACGGAATTTCGAAGACTTGCATCACACTGAGAAAATATACCGCACGGCCCTGCACGCTCTAATCCATTCTGCCAGACATTCCACCTAAAAGTTAATATGATCTAATAAACATGTACTCAGGTATCAACAGCCTTACCAAACAATCACAACAATAACAGAAATGATGACAACAGCAGCAAGAACACCAAGTACTGCTCCTACTATGGCTCCAACTGGGGGATCGTCAGAAGTATCTTCAATCTCTGAAATGTGCGTAAACATTTATAAAAAATTACAATTATTTTAAAGATATCGATCCCTTTGAATGCAAATGTTACAGAAGAGTACTTTAGAATATCATGTACAGAGAAAATAATAAATGT